>JAOWCC010000577.1:126609561-127809561 GCA_030867875.1 Actinernus sp. WN-2022
AGCGACGCAAAGTGATCAACTTATGCATACGCAGTGCCGTAATTAAAACACTGAATTTCTAACAGGAACTGGAACAACAGTTGTTCTATCTCCAATCAGTATATTTACTTACAAAAAAATACAGATTAATTAAATACGGTTATTTTTTCTCGCTCTCGCAAAACAATTCCCGTCCTCGTGTCCTGCATTCCTCTAGAGGGTACTTCAAAAATTGATACCATGCGAAGTGTCAATGTCCTAGCAGGGGTGGGGTGGGTACACTACAACCATAGGCGCTGATCAAAGTCAGAAAAATACATTACTGCACTGCGCACGTTGCTTGTGCTTATGCTTGCGTGCTAGTGTGAACCTGGCTTTAATGTTAAAGCAACGTCGGTTCAGGAAATGTATGATTAGATGGCACATCACATCCAGATATTCAAACGTCATACGTATTACTGGTTAGTTTCATAGTTTTCTATGGAATGAGGGCGAATATTTCAATGGATTATTTTGTTATTTGGTATACAACGAGATTTAAGGCGAGTTACATACCAAAATAACATAAATTTGGAGTGAAATTTTCGACGGTATAACATTATGAAAATATAAAATAACCATTTTGTTCAGACTATAAATAACAAATCTATGGGAATATTTATCGCGACGACAAAGTAACTTAACTGGTGACAGACTGACAATTTGTCGGAAAACAAAAGTTTCGAGTGGCAGATGCGTCTGCAGGCTAATTATGTATGTGAAATTACTGGAATTGTCATTAGCTGATAAAGAAATGGCGCTCAACCTTCTGCATTTCGTTTGGCCTGATCTAGCAATGAATTACCGCTCTGCATTTCATACAAAATCATGAAATACCGCCTTTTATTATATGGACAATAGTGTTTTACTGAGAAATAAACCATTCATATAATTCATACGCAACTACATCCGGGTACTGAGTATCGTATTTTCCATATCCTCACTAGTGAAAATATCGATGACGTCACGTTCGCCGCCTTTTGAACTTTAAAGATGTTGGCACGTTTGTGAAAATCACAGAGGAAGATGTAAACAGCTTAAATGAGCTGCATGATAATGAATATTGCAGAGAACAAAAAGACAAATACGATGTAAAATTCTCTAAAGATTTTCTCGACTTGACTAAAACAAAAACACAAGAAAATCAGATGAAAGTCCCCAGAACAACTGATTATGTCCTAAATTCTCTTTTAAAGTCTTTGTTTTCTAAAGGAAAAGACCACAAGTCATTTAAAGTGCCACTATTACCTCATAAATTTTTGTTTTATTTCTTCACATAAATTCTTATAATATTTAGAGTAATTTCTGCAAAAGAAGTTGAGTTTGCTTGAATCCTTGATTGTCTACGACCTGTTGAAGTTTGCGAAAAGCAACCAGGCTCTTTTCACAACCTCGCCACATACACTAACATGCCAGGCACGAATAACCATAAAAATGGTGGGGTTGAGTGTGACAGAAAAAGTAAAAGTAACACCATTTCCTTACTTCTACGTATACTCTAAATTTGACCAAATGTTGGCAGATTGGTACCTAGCAAAGTAACTACATGTATATTTTCGGGGACAATTGTTTATGACTGTATTCTGACGTTGTTGTGACATCAACGTATGCCTCATTTTTTGTTGAGAATATTAACCTTTAAAACACATTTCAAACATAATTATTACGTCATCAGAATTCCTTTATGAAATATATTCATTTGGTGAAAATTTGAACTTTCTATGATACATATATTAAAAGTTATGGACGATTCACTATTTTTTGACATCATGTTAGTGACGTAATACTTACGTAAGAATAAATCATATTGCTGACTATGAAAATATAATTACTGGTAAATAGAACCTATACTGTCTTGTGAAAAAATTATGAAGACAGTGCTATATTGTGAGGGTACACAAATATATTTATGACATTGGCCGTGTCAGGCAAAAAGGTCTTTTGAAATTGTACCATGATTTTTGTACTTGTGGTGCGATTACAATATACTGTCATAAAGTGCCACATTGTGCTACTAACAAATAGTGTTGATTTCATGAAATCGACAAATGAAGTTGAAGACGAAATTTATGATATTTTTACACAAGGGTTTGATTACAATTTCAGCAGGTGCAAGTCATTCCCTATCATCAGACGATCGTTTCAAGGTGTAACTCGTACTATTGCTAAAATCATATTACAAGCTATGGGGAGCAGAATGACTGCAGAAAAGACATTTTTTGGCCAAAAAGTTATCATCTTGTTCATCTTATTTATTTTTTACTCTTTAGTGCCAGCAGGTATAAATGAATGTCATACATCAAAATCATCCCCTCTGACAGGATTCCTATTTTTTGTGGTCATATTTGTAATTGGGCCCTTGCATCAAAATTACATAAATTTCACCCCAGATTTTTGTCTTGAAACTGACATTTTGTTGTTCGGAATGAAATGTAGCGTTTCTTGTCAAGAATACAATACAATCTTCAACCTGTTATTAGGAACACCGTTGTAACATAGGAATTATTTAACTTGAATGTCGTCCAGGCCCTTTCCGCCTGACGCGGCCCACATCATAATGACATATACAAAAAATAGGTTGGGCTCCTGGCGTCATACACCCCCCCAAATCAAAATTCTTAATTATTGTGCAAAACATGATGCATATTTTCATAAAATTAATGGTCTACGTTATTTGTTTCCCAACAATTTTTGGTGGGAAAATTACCAAAATTCTAAATTTAATAACTTTTATTTACCTCAATGGTTTTTGATTCTTTCATTATCATGAACGAGAGATTTTAAAAATTAAGGTATAATAAAACGTTTTTAGAGGTAATTAAAAATTATGAGAAACTTATTAGAAAAGTATATATGGTGGCATTGTGATGTCATAATGATGGCTATATTATTAGCTTAACCTATCAGGCTATGTTTTGTTTATAATCCTTTACACACCTACCAAAATTCATTCTTCTATGTTGAAAACTTTTTTAAATATAGAAACCCCACCATTTTTATGATCATTTGTGCCTGCTGTGTAATTAGAAGCATTGGCCTAGTACGTCATGTATTGTGTGTGACGTAAGATCAATAATCCATAACAATAGAACTTACAACAAGTACTGGTGAACAATGGCTTTTTCTTGATCTTACATCACTCGACCTAGCCTGCGTTGCGGCTCTGGAGTATCGGAGCGCAGCGAGCGGAGATTAGGGCGATTGGGGCGAGGACAAAAAGAGAGGGGGGGAGGGGGTGGGGAGGAGAGGAAGAGAGAGCCTGCCGGCAACCCATGGTTATTTTGATAACTCTCGGCCTCAGAAGGCCGCATATTGCCATTGGCTAAAATGCGTGATTGACAGAAATCATTGGCATGCGATAAGAGCAGAAACTGACCAATTAGTATAGCGACAAACATACCGAAAATTCCTTCAGCGATGAATTTAAAGAAAGAATTACAGATATTTCGTAATGAGATAGAATTTTGCGATGAGCTGAAGAACCCTGTATAGGAACTCCACAAGCGTCTTGCTCGACGAAACGCACACGGTTGAAACATGGCCAGTGTGTCCGAAAAACAGGATAGTGCTTCCGAAAGTACCTGCTGCTTTGATGATTTCGTACCGCTGCGTGGATGGTTTTTAGCGCTTCTTTTGGCAGACTGCCGACACAATAACATCGGAACGAAGTTGTACTGATTTGGTGGCGACTTTATATTCAGCGGCAATGAGTTCTCTTCATCTTAGTTATCTTTATCCTGCAAACCTTCACGAACATAGGTGTAGTTCTCTACTGCATTTTGAATCTTCCTTCCTCGGTAACGACAAACTCGCTCTGATAGAGCAGCAGATTTTGGAATATGAAGACCAATACTTTTGCAGGCACCAGCTAGAATTATTTAAAGCTTCGGCTTTCTTTTTTTCTGAAGTCTTGAACAGATTCTCGCCGTGGAAATATTTGAATTCCCAAACGCTAGCTTAAAACATACATTACATATCCTGCAAAAGTCGTTGACATTTACAGGTTTGGATTTAGGCCCTGTCTTCATATGTTTTTTCTGAGTTTCATCTGACATTCTCCAAGTTTGTATATTTTTTGTTTTGAATTTTACGCTCGAGTTGAGATTCCTTGATATTCCACGCGTGAGTTTGACAGATATTAAACATGGTTTTCATTTCCGCCGCATGATAATTGGATGAATCGGTCGAATGACTTACTAATTTTATGCATTTTAATTAGTGGGTGGATATCAAAACAACCATGGGTTACTGGCAGGCTCTCTCTTCCTCTCCTCCCCCTCCTCCTCACTGTTTTTTCCTCTCCCCAATCCCCCTAATCTCGGCTCGCTGCGCTCCGATACTCCAGAGCTGCAACGCAGGCTAAACTCGACCAAGACCTCAAACTGTGCAGTCATGAAACAAAATGCACTGGACTTCAATCACAATTTAAAAATCAGGAATTTAATACCGATTTAACTTTTTTCTTTTTCTTTTGTCCTCAATTTGCATCTAGAGATTGAAAATAAATAAAATTAAAATGGAGGTAGTGGCACTTTAATATGCTGTTCTAACACGAATCAACGCATTCAAATTATCCAGAAACAAATACATTCATGTGATTTTCTTGTGATCTGAATATGATTATCAATTTTCTTTTAACTGTAACAGCTGAGTGAGACAATAGTTATTTTTTATACAAAAATATCTACCAAAACATGCTTGATCTCTCCAATCCATTCTAACCTATGCACATCTATATAAAACTCAAAGCATTATTATTCCAGAACTGCATGCATTCAAATTTTTTCATTTCAACAAAAAACTGGATGTGAAAAGTATAGAAATTCTGTGTATGCCATTTCAATATGAAGTTCTAGTTAAAAGGAACTGGTTGCAAAAAGTATTTTTTACAAATGAATCCATTAATTGTGTTATGAAACTTCATGTCTTGAGTTTAAAACAGGCCTCATGAATAATATTGTATTCATCAGAAAACTCTTTCCTGTCATGTTATCTCCAATGCCTGTTGAAAAACCTAAGAACATTATATCAAAACAATATTTGGTTATCAAGAAGCATGGCTAAAGTGAACAATCTGCACCGGAAAAAAAAAGTTGTTGTTAAGTGGTCAGTAAGTGGTCGGCCAACCACTTAGTGACTGCTTTTTTATGGTGCAGATTGTTCACTTTAGCCAAGAAGTATTGTGGTCTAGAATGGGGCAAAGAGGGTGGAAAAATATACCAAGTAATAAAAGACATTTCAGCCAATGTTTGTTCAATGCCGTAATTAATAAACAGTAATTAATGTAATTCTTCATGATACATTCTGATAAAACTTTCTCTATACACCATCTCTTTAAAAATATTACACTTCATAGCCGGAGCAAAGGTACAGTATTCATGTACATTTGTTTCTTTCAAAATGGGCTTAAGTAATTAGTTTTCCAGTACATGTATTTCTTCCCCAAATCACACTCTTGTCGCTTCCGTCAGCATTTTAATAAAGGATGGGTAGTTGCTAGTTTATTCAATTTTCTTTTCAATTCTCCTGTAATTCCTATTAAAAATCCACACAATGGTATTCTGTACAATGTTTCTGGTTGCTCTGTTCACCTATGATTCTCTAGCATGTGTACAGGGTTACACTAGAATCCTAGATATTTGAGCATTGATCCCAAAGAACACTCTTAACTTTTTCAGTTAACATCAGATTCTGTGCATTCTAGTTTTTTTTCCTACTTCATTGACATTTCTGACTTCCACATGACCTGTACATATCTTACATCTCTGCAGCTACATATTTGTGTTGGTTTGAATTTTAACATAGCAAAACATTAAATTGAAAATATTTGCCTTTAAGCCCCAGCTACCTGAGCAATGTTTTTCTTGCATAGGTGACATAATTTTGGGGGAAATTGTTGCATGCCCAGTGCATAGTGGTGACTACATGGGTGACAGACTTTGGTGACAAATGTTGGCAAGAAGGTTGCATGGAAGACTGGGTACAATCATTGCCTCAATTTCATACTTGATCAAAACTGTTCAGTGCTAGGCTACACATGCCCATGGGAAATCTGTTGTTTCTAGCCAAGAGCTATCATGTTGCAGGTGCACAAAATTCAACTTGTTAAATTTCTCTCTAGATTTTTTTTAGCTGTTGCGTCACCTGTAAAAGAGTGGCTGCACATGTGATTTTCACTGTGTGCTGGAGACACAACAGTTAAATTTCTCTTTTTTTTTTCAGCTGTTGCACCACCTGTGAAAGAGTGGCTACACATGCAATGTTCACTGTGTGCCGGGGACGACAGTATTTCAGAAAGTCACATCACCTGTCTCATGTAGCCATGGCTTTAGGGACCATAAAAAAGGTTAGAGCCAGCAAGCTGTTAACATTATTTTCATGAGCACGTTGTTAGCTAACTTTGAAGAAGCTGTAATAATGCATGTCACTGGCTTCCCTAATGTATTCCCTGAACATATCCCCCTGGTCGGCCCAAGCTTTTATTGGATTTTTTTAGGAAACAGTTTGTTCTTCATCATTTCAATCAGAAAATATTTGTACATGTAAGATATTTATAACATGAGTAGATACATAAAACATGTGGCACAGACTCTGTAAGTAACTTATGCACATGACAGCTTCATGAAAGCAAACTGGTTTTTCAAGTAATGAAGTTTAATTCTCTTCTTGCTGATGACATACATGACTGTATAGCTATCTTGGTAATATCTCACTCGATACATTCATTGCCAATATCTGATTAAGAAAATTTAAATGTGGAATACTGGCTAGTAAAAAAATTCCTAGAGAAGAAAACCCATAAACAGGATGAAAGTGAAATAATTCTGCAAGGTAACAAAACTCAAACAACCCCATAGGTTGACTCTACAACAGGGCATGCTGTTTAAACAGAAACCTCATTGGTTAATTCAGTACCATGAAATCCACAGGTGTTCTTCAGCTCTTCATTTGACCCCATTTTCTTTGGAGTAAACATCGTCCTCCTCATCTCGGAGCTTTGATGTATTCCAGATTTTTAGAGTATTGTCATAAGAAGCAGTAAACAGTTTTCCTTTGCATGCCTATAAACAAAAGAAAATTAAATATTGAAATACATGTAACTATACACATTGACTAACAAGTCTTGCTAGAACCATTTTATTAGCTAATATGCACTGGTATTTTAACAGTTGCATATTTTTCTAAGTGTAACAGGTCAGGTAAGGAAAAGTTTAATCAAATTTGAAATTGTCCGACGGATGTTTTCAAGTTGAGTACCGGTATGCTTTCTATCAGGAGGAACGAGAAGTAATTAATTAATCAGTCAATATCACAGCAATCTCACATGTTAGAGCCTCTAGTGATAAGTCAGATTCTCGAAAATCTTTGAGCACGTGTTGTTGTCCTGCGACGTGAATCTGCGAACTAAACAACTCCAAGCGTGTTTGCATATCATTAAATTGCCCAAAACCCGCACATGCGCAGCTCATGACTGTGCCCCTTTAATTAACATTCCCTTGTTGCCAGCTTGCATGCTCTCCTACGTTGCCCTCATGGCTGTTCATGAGGGAGAATTAGAACTGTCCTAATTAGAACTAATTAATTAACTAATTTTTCCCTCTTGCATGGTCAATGAGAGATTTAGTGAAAGTGTGCATGCTGAAGAGGGATGTTAGAGATGAAATGTCCCTCGTAGAACAAAGAAAACAGAGGCAACCATGGTATTAATTATATTATACACTTACCACTAAGCAATTTATAGCATATTCATGTCCCTTAAAAGTTCTCTTGCATGTTCCAGACTTGGCATCATATGCCCTTGCAGTAGAATCCCCTGATCCAGTAAAGACTTATAAAGACAAGAAAACCATTATTAGTCACATTCATTTGATAACAGATTTTATGGCTCCTAGCTGCACCTATACAAAGCTAGCATTTGAATCAAAATTGCATGTGACAAAACTTTGATTGACTTATATTGCTTTTTACCCTTAATACCAGATCCTCCTGTAAAGTTGCCAATGAAAACCTATTTTAACACACAGATGACAGTTCTCAACACTGTAAGTGCTGTTGTTATTATTATCATTGTTAATCATTATTATTCATTATCATTATTGTTATCTGTATCAACCATATTGTGTTATTTCTATTTGGCATGCAACTTTCATTATCAGTCTTGTGATCAGTTCAAACCAATTTGTACTCACATTTGTACTCAAACCAATTATGCATTGGTTTTAAAATTCTGGATGAAAAAAACATTTGTGCCATGATTAAAGCAGCAAAGACTTGTGATGAGGATGTTTTGCAGCACTGTATAATTTTGTTAGTCGGCACAGGAAAAATAATTTGTTAACCTGACAATTCCATGCATGGTATGAATGATTTGAAGAAACTAGGAAGTATGTTTGGCAGTGGCACAGAGCACATGACTACATTCAGACTCTGACCCCTAGAAGCGTAATTTGAAAATACTTTCTTTCTTTCCTCTTACAACGATTGAAGGGCTTTGTGCAAAAAGGGCATAAGTACATCTCCTGATCACATTCTAAATTCTCCTTCAATTGCTTTGTTTTCTAAGGGAGAATTTAGAATGTGATCAAGAGTTACTTACGCTCTTCAACTTAGGTCATTAGTTTGACAAATTAACGTGTATACTCACGTAGACCATCTTGGACTAGCAGTGCACCAACAACATGCTTGTGTCCCTTGTATGTTCTTGTGCAATCACCAAATTCCACAACCCAACACTTAGCCGTATGGTCAGCAGAACTGGAGTACATAAGCTTGTTTACAACCTGTCGCAAATTTAGCAACATAAATAGTAAGTGTGAATTTTTACATACATAATTATTAAACATCAACTTTACAGTAGTTAAATAGGAGTATTTGCACCAAACATACATGGTTGGCTGTCAGAAGATGAAGCTAGTGACCAAAATATTATTGTCTCGAGATGATGGTGATAGTCCACAACTGCTTTTGATAGACCGCAATTGACTTTGGTCACAATCAATCACATTTCATGCATCCAAGTCAAAGCATACATGTATATACCATAAAGGCAGCCATCTTGAAAAAGGTTTTTATTTTCCTTAGCCATGCATCTACAAACACTGAAACCTTTTTCAATATTCCATTATTGTCGAAGTATTGCCATGAACCTTTCCTTGACATTAGAAAATGTAATTTTGGAAGGGAAAATGATGGTGATTGAGCATGGTCGAAGGTGATCATTTGCATTGTGGTTGTTAAGTTGGCCAATTGCAATGGTCAAAGGTGGTCGAGAACAGTCAGCCATAATCAACCATAGCTAATGGTGATTCATGGTAGTGGGTTGATTGATTGCCATTCAGCTGTTTCAATGACAGCTACTTTGCAATTAGGCAAAAATATTAATTACTTTTTTTATCTGCTTCCTTCTGTAATTACATGTAAGGCTGGTAATTAGCCTTCAAGTTCTCAACATGATTTTAGCATCAAATTATGAATTGAAAACAAAAACTTGAAGAGTATTTTATTTTAGATTAATTGCCTGATCATTAGCACTGGATCGTAAAGAACATTTGTCCACCATGATCTTGTGGTATTGAAACTGTCGTGTTTTTTATGTTTACAGAAATGTAGAACACAGGGAAAAAAATAATGTCCAAAAATACATCAATGATGAAAAAACAAAACTCTTTCCATGCATCAATGCAATAATTTTACACAATTATCATAGTATTCTTAATTGTACTTGTACAAGTATGGAATGGATACAATTTAATGCTTTTCAATAAGTGCTGCTCTTAGTTATTCTGAAATATTTTAAAGCCTTTCACTCATTAGTAGAAAGTCAGAAAAAGTAAAAATATATAACTTGGCTTAGTTTCTCACAAGACAAACATATGCATATTGGTTTAGTATATTAAGGGTCAAGGCAAACTAAAGACTATTAATAATAAATAAGCCATATTTCCTGGAGCAATGCTTAATAATAGAACTGTTGGCTATAAAGTGGACCATTGTCTCAAAAAGTCATCTTGAGTTATTAAAGCTTTAAAGTGATAGTGTCATAAGGTTTTTCCTGAAACTTGTTGATGGCAAAATTCATTATGGCACGTGTCAAAGAATCCCCACATCAAAATTAAGAAAGAAACACATATAGGTACACAATAAAAAAACATATTTGATTGGTAAAGATAGAGCTTGACACAATGAAGGATTTAAAGAATATTCATAGCTGCATTTCTTAATAACATTTTAATTCTTGGAATATTTAGGGTAAAATCTTATTAGAGCTTTCACTTTGGCAAATTTGATATGCTGGCAAAATGTCTTCAAAGTGGCAGAATCGTATATGCATCCATGTACATGTAGATGAATTCAAATAGTTATATTTGAAAACTTCACTTGAAGTCATTAAAGGTTAACAAGAGGGCTGGGGATTAACAAACTGTTCGATATGTGTATTGTTATAGTGTTGTATTAAATGCTTCACCATAATTAGTAAATTTTGAATTTTGTGGTCTTATTTGGAGATGATTCTACATGTAGCTGTTCTATATTCGTCAGTTTTACTTGGTATTTGTTCGCAAATTGTTTGAAAATACAGTGAGAGAATGATATATTCAAAATCTAGCCAAATGCAAAAAAATTACTGCACCTTAAAAGAGCTAGTCGTCAACCGAATTAAACCTTCAAATTTCTTTAAAACAAAACTACAAACATAAAACTTCAGATAGAAGAGAAATAAAATAATACATGATATGATTTTGAAACTTTTTCGATAGAGAATGGCAAAGATTAAAGTGGATTACAAAAGCTTATTCTAGAAACTTTGGTTACAGTGAACACATTTCAGGTTGGTCTAAATTTCTCCTAAAAGCAGCATATTTCAACCAGTCAAATATTCTCCAGTTTACTTGGAAAGCATACTCTGCTAATTTGAGTAGTTATTTTTGTCTTTTGACATGAAAAAGTTTATCATTTGATGGTTGTCAGTGCCCCTTTAATTGTATGATGGCTACAATGTAATATTGCATCTAATTAGAACACTTAACTAATAAAGCACTAGCCATAAAAGTCAGTTTTCAATATGAATTCCATGCAGTCAGTAAACGTTTCACAGCCTCTGGATACATGTATGTCCTAGTTACATGTACCTTGCCAGTAGCAAACAGGATTACTAATAAAAGTGTATTTTTAAAGTGCCTATGAAGTGAAAAAATTAACCCTGTGTCGAAGTCAGACAATTGTCATAAACATGCGACAATTTCTATGATGTTAAAGACATGCTAATTACATGTGTGACATCAAGTGGTTTGCACATCTACATTTGTCTTCGTAAATAATACAAATTATCCTATAAATATTATATTTCAGCCAATCAGAGCTCAGCTTTACTATGAAATACAGGGCGGTATTTCATGGTTTTTCTATGAACTACAGAGCGGTATTTCATGGCTAGGTCAAGGCCAATCAAAATGCAGGAAATTTCGCGCCATTTCTTTATCAGCCAATAAGAATTCACCATTTTGAATACATAATTAGTCTGCAGACGTGCGCGGCCGCCACTCGAAATTTGTGTTTTCCGGCAAGAAAGTTTGCAGTCTATCGTCCGGTAAGTTACTTTGTTTTCGTGATAAATCTTTTTGTAAATTTGTTATTTATAGGATAATATGGTTATTTCATGGTTTTCTATGGAATACTGGCGAAAATTTAACTCGAAATTCATATTATTTTGGTAAACAACTCGCCGAAAGGCTCGTTGTATACTAAATAATATAAATTTATCCTGAAATATTCGCCCATATTCCATAGAAAACCATGAAATAACCAGTAAATACAGTGCATTCTTTTGTCTGATTCTCATTCTATAATATTTTGTCTTTCTTGAGGAGCTTTGCCATCTGTCATCTTTTCTTGAAGCCTTGCCATCAGCCATATTTTTACTTTTGTGAATATAAATGTGCAAACATCATTCATATGATATATTACCTTTAACAGAATAAAAATTGTCACATGATTTTGACAATATTATGCCTGACTTCAACATGAAAAAAATAATTGTTTGCACTCTCCAAACCTATTCTTAATTGCACAAAATGCCTAAGGGAAGACTGGGGCCAACACAATAAAACCTTTTACACATGTATTATACAAGTCTGGTTAATGTTTTCTGGAGTTTAACTCTTTCGAACCCAACCCGGCCAAAACCGGCCAATATGAAGCATGTAACTGGAAAAAAATATTGTATCAAATCTAGACATGCTAGAAGTACGATGTTGCGATTTTACTTCAAGAGATGAATTACTTAAAAGCCAGAGCTATAACCAGCGCTCGGTTGACTCCCCACTTTGGAGAAAAAGTCATTTGTTTTGGAGATCTTGTCTTGTTTCTTTGATTTTCACGAATTTCGAGGAGCTGAAAATCGGCTCAAAAAACCTTTCCCGTTCGCACTTGAAATCTAAAGCAAACACAAAATCAGCACTCAGTTGTTACAGTACCTTCTTTAATCTCTCCAACCACCAGTTTTTTTTGGCACAAAGCGACTGTGAAGCACGCTGTTCTTAACGCTGCATTTCTCTCCACCATGTTTTCCTGCACCCACCTCCAATTGCATGCTGGGTAATGGACACAAATCGACAAGGGGACCCCCCCTCTGGGACTCCGGTAGGATTTTGTTATAAGTCTTTTACCCCTACAACCAAGAGGGGCGATTTGCACTCGAGCCGTTGCTTTAAAGTGACAAAAACACATCCTAATAGGTTGAGCAGGGGGGAAAGACAACCAACTGCAGAATTTCAAGGATTTCAGTGAAGAATTATTTCATGTGTCTCAAAGAAGAAACACAACAGAAAAATCCTGTGAAACCCCTCACAAGGCCTTCTAAAAGCAAACCAAGTACTTTTCAGCCATCATCAGACTTAATGATGTCCTCTAGCTCTCCTACAGTGGCTTATTTGTACAAAATTAGAGCACATTTGGTTGGAAATCCTACAGAAGAAAGCATACTTACCGCCGACGAGTCCGTAGAGTTCTGCCGAATGGCATCATGGGGAAAGTTTGAGCCCTTGGTTTAAAAAGTCAGCAGTATTTAACTACCCCGGGCTAGCCAAACTTGAACTGAGGGGGTAGGGTTGAGTTAGCACTCTGGATTTCACCAATTGACTCAAATGCGTCTGGGTTCGAAAGGGTTAAACAGCACTCCACCCATGTCATGTGACCTCTTCTGTTTCCACTCAAACTCATTTTACAGGATGTTAGCATCCATTGTAGTTGAATAATGGCAATTGCATGTGAAATGACCTTATATTTTGGACAGGAGAATTTTTTACAGGTTACCTATGATTGGAAAGCAATATCCTTAATTATGGACAAAAACAAGGTGTGGCAGATAACATGATTGGGTGCATTCTCAACATGTCTCCCAAAAATGAAGTCACAGCAACTTGAACATACGTAGTCTCTGCTTGACACAAATCTTTGCAATCAACTTGAATTTTGAACCACCCCCTCTAACCTTAGGTTTGGTTCTGAATTAGTGTCCAAATAAGAGAAGGCTAGGGAAGTGCATGTTTGCCCTTAGCTCCTGTCTGGAAAACAATTCTATCACAAAACTTGGTCAAATAATTCGATACTTAGTGACTATCCAATACGCCGATTCTGAAGGAAATTTATAGATTTTCAATTTTTTTTGTTTAACCCTTTCGAACCCAACCCGGCCAAAACCGACCAATATGAAGCATGTAACTGGGAAAAAATATTGTATCAAATCTAGACATGCAAGAAGTACGATGTTGCGATTTTACTTCAAGAGATGAATTACTTAAAAGCCAGAGCTATAACCAGCGCTCGGTTGACTCCCCACTTTGGAGAAAAGTCATTTGTTGTGGAGATCTTGTCTTGTTTCTTTGATTTTCACGAATTTCGAGGAGCTGAAAATCGGCTCAAAAAACCTTTCCCGTTCGCACTTGAAATCTAAAGCAAACACAAAATCAGCACTCA
Source organism: Actinernus sp. WN-2022 (assembly GCA_030867875.1). Taxonomy (NCBI): domain Eukaryota; kingdom Metazoa; phylum Cnidaria; class Anthozoa; order Actiniaria; family Actinernidae; genus Actinernus; species Actinernus sp. WN-2022. The sequence goes on from JAOWCC010000577.1 coordinate 126,623,554, forward strand.
GTTGTTACAGTACCTTCTTTAATCTCTCCAACCACCAGGTTTTTTTGGCACAAAACACACAAAGCGACTGTGAAGCATGCTGTTCTTAACGCTGCATTTCTCTCCACCATGTTTTCCTGCACCCACCTCCAATTGCATGCTGGGTAATGGACAAAAATCGACAAGGGGACCCCCCCTCTGAGACTCCTGTAGGATTTTGTTATAAGTCTTTTACCCCTACAACCAAGAGCGGTGATTTGCACTCGAGCCATTGCTTTAAAGTGACAAAAACACATCCTAATAGGTTGAGCAGGGGGGAAAGACAACCAACTGCAGAATTTCAAGGATTTCAGTGAAGAATTATTTCATGTGTCTCAAAGAAGAAACACAACAGAAAAATCCTGTGAAACCCCTCACAAGGCCTACTAAAAGCAAACCAAGTACTTTTCAGCCATCATCAGACTTAATGATGTCCTCTAGCTCTCCTACAGTGGCTTATTTGTACAAAATTAGAGCACATTTGGTTGGAAATCCTACAGAAGAAAGCATACTTACCGCCGACGAGTCCGTAGAGTTCTGCCGAATGGCATCATGGGGAAAGTTTGAGCCCTTGGTTTAAAAAGTCAGCAGTATTTAACTACCCCAGGCTAGCCAAACTTGAACTGAGGGGGTAGGGTTGAGTTAGCACTCTGGATTTCACCAATTGACTCAAATGCGTCTGGGTTCCAAAGGGTTAAACTATGGCAAGACTTATAAAATACATGTGTAAAAGCTTTATTGAATTGGCCCATGACCTATGAAGTATTCTCAAAATATTCTGAAATAGTATAAATAATTGTTCTGACTAATGAACAGTAAAAGTTCAAGATAATGCCTTCAGTTGGTAAAAGTGAGAAAAGAATAAAAGAAAGACAAATATGAACATACTAATTTTTATAAGTAATATTTCAAAATCCACATGAAGTGCACCCTAGGCATTCAAAATTCTCACAAAGATTTTGAAAGCCCCATTGAATCCGGTTACGAGTGTATGAAACATCTACTCATTAATTATTACATGTAGGTATGTTTTATGTTTACAAGCATTGTTTCTACTGTTTGTCATAAGAGTATGCTAATCATAGTCCTTATAGTCCGGTTCAAAGTCCCCTTAGTTCTAGCAGGGTTGTGTTGCTACATGATATTTGTATTCCTTAGTGTGGTTAGTCTCCTTAGTTGTACCAGGGTTGTATTGATCACTGTATGCTGGTCATAGAGCGGATTTCAATTGAGTGTTGGAAGTGTTTTGGTTTTGCGTTTACTAAGCTCTCCTATTGGCTGAGAAAGTAAACCAACCAATCAGAATCCAAAGTAAAACCAAACACAAATTGGTTTTGGTTTGGTTTGTCATTGGCTCACAGGGAAGCCATTTATGAATTACTTGTGATTACTTGCTCCTATGACTGGCTGGCTGTGGGTAATTTGCATTTGGTTTCACTACACTCAACTGAAAACCGCTCTAGTCCTTAGTCCATTTAATCCAGTTAATCCCCTTAGTTCTACTAGGATTGTATGCTGGTCATAGTCCTTAGTTCTACCAGGGTTGTATCTCATACTGTATGCTGGTCATAGTCCTTAGTCCAGTTAATCCCCTTAGTTCTACTAGGGTTGTATGCTGGTCATAGTCCTTAGTCCAGTTAGTCCCCTTAGTTCTACTAGGGTTGTATCACTGTATGCTGGTAATAGTCCTTAGTCCAGTTAATCCCCTTAGTTCTAGTGGGGCTGTATGCTGGTCATAGTCCTTAGTCCAGTTAGTCCCCATAGTTGTAGCATACATGTATATTCTAGCAGGGTTGTATTCATTTGCTATAATACATGTACATGTGATTTTGAACTCCTTAGACCGGTTAGTCCCCTTATCAGTTCTAGCAGGGTTGTATCGCTGTATGCTAGTCACAGTCCTTAGTCCAGTTAGCCCCCCTAGTTCTAGCCAGGTTGTATTGCTACATGCCATTTGTATTCCTTATTCCAGCTAGCTAGTGTCCTTAGTCCATAATGAGGGATTGCATGTTCACAATAGCTGGGTTAACACTTAAACATTGGGTTGTAATACCATACTAACTGTAAGTATTTAATAGTCAGCAGTAATCAGCCTCACAATTAAACAATAATAAGCATGTAATTTATTAATGGAACAAAAGAGTTTAGCTAGTCCATATATCCAGGGATATAAGCAAAAAAGTAAAGAAATACATTCCTAAAACAGGCAGCATAATATTATGTAAGCACTTTGCCCCAAGCTAAATTCAACCACTCTGACTGCAAAGCAGGCCAGGAAACCCAACCAATCGGTGGCATGGCGCTCCCCTCATCTCCAGTCTTAAGCCATTTCGACCTAATACCTTCATATTGGCATCAATGGAAAGCAACTGTTGTCCAATATTCCAAAAAAGGTATGATCAATAGGTGGCTCAAAACCTCCATTTATAAAGCCCATGCTAAAGTAACTGAAGAAATCCTGTCCCATCCGTCAAGTGAGAAATGAAGCTCCTTCTCCATCTCAATAACATGCACAGACTCCACTCTTCGAGAAAGGGCTGATATTTTTTTACATGGTCATGGGTCAGGAAAGGTCAAAATTAATGTTCACCATTTCAAACAAGCGAGTATTCTCTGTAAGCCAAAAATTTCTTCACAGAAGTACTCAAAACCTTTCAAAGATTCATATGTAGTATAAAAATTGCAAAAGGGGTTAGGTGCACTTTAAAGGCTTAACACAGTCAAGTCACTATTTCTATAGTCAATTCCCAACAAACGAGAACGTTCAACTTTCAATTACTTTGTGAAACACACTGTCAGGTTTATATAGAGCGGTTTTCAGTTGAGTGTAGTAAAACCAAACGCAAACTACCCACGACCAGCCAATCATAGGAGCGAGTAATCACAAGTAACTCATAAATGGCTTCCCTGTGAGCTAACGACAAACCAAAGCAAAACCAAAACCAATTTGCGTTTGGTTTTACTTTGGATTCTGATTGGTTGGTTTACTTTCTCAGCCAATAGGAGAGCTTAGTAAATGCAAAACCAAAACACTTCCGACAGTCAATTGACCTATATCACTATGACGTCATATCAAAACAATCTATTGTTTAAACGCTAAGGATCACAGTCGTGGGAGGGGGACAAAACAGGGACAAAACAGCAACAACACAAAGGAAATCGCTATCAAATGCATTTTGAAGAACGTAGAATAGCGGTAACAGCCACCAAATACGGTAAATATTGTGGGATAAACATTGATACAGCTGATATCTGGAAACCAGACAATTCGAAGTTAAATTTTCCTCAGCAGAGCAGATTTAGTTCAAAATTCTATTGTTCAAGTCGATTCTGTCTCCCTCATAAACAAGCCGTGATGTCATAATGATATAGGGTAATTGAAATCCGCTCTAGTACTACAAATACTACCAATCATAACTAACAAAATATTTCAGTCACATCTTATTCCTCTCAAATTAAACAAAGTTGAGGCTGTTTTATATATCTTATTATAATATAGATACGATAGTACGCGCGCTCTGATTGGCTAAGAAGCCATGTTTTATCAGAGTATATAACATGGTTAGCCGTGTTATATAGTTTTCAACTGGCGGTTTCCTTTCATCGCGCGCGTAAATCTATATTATAAAACAGATAAAGAAGCCTTAAATCCATGTTTTATACTATCATAAAACACTCTGGTCATTTGAGAACACTCTAGAAATTTTGAAAGGTTAAAGCACAAGCCGAAATTTCTCTCATGTTCTCAAATGCCCATCGTGTTTTATGATAGTATAAAACATGGCTAAGGCTTCTTTATTTGTTAACTGTACTCTACTGGATATTTAGAAGAAGTTGAGCTATTATTTGCTCAGTTGTACTTAATTGGAGGACCACAAGTAACTGTCTGATAAGGGATCTTCAAATGTAATAAGTCGTGTTTTGTAAACTTTGGTCTTTGTTATGGCTTTGACGTGTGTCCTCAGTGTACTTTTGAAGAGGTGGTATACATACCTACACTAAATGGTTAACATGGAAATCTTGCAGTTGGCCAGATAGTGTTATTGAAATTACAAAACGTTTTCCAGTTAAGTTACATTTATATAATCTCATTTTAATGGCAAATTTGAACATTCAACTTTGGCCCACATTTGATATTGCTTCACTTGTCAAATATTTCATTATGAGACTCCCAGTAAATTAAATTAATTCTATTCTCTGAGAAAACAATACATTTAATTTAGCCCAGAGTCTCATATCAAAATTCCTTTGTGCTGGACAAGTGAAGCTTATATTGAAAGTGGGCTATTTATTTAAAAACGATTAAGTCTCCTTTGCAGTAGCCTGCTATACAGACGTATTTTTTTACTCTCATAAATTTGAAGAAAAAAGTAACGTCTGCTTACCCGAGTGCGTAATTAGTTTCCAATATGCACACCTCATTGTGTTATGGACCAATCAGATTTTACCTTCCATATCCTGGAAAGTGAGGTAATGTTACATTTAAAAGCAATTCGGACAATACATTTGCCATTGACCAATCATAGCAGAGTGTTCACTGGCATGCCAGTTCACTAAAATTCAAACAATGGCTTTGATTGGGCAGAAAAATAAAACAAACCTGCTGATGTCATGCTTGCATATTGGAAACTAATTAAGCGCTTATGTAAGCAGACATTACTTTTTTCTTCGAATTTATGAGAGTGAAAAAATATGTCTGCATAGCAGGGTGCCTTTGCAGCCGCTGAGAAAATTAAGAACAGTTGCAAAAGAGACTATTAATTTCACGCTTGAGTGTAAAATTTTGCATAATTTGGGCATGCAGTTAGAAAAAAATATTAAGAAAAAGTACAACTTAATCTTATGTACAGGAAACAGTCTACCAATGCTTCTGATTCCCTAGCTTAAGATTCTCTATACTATTATCTCTACTAGTTTTGCCAAGTTTTGTCACCTAACAAAATAATACCTAAAGGATCATGCGGCAAGAGCCTTTGAACTATAGCTTAAGATTGATATATTATTAGTAATACATTAGTAACATTTTAGCATTATTCTTAGCATTATAGTTTTAACATTATCTTAACATTGATCCATACTGATATTGTAATACATTTGTAGCATTGTGGAATTAGTCTTAATATTGTTATTATAATTATCTTATTAATTATATATTTATATATCAATTTATTAGTTTGTATTAACAGACAAAGAGCTGCCTCCTGGAAGTAGTACTCTTATTAAACTACTACTATTATTATTATTTTATCTTTTATTCCACAACTAGCATATGACACCATCAAGTATGCATTGGTTAGGTCCTTAAAATATATATGTCATTTGCCAGTTTTTGCTTCATTGGTATTTTAATATGTGCATCCACCTTAACAGTCTGACATCAAACCTTCGTGTATGACCTTTTCTATCTCTGCAATTATCTCACATATCTTATATTTATACCTATGATTTGCGTAACTTCTTGTATAACTTATTTAGCATACGTAATGTATTAATTTAGTAGTGATATTTATATATATATATATATATTTTTTTTGAGGGCCGTATGTTAGATAACTTTCATGGTTAATACATCTTTTCCCTCATTAAATAAAGTTTATTGTATTGTATTGTGTTTGGGATATGGGATACATTTTTTTCAAGATGATGCCCATAAATTATAAATATAACAACACTTGTAAATAAAGGTAAATATAAAAAAAATGTTTTCTCTAAAAGAAAAAAGAAACATCAAAACTATGAAAATTATTGCCAAACCATCTTGGCTATCTAATGATAGGAGGCAGTTACCATGTTATGTACTGACTAACTTACAATCTGCACCCTAAGTATTTTCGTTTGTTGATTGGTTGTCAGGCAAGAAGAACATTGTGAAAGATATGTATATTAGTGGTGACAATAATTTCCCTTTGAGGTTTATATTACTGTTTGTCTCTTAGGTGACTCTTACGTTGTTTATGTTACACAAGGAATATAATAATTGTACTGGTGGTCAAACAAGTTTTTGATGAAACTAAAAGCTTGTCAGAGTGATTGCTACCAAATTGTAATATTCTAGTGCTATTCTGTTTCATAGGATATTCTTACTTATGGACCAAAAATATCAGTTTACTTGCATAAAAGGTACTTTTTATATTTCTTGGTTATCCTTTCACTGAGACATCCAAGTAATAGCTATAGAACATTTAAAAAACCGATTTAGATGAATTATTGGTGATATTGGACCTATTCCATCTGCACCTGCTCAAGATCCTATTCCTTCAGCACTATTAATTTGGATTAAAACTAACTTATTTGCTTTCATTGGGCAGCATAGCACTGAATTTTAATTAGGCAAACCAAAATGGCTATAACTTGATCAAATTCCAAACAATGAGGAATTGGAATAATATTCCTGCCCTAGCTACATTGTAGCTTGTGTAAGTCGATTGAAATGTTGTGAAATACCATTTGGGATTGCTGATTGGGAAAAATATAACGTACAGAATATGATACCCTTAGACTTAAATTTCTACTAATTTCTGAATCCAAAAGAAACTTAAAACCATTTTGTGCCATATGAAAGCAAATAAAGATCCTTGGTAAATTTGCCAATTTGAGTGGCTCGCCAACAGATAGAAATTCTCTTTTCTGCATTTCTTAAATAGAAGAGTCGATACCTTTTTCGACGAAATTGTATGATATTTTTAAAGTACCAAATATGAATTACTAAACCATTATTTTAATTTTAACCACTTATAAGTTAAAAATTCACGTACCCCACGGCAATTCATATGGCTAGTATTACCACTGCGGTTTGTGGCTTCGTTGAAACTGTATTTCTAATTCTCGTGTCACCGAGTCACCGAATCTACCACTGTGTCTGTTTGTCAGATAAATACATTTCCGCAAAACAACTAGCTTCGAATTAAGAGATGATAAAGCCATCAAAAGAAATGTTAAACGCCTCTCGGTCGCTTAATACCCTGGCAAACCAACAGCGAAGAAAAAATGGAAATTGATTGTATGCCGATTATAATGAAATAACGTTTTGCATAAAAATATTAGAACCGTGCATGGAAGAATCTCGAGGATTGCGGCGAGGCAATTTTCAATTTAGTTTGTTTTTTTCTTTGGAGGGTTTCAGTGGTTGAAGTTGGGCGATGTCCAAAACCGCCGCAATATATCTTCGACTGTAGTTACGTTGCGTAGGTGATATTTTCTGTTTGTCTTCCCGGCTCGGATCGGAGGTAGCGATCGCCGAGCGCAATTTAGTGCTCGCCAGATCAGAGCCGCGAAAAATGAAACCCAAAGAAAAAGTGGGAACCAAAAAGTGTTACTGGAAAATGTACTTATGGTTTCAAGACTAGACATAAAACGGGCTAGTAAGAAGTTAGATATATAACAACCTATCGGGCAAGTAAACATTAAACGGTGACAATTCTCGGTCTCGCTGGACTATGAACTTGCTCATATACAACAATGGTTTTCAAGCAATGACAGACAGAACCTATAGTTTTATCGCTTCGAAGTTTCCAGGTTATAAAGGATTATCTCGGGGTACTCGGGTAATAAGTTAGCCCAACTAGACGAGACTTTATAGTAGTATTTTAGCTCGCTCTAGCAGCTCCGCTCTTGGGATGCATAACGTCATTCTCGAATAATTAATGTTTCCGCGAATTATGGAATTAGGGACTGTTGTGTTTATAAGTAATACAACTTACTTGTTAGTTACACCGCAAGAAACATTCGTATAGTGGAGTAAAATGAGATACAGAGACACCTCAAAAACGCAAGGCTCGTATTCTAGTCCTGGTATCTTTGTACTCGCCCTACTCGTAAAACTGTTGAACCACTATACCGTGTCTTAATGAGTCCCTTAAGGATGTACAGTGAAAGGAAACTAAGTAGGCATACCTGTATACAAATCACTGATGCAGAATGACCTCTAAAAACTTTCGTCGGTGCACCAGTTAGAAGATCCCACGATCTAATCGTGCTATCGGCCGAACCGGTGAACAGAAGCTTTCCTTTGCCATCGATGGCTAAGCAGAGCACTGCATCTTCGTGTCCCTTAAACGTAGTGAGACATTCATTGGAGTTCATTCCCCACGACTTGGCAGTGTTGTCCGCCGATCCCGAGACCAGAATGTCGTCGTTGTCGTCCATGTCAATGTACGTCCCTCGGTTCGTTTCTGACGGTACTAGAAGCAACGGGTACACACCGCGTTTGTGTCCACGAAAAGTTCGAAGACACTCGCCCGTATCAACTTGCCAGCATTTCACTGTTTTGTCGTATGAACAGGAGAAGAGCAAATCACTAGCACAGATCACTCGATGAACTGTAGATGCATGCCCCTTGAACACTTTCACACATCGTCCTGTCTCCAGACTCCACTTCCGAATCGTCTTGTCTGCGGAGCAAGTAAAAGCATATTTATCCGAAACGCACACTCCATTTATATAACCTGTGTGTCCCTCGAGTAATCCAACACACTCTTCTGTTCTTGTATCCCAAAGCCGGCCGGTTTTGTCCTCCGCTCCAGTAAGAATAGTTCTTCCATCAGTGCTGATACACATGTCATTGATGCCTCCTTCGTGGCAGTCGAGTGTTTTTATGAGGAAAGACTTACTCTTATTTTTCTTTTCTTTGCCCCCTTTTTTGCAGCCGCCTTTGGAGCTTCCAGATCCCATAGCCGCGGCTCGCCGACAAAGCTTTGCGAAGCAGTTGAAAAGATTCCTTGTCACGTCAGCTTGATTGCAGCAAATCCAGGGAAATTATCCCTCGCCGCCATTTAATACGTCGAACTCGGGAGCCAAGCAGACATCAGCGTGTTATCCACCAGTGCTTAGCATAAATACCACCCGTTGTGTGTCCACGACCAAGTCGATTAAACAATATGGCCAAATGACGACAAACTCTGCTTGCCAACCAGTGGTTGTTTTTCCTTCACTGAAGTCGCCGCTTAACTCTAGATCTGCAAATTGACCGAGACGCATGCATTAAAATGTAAGCAAATACTGAAGAACACTTGTCAGTATTCCTTTTTTATGTTTCCCCTGGTTACAAGAATTTCAGATGAGCTCGGAATTTACCGTGCTGTTGCTATAGGTGACAAAGCTTTCTAATTGGTCCTTTTTCAAAATGTTGAGATTTTCCTCCAGCGAGCCTGTCAAAATATACTTCACGTTGATGACGTTAGCGATCAGGGTATTCCTCCCAAAGTAACTGGAATCTACTGCTGTTGCCATCAATCCTAACAACCCTTTTTCAGTTCTTAACGGAAAATTGAGTATTTTGTGTGATGGAGAAATTCAAACGAGATAAAAATGATCGTTTGGCGAAATTTTGCGTTAAATTTCTTTCTAGTTTTCAAATAGAAAATGAGGTAAAATGTTCGTGCAGATCTCTGCCTCGAATACAGACAGCTATATTGTTCCCATTGTATGGGGCTAGCTAGATGTGACTTTATTTTTGTTTTGGCTTGGAGGCCGTTTTAAACCTGATTAAATATCCTAAGCTTTCCCCTTCACTTCGATTTCCCCTTCACTGCCGTCACCAAATAAATCTTCAAATAAAACACAATGACTCTGAAATATCGAAAGACAAAAATAAATGTCGCTAATTTATTGACTTTCCTTTTTGAAAACAATAAGATCAACAACAACGGCGCAACCGCACTTGGCGAATAATGATTGTAGTGATCGGGCTTAAATGAAACACTGCCATGTTTGTTCAACATTTGTGAAGGGATGCGCAAAAACCTCGAATGTTTAACTGAAACCCGCCATGAGCGTGTATCAACTTATTCAGTCAAACACGCCAGTCCTCATCCATCATTCCCGCCGTGTAGTGTAAAATGATGACTCGGTAGCCCTTCCGAATCTGCTCTAAGAACGCGACTCTAACGCTGAACATCTAAGGATACTGCAAATGCATGATTCTAAACGGCAAGTTTGATATTAGGTTCAAGGTTAAGGAGAGATATTTGGGGGGAGGGGGGGAAGTGGTGATGCTAACACTAAATTCTTTATCTCAACTGCAACGGCTAGGGCTGACCGCTTGGCTAACCAACAGGCTGATGCTATTTTAACTTGTGGTTTCACAGCGGGTTTAGGTAGCTAGATAGTGAAGGTAATTGCAGCTTTATATTTAAATCCTAACCGCAGTAACCCATATGCCTTTATCACTTTGCTCTCTTTGAATTTCTAATCTAAAGGTACTTGCGAGAGAGAGAAAAAGGTAAAGGTTTTTAAGCATGGACCAGTCATGGTAGTCGCGCTGTATTCGATAAAAAAAAGATCGGTATTGTGCCACCAACTTATTAGATAACACAGATCCTAACTAGGACTGCTATATTCTTGTCGAAGGAAGGGAGCCATTCTGTCGTACGTTTTGATGAAGTGTCATGAGAAATTCATACAAATCAAACTTCGAACTTTGGGACGCTAAACAATCTTGTTCGTCTTGAGTAGTTAAACAACGTAGCAAAACTTGAGTTGAGACAGATGAGAACATGTCGATTACCTGAGTTTGGCTGCTATCCCAATGGTTTCGCGCCGTTATCCCGCCGAAATGACTGCTACTGGTCGACGACTACTTAAAAAACGTACGGTTCTTCCTCGGCTTGCTCCGTTCAAGTTCCACTGAGCCCCGAAAGCGAGTTTTGTCGTGTTTAAAACTACAGTAGTTATTCACCGCAGAAAATACCCTTCCGAATCTTTAACGGTTACGATTCGCTGGCCAGGTGCTTATAAAAATAGAAACTCTGTGGCTTCATCACGGCTCATCAGCGCGCATATATTATACTCTACGTCAGCTCGCATAACTATTATTATTCACTGACGCTGCACCTGCCTAACATTCGCTTGTGTTCTCGTACTAAAACTAGCTTCTGCTGCCTCGGAGGCGGTTGCCAACTCGCTTTCCTCGTACTCCCTTCCGGATTTTGAGAGTATTCTGAAAATTCGCATTCTATATCGGGAAATGTTCTATTTAATCGTGGTTTGGCATCTCTTAAGGAGAGTGGGATGCGAGGGAAGGATTAGAGATCCATAAAGCCGCTAAAACTGTTGTCGGTTTAATTTCCCGTTACTCCGCTGCAGTTATGTCTTTCAAAGCCTAACTACTTAAATTCAAAAGAATTATAACATTTTGAATTCGATAAACAGAACGAAAGCTCTTTTTTGAAGATTTCTTCCACGTACTCAAAAAGGTGTGTTTTGTATATGCTCTTAAAGAACCCGGTCTGTTGCCCCAAGCCTGAAGAACTGTGTAATAATGTGATATTGCTAAACATAATTGCGCCCGCTACTTTGTTCACAGTCAAATCAAAAACAATACAAGGAAAGCGGATTAAGAGTAATATCATCAACGTAATAGAAATTAGATTGCGCATGGTGTTGTGAAGACTAGTTTCACTGCTTACAACCAGTGTATGGCGGCGGCTGGTTTGCAGATAGTCAAAGCTGAATACCCCGCCCTGAAGTTGGCATAGTCGAGCTCTCGTCCACCAAGGAGTCTTTCCTATTATCTCGCAACTTTTGTCTGAATTAAGCATCTTGTAGATTTGGGTTGTCATTGATTTTTTTTAAGGAAAAACAATATTTCGGTTTTTGAGACTCTGCAGATGCGATGATAAAAAAATATTGTATTTAGATTTTAGTATATACCACACAAGTGAATAGTGGTGGATATTTATCTCGCCGCTTCGCGGATAATTCACTCCACCGTTCGGTGAATAATTGTTCATTATGCCATATGGAACGTAGTTATAGTGCCTATATCTTTGCTGAGGACATTTTATAACCTTACATGACTGAGATCAAATGATAATTAAAAAACGAGATCCAGGCGAGAGAGAAAAAAAAAGAATATATCAGGTTTCTGCCATATTAATCCCCAGCCGTTCGACAGATGCTCTGATCTCTAGACCTTTTCAATGCCATATCGAATAGCTTTTCCAATATTTAGAGGTACACCGTCGAGGAGTCCAGCTAGTTATCAGGCTTCAAATAGTTCTTTATTGCATGACACTAGCGAATGCACGAAGGAGAGTTGTTTTGTAAACTTTTTGAAACAATACATAAACTATTTTTAGGATATTCATAACACGTTGACCGCTTTTTAACATTTTACAAGCGGCAAATAGTCCTACTCGCGGGATTCCGGTTATTTTCTCTAGAGAACTAGTCATCTGGAAGTATATAGAGGTTGCATTATTGAACTTTTTGGACGGAAAATAAATTAAACGAGAAAATGCATATCGGACATGAAACATAGGTAATATAATAACAATCTTATAAAATGCCATTTACGAGTCAGATATTGGATAAAACCAAAATAACAAACACACACGAACAACAAGACTACAAGTTACTGAAGGAGGTGAAGAAATTTTCCAGTCGTGCAACCACTGAAAAATTTGAAACAGGATTACATATAGCCATAATCACTGAAATGAATAGTTTCAAAGATGCCTACCGTTATTGTAAAAGTGGAAGTGACTAATTTCACAGGAGTGCTGTGGCTGCACGCCGGAAGAAAACCCACGCATCTAAACGACACTCTACTCTCAACGAGAATTAAAGAGATTACGTAAGCATCAGTGGAAATGACTAGAACGAGCAGGCTTGTGAGAAAACCCTGAGCAAATATGCCAACTCCTTAGGTGAGGTGTCGCAGTTTTAGAGTTTATTGTCATATGAATTTCATATTCAGAAATAATTACGTAACCGAATTCACTGATACATCATGACTATTTGCATGGCAGGGAGAGGAATTGAAGCTTTCGTTATTTCTTATACTGGAGCTCTGCTGGCCGCTCTGCCAAGGTTTTCATCATACTTAAATGCATCCTTTAGAATTAAATTTAGTTGCCACAGTATCACTACACTATTTTCCTAATATAGAGAACGTAGTTGTTCCTTTAAAGTGTTAAGTGGGTTTATATGTACACTGAGACTCGTATAACGCCAGTTTTATACAGTTCGTAGCCATCCGTTGAATTATGGTATTTTTCACTCGTCCAACAGTAATGTAATAACACGTTCGTAAATATTACCCCCCAAACTTTCACGCAAAACCCGCACCACAATAAGAATGAAATGTAATCACAAAAGACCTAAATAAGGTAGTGTTATTACGATATAAATAGCGGCTAAGTTAGTGCGTTATTTGCACTGGCAAAACGTCATGATGCTTGTAAATTACCTAGAACTCCGAGGTTTAACTTTGGCTGATTCTTTGTCGATAATAGCTGACTTGGGGACCTGTTTTGCATGTCACTTATCTCTGTTGTGTAGTGTTTATTGAGCAATGTTTGCATGTTTCTATTTGGCCACCTCTAGTACACTGAGCGCTAGAATATAAACCCTGAATTCACTGTCAAGAATGGCAAATTCTAAACCGTGTTTACGCGACATAAACAGTTGGATGTAGTTTGTAGGCCTCGGGTGCCAATAAGCGATCATTTCATATTTGCGAATTGAAAGGAAATCATCAAAGCAGAAAACAGTTTTACCAGGTGCGACTTCCATTTAGTTTGGTCATCTTCATGTCAATACAAATCGATTGATGGACCACAGTTGCCGCTTATTCAAGGTCTTAAAATATTCATGATTGGTTTGTCCACGCTTTTTTTCGCAAGAAGCACAAATCGGGATCAGTGAGATTTGTAGTCTAATGTAGACATCTTATCGAGATACAAAAGGTTCTAGAGATGTTAGGAAGCAGATTCTTGAATTATATTGTGCATAAAATAAATACATTATAGCTGGGATACTAAGGTAGAAATACAGTCATTATAAATGTTAGTAATTTTTTCACCCTTAAATTTATGTTAGCATCCTCTTTAATCCGACTTCACGCTATGATAAGTCATTCATTGATTGATTGACTCTGTTGTGTCGGATCCAGATGTGAGTATTGTCACATAGTCGATGTATTTTTTCCTTCTGCTCGCACTAATCCTGCAGGTCAGTAAATTTATGATTGAATAATAAACACGATAAGCGGGGATTGCGGTCGCGTGCGTGTGCCTCTAATTAAACAAACTTATTTATTTTTCCTTTTCCCCAAGCATGTTTAATGCATCGTTCTCAATATAACCACAGTTTAGAAGATTTGCTCATCATATACGTTCTGTTCTACATTCAATCTCTGTAAGGCTTCAAACGTGAGGGACTTTATATACACTACATTCGTAAATGACGGCTACGGCTTTGATATTTTGAATAGCAATTAACGAGATTATATCGATTACTATGATAACTATATCAACATTACTAATACGGCAAATGTTGATAATAGTTGTCTTACTAATGGCCGCAAAGCTATTAGGCCAAGGACTTCAGTTTGATCAAAATTGATACAAAGGCTTGTATGAAGGAAAAACAGCGAAGCCATTTGCCTATCTTTCAACTTAGTGGGTGATTTCTGGCCTGTCTATCTATATCAGCTGAAATTCCGGGTTAGAGTGACAGGCATCCTAGCACAGCACAAACGGACGGAGGGGGGAAGGGGAAAAGGAAAATGTTTCATACTTGGGTGATTTATCAGTTCAAATTCTGTATCTGTCTGTAGGTTTAATCGGTAAAGCTTGTTGCATTACAAAACCGATAGCGGCAGACAGTGCCTTTACATATTTACAAAATTACATTACATATATTTAGAAAAATACGGTGTCTGATTTAGTCAAACATAAGTAGGTATTACTAGTCATTATTAAGCATGTTGTTTAGGAAAGCCATAGTTTTTTAGAAAATGTATCTATGTTAGAGAACATAACTAAGTCCGCTGGAAGAGCATTCCAGATGGTAACAGTCCTGGGGAAGAAAGAGAATTTGAAAACATCGGTCCGAATCGAAATATGTTCGTACTTGAAGTTGTGCTTACGGCGTGTGACTGCTTAGATGCGTTAAAACCACGAGAAGGTTCAGACGGAGGTATTCGCGACGCACTGAAAGTAAGGGCAATTCTAGGTTTTTGAGCATAGCACTAACACTGGATTCTTTGGAGTAATCCCGATGTACAAAGCGCGCAGCTCTTCGGCCCTGGACTGCTTCTCAAGTAAATTTGAATTTCGTTGTGTGCAAGGATCCCACGCTATGCAAGTATATTCCATGGTAGAAGGGTACAGTGCCAAGAGATAAGCATCTTTCAATGTTTCATTCTTGGATG
This sequence comes from Actinernus sp. WN-2022, assembly GCA_030867875.1. Classification (NCBI taxonomy): domain Eukaryota; kingdom Metazoa; phylum Cnidaria; class Anthozoa; order Actiniaria; family Actinernidae; genus Actinernus; species Actinernus sp. WN-2022. The sequence continues at coordinate 126,638,729 of JAOWCC010000577.1, forward strand.
ATTTCTGGCCGCTTTATCAGCTCAAATTCCGGGCTAGAGTGACAGGAGGCTGATTTCACAAGAAGTCTCTTATAATAAAATACATAGCTTGGCGAAAATTGGAGATCATGCTAGCATGGCTTCTCTTACTGCTGGTAATGCATGGTATAGTTTCATAATCACGAATGTGGTGATGTTACAAATATGGTTTAAAAAAATCATATGTAATAATAATGTCTTTATTTCTCAACCGGTAAAATACGTACCGAGTCTTACAGTCATAATAATACAAGAAATATTAGTAATACAATAAGTCATAAGTATAGTAAATAAAATGTAACAATTGTCTATAATTAAAGGGCCAAGTTATATCTAAAGATTAATTTTATTGTGATGTTTGCCGCAGTAGGTGGAAAATCAGGGACTAGTTGATAAGCAGTATTTCAAACACGAATTCAATTGTTTTATACTGAGAAGGTTTAAAAAAACGTAGTGAGGTATTTCATTGAAATTCAAGACTGGAGGTCGTAGCTCCAGGGGTTGCCTTGTTTTCGAGAATAATGTCTCACACGAATTACAATAACACTTAATGCTATTATGAAGTGAGGCTTGCCAGGTATTATGTTGTGATTTTTGCCAGGTATTTTGTTGTGATTTTTGCCGGGTATTTTGTTGTGATTTTTGGTGTGATTTTTGCCGGGTATTTTGTTGTGATTTTTGCCGGATATTTTGTTGTGATTTTTGCCGGGTATTTTGTTGTGATTTTTGCCGGGTATTTTGTTGTGATTTTTGCCAGGTATTTTGTTGTGATTTTTGCCGGGTATTTTGTTGTGATGTTTTCGGGTATTTTATTGTGATGTTTGCCAGGTATTTTGTTGTGATTTTTGCCGGGTATTTTGTTGTGATGTTTTCGGGTATTTTATTGTGATGCTTGCCAGGTATTTTGTTGTGATGTTTGCCAGGTATTATGTTGTGATTTTTGCCGGGTATTTTGTTGTGATTTTTGCCGGGTATTTTGTTGTGATGTTTTCCGGTATTTTATTGTGATGTTTGCCAGGTATTATATTGTGATGTTTGCCATGTATTTTGTTGTGATGTTTGCCGGGTATTTTGTTGTGATGTTTGCCAGGTATTATATTGTGATGTTTGCCATGTATTTGTTGTGATGTTTGCCGGGTATTTTGTTGTGATGTTTTCGGGTATTTTATTGTGATGTTTGCCAGGTATTATATTGTGATGTTTGCCATGTATTTTGTTGTGATTTTTGCCGGGTATTTTGTTGTGATGTTTTCGGGTATTTTATTGTGATGTTTGCCAGGTATTATATTGTGATGTTTGCCATGTATTTTGTTGTGATGTTTGCCATGTATTTTATTGTGATGTTTGCCAGGTATTATATTGTGATGTTTGCCATGTATTTTGTTGTGATGTTTGCCGGGTATTTTGTTGTGATGTTTTCGGGTATTTTATTGTGATGTTTGCCGGCTATTTTGTTGTGATGTTTGCCGGGTATTTTGTTGTGATGTTTGCCATGTATTTTGTTGTGATGTTTGCCGGGTATTTTGTTGTGATGTTTGCCGGGTATTTTGTTGTGATGTTTGCCAGGTATTTTGTTGTGATGTTTCCGGGTATTTTGTTGTGATGTTTGCCGGTATTTTGTTGCATATAATAATTGATATGGTTATTTTCTCTTCCTCATTTCATCGAAAGTGTCTGATAGCGTAGTGGGCAGGACAAGGGACTAGAAGTCGGGAGGTCGATAGTTCGAGACACCGACGCTGTACGCTGTTTTATTTTTCATATTTTCCTTTACTTCTCCTTGTGTAAAGCCTTGCCCATGATGTATTCCTAGTTACTTATGGCGCTTTCCATTTACGAGAATTGACTGGTCTGACCGGCCAGCCTCTTATATGGAACGCGTCACTGAGTTGTAAGTACTGACTGGCCCAGTTCTCAGAACTGACACATTCCATTTAAGAACTGGCCCGTCAGATCAGTCAGTTCGCGTAAATGAAAGCGCCCTTAGTGTCATGGAACAACCTGGTAGTTATATCGTCACTACAAATTCTACTTGTCAATCAAGATCGTCTTACACAGTCATTTATACCGAAAACATATAGGCATTATAACCATTGACTTGAATGTATGTGGAAATCAAACAAAGCACATAACTTGTGGCTGTCTTTAAAGAGTCCAATTTTCGTTTAATAACATGGAGCCTAAATAGTTTAAAATCGCCTCACATCACCAAATATAACTTCGGCTATACACTGTCATGAAAAATGCATAGAGATAGGCGACTTTCTGCTTTCAGACATCAAACCAAAGCAGTCTATATGTATCCCACTTTACATTTTCAAACAGAGGCATCCAAACTTAAAGCACAATAGTTCGCTCTGTCAAAACGCTCAACTGAAATCGAACTAAACCTATTGCGTAAAAATACAGTTTATAGATTTACCACCTATACTAAGCTTCCCGGGGTCGTGGACTAACATTTTACTCAACGAACCGCTTTCAGTCGAAAATTATTTTTCCCCGCTTTAATTAAATTCTGCCAGGCTTCTGCCATAATTAGCTGGACATTTTTGTAGGGAGTTCTCTGTGCCTAGCAGTGAAAATGCCATATTATGCTTTTTTAGTTTGAATTGGTCTTAATTTATTTCTTAATTAATTTAATTTGAATTGGTTTGAATCGTTTATTCATTTTTTACCCATTTTCCTTCAAAGATCGGCAGGACTATCAAGACATACAGTGTACGCACTTTCCTCGAGTTACACCATGATTGGGAGGTATTCCTTTACTCGAAGATTCTTATAATTAGAGCTGAATTTCAGCAAGGCCATTGCTATTTCTAATAGTGTTTTCATGACGCCAGCGCGATATCAGATGGTATGTACACAATATTTCCCAGACGACATTGACCTTGTTACAAAAATATAATTTCAATACAGCTAACCGCTGCTAAACTATCCCCACACACCCCTCCCTTGGGTATACATGTGTCATTAATGATTAACCATTAATTTAGGGTGAAACAGAGGAGGTTGGATAGGGATGTCCCAGAAACTTTGATTGATCCAATTGATTGATCTATTGAAGGCCATTAAAAAACCGCTGATAAAGGAATAATTAGTCAATTCTTCGAGAAAAGGAAATGCCAGATTTTGCTACCGATATATTTTCTTTAGGAGAATGTAAATTGCTCACCATTCAGAGGTAATAATAATAATAATAATAGCACTTATTTATACACGGTGCGTTTAACTGCAGCATAAGCTGATGTAGCCGTGTTTAAACTAAGAGAATAAGAATCCTAGTCGACGAGGAGGAAATCGACTGGTTATTTACAAACGTGTTACAATACGTCAGATTGAAGCTTCTAGCTATTCTTGCGAAAATGTAATTTAGGAATAATAGGGGAAATGTGGCTTTTCATACACATCAAACAAAGGCCAACTTCTGAAATATTTATTGCTCCAAGGGGGCGACGTAGCCGAGCGGTTAACACGGCGGACTCGTAATCTAGGGTCTCCGTGCGTTCGACCGTATTCAGGAAGCATCAAGGCTGATTTCTACACGTTCCGAGTTTAGATTACATCTTTCGCGGGATATCAGTTTAGACACGCCCACAAGTTAAATCATAGGTTTCACCGCTCACGTCTATCGCACGCGCAGAGAAAAGTTGAAAGGTTTTCAAACGTTGTTTAGAACTTCACGATGCATAACGGGTTTTTGGCTCAAACTGGAAAAACAGACTGGGAAATTGGATCAAACACTAGTGAGTTTGGAACCGGTGTTTCGTTGGGTATCAAGATTTATGCATGTGACCATTTCGACGGATTCCGTTGGCGTAGCATGGTATGAATAATTCATGAGGTCGAGAAAGACTCAATCCCAAATGGCTGTAATTTGTACATTACCAAAACCCTAGCTTACTGGGTGAAGCAAACCACATGTTGTAGAACGTACCATAGTAAGTAATATTGAGCAGAGTTGTGAACGTTTAAATACTGGGATAATCGTCGAAACGAGTCTAGTGAGGGAGAAATTCCTAAACCGCTCCATCCCAACATTGAAACCCTAATAACATTCCTAGTACACACTATACAGCTATTTCAAAAAAGATTCGGTCCCGGCCAGCGACTCCCATACCGAAATGGCTTGTGGTCATAACTGTCCAGCTGTGCGATTCACTCTTTTCACCTGGTGGCCATCTTGGATTCAAAGCGAGGCAATCCTTTGTTTTTGCCAGGTTCGCCTCATTTTGACTATCCCTCACTACGAGGCTGACCTGGCAAAAACAAAGGATTGCCTCGCTTTGAATCCAAGATGGCCACCAGGTGAAAAGAGTGAATTCGCAGGAGACCTCATTAGTATTCCTCTTAACGTTTTTGACCCAAAAATAAACGAATTCACCAGACTCAGCTACAACCACAATCCATTTCGGTCTGGGAATGTCGTTTGCCGCTTGTCCGTGACAACCTTTTTGAAATAGCTGTATTCAGGATCTCTGTACGGGCACAGGAGCTCCTGACGGGTACGGTGATCTTGTCTGGACCGGACAAGCTCGGTCAAAACATGATTTATTATTATAGCTAGCAGACGTAGAATTTGAGCCAATCAGAATGTGCTGGTGATGCAATGGACAATTATATATTACATAGTCTAATTCCCCTGTTCCCGGGGTAGCGCTAAATCTGAAATTGTAATCTGTTTAGTTTACCCTCGGTGCCCTGCTCAGCACTGCATGTTTACAACGGCTGATTTATAATTATTTATAGTACTATTTTCGCGTGCGATTATCACATACAGGGTATCCAGTCGCGCCAGATGTGTTAATGACAATCGCATGGTCAGTTCCCAACAACCCGTGAAGTTCTAAACAACGGTCGTGAAGTTCGTGAAGTTCTAAACAACGTTTGAAAACTTTTCTCCACGCGTGCGATAGACGCAAGTGAAACTTATGATTTGACTTGTGGGCGTGTCCAAACAGGTATACCGCGATACACGGAACTCAGCCTTGATGCTTCCCGAGTATCCTGCAAAACGTGAGAATGATGAATCTAGCTATTCTTGCGAAAAATGCATTTTAGGAATAATGGGGGAAATATGGCTTTTCTTACATATCAAACAAAGGCCAACTTCTGAAATATTTATTGCTAATAGGTTTTTGGTTATCGAATACCTACCTCAGAATGATGAGCAATTTACATTCTCCCGAAGAACATTTTCTCGAAGAATTATTCCTTTATCACCGTTTTTTTTAATGGCCTTGAATAGATCAATCAATTGGATCAATCAAAGTTTTTGGGACATCCCTATCCAACCTCCTCTGTTTCACCCTAAATTAATGGTTAATCATTAATGACACATGAATACCCAAGGGAGGGGTGTGTGGATAGTTTAGCAGCGGTTAGTTGTATTGAACAAGGTCAATGTCGTCTGGGAAATATTGTGTACATGCCATCTGATATCGCGCTGGCGTCATGAAAACACTATTAGAAATAGCAATGGCCTTGCTGAAATTCAGCTCTAATTATAAGAATCTTCGAGTAAAGGAAACACCTCCCAATAATGGTGTAACTCGGGGAAAGATCGTACACTTATCTATTGATTGTCCTGCCGATCTTTGAAGGAAAATGGGTAAGAAATGAATAAAAGATAAGACCAATTCAAACTAAAATAGCATAATAGGCCATTTGCACTGCTAGGTACAGGGAACTCGCTACAGAAATGTCCAGCTAATTATGGCAGAAGCCTATTGTCATGTAGGTACGGCTTTGCCTGTTCTAAATGGATGCAAGTTTTATTTAAAGGAGGAAATAATTTTCGACTGAAAGCGGTTCGTTGAGTAAAATGTTAGTTCACGACCCCGGGAGGAGCTCGTGAACCTGTCGTAATTGTGGGCTCATTATAGATGGTAGATCTATAAACTGTGTTTTTACGCAATAGTTTTAGTTCAAGCGTTTTGACAGCGAAAACTATTGTGTGTTTAAGTTTGGATGCCTCTGTTTGAAATGTAAAGTGGGATACATATAGCCTGCTTTGGTTTGAAAGTTATATTTGGTGATGTGAGGCGATTTTAAACTATTTAGGCTCTGTTATTAAACGAAAATTGGACTCTTTAAAGACAGCTACAAGTTATGTCCATATACAATGTTTATAGTGCCTATATGTTTACGGTATAAATGATTGCGTAAGACGATCTTGATTGATAAGTAGAATATAACATTTTTCACACGGCGTTTCCGTAACCATGCATATCAATATGAAAAGACAAGAACCGCGTAAAGCAAAATTGAAATTCAAGTCCTCTACATTATAAATTCACTGTTGAGAAAAGACGATTGTCTTTGTCTTTCCTCTTGGTTTGGGACTTCTGGTTATACTGATAAACGCGAGAAGACGGGAGAACACAAGCACAATCATCGAGATTTTCAAGATTTTCTTGTATGCATCTGTCCGTTTGTTTATCACTTGGCACAAAGACCGCGTAGAAAATGAGTTTTGTATTGCTTTTATAATATTACAATCAAGTAACAGTGTTAGCCAATCAGCACGCGTTACATATGGGTTATTTCATAGCCTTATAAAAGACGTTATACTCTTATCACCCTGAAACGAGCATAAAACATTTAATAGCTAAACTGCATTAAACACAAACAACAGATCAGGGATGGGCATCTCGTTTATTGATACTTGTCGGACACGTATAATTACAGCAGTATATAATGTTGCATGGCCAATCACGTCTGTATAGATGTGTAGTTAGTAATTTCTTCTGTTCTCAACATATATCCCGAAGAAAATTTAGGTATCAAGGTAGAGAAACGCCTTCGAATGATTCTTACATATTAATCACTCTTCTTATACACCCTCAACGCAATCCCAACGGGATTATGTAACTTGTTTATATAACATAACAACATTCTGCATTAATTCCTACCCACTTGTGTACATTCCGTAACGCTAATAAATATATTTATTCTTAGCCAATCAGAGCGTGCGTCATATATGAGTTCTCTATGACCAGCACGTATCTACTTTCAACATGCGAAAGGTTAGAACACACATGAGCGCATGCGCCAGAGTTTGTCTAACGGACGAAACAAATTCCAAGCAACAATTTCTCCACTCACGGGTTCTCATGAATCCTTACAAAAAAAGTAGAAAAGGTCTTACGCCAACGTAAGATGGAAAAGTTCTCGATTCTGCGCAATGCATACCTTTTCTTGGTAGATTTTACAAAGGCCTACGAGGGCTTCTTGGTGAATAATATGCCGACTGGGATCAAATGGACCCCAATCGGCATATTATTCGGCTTTTCGTCGGATTTGCTCAATAACACTGACTGACGGGGGGAGGGGGGAGAACAGCCAAAATGTTCCGGGAATCTAAAGAAAATGTCACCCCGTAACACTGGATATAGATGAACAGCGGACGAAGAAAGAATACAAAAAGATGCATACTACTACTTGAAAACAAAGATAAGGGAGCGGTCATTAATTACTGGGGGGGGGGGGGGGGTGGGGGCGGTAAATTTAGGGGTAGGACTAAGATTTTTTGGGCTCCGATTTGGGGAGGGTCACAATTTTTTGGGCGCCTGTTTTAACAATGAAACTTTTACAATATTTTTAGGCTACTTCAATCGACCATTCAGCTCCACCTTGGAAATGTCCCTTAACCCCAATCAGCGCGTGCTGGATGCTGCTAATGGGCAACGTTCGAGACCTCAAACATTCTGCTTGATAACGAGGTTTTCAGGAGTAAAACAAAAGAAATGCTTCCCTCTTGTTAAAAAAAAAAAAGTCATTTTTTGATGTTTTGGGGAGGGCCAAGATGTTTTGGGGAGGGCATCATAACTTGAGAAAGTAATCATGCGCGCAGCGCGGTTTTAGAGAAAGGCACTGCAATAATTAAAGTGAGGTTGTACCAAGGCATTGTACACGGTGAGGTGTGTCAAGCGAGGAACGAAATACCTAATGTGTTTTATTGCACTTATCGCAGAGGCATTTGTTTTACATATGTGAATGTGGCTATTCCAGGTCAGGTTCTGATCTATTTTTACACCAAGGGTTGTCTCCAGGCACAACAGTCTGTTACTGTAATGAGGGATTTTTAAGCAAAGTGAAAACCCCAAATTGTACGTTTTAAAGAGAACGCGAACGTAAGAAAGTAAATCAATCAGTTTTTCGTTCGGCGTGAACGGAACTCTATACTCATCATCTTTTTCGAAATCTAGATGTGAAAAACAATTCAAGGCGAACAAGGATAATAGTAGACACCAAATTTAGGGAGATAACACTTCTCTACGTCCCGTCGTCACTGCCGTCGCCGTCCATTGGTTCCTGACACAAAGCGGCCTTTTGAAATCATTACATTAGCATAACAATTGTAATGTTTATCAACACGAATTATCGCTATAGTTTGGGATTTTCACGTTGTGTTTTTGCAGAGAACGGTGAAATTGTAGCGACTGCGTGCATTTTCATGTGCAGTTATTGTATTTTGTAATTAAGGCTATTGTTTTATACCGTCGTCCTAGACGTTGCCGTCGTGGTTGCTTAAAGTCCCTCAGTATTGTAAACTGCACGGCAGCCAGCACATTACACATTGGCTTTTACTAATGCTCATTCTTACATGCTTCGTGACTGGCCATTCAAGTGTCACCAGCCTGTCACCAGTGCGACTTTTACATTTCAAAATGTGGCGGCTTTTATACACGTCGAGAAGAGCAATGATATTTGTACAATATCAGTTTGAAATCGAGATTCGTTTGTTAGAACAAGAGCAGTTGACCGGAGTTGAGTTCGGATGTGGCACATACTAGATCTTTCCAAGCTGCATGGGAGATTTGTTTGTGTGTTCTTCGAACGAGCATTTTGCTTTTGATTAGCCTGTACACAGACTAGTACACAGAACAGACTGTACACAGAACTCCCTTCCCGAGTTTCGAGGGGAGACGGACGGCTGTACACAGGCTACTTTTGTCGTGACAGATTCTATTTAATGTGTTCGGCAAGTTTCCTTTCATGACGCACTAAACCACGGGCAGCCTATTACGTTACATTACTTCAAAACCTGACCCGAAATTGAAATAAACCTAACCCTTTTCCGATAGTAAAACACAGGGAAATGACGACAGAGCTCGTCTAGGGCGAGAAATCTCAAGTAAACAGCTGACCACGTGCAAACGAACAGTTTCAACCGAGCGGCCTCTGACATGACTGCCCATCATAACAATCTTCGAGGTGACAGTTGAATGGCCAGTCAGAAGACGTGTAAGAATGAGCATTAGTAAAAGCCAATCAGAATCGACTACGTATATCCTGGTACTTCGTTGGGGGTCTGGAACAAGCTTTCTGTCGCTGTTTCGCAGACGGACTTACATACATACATACATATTTATTAATCCTTGTAGTATAGCTACTGTACAGGATGCTAAAAGCGGTCAACTAAAGATACAGGCGGCGAGTACAAAAATAAAGTAAATAAATGAATAATTATTTATTTATTTATGAAAATACTACATATAACTCGTTGCGTTTGATTCAGTTGAAAAGACTGAACGGTGTCTGCAAAGACTGCAACACTAGGCAGACTGTTCCAAAGAGGAATTACCCTAGGAAAAAAAGAATGCTTATAAACACTTGAATTAGCAGATATATGCCTAAATTTATAAGGATGGTTTGCTCGAGTTCTAGAATAAGAGAACTGGACTGTGTCAGGGAAAGGAAGGTAAACTAGGTTATTTATAGCTTTGTACATTATGGTTACTGAATCTAAATTTCTTCGCATTTCTAAGGTATCCCAGCCCAGGGAGTGTCGTACTACTAACACTAGAATAGCTAGAGTAATCGGAACAAACAAACCTGGCAGCAGAACGTTGGATTGATTCTATGGAAACAATGTGCTGCCTTTCAAAGGGAGACCAACGGGGTGAAGCGTATTCAACACGTGATCTTACTAATGAATTATAGGCTTGTTCCTTTTATATTTGCTGCAGCTAGATAAATTTCTACGTAATAAACCGATGATCTTCGAGGCTTTGGATTTATTACTAACCTCTCTAATCTGAGTATCCCATTGCAAATCATTTTGTTTGAAAATACCGAGATACTTATGGCACGATACTACTCCTAGAGAATTTTCTGACATCTTATAACTTGCAATAGGTTGTGATTTGGATCTAGTTATGGATATTATACTGGGGTTCAGTTCGGATGCGACGCAGGCTACATTCCGATAAAAATTGTAAACCCGAAAAACAAATATCTAAACCTCATAGACAAGAAGCTTCTTATAGTGATTTCACTAAACCCGTAAAACACAATCTACTAGTCGGTATCTGTACACTGAATAAAACAAAAGAAAACAATGGAATTAGTGTCTCCTACTGGTTATTAGTCTACCTATTGTTTCACGGGTTTTCTGCAATCACTCTAAACGCCCTAACATCTGTACAACGTAACACCATTAACTATGGTAACACTGGAAATCAGTCCGTACTTCGATTGCCAATAGCATAGAAACCAATATTTTTGGCCGGAATTAGACATATGTTGTCAGTCTCTCGCCCTCAACCGATTACCATCGACTGAACGAGAGAGAGGAATTGAAACAGGCCAATTTAAACTTTAAAAGTTTCTTTAAAATACCTGTTTATAGTGCGTGTTTTCTTTGTGATGAAAACAGACTGCTGTTTATTCTTTGGCCGATGTTGTTTTTTTCTCTCCCAGTTGGATAAGTGATAGGTCTAACTTGCGGGAGATCCGTGAATTTGATTTCAAACACTCCACAGGGTCTTAAAATAACTTTAGTAGAAGGTGCTATCGTCATATAAGAAGAATACTCGTTTAGACCTTCACGTTTCTCAGATTAGGAAGCAGGGTCCATATTGCTTTAGATTACTCGGTTTAGTTAAAACATTAAAACAGGTATTTTTAACTTTAATTTTACTTCGAGCGTTCTGTCATGATTTCCTGCATTCCTTCGGTCAATAGCGATCGGTCCACTGCACGTCACCATTGTCATTAATGTGCCAACCAGAGATCCATTGGTTATTGACACAAAGTGGCCTTTTGAAATCATGGTCACATTAGCATAGAGCGGATTTCAATTGAGTGTCGGAAGTGTTTTGGTTTTGCGTTTACTAAGCTCTCCTATTGGCTGAGAAAGTAAACCAACCAATCAGAATCCAAAGTAAAACCAAACGCAAATTGGTTTTGGTTTTGCTTTGGTTTGTCATTGGCTCACAGGGAAGCCATTTATGAGTTACTTGTGATTACTCGCTCCTATGATTGGCTGACTGTGGGTAATTTGTGTTTGGTTTTACTAAACTCAACTGAAAACCGCTCTAACAATAGATCTAGGCAGTTTGACTGTTTGTTGCCCCATTTCAGACCACGTGATAGTTCTCCATAGGATTCAGTGCTTTGTTTTCCAATTATAGAAATTGATATATTTCCCCTTGGAATACAGAAAAACAAAAAAAGCATTACCGTAATGCGTTTTTGTTTTTCTGTATTCCAAGAGGAAATATGGGCTGAGATCTGACTTTTATCTCCTTATTGCAAGGGCAAGCTGTCCTTTATTGCCATTACAGTGACCATTGATTGGTACAGAAATTAATAAACGTGGTCAATGTAATTAATGCGCCCGTCATTCTGTCCCATATAGATGTCTGATGAACAAAGTATTTTGGTGTGTGTTTGAACTAATTAAAAGCCTTATTAGTTCGGTAATACTGGTCTGAAGAGCGGCCAGAGGTTTTGGTTATACTGGTATCCAAGGGTTCTTAACTTGAGTATGCAGTATTTTTACATTGATATATGGCTATTTCATTTGTATATTTAAATTTTGGTATTTTCTGGTATATAGTATACGGCAAGATCTGATTTCTTAATTTGGGTATTTTGGGACCCTCTGGGCGAGAAATATTTTGTCTGTCTGGTTAAAACAATTTTATAGTACTTGTATGTGTTCAGTAAGGAATTGTACAACCTTGCCTGATTAAAGTTGAACTAATTTGTATATTGCCGGAAGCGTTGAAGTCTATTTTAGTGACTTTGTCGAGCTGAAGTATTTGCCATCCTTCATTAAAATAGTCTTGAATTTTCTCCCTTATTCCTGGAAAAGCGAACGGTATACTCTTATCATCAGAGTATTTATTTTTTTGTAATTGGTGATAGAAAGTTTGTTTTTTTGGGTGTTGACACCGTTCCCGTTTAACGAGCGGTTTTTTTCCTCGAGTGTTTTTACACGCACCTTTGTTATTAAAAGGTGTTTATTTGTTTTTTTCTAAGCCCACTGTGGTTTCTAGGGGAGAAGTACAGACTTTTAGACAACTTGAAACCATGTGTTCTTCATTTGGAGGTTAAACTAATGTGGGTTTGTTTAGATAAACGTAGCAAACATTATGTCACCAGTGAATTGTAAAACAGCTTCCCGAGAAATGTCTGCTGGAAATTTGTTGCGATTTTTCAAACAAAATGTGCTGTATCTTTAATAAGTGTTATGAAGATACCAACACATAATTGAAAACGACACTCGCACACTATGGTGTAATTAAAGTTAGTTTCTACGTTTGCAAATGACTTGTGCATAAATGAGGTTTCTAATTATAGATGCTCACAATATCATCACCAATTCAATATATTTATTTTTCCTAGAATAGTTGTTTCCAAGAGACCATGTTGTTTCCCGGCCTATTGACTCTCAAAACCTAATCCCAACACTGAAAACGGTATTGAATTATTGGTGCCAATATGAGAAAAAGAAAATAACGATTCTATATTAATTTATAAAGTCTGTTAAATCACAGAAAATATGCTGGTGTTGTGGTTTTGAAACCAGGGGATATGTAAGAAGAAAAAGAGCCACTCCCTTCGTGGTAATCAATGACGATCGCTTAATTAAGCGCTTAAATTCTGGCTTGTTAGTATTGTTGAGTTGGTGATATAGGTTTGTAAGGGAAGAATGTTTAGCATGTTTAGTTATTCCTCGATTGCAGATCCTTTTGAGTGCCGGTGAAACAGGCCATTATACTAAACGACGATGAGCCTTCGGGTAACGTTGCGTTTCTTTTGTAGTCTGGTTTGAGTACGACTGTCTTGTGCGCTCTATTGAAAACCTACGTGCTTCTCTCGATTACTCGCGCAAACCAGCATCAAAGGATACTAAAATACAAGTAGTATCTACGTCAATAATATGTTATGACTGTTCATAATGGCGATGTTCATCAACATGCCTTTGAAATGACGCATTTGATCCTCGGCTATGAGTCTCCACTCTGCGCGCCTCACCTAATAGCTAGAAGTATACTTTTAGTATCATCGTGTATAGAATGATTTAAAAGGTTGGACCGGATATATATTTTTAAGGAGCTGGGTTTCGCAATGCGAGCGAATGTTGAAACGACAGACTTAAAAGGTTCTTTGTAAACTAGCCTATGAAACAAACGATCACTACAGTGATTACTTTACTTCTCGTCAATATCCCTCAATTAACAATATAACATCAGTTTGAAGGAACAATTCTATCGAAATAATGATAAGAAAGAAAGCGCCCTTTACCTAAGTATTCACCGACTTTGTCACTAGATTACATCGAATGTGTTTTCGGGGTCACGATGAAAATTATTACGAATAAACGCATGGACTTGTGACACGACCTTGTTTTCGTTCTGTTAACTACAAGGAAGGTATAACATGTAGCTGTACTCACAGTTGTTTCTCGGGTATAAGCCTTTGCTGTGTCTTTACTCAGTACGAACTTATCGGCAAAACGACCTGTTTAAACCGCTGCCACACCTATAGAATGTCATCTTCATTACAATTTGAACCGCAACTCTGATTCAACCTCCGAAAATTGGCCATTCGGTACGAGCGATCGTCACGGCATTTAAAAAAAAACCTATTGTTTTGGGAAAGCTGACTTAATATGACGAGGGGGTATGAAGATAGTGAGGGAGGCTCTTGTTAAGTTAAAAGCGGGCTCTTGAAAATTAGTGGAGTTACAAAGGAAATTTCACTAGGATTTTTCACTGCTGCAAGGGAGGGAACTGATGCTCAAAAAGTATAAAAGATGGAATTCGGGGGGGGGGGGGGGGGGGGGCTAGTATTCCGGCGTTTAAATCAATTTACACACCGCACCAGCGTGCCTTTACATTTCCGGTGTACCTGATATTTGGTTAAAGACTTCTTGGTGATAAGGTTCATCAAATTTTGTACGGCCAGCAATCAAAAGGATCATTTTTTGGTTTCTCAAGGAGGATTCGTTATTTGTTTCCTTTGTCGCACCAGGCATTCCTGTTATCTTATTTCGTGTTTGTTTTTTGTAAAACTGGAGAGACTAACGCATCAGTCTCGAAACAATCACCTGTTTTGGACATGAAGGCAAACACGTACAAATACTCGCAACCATATAACACATGACAATACTAAACCGTATCTTTTTTCCCTTTACAATCAGTAATGGCAACATAAAACGTAGGATAATGCGAAACCTTCATGACTCAAATTGAGTACTTAATTTTACGTCGCTCCGTTTGAACAGACACCTTTTAGATAAGAAATTGTTATTCAATACTTAACATGGTTGGTTTTCCTAACTTCAGTTCTCGCAGAAGCCAGAGATGGTCTTCGTTTTTCAATGGAGCGAATTAATCATTTAGCGTCCAAACCACTAACGCAAGATCTATCAAAATTCCCACAGATTAGTTTGGTTGAAAGATGACTCAGATCTATAAAAGCAAGATACAGATGTTTATAGACACGTTTCATTTGGAATATGTTTTGATCGACAGTTACTTTCCCTCTGCTGTAAAGCATCGCATGACATGAATAAATGAACTTCTAATAAAACACCACAACAACAAAAAATTCAGCTGCGAAAGCACTTTAAAGACCAAATAATTAACTTCGTCAAAGTACAACTGGTATTCTACGTCGACCAAATTTTCCCCAACGCAGCGGTACCGTAATTATTGGTTATTTCATGGTTTTCTATGGAATACGGGCGAATATTGGTATAAAATAATATTAATTTCGAGTGAAATCTTCGCCAGTATCCCTTAGAAAACCATGAAATAACCATATTATCCTATAAATTACAAAGTTACGGGTTATCAAGAAAACAAAGAAACTTACCGAACGATAGACTGCGAATTTTCTCGCCGGAAACCAAAAATTTCGAGTGGCGGACGCGTCTGCTCTGCAGACTAATTATGTATTCAAAATATTGAATTCTTATTGGCTGATAAAGAAAGGGCGCGAAATTTCCTGCATTTTGATTGGCCTTGATCTAGCCATGGAATACCGCTCTGTATTTCATAGAAAAACCATGAAATACCGCCCTGTATTTCATAGTAAAGCTGAGCTCTGATTGGTTGAAATTTGATGAAGAACTTTAAAAAATACAAGGAAATGGACCACATAAATGTGTAATTTTCTATTCTTTCAGATCTTTTTTATCGTTATGCCTTTTCTGTCTGAGCATGACTCCATGAGTTCGTTGGTTTTTGACTGAGCACGATCAAGCAGTGAGGGATTGCCCCAGTAAGGGTTAGTTACTCGTTCTGTCCGAGACAGCGGCGTAGGGAGGTCCTGGAAATTGGAGGGGGAAGAGGCAAAATGATGAATTCTGGGACATTTTCATTGATGACTCTGGGACTTGGCAGAGCGGGTGGCTCCTCCCCTTCCTTACGCCACTGTTCTGAGGTGACTAAGTCACCTCGCCCCGGCGGGCAAGTAACTAATCGTCTTATTTCGTGGTTAGGAGGTTATCTAAACTGACTGTAATAACTTTGTAACTCGTTGGATAGATGGATAAAAAGTAACCGAGTATCAGGCTCTCAAGGGGGAAGGGGGTAGTTTTTAAACACGTTTGATATTTTTAATGTGTACATTTGCCAGTTCATTGAAGCTTCGTAATGTGCATAATTAACAAATTAAAAGGGGTTACTTTTAAAACAACGGCAAACGTAAATAGTAGCCAGTGGAAAATGTTGAGCGCCATGAAAAGTGAATATGATCAAACACTACTTATGCTTTTTCAGTGTTGTTCTTTGTTTAAATTGGCTGTTTAGCTTTGAAAATGCCATCTAGATATAACTGCCCTTGCCAAATTTATAACTGACTCACAGTCACAGTCGGTAGGAAACTAATCACGAGTTTCGAAAAGTGAAGCAGAGAAAGATCTTTCTAATAACAGTCAAGGGCCGGTTTCTCAAGGACGGCCTAATTCCAGCCTGAGTTAATTGACTTCACTCACGAAGAGGAGAAAAAGACCGAGGTGAAGAAAGCAAAACGCTTGCAGAAAAATCAATACAGAATGCTCCTGGCCGCAGAAAGAAACATCGAACCTCTAATTGGCGAGAAAATGAAGAACGAATCCAAAGAGCTACATGTAAACGTCTATGAATTAGTGTTGTTTGGAAAGAATGGGGCCCGTAGGGCGAATGCAATTTGAGCTCTTGAAAATCTCACGAGTTCAAATTAATCCAAAATTGCACGAGAAAGCCATATGATTATATGTGTTATTATTATATGGCAAGAGCTACTTGCGGTAAAAGTGCGCGTTCTGATTGGCTGTTTAGCGGTCGAGATTTCCCTGTAATGCCCACAGGCATTTATGAGATATGTTAATGCCCGGCAAACTTTGATAGCCCTAAAAACAGCTGAACTGTCATAATTTTAGAGAAAAACGGAGAGAAAGTGCAAAATGAGCAAGGAAGAATATTCCGAAAGTGAAATTTATTACCCTACTGAAATAGAAAGCAACGTTTTAATTCGATCCTGGTAAATGGCGATGAGACTGGGACTAGTGTGGCTGAGAAGCAAGATGGCGGACAGAAAGCGGCATGGAGGTATATGCGATGTAAAACCATTGATATTGGTGCTTGAAATAGGTCATCTGCAAATATTTGGCTAATATCGGTACTTCGAACGTTATACTAATAAAGTCGTTGATGCTTTGTTTGGCCAGTTATTCAAGTTCTTCATCGGATATTTCCAAAGTTAGCGGTGAAGTATATAGAGGATATTACATGGCCGCGCGGAGATACCGAGTAAGAACGAGTAAGATACTCATCAACACGAGAAGATACAATCCGTATCTCCAAGCGGCCATGTAATGTTCTGTTTAATATATAATTATTGATGAAATACTAGTTTCAACTGATCTCTTACTAAAAAGGCTAGAAATCTTTGAAATCGAGTCATATTTTCAAAAGTGATATCTTCACGTGTGAAGATATCACTTATTAGAAAGAAATATACACTGGTATTTCATCGAAAATTATATATTAAAAGACTATGAGCCTAGGACATCGGCGTTCTTGTTTTCAAATAGTATCCAAACATTCCTGTATGATGAAAATTCCCCACCCAAGGCCAGTCAATATCCTTTGGCATATGAAGGGATTCGAAAGTCATGTCCATTTTTTGCTGCAAAGCGAAAATATATTGTACACAAACTGACAAAGCTCCAACTCGTCCCTCATTGTCCACGGCAGTCCCTTTCCCAGTACATCTGAGGAAAACAGCCAAGCGAGTTTTGCTGGCTGCAAACATTGGCAGTGTCTCAGGATTTCCATTGATAGCCAGGTACAAATTGTTCAAGATTCGCAAAACAGGTGACGAGTGTTGATCAAGAAATTATCGATGAAGTGGAAGACTGACTTCAATGAATTTGACAGATTTTTTCGTCCTTTCGCCCGCATGTTTTCTTAGTTTAGAATAACTTATCCGTCTCAATTCATCAACAAAGAAAACAGTGTTGCCTTGTGAAATTAAATTTAGTTCTAATCATACGGATAGATTCTTCAAAATAAGGTTAATTTGAGCCTTATAAATTAGAACTTTCCACGACTGTTCATTTTGTGGTTTGAGTTGTGAAACGAAACTCAAAAGGGCGCGAAAATGCTATCAAGACGCGCGCGCGCCTACCGGATGTAAAATAAAACTTCCGGCTTTATGTTTTTGTTTTTGTATTCCAAGTAAAAAAGTGCCATAAAATAAACATCTTATTAACCTCGTTAGCTCGGACTTTACGGGAAATATCAAACCTGTCTTTATGTACGGACCTCGCTTTCGCTCGGACCAGTCAGTCTGATATTTTCCCGTAAAGACCTCGCTCTCGGGTAATAAGAAGTTAATAATATTCACCGCGTGTTTGTGCTTTTTGTTGTGATGTTATTAAAAGTATTTGCTTCAGTCTTTCAACTTCTCCCGGTTGTAAATGTGGAAATCTCTCTTTGTTATTCTTCGGTTGCAATCAATCCCTGGAGATTAAAAAGACAAAGACGCGGCAGCCATGTTGGAGGACGGAACCGAAAGACACCAATGAGGAATCTGTTGTTAATGTCCTCCAACAAGGCCGCCGTGACGTGTTCGACAGTTTTTTTTTTTTTTATTCGCATCTGAGGTATTACATGAATTGGCATCGAGGGAGGATTTGTGGAAGTCCTGACGCCGCAGACTGAGAGATTTTACCAATCCTCGCGGGGCAATTTAGTAACAAATCTCCCGAAATGTCATGGTATTAGTTTGTAATACTATGATCTTCGAGGAAGCGAACTAATCTGAGAGAATGTATAGTTATGATATGAAATCATCATAATCTGAGAGAAGTTTAGTTTCTCTGCATAAATTACGACACGTCGCGGCTGGGTTGCGTTCAAAATGCTAATTACACAACTTGTTCTCGTCAAACAGAAAACGAGCACGTATAATTACCTAGTGGTGTGATGAATACGGTAGCCAAAAGACAAATCTCTGACCCATATTGAGCATGCGTAAATGGATGAGTGGATGTAAGGAATCAAGACAGGTTCTTCTCGCAGTCATAAATCGACAGAGGGCGCAGGGTTAGATGAAAATGTATTACCCAGTACTTACTCTAACCCGATACAGTCAGGGGAACCTTAACATTCCCTCACCAGCTAGAATGCTCTCCTAAGTTTCATGAGGGAAAATTAGAACTAAATGTCCTTCACGCATGTTAATGACAGAAATTTAGTTCTAATTTTCCCTCTTGCATGATTAATGAGGGAGATTTAGTAAAAGTATGCATGCTGATGACGGATGTTAAAGATTAAATGTCCCTCGTAGAACAAAACACCGAGGTGACCATGGTATTACACGATTTGCACTGGTGTTTAGCATAAATATACTGCTCTCTGCCAATCAAATTCGAGAACTTGCATGTGTACTCGTTGGCATGCCACTTCAGATTTTCCCACTTTCTCGTGCACGCTGAAGTTTGAACGAGGCATAAGTTATGACAACAAGCCTGGGATGTAATATATTTTATGCATGTTTTACTCTAACGATAATTCATCAGCCCCTTTCTTTCCTACGTAATTCAATTTCTTTCTCGGCTAAAAGATGGTTGGTGACCGCGGCACATCAAAGGTAACCGAGCCAACTAACAGGTTTTAATACGAGTCTCCGAGGTAAATGAAATTGATTCTATTATTCGGGGCTATTGGGATGATAACACACACACTGGTGGCGATATATTAAGCATTACCAACTTTAATCAAAATTTGCTTAGTAATTCCCCAACTTACTTCAATATAAACCGTATAATTTATACAAAGAGAATATTACTTGGCCGTGCGGAGATATTCTCACTCGACAGTCACCACTCGAAGATAAAAAACTGTATCTCCAAGCTGCCATGCAATATTCTGTTTATTATCTCATGCCACATCCAAAAAGCATTGTTACAATAAGTGAGTGATTAGACAGGTAACTTGGATAGAGTATTGTATTTCTATTTTTTCTTTCGTAATTGTTTTGAGCCTTTTCTGCTAAATTCAACGAACCGTACGTGATGCTCGCGTAAAGTCGGGTAGTACCAGTAATGGACACTTGGAAATAATAGTTTAGCGATAAAAGTGTCACGAGAAGGAGTCACCTGTGTGGATTGTGATCATTAGCAATAAACCTTTCTTGGGCGCGATATCCACTTGTCTTCAGCAATATACTGAAATGACATCTACCTTACAATTTATAGCGTTTGTTTATATATTTTTCTTAGTTTTTATATATGAAGAAGCAACAATATAAAGTTATAGAATAATGCTTTAATACCCTTAGCCTTCTTATTAAAGAACGTCAATCATGACCTGGCCAGGAGAAGAAAAAAATATTCTACGTTCACAAGATTTTCGTTCATTTTCACATAGTATTTGTATAAAAACATTTTTTGACGGCGTTTTTGCATTCATTAACTACTAAAATACAGAGGGAAGTGAAGTTAGTCCGCTAAAATTTTCTGAATGATGTTTTGGGTCTTTAAATGCTTGAAAGGCTGAACGAAAAGATGGAAACCTCTTTTTTCGTTTTAGTTTTCCTTACAATTTTACCATCGTTTCTCGTTTCGTGGTTTAAATAATGAAAATGTGTAATACAAAGGAACATCTTCTCGAAATGAGTGAAGCCGCTGCCCTATTTTCCTTAATGTGCGCAAAAATAATAATTATTCTGCCAGTTTACTCCCACGTCTTTCACTTCATTTGCTTAAAAATTCAAATAATAAATTATTGGTGTTTCAAAGAGAGTTTATTATATTAGCTGTTCATATGACGTCATACTATGTTAAGTCGTCAAGTCAGCTGCTCAAAACATTAAAAGCGTAGAATACAAATGCAGATATATCCTTTGTATGTAAAGAACAAAATCGTTTTCTCTTACGTTTGTGGGTCTAAGTATAACTATTGCCAAAACTGATATTATTTGAAACCTGAAATAGAATAATTTTATGTTTATTCCATCAACGCTTTCGATAAGATTCATAAATTTATTATCATAACAACGCTGTTGAGTGCTGAATACATTTGTATACAGAGAAAAAAGTTCTTCCGGTGTATTGAGTCTTAGCTTAGAATGGTTCAAAAAAATTGTAGAGAATTTGTGTCCGTAAAACTCACCAACTGAAGAACAATATTAAAATCTTGATTATTACTGATATGATATCTATTTCATCTGTTGCGTTTAATTCTCTGTTGATATCTATTTCATCTGTTGCGTTTAATTCTCTGTTGCGTTTAATTCTCTCTTAAATTCGTTGAAGAAAAGCGAGTGCAGTGAACTTCTGCGAAATTCAAGAACTAAGCCGGAAATCCTCACAACCTTTTAAAAAAACTATTGACAAATATCTCTAAACACTATTTTGGGATAAAGTAAATGAGGGATTCACTGGCGACGAATTGTTGAATATTAGCATAAAAGTCTTGACGAAAAAGGTATATATTCCAGCGAACAATTGCTGAATTATTGCAAGGAAAATGATCGATATTCGGGTAAATAATAAAAAAAAAATTTGCTATTTGGATTGGTGGGTTAAAAAATGAAGGATTTCGTCTTCAGTGAAGCTTCAATAAAAATAGGTGATATTTCGACTTTATAATTGTACCAAAAGTGGAACTTTTTGTGGAAATGGTAACTGTATTCTACGTGTTAATGCGCTTATGATGCAAAGTGCTTCAATTTAAGAACACATATCTGAAGTTTCCTACTCACAGGGTATTTGAAGTTTGACCGTTTTCAAGTCCTTCCTTGCCTGAGAGGGTTGGTTGGCATCCACACTAATAAACGCTTTGAATTTCAGCGTATAAGAGAATATTTCGGGAAAGAACGAACAAAGTTGTCTTGAAGCGCGACAAAGGGTAAAATGGAAATACCGTCGTTTAATTATAAAACGTTGCCATCCAAACAATTTACTATTTCAATAACATTTATTCTTTTCGACTTTTGTTGTGGCTTCAACATGCATTTATGCAAATGCATGTCATTGGCAACCTATTGTTTTTTCAAGTTAAGGGGGCTAATATATTTTTATTTAAATCTCTCGGTCTGTATGTGGTTTGAGTTAGTGACATTTTCCCTTCAGCCGTTTTTCTTTGTCAATCTGTTGTGTTATAGCCGCTTGATCTCGCAAACAGTTTATTCAATGAATTCATTACGACCTTCAGCTTTTAACCACTTTCCCTTTATATTACGTGTATTACCTTCAAGGCATCTATGAATTTGATTGCCTAATCCTATTTTGTCACATAATGAGTGAAGAAGACGATAATATCTTATTCATAACATTCAAGGAGACAATCTAGAAAACCGGCTGGTCGGGTGCATATGTTCTCGATGGTGAAATACTCTACTTGCGTTCGCAAGCTCATTATTGATGTTTATCTTAGCCTAGAAGCTATCAGCTCACGGTTAGTCTGCCACCCTGTTGGCAGTTTCGAATCTATTGTTTACATTCATTAATACTTGATGTTTTTTTGAGTTTTCATTAAAAAAAAACGGTTTAATGCAATGATATATACAAGCAACCAGAACAACAAAGGTACGATGAATTTTGAAGGCATTTCCTATCAAAAATTCCTACGATACCGAGAATTGGATTCAAGATGGCTAGGAATATAAACTCGGATTTTCCCGCGTTATAGCCTGTATATTAACCCACTGCAGACTCACCTGCTATATAAAAGCCCGTCTTCAAGAAACGCCTCTCTTTATCAATCGAGCTGTTAAAACCCTGCTTCCAGCTTTGTCGAGAAAATCTTTCGTTCAGCTCCGTCGGCGCCTTAGGTATAAAGGGGGAAAATCTGCTGAGCAAGAGAAAAACTGCTTTCTCTTAATTCCATCGAGTTTTCTAGACTGCACAGCAATCTTAATTTTTTTGAATTTGATTTGAAGAGATTGCCGAGGGAGATCAAGCTATCATGTACATAGGTACATCCTGCCAAGGCTTTTATTAGCTCTACTCGGGCCAGCGGTATATCGCTGGAGACGAGTCATAAAATGCAAGAGTTACTTTTTTTTTCTTATTATCATCTTTGAACCTTACGCCGTCGTCCTCGACCAATCACATTTCACTGGTCACGTGAACACCACGTGGCCTGAACCGGCTGGCAAGAACGGTTTCGTGTATAGTTTCCAATTACCCTATATCATTATGACGTCACGGCTTGTTTATGAGGGGGACAGAATCGACTTGAACAATAGAGTTTTGAACTAAATCTGCTCTGCTGAGGAAAATTTAACTTCGAATTGTCTGGTTTCCAGATATCAGCTGTATCAATGTTTATCCCACAATATATACCTATTTGGTGGCTGTCACCGCTATTCTACGTTCTACAAAATGCATTTGATAGCGATTTCCTTTGTGTTGTTGCTGTTTAGTACCCCTCCCATGACCGTGATCCTTAGCGTTTAAACAATAGATTGTTTTGATTTGACGTCATAATGATATAGGGCAATTTGTGCCCTTCTTTCTACTAAGGTCTGAGACACCGTAGCTCACTCTGTAATTTTTGAGGGCAGTTTCTACTATTATACTGAACGAGTGCATGGACAACAATCAGTGCTTCAACTAATCGAGTGGAAGGGCGACTAACCACAGGCAGCCCAAGCTTACGATCTGTATGAATTTGATAGCAATTGTATGGGATTTTTTAGTCTTCCAATTACCTTGAATAAAAATCAACAATACTCTTCTTGTGTTCCTTCGCTGTCTGCTAATCTGAGTATAGTTAATTTTGTTACACTTATGCTGTGTCCCAGGTCGACCTCTCATCTAAGCCAAAGAAGAGAGAAATCGTGCAAGAGATTCATCAAGAAAACTAGTTCCTTCCCGCTCCTTAACACGCTTGTCCCGCGTATTCCTGTCTCTCGCCCCTATACATGTTTGCTCTGGCCATATGAAAGTTGCGCCTATTGTTCTTAAAACCAAGCGTTTCGCTGACTTTTTCACCATTGAATATCAGGACCATTTCGTGTAGTGGTTCCCTTTTTGTCCTGATTAGTAATTGTAGTAAGTAATTATATCTACTAGTTGTTTATCGTAGGCGTTTTGTAATGTATATTGACCTCTCCTTGTAATTCAGCTTATGCTGCAAAATGGATGAAATTAAGTATTCTTATTATTATTTTGTCTTCGTCATGAGAAAGTTTATGCATTTGGGAATTACAATGCTTCTTTAAAGAGAGTATTTGCACTATGCGATCATTTGACTACAACTACCAGAAATATTTGTGCGGATTCTTTTGTTTCTCTAATTTAGACCATTGTTTTCTAATTCTCAGAGGAGTTTTAAAATATTAATAAGAAAGAAATATGCAAAATAATTCTGGTTAGTTGCAGTCAAATGACGTCAGTGGAATACGTATCTACTGTGTCTTTTTAAGAGCATTTTGGATTACCTGTGGTAGCTAGGATTGCGGCTCAAGAAGACTGGTAACTTGAGGCCGATAAGGCATTGAAAAAAGTAAGGGTTATGATCGATTGGAATTAATACCTATTGTCAATGAATACACCCAAACCATTTTAAACCAACTTATCTTATTCCAAGATGGCGACCAACTGCAGCAATTATATGCTTCACTTGTCACAGGTTTCAGTATGAGGCTCTGGGGTAAATTATATTTATTCTTTTCTCAGATAATAGAATTAATTTAATTTACCCAGAGCCTCGCATACTGAAACCTGTGACTATTACAAACTACATGGGAACCCAGGCTAACTCTGCCAAATACACAGGGTACCCAACGGAATGTAATCTAGTGTATCTTATACGTCGCGACATACGCCAGTAGTGTTCGACCAGCCTATCCAGTCGAACACTCCAACAGCGCTACTTTCGCGAATGACCTCTTGTAGGGTCCTGTCTTGGCTTCACTTCACACGCGCGGACTGTGTTATCTTTCCCAGGGAAGATCCTTGTAATGCGTCCAAGGGGCCAATCTCCGGTGAGTCTTCTTATCAACAATCAGAACTAGATCTCCAACCTCCAATGTTGCGCACTTGTAAATTCCATTTCTTTCTCTCTATTATCGTGGTGGTGATTTCTGTAAGAGGTCTACTGTTGATAAGTGCTTCAGTTTCTGCCATAGAAGTTTCCAAAACATCATCTGTGACCACATGACCATGGAGAACGACTTTGAGCGCTTTATTGAAATGTTGAAGTAAACGTGCCAGATACCACCACAGTGATGGGAAGCTGGAGGGTTGAAATGCCATTGAATCTCCTTCTGAGCGAGGAACTCGGAGATCTGCGATTGATTCCATTCATCCAGGTTTTGCTTGAGCTCCCGATTAGCACCCACAAAATTGGTACCGTTGTCAGAATATATATCTGATGGTGGGCCTCCTCTCGCTATAAACCTTCTCAAAGCGTTGATAAATGCATGTGTTTCTTAATGACCTTGCGACCTCAAGGTGCACTGCTCTTGTAACCAAACAAGTGTATCGTAGACAAGCATCTATAGCGCTTTTCCTGTTTGTGTAGGTGTTTCACAAAGAGTGGTCCAAAATAGTCCACCCAACTTTTGAGAAAGGTAGGGCCATCAATGAGGGACCCAATATTGAATCCTAAGTTCATTTCGAACGTGTTCAGTACCTTCATGCTAAAGGTTCTTGTGGCAATCCATGATAACAAGACGACTCAAGAGATGATCTTGAGGAATAATAATCGGATGTCTCGGGTATCGTAGGCAAGGGTGCACTGTACATTCTCCCGCTAACCCGAATAACTTGATCTTCTCCAAGAATGGAGTTACCGTTTTCAAGCGATTTTTCGTTGCAACAGGTTTAGCAGCTCTCAGATTGGAGATTTCAGGGGTATACGCTTCTAATATCTGCACGCACTTGGTGAACATGAGCTTTGCCTCTTTAATATCTTGAACTTCCAAAGGACCAATTTTCCTTTCATCCGTTCTGCTTCTCGTGCAATTATTGACAAAACATCGACCATAAGCTGAAATTCAACAGACTTTAGCAAACGACAAATACTTCATGAATATAGTTCACGAATCCCGTCTTGAGCCTCTGCCCGTCAGCACTGATAACTGATAATATAGTTTGAGCAGGCTCTTCATCATCATCATCATCAGGACTAAGCTTCATCCTTGAGATATCTTCAGGCCACTGATCTTATAGTAAGAGAAATGCTGGTCCGTTTAACCAACGACAGGCAGACTTGATCGCTGCTGCTTTCAGACCTCGATTGCAATCATCTACGACGAAGGCTGGATGACGCTTTGACAGCCAACGAATCTGTCACAACACTGAACTGCTATCACTCCAGTAATATACGGTAGAGATCGCATAATCAAGTTCTTTCTGGATCACATTTGCTAGGATATCACTCAGCATCGCTGCTTGTTACAATCTGGGAATGCTCATCGGCTTGATAGGTGCGGCACGAGTCTTAGCTGCTACAAATATGCAACTGTCGTTGACCACTAGAGTATTCAAAACGAAAATATGCGACAGCACAAAACGCTGGCATCTCCAAACACATGCAACTGGATGGTAGTAGGAATGAGTGGTCTAACCCGGTAGAATCGTGGGAAAGAGAATTAATCTAAACTCTCCAGCTCCTTCTGCCAATCTGCCCATTCCTGGTGGAACTCTGTTGTCTGCCACAGGGACTGCAGGAACGACAAAGGGGGCCAGAAATCCAGTTGAATCGAAAAAGATGCAGTAAGACACAATCTTCCGTTGCGTTTCCGCCAGTTCTTTGGACTTAATCTTGAAGGTAAAACTATCACGCTGGACATTCCAAATGACGACTAGAGCCCTTTAGCTGGGAGAGCATCTTCATCACCAATGGTTCGCACTGACTGAGTTCGTTCTTCGTTGGGAACCTCTTGAGCAAGTCTTTGCTATTGGGAATCCATTTGGTCAGGCGGAATCCTCTCAGTGAGAGCTTCTAGTAGGGAAGGAACCGACTTGAACAAATTGTCCAAGCAAAGGTTTCGCTCTACAACCTTTTCTTCTAGAGGAAACGACTCCTCGTTATCCAGGGTTGTTCGTCGCAGAGCATAATTTGGACAAGTTGGAGCAGATTTAGTACCAAAGATCTGTCGAACGTATTGATAGACATCTGTCTTATCCTCAGGTGTTTCTCTTCATAGGAAACGCAATACTGTTTGATCTTCTTTAGGAACAGCAACTTGATTGAACATAGCTTCAATATCCGCAGACATAGCGAACAGTTCTTGACGGAAGCGTATTAGTATGCCAACTAATGAGTTCAAAATATCTGGTACCGCTAAGAGATGATCGTTCAAGGATGTGCCTTGGTATTTAGCTGCTGCATCGTTAATTCGACGAACCTTATCAGGTTTGTGAGTATTGAGCACTGGATGGTGCGGTAAGTACCATTCACGTTTCTTAGGCTGTGACAGATTTTAGCTTTTCTTGAGATCCGTTGGTTTGTTGGTTTACTTGACACTCAGATCAGATTACTTTCAAGTCGTTTTTCCAATGAGTTTAGGCGCCTTTCTGCAACTACTCTGTTGCTCGACAAAGTTGCATTTTGATCCTTCCAAATGAGACCAACTTTATACCTTCCATCAACTTTGCGTCTTGTCTAGGAACTCCAACACCTGTTCATTTTCTCGCCAGCGCTGTTCGTCACTGTCATCTGCAACCACATGATTCTGTTTTCCCCCAAGCTTTTAGCATTTCAGTTCTTCTTATGGCGAAGCAACGTAAACGAAAGATACAGACTCTGAATCACGGGTGTATCCAGACTGTCCATCCCAGTTTGGTTTTTACTCCGTAAGGAGAACCTTTAGGACCCTCTCGTATTTTGTTGGGATGATGAATTCAGTTGCGTTGTTCCCCAGAAAGACCTTGATCTCAGCTTCATTTACTTATTGAAGGTCAAGGTCATCCTAATGTTTCTACCGTGACTTGATATTAGCTACGCTGATGTTTAAAGGAGGCAAATTTAGTTTCTTTGCAACCACTGCGTTTTCAACAAGATAGTGAGTACCAACTTAATTTGAACGAAACTCTCCTTGTATTGAGATACGAAGTGACTTGAATACCAAACAAGTCTAGGGATATAGGAGGACCCTCCAATTCTAGCTTATATATCTGCAACATCTGACACCAGAGAATAAGGACTACCATGCAGGGTCTAGAAGAACGTAAGTATTGAGTTGTCCACCCGGTCCAGGCAAAGTTACAGGAAGAGCTTTAAGTAAGACCTGGAATTAAGTCTTGGTTCTGGTTGAGGGCATGGTTGAGTAGGCGTCTCAGCGGGACTTGTGAGGCTATCCTCAGGGGGAGAGACCCTTTGCAACAGTTCATTGTGTAGCTTGGTACATCCATTTACTACACATTGTTTGGTAGATTTGCATTCGTTTGACCAATGTGCTCCAAAGCAACGAAAACACAATCCAAACTCTTTAACTAGTCTGTCTTGTACTGATAATACCTCGAACTTTGAGTAACTAAGCGCCTCACTTCATACAAGCGCTCGTCACTTAACTTGCTCCATTTACGCAAATGTGTGAAATGTCAGCTTTCACCACAATGTGGGGCTTGCCAAATCTCGATTCAAGATTTTGTAGGGCTTCTACATACAATTCTCCACTATAACCGTACCCTTCAATTTCTTCTTTAGCTCTACCAGTAACTGAGTTCTGCTGATGCTTCATTTTTATGCCCGTCATGATTTAGGGGGAATTATTTATGTACCTAACCCATGGCCCGCAACCTATCCTAATCCTAACCCTTGCTGAACAGGGTTTCCCCTAAAACGGATCCATATGTGCTCTTGAGTTATCATATGATTATCAATATCAGCTGAAGATTTGACCCTCTTACCCTCCTTTGAACCAATTAGCCTCAGTTTCTTCAAAATCTTGAAACCTTTGTTGTAAATCCTCATGACCGTTTCCTTCATTTTCCATTACCCCTGGATTCAGCCTTTTGACGTGCTGCTTCAGCTTCTAATTCTCTTGCTTTCTGTGCCTGTTCTGCTTTAACAGGCACGTTTCTCAAGCTTCCAACTTTACGTACCCTCTCTGCCTCCTATTGTGCTTTCCATAATTTCTTTTGAAGCTCAGCATGACTTTCAATCTCTCATTTTAATAACCCTTGCATTTTCCTTGTACCTTTGTGCAAGCGCCTCTGCTGCTGCTGCTTTAGCCTTAACTACAGTAGAATCAATACTCTAGACAGATGATTTAGATCTGCGGCTGAACACTGAACTGATTTCTGATGCATCGTCGCTACTGCGCTCATCTAAATGTGCCGATGCTTACCCCAATGCATTGTTAACTCGGCTAAACTCTACAGCATACCATTCATTCCGACAAGTACTTTCTCATGTACTTTCCCGAGTCGAGTTTCGCAAAGAGTTTATAATTTTTCCGGTGTCAACGATTTCAGGAATTTTGCTTATTTTTCGCCGTCAGCCAATCAGATTGCACTGGCCACGTGAACACTATAAGCTGGCACATGGCGCTATGTCATGTGACGTGACGTATGTGCTTCGTCGACCTCTTTCTCTGCTGCGAGGTGAGAATGATTGTGCTTTAATAACCGAGGAAATCTACAAAAAAGGTCTGTATTGCTGCATCTGATTCTATCTGACTGCAGCATTGCTTTATTGATTTTGTTATAAACGCTCTTCTTACCAGCCCGCACGCAAGCGACGGAAGACTCACGTAAATTAT
This sequence comes from Actinernus sp. WN-2022, assembly GCA_030867875.1. NCBI lineage: Eukaryota > Metazoa > Cnidaria > Anthozoa > Actiniaria > Actinernidae > Actinernus > Actinernus sp. WN-2022. The sequence goes on from JAOWCC010000577.1 coordinate 126,668,201, forward strand.
TTGAGCAATTTTGATTGCTAGTTGTTTCCGACGTTCAAATATACTCAAAATGTATACTCAAATATACCGGTACTCAATTATACTGTACAATACTTCACTAAGCCAGTCAAACCAAAGTCCAAAGGCAAACTGTGAGAACTTCAACAAAGTTCAACAAAGCTCCTCCCGTAACTGAACAGTGATTGACCCGTGAAGAAATCCGAAATCTGCCATGTAGGTGACGTTGCAATTATTGTGCATGTAGTTGCATTATTATTTTGTCTGTGGATGTTTTATGATAATCAAACACATTTTACTTGTAGTGGTACCTTTTTGTTAAGTCTAATGATGCCCAGTGTTATCGGCTTGTGATTATAATGTTGTTCCCGAATCTTTGGAAGAATGCAGACACAGTAAACGATATTATAAACTGCAATGAAGAACCAGACATGAATAAAACTTCACAAGTAGTTTACAAGTACCGCTTTGCAGAATTCGCTACGCCATATTCGTGTGTACTATAAACACTCATCGTCATAAAACGAATCGCAATCGTTCACGCGAACCAAGTCGAATTCCTGGCAGAGATCTTAGACGAATTTTAGAAAAGAGCAGAAAGGTGAGAGGAGCAGTTCGAAACTATATCCGGAAAAATGTTGCACAGTCGTCGAAATTTCATCGCTGCACCAAAATAAACTATTTTCGAAAAGAAACCTTAATTAATATATAGAAATCGCACATTTAGGTATATACAATACATAAGCTCACTTCTCTTCATCGGGCAAGCACGTATAAGAAGCATAAAGAGAAGGTGCAGACTCTGAAGAGGAGAGAAAACAAATGGAGAAATATTTTATTTGTGAAAACACGACGAAAAGTCTCTAACTACATGCCAAAGCTAACAAATAAGACATTTAAATTTGATGCTATAATATCTCCAAGCAATTCACGTACCCGAGCAAGTCTTTTAAAATAATTGACTCATAAAAAGAATCTACAAAATCATGCTGTCTAATATATGACATTGAACTTAACCCAGGTCCTTTGATTCCATGTCCTGCATGGCATGTTTAGGTTAACAGTCAGACCATCTCGCTTGGGATTAAAACCATTAGATGTTGGTGGTGGAGGAGATTGTTTCTCTTAAGCTGTTTCACATCAAATGTATCAAGATGCTATTTATAATTCACGAGTACACGCGTTCTGCAGACATTATATCTCATCCAGAACAATTTATTGAAAGTAACACTGAGCAGGCCTGGTTACAATATATTAATAACCTGTCAAGAAAAGGTACATGGTGTGATGGTATTATTGTTCAGGCTGTAGCTAATGCTCTTAACTGTACAATTCATATAACAGAATCTGCTGAACATTTTGCAGATACATGTACAACTATCATACAGCCAGTTGTTCCACTTGAAACAGCTAGAACACTCTATATATAGGCCATGAAGATGAAGTTCATTATGTGTCTATTATTCCCAGTATTCCAGATCAACCCATATCTAGAGTGACGGGTGACAACAGCAGTGAAAGTCAGGATGTATATACCAATTAACTGGACAATCTGAGAATGCACACGCTATTGAAAGTCTGCTCTTGCAAACAGTGTTGTGCCATATCTTTGTATTCTATTTGCTTCTCTACCATAAAGCCGGGCCATTAGCTATTGGAATTCTGATACACTAGATGCCGTTATAGAGAATGTGAACACGTTTTATCACAAATGAAACTTGGATAAGCATTGCAATATTACTGATTTACCAAGCAGACTGTCAATATGTGATGCTAATGTGGATATTTTGTTTAATTCCAAAAGCCAAGGAACAATTAGCTCAACTTCATTTTCCAGTAAGCAAATATTACAGAAATTAATTTCTGATAAGCACATCCAAAATACAGGTTTCTTACTGTGAATTTCCAGTTACTGGGTCCGTTGTATTTTTCAACAAATCTAAGTATGCGGTGTTTGCATTTAACAGTAGTGAAAATAGAGCATGTACCTTTGATGTTGTCATGGATATTGACAAACTCATTGATGTCCATGAAGCTCTTGCAAAAAATGTTCCCCTTGATCAAAACTTACATGTATTTCAAATACAGTTTATCAAGTGCACATGCAAACTGACACAGACAGAAAGACGAGTAATAATGAGGAAACATAAATATGTATCACATAAGGAATTATAAAATAACCCACAGAAAATACGCGCTCTGATTGGTTGAAAGCCGTGTTTCTCTAACTCTATATAGAAATTATGCCGGCATCGTGGCCTTGAACTCAATTTGAAACTCGGCGAAATAATTCCTACACTTTTCTAAAAACATTGAGCACTAAATTCAATTCGACGAAGAACCAGCTACAGTATTGTAAGAAACGACAATGTGTTGTTAGTTTAGGAACAATACAAGCCTTTTTTTTTGTTGAACTCCAAACAATCTCTTTGATATCGCCAAAACAGTCTATTTTGGCTGACTAAGCTCAATTAAAAACTATTGTTTGGTAGATTTAAGCTGGAGAACTTTAACAAAATCCTGCCTTAAATATTTCTAACATGATCTAGATGCACAAAATAGAGGTTGAAATAGAAATGGAAATCAAAAGTACAGCAAAATGTGGAGCACAAACCTGACATAAAGTTAATCAACATCCAAGTACTACAGTATTGTACAGATGCTAAAACCCCATCCAACGCCGTCCCTTTCGACTACTCTTGGTTAATTAATAATAATAATAATAATTTAAATATTTATACAGGAAGCAAACCTCACCCTAAGGTGATTTTCAGGAAGGTCCTGTATTAGTGTAAAACATAAAAATATAAAAATGTCTATGAATCTATAAAAGGTTCAAATCTAGTAATATAACTGGTATTAATTAAAAAATAGCTATAAACATAATGACAACAATAACGTACTACTATATATAAGTAACTAGATGAGTCGTTTAAATTGATCTAGATTTAGAATGTTTCTCGTGCTCTCAGATAGCAAATTCCAGTCCTGAATGGCATGAAAACAAAGGCGACGTTGGCCAAACGAGCTACGAGATTTAAGCTTATAGATGTCGTTCTTACTTCTGGTATTGTAGTCGTGCATGTCTCTCTTAAAAGTAAAAGTAAAATCCCAGTCTATAAAACCATTTAAGCATTTAAAAACAAATAAGATACGGTGCTTTCTGCGTCTCTCTGATAAGGAATCCCAGCCAAGTTCTTCCAAGGCCTCTGAAGCAGAAGAGTGCTTGGACTTATTTAAAATTAGCTTTGCTGCTCTGTTTTGAAGAAGTTGAAGGGATTTCATTAGAGTATATATAGTATTGCTTTTGTCTCCCCAAACAATGTCGCCATAATCTAAGATTGGTAAGATCATTGTGTTGCTAAAAAGTTCTCTAACAGAAGCGGGAAGTAAGTACTTGATCCTGGTTAGTATCCCTAATCTTTGTTTAACCTTGCTGTTGGCGTAGTCGACATGGTCATTCCAGGTAAGGGTTTAATTTATGACGACGCCCAAGTACTTGAATGAATCTACTCTATCAAGATCTTTGTCGTAGATTTGTACACTAATCGTGTCAAGGGATTTCAACCTCTGTGAACTTCCAATAAGCATAAACTTAGATTTTGCGGTGTTCAAAGTTAGCTTGTGATTGTAAAGCCACTGTGCTACGTTCTTTAGGTCTTCATTAAGCATAGACTCTAAGTCCTTAACTGAATTCGAAGAACAGTACATGGCTGTATCGTCGGCAAATAATGTTACCGAAGTATGCCTAAGACAATTGGGCAAATCATTAATGTAAATAGAAAACAATAAGGGGCCAAGGATGGAACCTTTAGGAACCCCAACAGACACTTTCCGAATACTTGATGAAACTTGTCCGATAACTGTTTGCTGACGACGATTGCTTAAATAAGTTTGGAACCACGCCAAACTCGTTCCGCAGACTCCTAGAACTTTCAATTTGTGGAGTAAAACTGTGTGATCGACTGTGTCAAACGCCTTTTTTAAATCGATGTAGATCACACCATTTAACAAACCATTGTCCATATTGGTGAGCATTTCGTCAGTAAATCGAGTTAGGGCAAGAGATGTGGATCTGCCGCGCCTAAAACCAAATTGATTGACAGTCAGTAGCTTATGAAGATCTAAGAAGCCGTAAAGCTGTATGTGAACTGCTCGCTCGATAACCTTACTCACGGTCGGGAGAATGGATATTGGCCGATAGTTGTCCTTATCAGTCCTATCTCCCTGCTTGAATAGTGCGATAACCTTTGCACATTTCCACGACAAAGGAAATTGACCTAGCTTCAAGGACAAATTTATAATATAATTCAACACAGGAGCAATGACGTCAGCAGAATCACGAAGAAGGCGGGCACTAATCTTGTCAAGACCGATAGCCTTATTAGTTTTCATATGACTTAATTGCTTCTTGACGAAGTCTACTGTCACAGGATTTAGCTGGAATTTGTGATTGGGTGGTTTAACTTCAGATGGCATAGTTTCTGCGCGACCAAATACTTTGGCTAAGCTTTTCCCGATACTCGTAAAGTGCTGGTTTAGGATCTCGGCGATATCAAGATAACTCGTGTAGAGCTTATCACCCAGAGAAATAGAATTTACTTCCTTATGATTTGATGGCAATGTTTCTTTAATTGCTTTCCACATCTTAGAGCTGTTGTTCTTAGAATTCTCGATGAGTTTGCAGTAATGTTCTGACTTAAGCTGTTTTTCTTCACGATTAGCACAGTTTCTTAATTTACGGTACATTCTCCAATGATAACGAGAGTTGGACGCGTGGGCCTTTTTCCGGTGGAAATCACGATCACGCCGTATTCAGTCTAGAAGTTTCTCCGAGACCCAAGGTGATTGATTTCCTTTTGATCGTCTAGATTTAATTGGAGCGTGAGTGTCTGCACAGCCTTTATAAAGCTCTTCCCATAGGAATAACGCATCGTTTATATCTTCGACACCCTCTACCGTGCTCCAGGGAATTTGTGAAAGGTCACTTAAAAACGCGTCTTTGTCATACTTCTTGAATGAACGGTACTCAAAAGTCTTTGCTGGTAATTTCCTAACACCTCCTTTGAGGAATGTGCGGTTCAGTATGACTCTCTACAGGTGCCGTAGAGGATGAGAAGGGCAAGGAAATCTGATCAAGCTTGAAGTATATGATGAAAACAACCTCCCGTCCGTATGCGACCGCATGAGGCAGGACACACGGCGAATCGACGAAGAACTATTCTAGTCCTTGGAAGACAGAGTGTACAAAAGAACTGATGACCCGAGTGATGACTTCCATGCTTGTAAACAAATGTACAGTCGATTGATCCTGATAAAAAGGAAGAGTTGCTTTCTAAAAACACTGAAAATACAGGTCAATGGTATAGAGGAAAATAAATAATTGCTATAAAATCAAAGAGAGACTAGAGATAATAGAAGAAAGTCTGCTAAGTCATAAAGGATTTAGATTATTACGTTTCATTGTTCAATGAATCTATGAAGAGAAGGTCCATATTTTATTTGCACAGTGTTATAGAATACTTTACAGGAAATCTGTAGTAGAGCTAAAAATGGACAAATATAATAATAATAATAATTAATGGACTTATATTGCGCAAGTTTCATGTGTATATGATCACTTGCGCATTACATGATATGTAAATAACTTATGTATAGCTTAGCCTAAATAATATAATGTTAAAAATCCATACTAATATTAATACTAATTTTACGGAAGCTAAACCTATACTAATAGATTAATACTAAATGTTTAAGAACTAATAAAATACTAAAAATGAGTAAAAACTATACATTCTAATATTTAAAAAAAAAAAAATTAAAATAAATTACAGTTAAATGCTTTCCTAAAAAGATAAGTCTTAATTGAACGTTTAAAAGAATCGAGAGACTGTTCATTTCGTATAGAGTTCGGTAGATCGTTCCACAGTTTAGGAGCAGCAGATACAAAGGCTCTATCGCCAAGTGTAGGCTTAGTTATCACATAAGGTGGTTCTAGTAACAATTCGGTATTAGAACGAAGACAATATCTAGACTTACTCTTAATCTTAATTAGATCATTAATATATATAGGTGACAGACCATGCAATGCCTTAAAAGTAATAAGTAATAATTTAAAGATAATTCTAAACTTAACTGGAAGCCAATGCAGCTGATATAACACAGGTGTTATATGGTCGAATCTTGGTATCTTACAAATAAGACGGGCAGCAGTATTTTGTACTCTCTGTAACTTAATTAGTTGTGTCTGCGGTAATCCGTATAAAAGGCTATTACAGTAATCGATACGGCTTGTGACAAAGGCATGTACTAAAAGCTTGGTAGATTCAGTGGACAAATACTTCCTTATGCGTCTAATGTTGTGTAAATGGAAAAATGAAGAATTGCATATCTTATTAATATTCGTGTTCATGGACAACTTAGAGTCGAACCAAGATCCTAAATTTCTGGCAACTGGAACGGGTGCAATATTACAATTTCCGACAGTTATATGTTCAATGTTTACTTTAGCTAATTGTTGCCTAGTGCCTATAATCAGAAATTCAGTCTTGTCGTCGTTCAGCATTAGCCGGTCGGCAAGCATCCATTGGCGAATGTCCTTTATGCAGTTTTCTATGACAGAAATAGCGTTCTCCTGATTAGCAGCTGAGTCCGGCTTGAAAGAAAAGTAGATCTGCGAATCATCGGCGTAGCAGTGAACATTAGGGAGATGCGCATTCATAATATCAAATAGTTTCGATGCATAAATAACAAAGAGAAGAGGTCCAAGGCAAGAACCGTGAGGAACACCCCACTTCAGTTCAAAACTATCTGAGGGGGTACCATTAATTGAAACACGCTGCGTTCTGTTCATCAAATATGACGAAAACCAGTCGAGTACTTTACCAGATACACCAACCTTAGATTTGAGAGTGTCAAGCAGGATACTATGATCAACGGTATCGAAGGCTGCACTTAAATCCAGAAGCACAAGGAGGGTTACTTGCTGCCGGTTCATATTCATCAATATATCATTCTTAACCTTTAGTAGCGCTGTCTCTGTACTGTGATGTTTCCTGTAAGAAGATTGTAATGCAGGGTACAGGCCATTTACAGTCATGTGGCAGTGTAGTTGCTCACAAACGGTTATTTCCGTTAATTTAGAAACATAAGGGAGATTGCTAACAGGACGGTAGTTCTTAAACACAAGGTCAAGTCCATATTTCTTAAGCAAGGGCATGATGAGAGCCTCTTTCCAATCATCAGGAAATAATGTGGTATCCAGAGAGAGATTAATAATTTTAGTCAAGACGGGCAACAGTACGTCAATGCAGTCAATGATTAGAGGAGTTGGCATTGGATCCAGCGCACACGACTTTTTGGTCGACTTCATGATAAGTTTTCTCGTGTCCTCTTCCGTCAGTGGTTTAAACTCATCAAATAACGTGATAGCATTAAGGGTGGGATCACAGTTTACGGGTTTCCTCACAGGTTCTGTATTAACTAGATCAGCACAGTCAAGTTTGTTCTGTATATCAACGATTTTTTGAACGAAAAAATGTCCCATGTCGTTAGCGAGCACATAATCATCATCATGAGGACGATAGAGTACATCAGTGTTCTGCTTTAACAGGTGTTTTGTAGCTTTGAACAATTTGCCTTGATCACAGCTATTTTCAGCAATAAAGTTCGTATAGAATTCTCGTCTTGCATTATTCATCAAGTAAGTTACGCGGTTTCTGCATGCTCTATATTAAGCATAGTCCAATGGGGATTTCGTTTTCCTCCATTTTCTCTTAGCCCGTCTTCTTGATCTCTTAGCCGTCTAAATACCATCGTTAAACCAGGGCACGCGTGGCCTAACAGTCACTGACTTGGTCTTAAGAGGAGCATGGTGCTCCAACAGGTTAGTTAGAGTGGTGTTGTAGCACTTTACTAGCACATCTAGATCGTTGGGGAGGTCTCTACATAAATCAGAGGTGGCGAGATCAGTCTTCAGCGATTGTATATCAACTGTTTTAAGTTTCCTGTAAGTACATTGTTTAATGGTGAGTGATGGTTTAGGCGCTTTAAGTTCACACAAAACAGAAAAATGGTCAGACACAAGACGACCAATTTTAGGCAAACCAGTGACAAGGGCATCAGATTGGCGTGTAATAACTAGGTCAAGTATGTGGCCTAGTTCATGAGTAGGTAGATTCACGTGTTGTTCCATTCCATTGATATGCCACTAAACAACCTTTTACTGATGCTAAGTCATTTGATAATAAAGAATACATTTGTCAAACCTGTCATTTGAAGGTTAAGAAAGGTGTTGTTCCTTGTCAGGCTGTGTACAATAATCTTGGTGTTGATGAGATTCCGATCCTGCTGAACTTGCCTTATTAGAAAAAAATGGAAATTAATGTGCCAGTTAGCTGCGAACAAGTATGTGATATTTTGCCACGTCTTTCTGAAAGTTCTGGAATAATAATGCTGAAGCTAACAAGAAAACTGGAATTTAGAGGACATGTCTATTTTCAAGCAGTTCGCCCACAACTAATACTTAATGCTCTGAATTGGCTGAAATTGAACTGATAATTCATTGTATAACAACATAACTGTTGCCATGCAAAACATTGATAAACAACTTGGAACTCTTGATCCATCTTCTAATGCTTGTGAAGATGACACAGCTGTTGTGAGAAACTGTGAGCAAGAACATATTCCTGAAAGAGATGACTGATCCATTTGATTAACACAGAGCAACAACTAGTGAAACCTGTTTACAGTCGGTAATTCCAGATTACCCTATACTTGTTGAGCAAGAAAATAACTCTTCATCAGCTGGAAATGAAATATATAATAAAGCCCCAAGGGAAAACAAAATTTTTGTCTCATTAATGACTGACAAACACTGTTAAGAATTAGCATTTCCAACCCTATTCCCAAAGGGGAGATTTGGATATAAAGCAGAGAGAGATATATAAAACTAACCCCAGTTAAATATTTAAATTATTGCATTAAAGTGGTAGATTTGCTACAAACCCAGAGTACCTCTTTTTCGCGCAGTTCATTATTGAACAAAAAAAGTGTCAGATAGTGTCAGATAGTATTAATATTGCTTTGAAAAAGGTTCATGGACAGTCATTTACAGCATCTCGGGTTAGAACAAATGAAAACTGCATTTAGAATCCTATTTTCTAAGGACCAGACATATTTGTTTTTGAGGCAAATTCCAGGCTCTCCACCTTACTGGCAGAAATTTATGTATGAAGTAGTTGCAATGGTACAGCAGCTTGGTATTCCTACATGGTTTATGACTTTATCATGTGCTGATCTTAGGTAGCCTGAACTTTTTCATATTATTGCTCCTACAAAGGGAATAAATATGACAGATGATGAAGTCGAAGCTCTTTATTATAATGATAAGTGTTCTTTACTTAATCTTAATCCTGTTATTGTTACCAAGCACTTCCAATATAGACTTCAAACATTCTTCAAAGATGTTTCACTGAGCAATGCTAACCCCCTGAGCAATGCTAACCCCGTTGGTAAGATAATCTATTATATGGGGAGCTGGAAATATTTGGGTAGGGGTGTGCCGCGGTGACATCAAAACCCTGACCCTATCCCAAACCTAACTAAGGCGATTTTCCATACCCTATCCCAGACCAAGGCTCGAAAATCAACCGAAATAGTACACCATTTTCATTGGTAATCCAGTCACTCAGTGCCTTGAGCTAAGCTAAGTTATATCAGGATGAAGTTTTTTAGCTCAAGGCAAGGAGTTGCAAATTACCGGTAAGAATGGAGCAACCGTCGCTAAAGGGAGGTGGGGGGGGGGGTGGGGGGGGGGGGGGGGGGGGGGGGGGGGGGGGGGGGGGGGGGGGGGGGGAGCGAAAATTTCAAAACCTAGTTGCTGGGAAGCGTAACTTGGCGAAAGACGCTGAAAACGTGCTCTAGGTTCTTAAATACTATAGGGGGCTCCCAGGGGAGCAGCGGTGTCAAACCATGTTTGAATCTGGGTGATAACTAGGTGTTATAATCTAGCGCGGAAGGTGCTTCGTGGCTATTTCACCAATAAGAATAGCGATCATGAAGCTAAAAAAGCTGTTAAAGTAAATTTGCAAATAACACAATTGTCACATACAGTAACAATAATCAGGGGCATAACTAACCTATAGGCCCGTAGGCCCGGGCTTACAAATTTTACAGCCTACGTGTCTTATTACAAAACTAATGAATGTTGGGCTTGAAGAGCTGCACACAAAATATGACCTGAAAGTGCAGCAGACGACTTTTGTGAAAGTCCAAAAAAAATCCCGGGGGATCGCACACCCAGACCCCTCAAGAAGCGACCCTTACGGAGCGGTTATTTGGGCCTACAAAACCTGGCAACGCCACTGATAATAATACAAATCACCTACACGTACGGCCTCAGTTCAAGATTCCAATGCATTATAATACTGGTAGGTCGCATTGAGTGAGTTGTCAATATTTATTTATATGGTGGTAGGGGATAGTTGAGTACGAGGAGAGGAGCTATGTTTATTTCTTACTAGTAGAAGAGGGGTTACATTTGGGTTATGAGAAACAACAACTGCTCAGAGGAGGGGTTATCTTATTTTGAAGTTTTAAATTAGAAACTCACCCACCCCTTTCCACCCTATAAATAATTATTGCTTCCTAAGTAGACTACTCAACTTTCGCTCTTAATTATTAAATTTTCCTACTATATCATCAATAATTATTCATTTAATTAAATGGTTAATTATTATTGTTATTACATATAAATTGCAAATCAATATCAAAAATCAATTTGAATTATCAATGCAGACTCTACATTAATAAAATATAGAGCAATAATTTCAGTCAAGATGAAACAAAAGTGAGAAAGATAATAAATAAAGAAATAAATACCTGTATAAATTATATGATTTAAAGGTTTAAAGGTTAAAGTTTTTTTTCCACAATTACAAATATGAAAAAGAAAAGAGAAAGGTCAAACTAAACACGTGGAGGGTGCATGGGATACAACCCAAAGGGTTAACAAGGCTCTCGTGCACCCTTTATATTAACATTAATTACAGATCACTCTAAGATAGAAACAGATAACTTCAAATAATTATTGTACACAGAAAATGAATAATAAATGAGCTTACAAGATAATAATAATAATTAATAATAATAATAATAATAACAATTCTACATTTATATAGCGCCTTAATCCTAAACGTCCAAAGGCGCTTTACATAGCTGGAAAACAGGCAAGTTAATTTACAAGAACTATAAAATCTTACGATCTAAGCAATAACTAAACTAATAAAAACTTTCCTTAAATAAATATTCTTTTAACTTAGCTTTGAAGACTCCCACCGAGGGACATAACTTAATAGTAAGTGGCAACAAATTCCACAGTTTTGGCGCAATAACAGAAAAAGACCTTTCTCCATAGCTCTTTAAATTGACTGTAGGAACCTTCAGAAGTAACTTATTGGCAGACCTAAGATTACGAGGAGGAGTATAGTACTCTACCATATTACGAATGTAGGTAGGAGCCAGATTATTTAGAGCTTTATATGTAAGAAGTAATATCTTATAAGTTATTCGTTTTTCTACGGGTAGCCAGTGGAGACGCTGAAGAACAGGTGAAATATGATCATACTTTCCACCACCAACAATAAGGCGAGCGGCGCAATTTTGAACTGACTGCAGTTTCTTAATTAAGTAACCCGGAAGTCCACTTAGGAGCGAGTTTCCAGTGTCTAGCTTACAGGTAACAAAAGCATGAACTAGGATTTTTATACTACCTTCCGATAAGTACTTCTTAATTCTAGCAATATTTCTAATATGGAAAAAAGCACCCTTACAAATAGCAGCAACCTGACGGTCTAATGACATAGAGTTATCAAATATAATGTCAGGAGTTTGCATTTTTCTACATAAAGACAATAAATTATTGATATATTTTTTGTTAGGAAGAAGAAAGGAGGTGTTTTTTTAAACACCTTTTTAAATGATTTAGTTGTTGGACTACTTTTTATATCTACGGGAATATCATTCCACACTTTGACAGAAGCATATTTAACTCAAAATTTGCAATAGTTCGGCCTTTGGCGAGGTAGATAGAAATTTATATTTCAAATATGTTAAGTAATTCTAATTTTTGAATAAAGGTTTACCAGGATAGACCCATGTGGCACACCGCAAGTAATTGGGAGAAGACTGGATTCAACCTCATCTAAATATACATACTGCTTTCGGTTGTTGAGACAACAATTTTCTCGTATCATTATTGATACCGTAATAGGAGAGCTTCTCCAGAAAAATAATGTGATCAACTGTGTCAAATGCCTTTGACAGATCAAGAAAAATACCTATAGAAACATTTCCTTTGTCAATTGAATCTAAAATTCTATTGACAAAGTCAAAGTCAATATACTATAAAATATGATTTCAAAAACTCATGAATAATTAATGAGCATTTTGTCCAATCAGATGAAGCAAATCAGTCACGTGTATGCTCCTTTATACCTGATAAAATCTCATCATTCTAAAAGGCCCGCAGAGGGATTTTAATTCTGTCCCAGGGGGAAACGGGGTTAATGATTGAGACAATGGAATTTTTATTGATGTTTCAGCTTTCTCATTGAATTGCTAATTAGGATGAACGTTTTATATAAAGAATACCAATGAACATGAAATTTTATATAAAGTTTCATCCTAATTAAGAATTCACTGATAAAGACCCAAAGATAGCAAAAAGTACACGGAACATAAGGTACCTAGATAATAAATTTTGCACTAAATTTACTAATATCAGCAGACTACCGAGATACACTGATAATATGTTTTTAATGAAGTTATCCAACTACCATTACTTGTTTACCGAGCCACTGTTTAGTTCCAATTATGAAACCAAACTCAAAGCCGTAAAATAATAAAAACGTGCATGAAACTTACATATTTTGTGCCGGAGTCAAACATTTACAGTCTGCCGTCATGTCAGTCACATCGCTTTCCAAGTCTTGAACTTTATCGAGGTAAACCACGACACCAAATCCTTCAAGTGCAGGTTCTTCTTGCATTGCGAAATTCCGCTTCAAACAACATAGTATGGTAATTTCTTCATGTCATTCCCTTGAGATGTTCGTAATTGCAGGCGGTGATTACTCGAATATTTTGCATGGCGTTGTGAATACAAAGGTTCAATGCATATGGTTCATTAAGTAACCATTCCCTTGAGATGTGCGTCTTTCTTTCATTGCATTCTTAAAGCGTTTTTGAAGCCGTTTAAAACACGAACAGCACGTGTTTTATCAAGTCTAAAAATTCTCGGGCTTCGCATGAACTGATCTTACCTTAATTAGTAACTGACCACAGTTTGAAAGCAATGTTTCAAATTGCTGTCGAGTTATTGGCATTTTAAATGTAGAAAATACATGATAGCGAGGCTGGAAAGGCCTACATGGTTTTTCTCATACAAACCTCTCTAATTTCAAATCGCTGCAACTTTATAGCCTTTTATGCTACAAATTCTACAGAATCACCAATGTTGGTATGCTTTTTCGCATGGCAAGGATGTTGTTTTTTATACATTAAACATGTGGCTAAACTGTTCAATAAAATACAGAGACCACGCCCTTATGAATGAGGTGTATACCATTTTCATTTTTGCAGGCAGAATTATTCCCACGGTTGTACTACTTCCCTATATGAAACTGACCTATTAAGCCCCTGTATAGTGTTCTTCAAAGCTGTTCAGCAAGTCCAGAAAAATGACCAGCTTGCAGATTACATACATAATGGCACATCATATTACCAGTTGGCACATCGTATCATATTACCAGTTAAGCATATGTTCTCGGGCCCAACATATGGAGCTTCCAGGAATCATAATAAAGGTAAGTTTTCAATATGGAATATGGAGGGTTATATTTGTTTGTGTGTTAACTAGGTTTGCCTGTCAAATACCCATTCTATGTTTACATACCCAAGCTCATTATTCGCAAGCTCATTATTGATGTTTATCTTAGCCTAGAAGCTATCAGCTCACGGTTAGTCTGCCACCCTGTTGGCAGTTTCAAATCTATTGTTTACATTCATTAATACTTGATGTTTTTTTGAGTTTTCATTAATAAAAAATGGTTTAATGCAATGATATATACAAGCAACCAGAACAACAAAGGTACGATGAATTTTGAAGGCATTTCCTATCAAAAATTCCTACGATACCGAGAATTGGATTCAAGATGGCTAGGAATATAAACTCGGACTTTCCCGCATTATAGCCTGTACATTAACCCACTGCAGACTCACCTGCTATATAAAAGCCCGTCTTCAAGAAACGCCTCTCTTTATCAATCGAGCTGTTAAAACCCTGCTTCCAGCTTTGTCGAGAAAATCTTTCGTTCAGCTCCGTCGGCGCCTTAGGTATAAAGGGGGAAAATCTGCTGAGCAAGAGAAAAACTGCTTTCTCTTAATTCCATCGAGTTTTCTAGACTGCACAGCAATCTTAATTTTTTTGAATTTGATTTGAAGAGATTGCCGAGGGAGATCAAGCTATCATGTACATAGGTACATCCTGCCAAGGCTTTTATTAGCTCTACTCGGGCCAGCGGTATATCGCTGGAGACGAGTCATAAAATGCAAGAGTTACTTTTTTTTTCTTATTATCATCTTTGAACCTTACGCCGTCGTCCTCGACCAATCACATTTCACTGGTCACGTAAACACCACGTGGCCTGAACCGTCTGGCAAGAACTGTTTCGTGTATAGTTTCCAGTTACCCTATATCATTATGACGTCACGGCTTGTTTATGAGGGGGACAGAATCGACTTGAACAATAGAGTTTTGAACTAAATCTGCTCTGCTGAGGAAAATTTAACTTCGAATTGTCTGGTTTCCAGATATCAGCTGTATCAATGTTCATCCCACAATATTTACCTTATTTGGTGGCTGTTACCGCTATTCTACGTTCTACAAAATGCATTTGATAGCGATTTCCTTTGTGTTGTTGCTGTTTTGTCCCCCTCCCATGACCGTGATCCTTAGCGTTTAAACAATAGATTGTTTTGATTTGACGTCATAATGATATAGGGCAATTTGTGCCCTTCTTTCTACTAAGGTCTGAGACGCCGTAGCTCACTCTGTAATTTTTGAGGGCAGTTTCTACTATTATACTGAACGAGTGCATGGACAACAATCAGTGCTTCAACTAATCGAGTGGAAGGGCGACTAACCACAGGCAGCCCAAGCTGACGATCTGTATGAATTTGATAGCAATTGTATGGGATTTTTTAGTCTTCCATTTACCTTGAATAAAAATCAACAATACTCTTCTTGTGTTCCTTCGCTGTCTGCTAATCTGAGTATAGTTAATTTTGTTACACTTATGCTGTGTCCCAGGTCGACCTCTCATCTAAGCCAAAGAAGAGAGAAATCGTGCAAGAGATTCATCAAGAAAACTAGTTCCTTCCCGCTCCTTAACACGCTTGTCCCGCGTATTCCTGTCTCTCGCCCCTATACATGATCTTTGCTCTGGCCATATGAAAGTTGCGCCTATTGTTCTTAAAACCAAGCGTTTCGCTGACTTTTTCACCATTGAATATCAGGACCATTTCGCGTAGTGGTTCCCTTTTTGTCCTGATTAGTAATTGTAGTAAGCAATTATATCTACTAGTTGTTTATCGTAGGCGTTTTGTAATGTATATTGACCTCTCCTTGTAATCCAGCTTATGCTGCAAAATGGATGAAATTAAGTATTCTTATTATTATTTTGTCTTCGTCATGAGAAAGTTTATGCATTTGGGAATTACAATGCTTCTTTAAAGAGAGTATTTGCACTATGCGATCATTTGACTACAACTACCAGAAATATTTGTGCGGATTCTTTTGTTTCTCTAATTTAGACCATTGTTTTCTAATTCTCAGAGGAGTTTTAAAATATTAATAAGAAAGAAATATGCAAAATAATTCTGGTTAGTTGCAGTCAAATGACGTCAGTGGAATACGTATCCACTGTGTCTTTTTAAGAGCATTTTGGATTACCTGTGGTAGCTAGGATTGCGGCTCAAGAAGACTGGTAACTTGAGGCCGATAAGGCATTGAAAAAAGTAAGGGTTATGATCGATTGGAATTAATACCTATTGTCAATGAATACACCCAAACCATTTTAAACCAACTTATCTTATTCCAAGATGGCGACCAACTGCAGCAATTATATGCTTCACTTGTCACAGGTTTCAGTATGAGGCTCTGGGGTAAATTATATTTATTCTTTTCTCAGATAATAGAATTAATTTAATTTACCCAGAGCCTCACATACTGAAACCTGTGACTATTACAAACTACATGGGAACCCAGGCTAACTCTGCCAAATACACAGGGTACCCAACGGAATGTAATCTAGTGTATCTTATACGTCGCGACATACGCCAGTAGTGTTCGACCAGCCTATCCAGTCGAACACTCCAACAGCGCTACTTTCGCGAATGACCTCTTGTAGGGTCCTGTCTTGTCTTCACTTCACACGCGCGGACTGTGTTATCTTTCCCAGGGAAGATCCTTGTAATGCGTCCAAGGGGCCAATCTCCGGTGAGTCTTCTTATCAACAATCAGAACTAGATCTCCAACCTCCAATGTTGCGCACTTGTAAATTCCATTTCTTTCTCTCTATTATCGTGGTGGTGATTTCTGTAAGAGGTCTACTGTTGATAAGTGCTGCAGTTTCTGCCATAGAAGTTTCCAAAACATCATCTGTGACCACATGACCATGGAGCACGACTTTGAGCGCTTTCTTGAAATGTTGAAGTAAACGTGCCAGATACCACCACAGTGATGGGAAGCTGGAGGGTTGAAATGCCATTGAATCTCCTTCTGAGCGAGGAACTCGGAGATCTGCGATTGATTCCATTCATCCAGGTTTTGCTTGAGCTCCCGATTAGCACACAAAATTGGTACCGTTGTCAGAATATATATCTGATGGTGGGCCTCCTCTCGCTATAAACCTTCTCAAAGCGTTGATAAATGCATGTGTTTCTTAATGACCTTGCGACCTCAAGGTGCACTGCTCTTGTAACCAAACAAGTGTATCGTAGACAAGCATCTATAGCGCTTTTCCTGTTTGTGTAGGTGTTTCACAAAGAGTGGTCCAAAATAGTCCACCCAACTTTTGAGAAAGGTAGGGCCATCAATGAGGGACCCAATATTGAATCCTAAGTTCATTTCGAACGTGTTCAGTACCTTCATGCTAAAGGTTCTTGTGGCAATCCATGATAACAAGACGACTCAAGAGATGATCTTGAGGAATAATAATCGGATGTCTCGGGTATCGTAGGCAAGGGTGCACTGTACATTCTCCCGCTAACCCGAATAACTTGATCTTCTCCAAGAACGGAGTTACGGTTTTCAAGCGATTTTTCGTTGCAACAGGTTTAGCAGCTCTCAGATTGGAGATTTCAGGGGTATACGATTCTAATATCTGCACGCACTTGGTGAACATGAGCTTTGCCTCTTTAATATCTTGAACTTCCAAAGGACCAATTTTCCTTTCATCCGTTCTGCTTCTCGTGCAATTATTGACAAAACATCGACCATAAGCTGAAATTCAACAGACTTTAGCAAACGACAAATACTTCATGAATATAGTTCACGAATCCCGTCTTGAGCCTCTGCCCGTCAGCACTGATAACTGATAATATAGTTTGAGCAGGCTCTTCATCATCATCATCATCAGGACTAAGCTTCATCCTTGAGATATCTTCAGGCCACTGATCTTATAGTAAGAGAAATGCTGGTCCGTTTAACCAACGACAGGCAGACTTGATCGCTGCTGCTTTCAGACCTCGATTGCCATCATCTACGACGAAGGCTGGATGACGCTTTGACAGCCAACGAATCTGTCACAACACTGTACTGCTATCACTCCAGTAATATACGGTAGAGATCGCATAATCATGTTCTTTCTGGATCACATTTGCTAGGATATCACTCAGCATCGCTGCTTGCTACAATCTGGGAATACTCACCGGCTTGATAGGTGCGGCACGAGTCTTAGCTGCTACAAATATGCAACTGTCGTTGACCACTAGAGTATTCAAAACGAAAATATGCGACAGCACAAAACGCTGGCATCTCCAAACACATGCAACTGGATGGTAGTAGGAATGAGTGGTCTCACCCGGTAGAATCGTGGGAAAGAGAATTAATCTAAACTCTCCAGCTCCTTCTGCCAATCTGCCCATTCCTGGTGGAACTCTGTTGTCTGCCACAGGGACTGCAGGAACGACAAAGGGGGCCAGAAATCCAGTTGAATCGAAAAAGATGCAGTAAGACATACAATCTTCCGTTGCGTTTCCGCCAGTTCTTTGGACTTAATCTTGAAGGTAAAACTATCACGCTGGACATTCCAAATGACGACTAGAGCCCTTTAGCTGGGAGAGCATCTTCATCACCAATGGTTCGCACTGACTGAGCTCCAGTCGTTCTTCGTTGGGAACCTCTTGAGCAAGTCTTTGCTATTGGGAATCCATTTGGTCAGGCGGAATCCTCTCAGTGAGAGCTTCTAGTAGGGAAGGAACCGACTTGAACAAATTGTCCATGCAAAGGTTTCGCTCTACAACCTTTTCTTCTAGAGGAAACGACTCCTCGTTATCCAGGGTTGTTCGTCGCAGAGCATAATTTGGACAAGTTGGAGCAGATTTAGTACCAAAGATCTGTCGAACGTATTGATAGACATCTGTCTTATCCTCAGGTGTTTCTCTTCATAGGAAACGCAATACTGTTTGATCTTCTTTAGGAACAGCAACTTGACTGAACATAGCTTCAATATCCGCAGACATAGCGAACAGTTCTTGACGGAAGCGTATTAGTATGCCAACTAATGAGTTCAAAATATCTGGTACCGCTAAGAGATGATCGTTCAAGGATGTGCCTTGGTATTTAGCTGCTGCATCGTTAATTCGACGAACCTTATCAGGTTTGTGAGTATTGAGCACTGGATGGTGCGGTAAGTACCATTCACGTTTCTTATGCTGTGACAGATTTTAGCTTTTCTTGAGATCCGTTGGTTTGTTGGTTTACTTGACACTCAAATCAGATTACTTTCAAGTCGTTTTTCCAATGAGTTTAGGCGCCTTTCTGCAACTACTCTGTTGCTCGACAAAGTTGCATTTTGATCCTTCCAAATGAGACCAACTTTATACCTTCCATCAACTTTGCGTCTTGTCTAGGAACTCCAACACCTGTTCATTTTCTCGCCAGCGCTGTTCGTCACTGTCATCTGCAACCACATGATTCTGTTTCCCCCCAAGCTTTTAGCATTTCAGTTCTTCTTATGGCGAAGCAACGTAAACGAAAGATACAGACTCTGAATCACGGGTGTATCCAGACTGTCCATCCCAGTTTGGTTTTTACTCCGTAAGGAGAACCTTTAGGACCCTCTCGTATTTTGTTGGGATGATGAATTCAGTTGCGTTGTTCCCCAGAAAGACCTTGATCTCAGCTTCATTTACTTATTGAAGGTCAAGGTCATCCTAATGTTTCTACTGTGACTTGATATTAGCTACGCTGATGTTTGAAGGAGGCAAATTTAGTTTCTTTGCAACCACTGCGTTTTCAACAAGATAGTGAGTACCAACTTAATTTGAACGAAACTCTCCTTGTATTGAGATACGAAGTGACTTGAATACCAAACAAGTCTAGGGATATAGGAGGACCCTCCAATTCTAGCTTATATATCTGCAACATCTGACACCAGAGAATAAGGACTACCATGCAGGGTCTAGAAGAGCGTAAGTATGGAGTTGTCCACCCGGTCCAGGCAAAGTTACAGGAAGAGCTTTAAGTAAGACCTGGAATTAAGTCTTGGTTCTGGTTGAGGGCATGGTCGAGTAGGCGTCTCAGCGGGACTTGTGAGGCTATCCTCGTGCATGCATAGAACTTTGTACCAATTCACTGGGAGCAAAAGAAAAAGCATCTCAACTATTGTGTGTATATATTTAAGAAATAGAAAACATTTCCCGTGTTTCTATTTAAGCAATATAACACGCTTTCCATGTCTTTGTTCTCTTATATAAACACGCGGGATATGTTGGGAGAACAAAGAAAAACTTGAAAATCACGAGCCGTCCGTCTGCGTTCTTCCAACATATCCCAAGTGTTTATATAAGAGAACAAAGACATGGAAAGCGTGCTATATTGCTTTTATAAAATAACGAACAGGAAAAACACGAAAGGAAAATCGTACGCACGCACGATCAGAAGATCAATTCTCCTAACTGTAACAGTCGTCAGAAATCGACCGACGGTGAGTTTGCACAGCGCCGGAAATCCCCCAAGGTAGAACTGAGAGAAACGAAGGAATGCTCTGTGTCCTCTGTGTCAGTGTGTGGCTCGATTTTAAAAACATCTGCTTCAACATTCCCCGAAAAGAATAACTCGGAATTCAAGACATGCTTTCCCGGAAAATTAAGGCGAAAGGCATTCAAGGAACTGGGTGTTTTTGTACATGAGGAAACATGATTCCCCTGTCGAACTTTGAAGCAGGTTTTAGTTGAATGAACTTTTATTTTCGCCAAACTCAATGGAAAGATCTAGCTGTTGGAACCTTCCTTCCAATGAGACGAGGCTAAGAGTGCAAGGTAAGAGGGAAAGCTCATCAGTTTTGTTCTGTGAAAAAATCAACAAAATATCAAAACTTCGTCGGTTGGTTGTATTTTTTTTACTGATATATCTGTCGGTTTTGCTGATTAAAATCATACTGATTGAAAGTCAACGTTTGGTGAAGACATTCTTCCTTGTCTTTCATTCACAATCGCGTGCCAGCGAATTTCCATGTCTATGGACCCTCATATAAACACGGCTTTCAGCCAATCAGCGCGCGAGTTTCATCTGGGTTATTTTATAATATTTTATAATCGCGCCTTTGGCTTGTGCTTTCAGCATTTCTCTTTTGTTCTCAAATATCCATCGTGTTTTATGACAGTATAATACATGGCTTAGGCTTCTTTATTTGCTTTATGATATACTGTAGTTAAATTTTACACGCGCAAAGACAACAATTATATTTCATTCAATCACGCCATCTTGAATACCATTGAAGTGTTACAACTGCAACTTCTGTTTGATTGGCTTATCGTATGACGTTCTAATATTTGATTGATTGGTTTTAACCAATCATGTGAGAGAGGCGACAAACGAACAGGCGAACGAAATCCGAAGGCATCTTTTATGCTAAAAAAGCAGTCTAAACGTACGAAGCCAAGGCTTCTGGAGAGGAAATTAAACAACGAGTGAAAAACTACGGATCCTTATTTATGTACGTAGACATTGACAGACTGAATTTGCCAGGAATTGAATATTCCACCGCATCCAAGGATCTGCATTGGTGAATTGTGCTGCTGCTGTGAGACCGTGGTTGAATGATTCACAGTTGAAGAGACAGATAACTGAATAGGTTGCTGAAGAGGAACAAGGGAGCCAGAATCTCCTGGTGGATTGTTGCTGCCTGGAGGTGATGAAGATGATGAAGATGTGCAGACAGAAGACAGGACATCAGAACACATGCGAAGCTGTTCCACCGAAGGCCTCCTGTTGTAGTGCTTTATGCTGTCTTCGTTTCTGTGACCTGAGATGTTCATGAGCATCCGACCACAGAGTAATAGCAGTAGCTCTTATGGAATGGTTGGTGTAGATCATCGATAAACTACCAGCAACCTTGGATATGTCCTTCATCATTTTACACAGCTTGTTTACACCGAGAGGCCTGTTCTCGTACCAAACTTCGTCACAGTCGTTGGCTCCATGGCGTTTTGGGTACTGGAAAAATGCTTCACACTTCACATTTATCTTAGCGATGTACCTCTTTAGACAAGAAAGTCCATCCATGTTGGGATCAAATGAAGTACTGTACATGCGGCCTTCCTTTTTAGAGCTTTGGATGTCGACAATCCCGCCAGGGTGATTCTTGGTAGCTTCATCAACATTCATGCGGGCGGCCTTCGTCGTCTACTTCGAAGACAAAACTCTTGGCACTGAGCTGCCTTTGGCGGCCTTCTCTGCCTCGTCTACACCAGTAGAGTGAAGTGTTGAACCATACATTCCTCAGGAGGCCTAGAGGACTTCCCCCATGAAGAACTTTGGACGCAAACAGCTTTTCTTTTGCACTTTAATTTTAGAGTTCAGCATTTTGTTAGACAATTGAAAAACATCACCTTTTCTTATTTTGATCCCTCTGTTATTCGGGGGGTTGTTTAGGAAACGCTCAATTGCATTTCGTATGGCGAGTAAAGATGAACGACTGTAAAGTTCACCATCTTTAATTTGGCTCGAGTTTCGGCATAAAATCGCCGCAGGAAATGGTCCAGTTCGCTGTCATTTACCTCTGCTAGCTTCTTCTGTACACCTCTGGCACTACACCAATCTAGAAAGTCTAGAAAGTAACACGTCATGAGCTTTTTTTCATTCAGCTTAGTCCTAGTTTTTGTTAATCTTTTAGTGTTACTATTAAATTCAGCCATTGACATTGTTCCCGTATACGGCCATACAAGACCATACAAAATACCAAATGTAACAAATGCTTAACAAATAAACGAATTTGTATCAAAAAGGTGTCAAAACCAGTTGTATTTAAATATTTTGCACTAGAAAAGAAACATTTTCTTCAAATATTTTCACACCCCACTTCGTAGCATTTTTTGTGTTTTTCGACAATTCGATCCAGATCGTCCTCCGTTAGGTCCATGAAACGCGCTTTCTTCGCAGTTTCAGAACTACTTTCACTTTCATTAGTCTGCAAGGCTTATGTACTGCTTTCAGACACCTGACAAAGAATCTCGTCTGATATAAGTTTTCCGCCATTTTGAAATGTCAAACAAGCAGTTCAAAACTATACTACACGCTCAAGCGTGTTATATACTCTGGTAAAACATGCTTTGTTAGCCAATCAGAGCGTGCGTACTATCGTATCTATATTATAATTAACAATTATTCATCGAAGTGGAGGTGAATAGTGGTGGATATTTACCGAGCCGCTTCGGCATATTCACTGTTTGAGTAGCCAATCAGAGCGCGCGAAAAGTGATATTCACTGGTGTGGTATATACTAAAGGATTTTATAATATAATCCAGAGGAAACTCGTGCGCTGATTGGCTGAAAGCCGTGTTTATATGAGAGTCCAAAGACATGGAAATTCGCTGGCACACGCCATTGTGAATTAAATCAAAATGGCAAACGACAAGGAAGAATGTCTGCACCAAACGTTGGCTTTCAATATGATTGTTATCAGCAAAAGCGACAGATAGATTTAACAAAAATACAGCCAACCGACGAAGTTATCAAATTTGCTAACCATCCCGGCAAAGATATTTTTATTCGCGGTCCAACAAACAAAAGTCAAAACCACTTTACGTTTAACTTATTTTGTACGGTAAAACTAAAACACACAAACGGCTAACAAGTCTAGTTTTTAAACAACCTCCTTATAGACGAATAGAGCGAGGAATCGAGCTAGAGACTAGAGTAGACGGTAGGGAAAAGCAAGGCAACACTCTTTCAATTTTTGTCTCTGTCTTTTTTATTACAAACTAAATTTAAACTAATACGCTTAATGTTCAACTTCAAGTCCGAAATTTTGTCGGCGACGAAGTCACGAAATAATAAGCCTTCATATAAGGCCAATTGTTTTTATTCACCCTGCTTGGTCTTAGATAATTCAGATAGGTTTTTAGCTTTCTCCTTGCCATTTTATGAACAACTACATGAATTTTGCAAACTCACGTGCGACAGTTGTGATTTTTTTTTTTTTTTTTCACAGAACAAAATGAGATTTTCCCTCTTACCTTGCACTCTTAGCCTCATCTCATTGGAAGGAAAGTTCCAACAGGTAGAGCTTTCCATTGCGTTTGGGGAAAATAAAAGTTCATTCAACTAAAACCTGCTTCAAAGTTCAACAGGGGAATCCTGTTTCCTCGTGTACATTCTTTTATTCAGCGACAAAAACATTGACGTCCAGAAAGCACCTTTGTACTACCTCGATTTAATTTAGACATATTTAGAACTGCACTGAGATATAGAGGACCATTGGCTTGGAACCCCTTACCAAACCCCTAAACCAGGCACCTTCGTCGATCTGTGAATTGTTTCAAACATTATTTAAAACAGAGTAAATATAGGATCATTTTAAACAATATGTCCTTTATGAAAGAAGCTTCTTTAATCTTACATAAGAATTCAAATTTTATATACTATTGACCAATTTAATATTTTTTATTATTGTACATAGTTTTCTCTTATCATTATTGTATATAGGACAGATATAGGTTTTCATTTTTAATGTTAATGTATTAGGTATTAGTGTAATAGAAGTAGGTCCACATCAGCTTTGGCTGCCTATAATTTAACCTACTGTATACCCAATAAAGTATGTATGTATGTAGTTCAAGTCCTCCACTCCTTGAATGCCTTACGGGAAAGTATGTATTGAATTCCGACTTATTCTTTTCGGGGAATGTTGAAGCAGATGTTTTTAAAATAGGGCCACACATTAACACAGAAGACACAGAGCATTCCTTCGTTTTTTTCAGTTCTGTATCGGGATTTCCCGCGCTGTGCAAACTCGCCGTCGGTCGATTTCTGATAACTGTTACAGTTAGGAGAATTGATCTTCTGATCGTGCGTGCGTAAGATTTATCTCTCGTGTTTTTCCTGTTCGTTATTTTATAAAAGCCTAGTAGCTCGTGATTTTCAAGTTTTTCTTTGTTCTCCCAACATATCCCACGTGTTTATATAAGAGAACAAAGACATGGAAAGCGTATTATATTACTTAAATAGAAACACGAGTGGAAGTTTGGGTGAACGAGAAATGGCTGTGGGAACACGAGCCCGAAGGGCGTTAAAGTTCAGTGTTTCTATAACTCTATAGAAACAAGGGGACATGTTTTCTAGTTCCTTTATAAAATAACCCACAGAAAATAAGTACAACAAAGGAGAATCGCGCGTTTACTATGATCATCAAAAGATAAATTCTCCTAACTCGTGCAGTCGTACGTCATGAACTTATCACATGACTAAATCAGTCAGTTTTGTCAATCCGATTCAGTGAGTTTGAAAACAGTTCTCTAGCTACGAAAAACCTTTTAATTGGAGCCCAACATTACACAGAATTATGAAGAAAAAGAAGCTCTATGGACTAATGCTAAAACTGGAGCACGTAATGTTCAACAGTTCATTTTTCCCCATGGACTTCACGGCATGGATCAAAATTTGCAGGGCCCGGTTGTTCAAAGCCCGATTAGTGCTAAGCCAGGGTTAATTTCCATGACAACCAATAGTGGCCCGGTTGTTCGAAGCAAGGTTAAGCGCTAACCCAGGGTTAAACTGTACAGATTGCAATTACAGATTTAGCGCTAACCTAGGGTTAAAGTTAACCTTGCTTCGAACAACCCGGCCCAGGAGATGAAGACGTGTTGCAAGAATGAAGAAAGGGGGATATTTTGGATTTCTCTTTAAAATCTAGAGCTTCAAAGCATGGAAGTCATCACTCGGGTCATCAGTTGTTTTGTGCATTCTGTCTTCCAAGGACTAGAATAGTTCTTCGTCGATTCGCCGTGTGTCATGCCTCATGCGGTCGCATACGGACGGCAGGTTGTTTTCATCAGACACTTCAAGCTTGATCAGATTTCCTTGCCCTTCTCATCCTCTACGGCACCTGTAGGCGTGTCATACTGAACTGTATATACTTCTTCAGTGTTCACAAGATGCGGGAAATGAAAGCACCTATTTGGAGATGGTACATTCAATTGACAATGGAAGTAGTTGGTAATTTACAGCTAGTATAAATATCAATAAATACCTGTTTCCAGACACTCTAAAATACGATTCTTTTGACAAGAATTATCATTAATTCTTATGAAAATAGTTATATGGCAGTCACAATTCTTCTTAAAAGACAAAATCTTCTTCAAGAAATATAACATTTAAGTCTTGTAAAAAGAATATTAAAAGAATCAGTATAATTCTCTCAAAGGCTCAAAAACGTATTGCAAGTGTAAGAATACTTTTTAATCAAACGTGTAAAGTTGTCTCTCCCCCCCCCCCCCCCTCCCACCGCTTAAAATGGTAAGACAACTGTTTGCCGACTAATTATAAGGACACTACTCGGCAGCTCGCACCATTTTCACAGCTCGCTGGTCTTTCACAAAACAATCTACATTCACCATTTCACACAATCAGGAACACCCAACGGTAAAACTTCATAAAAACAAACATTCTGATGTTTTTATAACAAATCAGATGTATTTAAGCATATTTAAGGGAATTGTTTTTCAGCTGGCAGACGAACAGCTGTTCTGCAGCGCCACTGAGCCAGCCTAAAGTTCATGAAGAATTTCTAAATTTCCCAGCTGAAATATTTAAGTGCAGAATTTGCCAGCAGCAAAAATATATTTTTATTTTAAGAATAAAAACCTGAGCTAACCTGCAGAATTCGGTATTTTAAAAAACCTGTGAAACAACAGGTACGTGCAGAATTTGCCAGCTGAGAAATATCGCTCTGTTATATTATTATTATGTAATTATATCGGACTGCAGAATTTACCAGCTGACAAATATCGCTCCGTTATATTATTATTTAGTATCAGACTGCAGAATTTGCCAGCCAAGAAATTCCAAAGTGCAGAATTTGCCAGCCGAGTGGCACAGAAGAACAGTTATTTTGCAGAACAGTTCGTTGGGTGTTCCTGCACAATCATCGCATCGATGTTAAATAAATTACAGGGCTGTGTGCAACAAGGGCGTAAGTAACTCCTGAATCACATTCTAAATTCTCCATCAAATTCTTTGTTTTCTAAGGGAGAATTTAGAATGTGATCAGGAGTCACTTATGCCCTTATTTCACACAACCCTTCTTATTTAACTGCCACTATTCAACCCAGTCCGAGTAAAGGCTTCGTACAGCCTCTTGGTATGGAACATGTGCTTTATATAAGAACAGGATGCAAAGGCAGCAGCGGTTCGATTGCTGAATCCACCGGAGATTGTTGACTTCACGAAGATCCTGCAATGGCTCGAATTGAAGCAAAAGTTTACGCGCTATTGGATCGCTACTCGGCTCAACAAGGAGGCTAGCAGGGCGACGTCCAAGTTAGTACACTGATTTGCACGATGGGAAATGAAGCCAAGTATATCTTCAAAACATTTAACTTCACTGAAGAAGGACACAATAAATGTTTTTATAAGGTATTCTCAAGCTCATTCATAATTCATGAGATATTCATCCAATGGTAAAGGACTGTATTTGGTCACATGCATGGGTCTTGAAATCCGGTCAAACCTTTGTTCGAAGCTTCGTCAGGTGGATGTATCTTGACATACAATGAAACACCACTTCCAAACGCACTAGTGTTTGATCAGATTTCAAACTCTAGTGATCAATATTTCTTAATCATCATATACATGAACCACTAACTACTTATAAATACAATAACCTATTTGTGGCGTCGAAATATGCCCTGATATTTCGTCCGCGGACATTACCTGATCCGAGAAAGGAAGTCAGTTCCCGAGAGCGAAGCTCGAAGAAACTGTGAGCTTCGAGGATCAAATAATGTCCAAGGACAATATCAGGGCATATTTCGACGCCACAATGTAGGTTAGTTAGCGGAATTCGGAGAACGGAATTGAAAGACGAACAGATAAGTGATAGAATGGTTATCGGAACCTAGATAAAGAATTATCAAGGAAATTACAGCTCAGGTCGGACCTGAATCTCGATACTACCATACAAATGGCGCGCCAGTCGGAGTTAATTAAGAGCCAAGTCTCAGATCAAAACCCAAACAAAGCACTAGAAGAAATCCGTCACAAAACGTACACATATTGGCGCCAAAGGCCAAACAGAGGAACAAAAGAACCAAACAGAAGCCAAGACCAGTACCCTAGTACCTGTGGTAAATGTGATATAAAACACATGCGAGAGGAAAACTGCCCCGCAAAAGGTAAACAGTGCAGAAAGTGTAACAAGACAGGGCATTTTGTCGCAGTTTGTCGTTCATTAAGGGTGCCGGGGAGGTCACAGCCTCGGAAAAAAACAAAGCTTTTTTTATGGAAGCCATTGTATCGAATGAAAAGTATAAAGAGCCGTGGAAAGTCGATTTGACAATCAACCAGAAATTGATCAACTTTAAAATAGATATTGGAGTTGACGTACATAACGGTGATGACAGAATTCTCATATAATTCAAATGCAAATTAGGAGGCGGCCATTATGAAAGTCGTGTATAAGTTACCTCAAAATCGATCACTACGAAGCGAGCCAAAAATATATAAACGAGCACATTTTGTTTAATTCGCTGTCAAATTTAACGAAATTTTCGTATGTTAATATTAAAATGAAATGACGTCTTTAGATCAAACACGTTTGTATATTGACGTTATTGTAACTTCTTTTAAGGTCAAATTCTGCGTTACCTATACGTTAGACATAAAGTATGTTATCACAACAACATAAATATGTGTTTTTGATTGTCTCTACGATAAATATATGCTGAGTTATTAAGAACTGAAGATTCCTGTGACGTCACATTTTCTGATGTCATGGGTCTGACATCAGTCATGCTTTCTAAATTGAAGAAACATAAAAAGACCATATTGCGGCTATTCAGTGTACAGTAAGTACATTTCCTCTAAAACCCGAAAATAGTTATTTTAAAATAGAAAACATATAAGCAAATACCGTGAACAAATATCCTGTAAAAATACGTTGGATCCGAAGTGAGGACCTATGCAGCCAAAAATATGAAAAATAACGAATGAAAAGTCCGAAGACTACAGCAAAGCTGATATACAACGTAAAATTCCAACACAAAGCACTACGGTTAGCTAGGCCTGACATGAAAAGCGCTCGGACTAGATTGCAGCCATAGACAGCTGTTTCGTTCTTATTAGAACTCGTCAGTATGGCATAGCAAACAGAACACAGGCTTCGGTGCCACTGCACTACCGACCCGGGACTGAGCTAAGGAGCATCTAGTTTCGAGCACACAGAAATGTTTGGTTATCGGGTCACACGTCATTACGTGTGGCGAAAAGCCAAAAACCAAACAAATCTGAACCTAACATGTCAGTGCCTTGTGAGAAATAGTTATGCTGGCCAGACCAGCTTTATAAATGACGACAATAACAGGAATATTCGGATCCATATAAGACCTACGGTACAAAAATCCATAATAGAAAACATATAAGCAAATACCGTGAACAAATATCCTGTAAAAATACGTTGGATCCGAAGTGAGGACCTATATGCAGCCAAAAATATGAAAAATAACGAATGAAAAGTCCGAAGACTACAGCAAAGCTGATATACAACGTAAAATTCCAACACAAAGCACTACGGTTAGCTAGGCCTGACATGAAAAGCGCTCGGACTAGATTGCAGCCATAGACAGCTGTTTCGTTCTTATTAGAACTCGTCAGTATGGCATAGCAAACAGAACACAATACAATACAATACATTTTATTAGCAGTCCCATATACATAAATGGTATTGCCTACAATAATTACAATTATTGTTATAACAATTTATTTTATAACTCGTGATAGTAATGTATGTCGCCGTTCAGAAGCTTCATATATGAAATGACTTAACCTTTTAGATATAAATGGGTCAACATTGTTGAAGAAAAAGAGGATCTTGGCAATATCTTGCAGTTTAGAGAAGTTGTTACAATATTTACTAATATCATTAAATAATGTTTTTCTCAAGTCAGCATATGAGACACAGATGAAAAAGAAATGATTTTCATCTTCCACATCTGTTGATAAACAGCACTCACAGCTTCTTAGTTCTCTTGGAATTTTAGGCTGTGCGTGTCTACCAACTTCTACACGTAAATTATGGTTTCCTATTCGGAATTTAGCTAAAATTCTTCTGTGTTTCATATTTTTAACAAGATCATAACAATTAGAACTATTTGTATCTGTTTTAAATTTTGAATAAAATGAAAGCTTTGTGTTTAATTGAATAAGCTTCATTTGATGTAATTTGGATTCTTTTGTAATTTTCAAATTTATATCAGATATATATTTTTTCATTAATTTATGTTGATCGAGATCAGGGGGTCTTGTATTTGGTATCTGCTGGAATGTTTCTAAAATCTTATTTATGGAGGTCATGAAGCTCGATTTATTAGACGACGCAAGGATGTTTGAAATATATAAACATTGTTTGGCAATACTATCTTCGGGGAGGGTTTGAAGATGCATCCAGAAGTGTAACATATTCCGGTAGATTAATGATTTCAATGATAATCTTCCAACTTCATTCCGAGTAGCCACATTAGGGGCTCGTTTGTTTAATCCAAGATAATATTTAAAAATATGTGAATGAAGTCTTTCAACTGGGTCTATCTCCCACTTTTGAAAATTGATGCTGTCATAAGCTCCCCATATTTCTGAGTTATATAATAAAATAGGTGAAAATAAAGTATTAAATAATTTGTTGCATATTTTAATAGGAAGTTTGGAAAAATCCAGATAACGTTTTGTCGCAAAAATTGAACGTCTTGTTTTTTCAATAGATTTTTGTTTAGATTTTGAAAAACTACCGTTACTTGAGATCGTGGATCCTAGGTATGTATATTCAGGGACAATATCAATCTGTGAAGCCTCTAAAAAGAATTTATGTTTTTCTATAGTTGATTTTCTACATTGTTTCTGAAAAATAACGGCTTTAGTCTTTTTTAAATTGACTGACATCATCCAATCCTTACAATATTGTTGTAAAGAATCGATGCTTCTTTGAAGGCCCGTGGCACTAGTAGAAATTAGTACCAAATCATCTGCATATAATAATGAATTTAGTAGTGAGCCGTTTGGCATAGTAATCGGGTCTAGGCCATCAGTATTTTGAAGAATCGATGGGAGATCGTTTAAATACAGATTAAATAACAAAGGTGATAAAATGCATCCTTGACGTACCCCTCTATTGTACTTAAAGAAATCAGATCTCACATTATCTGACTTCATACAACATTCAGATTTAGAGTACATGTTAGAAATTAGGCTGAAAAATTGACCACCTATATCATAATTAAGTAACTTCTTTAGCAAACCAGGGTGCCAAACCGAATCAAATGCTTTTCGGAAATCTACAAAACAACAAAATAATTTTCCTTTTGGTGTATTGGTGACATATTTGTCAACCAGTGTGTGTAAAGAAAATATATGATCAGCTGTTCTATTTACCTGGTACAAAACCAATTTGTGAAAGATGTAAAAGTTTCTTGCTTTTTAGCAGAGTGTGCAGTCTTTTATTAAGAATAGAACAAAATAGCTTCTCTAAACAGCTTGTCAAACAGATTCCTCTATAGTTGGATGGATCTGATCTATCTCCTGATTTATGAAGTGCACTAATTATTCCTTTTGTCCAAATATCAGGATAAACACCTGATCTCAGAATAAGGTTAAATAGTTTCTCTAAAATAGGAATCAATCGATCTCCCCCATATTTTAACATTTCGTTTCTAATTTTATCTATGCCCGGTGCCTTCTTATTCTTAATTTTTTTCGAAGCCTTTCTGATTTCATTTTGAGATATTGCTTTATCTAAGGTTGTGCCAAGCGAATTGGTTACATCGTTAACTTGAGTTTCTTCTATAATATTCTTTTGGTCGGACGAGAGGTTTTCTTCTCCAATAACATGAGTGAAGATTGCTAAAATGCGTAAAGAGTTTGTTTATAGGGATTGGTTGATTGCTTTGTTTTATATTGTTATTGTTAAGTGATTTTAATGAGGTCCAAAATTGTCTAGGATTTTTCTCTTTAACAAGTGATTCAATACTATTGTTATAAAATTCCTGTTTCTTTCTTTTCAAAAGCGACTTATATCCTTTATTTATATCATTATATTTTTGTCTTAAACCAATATTAAGCGGTGTTTTATGAAGTTTGTTTGAAACTTGTTTGTGTTGATGTCGTAATTTCTTACATTCAATGTCGAACCAAGCATGAGATTTTTTGCCTTTTTTTCTCTTAGAAAGTAATAAAGAAGTTTTAGCAGCTGACTCAATAATGTGATTAAACTGAGAGACGGCCTCATTAACACCATCTAAATTGCATTTAAAATTTGTGGCATTAAATGTGTCTATCAATTGGTATATCTGTGGTGATTGGAGAGAATCACAAAAATTATCTTTTGAGTCATCTTTCCAAGCAAATTGTATTGGAAGTGAGTGTAAATCTTCATTATTAAAACTATTTATATTCTGTGATGGTGATATGTTAAGCCAGCCAATAAGTTGGGAATGGTCTGAAAATGGCGTAGGTTGCTTAACAACAAAGCTATCAAACGATTTAAGTAAATCTTGACTAACGATAATATAGTCAACAGTACTGAACCCCTTATGTCCGTTAAAAGTTATTCTTCCTAGGGAATCTCCCTTCAGTCTGCCATTGAGGATGCGTAAATCTAGAGCTTTGCATATCTCCAATAAAGATTTACCGTTGTTATTTACATTACTATCTAGGTTTTTTCTTTTGATATCATTTGGTTGCAGAGGAAAACAATCCACGGGTGTATGTATTGAACTGTCTGCCTCAATGAAATCACATAAATCTCCTGTACGTGCATTTAAATCTCCTGCTATAATAACATTTCCAATTCTTTGGAATAAATTGATGTCACTTTCTAAATCTGTAAAAACATCAGGATTAAAATACGGAGAATCGTGAGGGGGTATGTAACATGAACATAGAAATATGTCTTCATCTGTATTGAAGAACGTTTTATCTAACTTACTCCAAATATAATCTTGAGAGTTCTTTATAATATGCACGCCTTTTTTCAAGGAATTTGTAACTGCAAGTAAGATACCCCCAGAAAATCTCCCTGAACGTTTAGTATTTAATTTTCTCGGAGGATTAATAGAAACGATATCAAAACCTGGAATATCTAGAGCTTCATGACCCCAAATTTCAGAGAGAATTAAAAAATCACATCTTTTTATATTTTTCAAAAAATCACTATGTTGTAACTTATTTTCGAAAACAGAACGTTTACCGAGTCCGTTGATGTTCCAACAGCTCAATTGCAATAAATTTGGTAGCACGTGATGCTGAGTCCTACCATAACGCATAATTATAAAACACACGCAATATGTATATAGGATCTATATATCTAAAAAGACCAGATTAGAATGGAGGGAAGAAAATACCTGTCGTGACTATGCTTGACGAATCATGTCATAGATTTTGAAAAGTTTCATAAGAATGTTTTGATCCGGTAGAGCTGTATTATCAGCATGCCCTCCATTTGTAGTTGGTCCTCTACTTGGCACATTCAAGTAAGATGGAGCGGGTCCTCGACTTGGCCCGTTAGTGTGATAAGGTGGAACCCTGTCAACGGCCTCAGCGTAACTCAGTCTTTTATCAGGTTCATGTGCGTAATTCGCTGGCTGAAGAAGACGAGGTGCTCGAGGGAGGGAATGAAAACTTTGTCCATGACGAGGACCAGCAGTGTCTGCCAATGATCGAGGGGTTGGATCTTGGTATCCATCGTTGACTCGGGGATTTCGTGGAATGATGTTTCTGTTGATTCGATTGTAGATGGCATCCTTGAAGTTTCTCACTAACTCTCCAACACATCTTCGTTTCAAGTGTTTGTTGTCATACAACATGTCTTCCGATATGTTCTCATGATGGATGAAATGAACATTTGGAGGTACAGACAACAGTCGTAATTTCGTATTCATTTGGATTCGCAAGTGATCAACTTGGTCTGTGCGCTTGATAAGGGTAGAAACCAGAATTCGTGATCTCGGGTATCTCTGGGCAGTGATATTAATTAACTCTTCATAATCAGTGGTACATTGGTGTAAAGGAGTATGTTCAAGGTCATTTGTTCCAGTGTGTATAAGAATGTGAGTTGGATTTCCAAACTCTGTGGACTTCATGATATCAATTGTAGTAGTAATTGTTGGAGAAAAATGGTGTTTAACTTCTTTGTCAGGGCATAACTTCTTTAGATCAATGTACTTTGCGTTAGAATCAGCAAGAAATACTATATCATTATTGGATCTTTCATTTACTCGAGGTCGTACTCTGTCTGGTCTCCGTGGTGTACTCCTTTGGTTGACCTCTGCACGAAATGGTTGTACAGGCGTGTGTTCTTCTTCTATATATGAATTTGGCGGCATGTTTTCAAGTACTGCATACTGATTAGCGTGGGACGGAATATTGAACATAACCGTCGGTGTTTCCGATTCTTGATTGTTATTTTCTGTTTCGGTTTGATTGCATTGTTGTGCTTGGTCTTTCACAGTTATATCTTTCTTATCGGTGTTCTTGGAGTTTTTCTTCAATAGTTGAAAGTTGGATTTCAGCTTGATGGTTTCCGCTTTTAAAGAATCGTTCTCGATTTCGAGGTCAACCACCCGTGAAGCAAGTAGTTTAAATTCCGTCTTGTTGGCATTCTCTTGTTGGACGAGTTTATCTTCGAGGCAGCTTATTTTGGCGCTGTAAACTTCGTGCCATTCTAATGATGCGGCTAGGTCATTGCGCATTTCTATGAGCTCCGCCTCCAAGTTGCACATGGTCGATCGCAGATCCGATAGCGACTTTAAATTGCGGGGCGACAAACCTCGGATAGAATCCAAGGAGTTCCTTCGCTTCCGGTCGTGTGAGGATTTCGGTGTTTCATGTGGTGGTATTGTTGATTCTTGAATTTGATCATTTGCGGATTTTGTTATGGTCTCAGAGGTCTTGACCTTATCACAAGCTACTTTTTGAGATTTCTTAGATCGAGTGGCAATAAACATCGCATTCAGCTGTTTGGCCGTGATTTCAGCTTCATTCGCATCTGGCTCCCCTGTGGCGCGATCTTCGAGTAATGAAGCTACTTTCTCTTTCAGTCGTGGGAACTCTGCTTTTGCCCAGAATTCATAACCGATGCCTTGACACATAACAACACCAGTTGTAAGATAAACATGGACTGTGAAGAGTAGACAGCCATTTGAAAGATCGACTACTGTGCTCGCTTCTTCCGTTGATTCAGCGTCATCCACGTGGTGGGAGTCACGGACGTGCAATATTTTCAGCTCAATATCATCCAGTTGAGATTCATTCTTGCTATTCACATGGTCAATCCATTTTACGATGAATTCACTACAGTCTTTTAGTGCGTCGAAGTACTGATCTTGTAGTGCTTTCACCCAGTACAGGATATTCTCTGTTGAAGTCTTGAATGCCACACAACGAGCCGATGGCTTGTATAAATCGATATCGATTTCCTCGAAATTTAACTTTTTCTGCTTGCCAGTTTTTTCAACAAATGGCTTTAAAGTATACTTTAAACGTATTTCTTCCATCCTTCCTAATCTGAATCCAAAAAGGGATCCTAAGAAGGGGTAAAATTAAGCATAAACCACGAGCTCACACATCACATCACATCACATCACATCACATCACATCACATCACATCACATCACATCACATCACATCACAGGCTTCGGTGCCACTGCACTACCGACCCGGGACTGAGCTAAGGAGCATCTAGTTTCGAGCACACAGAAATGTTTGGTTATCGGGTCACACGTCATTACGTGTGGCGAAAAGCCAAAAACCAAACAAATCTGAACCTAACATGTCAGTGCCTTGTGAGAAATAGTTATGCTGGCCAGACCAGCTTTATAAATGATGACAATAACAGGAATATTCGGATCCATATAAGACCTACGGTACAAAAATCCATAATAGAAAACATATAAGCAAATACCGTGAACAAATATCCTGTAAAAATACGTTGGATCCGAAGTGAGGACCTATGCAGCCAAAAATATGAAAAATAACGAATGAAAAGTCCGAAGACTACAGCAAAGCTGATACACAACGTAAAATTCCAACACAAAGCACTACGGTTAGCTAGGCCTGACATGAAAAGCGCTCGGACTAGATTGCAGCCATAGACAGCTGTTTCGTTCTTATTAGAACTCGTCAGTATGGCATAGCAAACAGAACACAGGCTTCGGTGCCACTGCACTACCGACCCGGGACTGAGCTAAGGAGCATCTAGTTTCGAGCACACAGAAATGTTTGGTTATCGGGTCACACGTCATTACGTGTGGCGAAAAGCCAAAAACCAAACAAATCTGAACCTAATGACGTACCTCTTTTTCACTGTGAATTTTAAAGTATTTCCTCTCAACCGATTTACTCTTTTGATTGCTAGATTGTCGTAAACAAATAAAAGATGAATGAAGAAGTTATTTTGTAAATGGTTCCTCTTAACCAATCTAACTCGGGTTTTCGGTTTCTTTGTTGTCAACATGATGGTAAGTGACGTAAATGTGACGTCATCAAGATGTCTACGGTAGTTCAAATCATTGAATTTTGTTTTGGTCATCGGTCTTCATCCTCCCACAAAAAAAATCAATCTTCTACGTTGAAAACGTGAAAGTTAAAGCCAATGGTTGCACAGCTGTCAAGTCCTGGAGGGAGATTGGACTGTAAATTAAGGAGAGTTTACAGCTCAGGTCAATTAATTAAGCTAAGAGAGAAATTCTACTCAGTCAAGATATTCGTCATTGCCGGACAACATGCTAATAACTTGCTAGGCTGTGATACTGCATGTAAGATTGAACTAATCCAGAGAGTCGGAGAAGTCAGTTTTGATGTATTTAGAGATATCGGTCTTCTGAAGTGCGAACCTGTCAACATAAAGCTCAAAGAAGGTGCACAGCCCTAGTGTGTCAGTATAACAAGTAAAATACCCTTCCCACTCCTGCCAAAAGTAGAGGAAGAGCTAGAAAGAATGAAGAGATTATAGAAGAAACAACAGAGTCCACAGATTGGTGTGCGCCCATGGTCCCAGTCACAAAGAGTAATGGAAAAGTGAGGATCTGCGTTGACTTGAGGAGGCTAAACGAGTCAGTAAAGAGAGAGAGATACGTGTTACCAACGCTGGAAGATATGGCACCCAAGATGGTCGGAGCAAGCTATTCTCAAGATGGACGCTTCCAGTGGGTTTTGGCAGATACTGCTCGACGACAAGAGTGCAAAACTCACTTCGTTTATCACACCTCAAGTTCGGTTCTTCTTTCGTCGTTTGCCGTTTGGATAATCTCGGCGCCCGATCATTTTGCAACGGTGTATGACTGAACTGTTAAAGGAACAAGAGGGAGCTGAAACAATAATGGATGACATTATAGTTTATGGCAAGTTCCTAGAAGAACACGATAGGAGATTAGAAAAAACGCTAAAGATAATCGAAGAGTCTGGACTCAAACTTAACAAAGCAAAGTGTGAAATCCGGAAGAAGGAACTCACCTACTTTGGCGGGTCACGTCATTAACGAGAAAGGAATCAGTCCAGATCCAGACAAGGTTAAAGCCATGTCAATATCAAATAATGTTCCAGAATTACGGCAGGTACTTGGCATGATAAACTATCTAGGAAAGTTCTTGCCCAACCTATCAACAGCTCTAACCCCTGTAACCGACTTGCTGAAGGCGGATACAGCCTGGGAGTGGACTGTGAACAGCAGAGAGTCTTTGATAAAATCAAAGAAATGTTGTCAACAACACCTGTGCATTTTATGACCCCAGCAAACCAACAACCGTAAGTGCTGATGCAAGTAGCTATGGGACTGGGGGAGTCCTGCTTCGAAACAACGATGGTCAGTCTCGACCAGTGGCATTCTGTTCACGTACGCTACCGCCAGCTGAGACTAGGTATTCTCAAATAGAGAAAGAATGCTTAGCTTCAGTGTGTTTGATGCGTCAGCATCAAACATGGCGGCGATCTTTCTAGCTCTCGATAATGAGATCGCCCAAATTTCTCTTAGTTTTTGATGTCATTGTTGTGTTCTCGTACATTTAGATTTTTAGTTTTCAGTGTTTTGGGCTGTAAATTATGCCCGTGTTGGATGAGTCGCCCATTACTCGTAGACTTTTAGTGTCCATTTTGGGCGAAAAAACTATCAATAATCGTTGGTCAGACTTAGATCCTCGCTAAGTTTCTTCAGTGCGAAGTATGATGAACTGCTAACTAAAGTTGCTAATCTGGAGACTGAAAGAAAACGGATATCTGAAGGCAAGTATTTTCCAGAAATCCAACGAGCTGGCTCAAACCAAAGATGAAGTGAACGATCTCCAGCAATATTCCAGGAGGGATTGTTTAGAAATACGTGGGATTCCTCTAGAAAATCAAGATACTGATAACACCGATAACATTGCTTGCAAAGTTGCCGAACTCCTGAACGGGGAAATTACTGACAAGGACATCTCTATATCTTATCGCCTGCCTGTACCAAACTTTCAAGGACGACAGCAAGATGGCTCCCTATCAACACCTCGTAATATTGTGAAGTTTGTTAGAAGGAGCGTACGTGATGCGATCTATCGAGGAAGAAAACACCTACGCAACAAGACCACTGCTGGGTTTGGCAGATTTGCCACCAATAAGATCTTCATTTCTGAGTCGTTAAGCCATAGAAACAAAGAATTGTTTTAATCAAGCTTGGCCACTAAATGTGCCTGAACTACAAATTTATATGGACCAATTCTGGACGCATCTTCATACGTAAGGATGCGGAAAGTCCAGTTAAGTTAATGTCTTGCCAGAAAGATCTTGAAGTGCTCAGAGGCAGCAGTACACGTGGCTAAGTGTTTATCATATTCAAGATGACTGATTATCAGATACTCGTGGCTCCACTATACCCATGCTATGAGACAATGGTGCATGATCAATGGTACAAGGTAATATGTAGATGTCACAAAATAATTTCTCTATAAGACATATATCTATACAATACAATACAATAACACAATAATACAATGGTGATCAATGGTACTATGTAGATGTCATCTTTCAATTTATAAAAGTAGCTTATTTAGTATACCATGATTGCGGTATGCCTACCCTGGGTACCAGAGGTTCTACTGTCTCCCTTCGTGAAAGTTGACGCCGAGGAGCGAAGCGACGAGAACCTCTGGTGGCACGGATAGCCAATCTCACTTCCATGTTCGAACTAGTATCACATTTCTCGAATAACCGGTTTTGCAGTCATGACGTCCGTTAGCTGTCAAATACATGTTTACACTTTTCCACACCACTGATTTTCGCTACACGTGTGAAGAGTTTCACTGCTAGCAGAGGTCAGTGCGAGTTCGAAATGTCAAAAAATGTCAAAAACTCCGCTGAAACCCGCTTTCAATTTAAACCACTTTTGCAGAATATGCAATAGTAACATTGCTCTACAGAAAGTGGGATGTTACAACTTGTTTACGGGGAAAAAGTCCCAGACAGCCCGAATTGCAGAACACATCTCTCAAGTTCTTGAGCTCGATCACGGCCTCGAAAATGATGAGTACTCCTCTGTTGTTTGCATCAAATGCTTCAGACAAATTGAGAAAATAGAAAAGGCAAGATCGGTGATCGCATTGGAATGCTGCTGTTCTTTCCTTTTTGTTACCTTGGCCCCTGTAAATTGAAAGGCTTACTATGACTAAGTTATGTTGTTTTTCTCATATTACAGGGCCCAATTAGTCAAAGGGTACAATGCAGATAACACTATCCACCATAGAAATCCCTATCCAGTGAATGATAAATATGGCTAACACACACTGGATATGAGTTTATGTTGTCGATAACTAACTATCCACCCTTTGCACAACCAGGGCCTTACCGAGAGGGAAGCCTTTACAAGAAAATATCAGACCGAGGTCTTGACTGTATGGACCGAGTGA
Organism: Actinernus sp. WN-2022; assembly: GCA_030867875.1. Taxonomy (NCBI): domain Eukaryota; kingdom Metazoa; phylum Cnidaria; class Anthozoa; order Actiniaria; family Actinernidae; genus Actinernus; species Actinernus sp. WN-2022. The sequence goes on from JAOWCC010000577.1 coordinate 126,707,898, forward strand.
TAGCGAGGTCTGTACATAAGACTGAGGTTTGATATTTCCCATAAAGACCAAGTGGACGAGATTAATAAGATGTTTATTATATGGCACTTTTTCAGTTGGAAAACAAAAACACAATAATATAAAGCTGGAAATTTTACTGGCCTTGGGGAATTTTCATCAGAGAGGAATCTTTGGATATTATTTTTTTAACAAGAAAGCTGGTTTCCAAGGCTTGTAAAGTCAAATGCTTCACTATTGCTACATCTAACTTTGGGAATGTCCGATAAAGAACTTGGATAATAGTTGGTTGAAAGTCAGCTAGAGGTAAGGTTTTAAATATTGTTTTCCTCGTTCGTATCGACTCCAGGAACCGACAGAAGGTTTTTATGTCACTAGCTATTTTCTTCAAAGAACTTTTCTGTTTATTTTCTTGTTGGCTGTTTGGAACCTCCAGCAGACATTGTCTTTTTGTTCACTACAACATTGCTTTCTATCTCAGTTGGGTAATACATTTCACTTTTTTCCATTTTGTACTTTTTCTCCATTTTCCTCTAAAATTATGACAGTTTGAACAGCTGTTTTTAGGGCTATCAAAATTTGCTGGGCATTAAACATCTTATAATGCCCGTGGGCATTATGGAGAAAATCCCGGCTTTTACCAGAAGTAGCTGCTGCCATATAATAATAACATATAATTATTTAAAAAATATTTAACAAATGATATTGAAAATTCCTATTGAGAATCAATTAAAATTTGACTTCTACAATGTTTAATCCTTAAGTTATTCTTAAATTTTTTTTTCACTCGAGTTGTAAATATCAGACCATAAAATTAACAAACCACATAAGTCATTACTATTGCAAAGGTCAAATTTTCTCTCAAATATCTCATCATACTTAAAGAATAGAGAATATGCGGCACCAGATAAATCAGTGTAAATTTGACATGGATTTATGTTCGGCTTGATCACAAACACTTTCCAGAATTCCTATAATAATTTTACAACTTACCATTTAGAAACGACATGAGCTTCGTCGGTAACTAGACCGAAAAGGTTTTCTTGGTATACTTCACTTCTCAACATAGAACGCCACTTCTGGTTATCGATAATCGACTCTGGACTTGTGAAGACAAAAGGATATTCACCAGCAAGAACCCCCTTTTCGTCGACATTATCGCCTGACAGCGAGCACGCTTTGATTCCACGACTTTCTAGCTCTCTAATGTGCGATTCAACAAGTGAATTCAAAGGACACACAACGATCATGATCGCTTTCTCTGGGAAAGGCAGACCTTTAGAGTTCAAGAAGGAACATAACGAGGGAACCATTTGAAACACCAAGGACTTTCCCCAACCCGTAGGAAGCACGGCAAATACATCCTTCTTTTGTAGGAATTTTAAAATTGCTTCTTCTTGTTGCTGTTTTAGACTTTCAATACCGGGGAATAGTGACTTCAGTGTTACAGATATTGCTTCAGAGAAGTCACTCGCGTTCGCCATCTTTTCTGCTGCCAGAGAAAACCGGTTTTTCGTGTTCTCGGAAATCTAGCCAATCATATCACGAGCTGAGGGATTAATTGTAACTGACCAATCATCTGCTTGGTACAAATTCTGTACCAAACTCTGGGCATGGAAGTGAGATTGGCTATCCGTGCCACCAGAGGTTCTCGTCGCTTCGCTCCTCGGCGTCAACTTTCGCGAAGGGAGACAGTAGAACCTCTGGTACCCAGGGTACGGTATGCCCAACATGTTATAAGATAGTGCGTGACAACTGCAGGGCAATAAAGTGCGACAGCACTTAAATGACAGTCTTAAATGTACAAGTTTGTCTACCAAACTCTCTAACTATTTCTCAGCTACATAAGACCTATGGCTTTGTTCATGTTTTAGAGACATTATTTCCCTTTAAATTCCATTAGAAATCTAGAATTGTTAAGGCTTTGTTTTAATTCAAACACATCCTGTTTATGCTTAGATTTGATATCAGAAACAACTTTCAGACTTGAGCAACTTCCACGATTTGACATTGTCTCCAGGATCTATTTTAAATATTACTCTATTCATGAGTTTCATAATAGCCTGGATATCTCTAACTATTTTAGTAAGGAATCATTCTCTGCTTTCCACCTTAATATCTCTCTGCTAACTGAGACATTTTTTCACGTTTGCTAAATGACCTCATCCACTCTTTTAGTATTATTGGTCTGTCTGAAACTAAATATAAAATTAATCGAGATCAAATCACTAACATTTCTCTACCTAACTACAACTTTATTTCTCAATCATCTCTCTCGAATGCAGGTTGTGTTGGATATTATGTCCATGATAAACTTCAGTACCATATAAGAGAGGATCTATGTTCTGTTTCAGCTGAATGCGAATCTGTAATCATTGAAATTAACTACCCACAATAGAATATTAAGTGTGCAGTAATATATATATATATATATAGACACAAAACCTACACTAATCTCTACTATTGATAAAATATCAAAGAAAATAAACATTACATCCATTAAAATGGGTGACTTTATATAAATTTACTGAATTCAGATTCTCATCCTATAACTAATGAATTTATTAATTCCCTGGGTTTTTATCTTTTTCTACCCGACATTATCCAACCTACTAGATTAACTGATCACTCAGCATCTCTAATGGATAACATTTTTCTTTAATTCCCTTCAGCATCGCACACTAAGTGGAAATATTCTCTCTAATATCACAGACCACCTGCTTCGAACAGCAACCACTTCTTGAGAAAGACCGGCGATTTCAAGGAGTGGAAGGCCTTCCCCATAATCCCTTGCGTAGCAACTATATTATCATTTCCCGGTCACGTGAGCAATTCATTCTGCGTTTAATTTCGTGGAGATGACTAAAGCAAAGCCTTTGATACTGTCAATCATCAGATTCTGTTAAGAAATCTTTATCACTATGTGGAATTCGAGGCATTGCTCATGAATGGTTTACTTCTTACCTAATTTTATTTTTTTAACCTTAATTTTATTATTCTTTGCACTGGCAGTTTTAACTGATTGAATTGTAATTGTCCAACAATTTATATTCGTTGGATGTACCATCTTTTACCATTTCCATTTTTTTATGATAGCAACTTATATATAATTCGAAGTGTACGTGCAAATCCTTAATTAAATAGACAAATAGATTAAATTAGATTAAGTTATTAGATTGAATAGATTAACTAGGTTTTTAGTGTGCCAACATCATTGTAAAAAAAACATTGAGACTTCGGTTTTATACGTTCTCAAGAACTTATTATTATTACTATTATTATTATTATTACTTAGTAACAGAATGCAATATGTTTCCATTGGAAATGCTTCTTCGGATCTGACCAACATATCCTGCGGTATTCCTCACGGCTCCGTATTAGGCTCTTTATTTGCCCAGTTCTTTAGTCTGGGCAGACTATGCATTCGCCATTTTCGTGGCACTTAAAAAGAAATCAGGTAAGACCGTAAGACTCAAGGGAGCTATCTATTGCGACAGAGTCTCCAGTTATTATGAACTACTAGACAAAGCTAGTATCTGCACCCTACATACTCCATGACATGGCAACTCTTATGTATAAGGCCAAGAACAAACTATGCCCAAACTATATCAGTAACTTATTTCAAATCTCGGGCAGTAAGTATAACTTACGTAATAAAGAATTATAATTCCTAGATTTCAAACCGTAACATTCGGTAAGCATTCCATTAGATATATGGGACCCAAGTTATGGCTAAGAATACCGGAGAACATTATACAATCACCATCACTGTCATCTTTTAAGAATAATATCCGTAAGCTGGACTTGAGTGTTGTGTTGGCCGATGACAGCTGCACCAACTGCCTATTATGTAGTACTTGAGCTGAGGTGCACACCGGCGTTATCTAGTGCATGCGGTTGATGCAGTTAGGGGCGGACAACACAGCTCTCAATATATTATTATTAAATTATAAAATATTATATTATTATAATAAATTATATATTATCTTAATTACGATTGTACATATTATTCATAATTAGTTCTTTTATAATTCTTAACATTGTATTATTTTACAAATTTAAGTTAGGGTGTTCCCTTTTAGTGGTTGTTATACTGCTATGTAGATTGACACGTAAATAAAGTTGTTATTTATACATTAAAGATTTCAATAAATCATCTGATATAATTGATTTTCATATATTTGCAGATGACACTAATTTGTTCTATGCCAATAAAAACATAGCCATGCAAACTAGAATCATTATTAAACCAATAATTATGTAACGTATATACATGGCTTTGTGCCAACAAACTTTCCTTAAACACCGATATTAAGACTAATTTTATAATATTTCATCCTAGACAGAAGCATATAACTAAATTAAAAAAGAGAAACATGTTAGGTATCTTGGCATTCTATTAGATAAACATCTCGATTGGAAAGAGCACAGTTGTATACTAATGGTCTCAAAGAACATTTCAAGAGGAATTGGAATTCTATACAAACTTAGGCACTTCGTCAATACTAATACTCTTATACAACTGTGTTATTCTTTAATCTATCATTTTCTCACATATTGCTTGCTGATATGGGGTAACACTTATCCAACTAATATTTAACCACTGCTGGTCCTACTAAAAAAACGTAATACGTTTAATTAACTTCTCTTCCTTTGATGCTCACACATATCCATTGTTCTTTAAATTTAAGTTGCTTAAATTATCAGACCCAATATATCTTCATACTGCCCTTTTTATGCATGACTTTCACTTAATAACCTACCAAGAGTCTTTAATCATTTATTTCAGCCTTTCTCTAGTAGACATTGTTATAAGACCAGATTAGCTTGTGGATCGTCGTTTTACCTTCCTTCCATAAGAACTAATTATGGCAAGTTTAATATCAGTCATTTAGGTCCAAAAACATGGAATGCTCTCGAAGAAGAACCAAAACCCTTGCCCGGATCAGGAGCCCTTGCCCAGATCAGGAGCTACTGCCCAGATATATATAGTGTCAAAAACAAACTCAAAAGTAATCTAATCAATTCATATTTTCCATACTAATTACATTTTCACTGGACTGTATTCAATTTACATATTTGGCTATTAACTGACTTCTTATTTTTCGTTTTTGCGAGTATGCTGTTTGTGTGTGTTTGTATTTTAAGATTAAATCATTAAATCATGATACCATTCTCCATCTGACGACCATATGTAATGTTCTATCATGTAAGTTCAACCAGAGCGGGGCACTGGGAACGAGACCAAACACTCGCTACAAACAGACCATGTTTGGCTTGATGTAGTTCGGACATCAATTATATGTACAGATGTTCAATGTCAATGCTCATTGTATTTGAATGGGAAAATAAGACAGCAAAAGAAAACCACCAAAATCCGAACATCGTGGCCACGTAGTTACCAGTCTCCCAGCCGAGATAATGTATTCCGAAAGGTAGAAACCTTCGCATGGGAAAGCACAGGTAGCCCACACATGACCACAGGGAGCCCGACACAAGATTATTATGCCTTCTCCCTTTTCGGACGCAATGATTTATATTTATTTCCGTTCTTCATGTTTCGCGAGACGTAATTTTTTAAGGAAACTGTGAGTAAAATACGAATTGTGAATTGATCTCATGCTCAAGCGTTCACCTGAACATCATCAGAGGTAAGCAGGCTCTGCGATAGTCCTGTAAACCCGGTAAAATAAAACGAAGCTAGATCGGAGTTGTAAACAATCAATCTACGGCGGTAATTAACTTGCGTGAAAGTGTCGATCGATATTTCATTTACAAAACCGCGACCCAAAATAAATGCTAGAAGGGTGTGTTAATGCCTTCCTTGAACTGGTTCCCACAATATTTGTTCGCCCGTTTACTTAAGCCAGGCCAATGCTAATATACAAAACACTCAAATTGCACGATCAAGTTCATGTTAGGTTTTTTTGCATGTCATTATTCTAGTATTTTTCTGAGCATTTTAGTGAGGCAATTTTCAGTGTGGGAACGAAAAGCTACTGTAATAATTCAAGGAATCAATTCATATCGTGTTTTACTCTTTCATTCTTTAAAAAAATACGTCGCGCCAAGCACTTAGCGAGGGCCGTTTTTATACTAGAGACGTCTAAGACGTGTAGACGCATTAAACGTCTGACCGTTAAGTGCGACTGATATAAAAACGAGACGCATAAGTTTGGACTGCGACTAATAAAATACCATGATTTTCTTAAAAAGAAACTGGGTACTATTCTCGGAAGAGACTGGATACTACCGAAGACTACTGGCGCGAGAAGTGAATGATCGTGAATACGCTGAAGCCCAACCCAGAAGGCGAAAGGGGAGGCCAGCGTCTGGACTAGAATGTCAACGGTAATGGCCGAGCCAAGTCTCTTTCACAGAGTCGACGAGAACTGAAAGAGAAAAAAGGGGTTACAAATGTTCATTTAGCCGGAATAAGAATAAATAACGGAAACGGCTTCTAGAGAATATGGACGAGTATATGGAATTGGCGAAAACTCGTCAGTATTGTATGCTGTGGCCGGAAAGGCTGTTTTCCATATCGACGTAAAGCCATCGCAAACAGTCGCAAACAGTTTGTGATGGCATGATCGCAAAGCTATCGCAAACTGTTTGCGATGTGACCGAGTTAATGGAAATACAGTTTACGTTTCGTTGCGATGCGATGGGTCGCAGAGGGATCGCAAACAATACGTAAAGATAGAACTGTTTGCGACTGTTTGCGATGCCTTTACGTCGATATGGAAAACAGCCTTAAGCCAAAACGTATGGCAAGTAGAAAGCCCAGATGAACAAGTCATGGTTAAAAAATGGTTACTGCAGTTGGGAAGACATAAAATCGTCATAAATCGTTTTCCAATAAGCCCTGACTGGCTAAGTGCGTCCAAGTTTAGTGCGTCTCGTTTTTATACTACACCTCTTAGACGTCTACGACGGCTTAGACGTCTGTTAAGTGCATCGATCGGACGCAATTAGCAGACGAAGATAAATTTAACTGCGTCTGTCTTATTTCCCGTTTTTACACTAGACGTCTGAGACGTCTAAGCGGTCTCCAGACGACTTAGACGTCTCTAGTATAAAAACGGCCATTGAACACGAAGAACGGAAGTAATAGTTTCATTCCTTTAATTTTTCCTAGTTTTATATGCTTTTAAAAAGCTTTAATAAGGGAAGGTACGTTTTTTTATTGAAAGGAAGGGCTGGGGAATTTGCAACAATTTTTTTCAAAAAAGTCGTGGGCCTCCCCTTTTCATCAATTCATGACCCTCCATTCAAGACATCAAGAAAACATGTGACCCTCCCCCCTACAAAAAAAAACCTCGTTATTTTATGAACCATGTGTGGAAATCTTTACCTCCCTCCTTTAGGGCCGCTACGTGGGCTACTACGCAAAAACTCTGAATAGGCGGAAAGCACTCCGCATCCTCCCTTAGTAGCCGTGATTCCACGACTTCACGATACGGACGAAAAAGAACACGGGTTCTCCGGGACAACTCCGTGCCGTGGCAAAACATAGAAATATAAAAACTGAACTGAACACAAGTAACGAGATATGTACACGTATTTTTGTTATTGTCAGGAGTATCAATGTCGATGCTATTAGGAATTCTGAATAGGTCTTTACAGTTCGAACTCGAGTGCCTGCATGCTAACGAGAAATTGCATGTATACTGTATTTAGGAAGATAAGTTGACAAAAGAATCCACATTGTGTAAAATTAAAATACACTGGATGTCATGAATGTGGGATACTTTCACTATTTTTCTATTTGTTTGAAGCAGCTTAAGAACTGGCAAATTTAACAGCCGAACTTTTTAAAAGACAAAGTACAAATTACAAATTACAAATTACAAATTACAAATTACAAATTACAAATTACAAATTACAACAAGAGCCCATCTGGGCTTTCACTCGGGCCACATGAGATTGAAGATGAAATACACTTTCATTTGAAATCCTCTTAGTAATAACCAAAGGGAAGAATTATTAGCAGTCTTTAGGAGTGGCCGGTAGCGCGGTGACTTTCATTCTCTGCTCCCCTAGTATATATATACATGTATGTAATTTAATATTTTTGTTTTCTCGTATGTAAATTAAAGTAGTTGATCTTTTATTGAAAACACTACTTATTCATGTGTGTATGTATGTTCAGACTACTATCGTGCAGCTAGCTAGAGTCTTGAGATATCTGTCAGCAACTCGCAGCTAGTTAATAAATTAGTACTGTTCAGACCTAGTAACTTAGTAGGTTTTACTTTTTGTTTTTCCCTCTTCTGGTTTGTTTCTATCTCTAAAGACCTCTAAAAGATAGAAATATAACTGCCCTTGGCGCAAGTGTTTCGTAATCGCAAATAATTGACCGCCAAAGTGCTCAATTGAAATTTCAACTAAAATATTACTGAACTGTGCGAAAAACTGCTACTGACTGGTGTTTGGCGATCCTCGTTATCCATGATGGCTCAATTGACGTACAATACACCCGGTAGTTGTCGTGGTAAGAGACATTACCTTGGAGCGAGTAGTGAACGTGGTCGTAGCGAGAGCTAGAAGTCGGCTAGATCGGATGATAACACTGACTTGACATTTGTGTACATTTCAAAACCTTAAAATAACTAAAATCTGTCATCGATGGGCTTTTAGCGCGCTAGATTCTATTCAAGCTACCTCGCTAGGTAGCTTGGAACTTCAAAGTATTCCACCGACCACTAGCTAGCTAATCACCAGAGCAGAAAAACTGTTCAGACTAAAGAAGCTCGCTACCTCATGTGGTTAGCTAGCTAGATTTGACTAGCCTGAACACGGCCACACGTTTACAATTTAGTCTGCAGGTCCGATAAAACTGCAGGTTCCAGTCGTAAACAGTCCGAGTTTGACCAAAGTGAAACGATCGAGCTGCTCGCGTCCGTAGATATATATTTCTTCGTTTGCACTTTTGACATGATATAATTCTTCAAATGGCACCATTGTTTTATTTCTTATGTTTAATAATACAGTTCTCAGCTGTAAATAAAATAGAACATTCTATGGAAGATTTCTTGTCCTAAAGTTTGGAAACGTAACACATGCATTTGACGCTAGAAAGTTCAGTACTCGCGGAAGTACGCAAGGTCAATTTACTAGTGGCAGTTTACTAGTTTGCACTATCGGCTGTTATGGAATGGAAACATACTTTCACAGCTTAATATGTATGTCGATTGGTCAGAAGGATATCTTGTTTAAATGCTACGGTCCTTTCGGCATCAGGAAATTTTTAAACGGGAGTTTTCGTACAGTATTTCAAGCTATGCTGTAGTGCGAGTTCAGTTACGCCACAAATGTCGGTGAAACTAATACCGTGTTCATTATTATCGGTTTTCTCTATGGGTACTCATGTATTCAATAATTACTTCTGGAGCTTCATATTTATGTCGATTGGTCACAATGATTTCCTCTTTCAGTTTTTCCCTTTAGTTTGGACATTAGGGATATATCCTTGGAGATTTCGTACAGTTTAGCGACCGTTGTGTCGAAAGTAGAAACGTTCGTTTGTCATGAAAGTGCGTAAACAAACTGTCACAAGCGGTTTCATAGCAGCTCGATGTTTGACTCCCATATAGTCGATGATAACTTATATAGCTTCATATGTACGTCGATTTCTCACAAGGATTTCCTCTTTCAGTTTTTCCCGTTAGTTTGGACATTAGGGATTTATTCTTGGAGATTTCGTACAGTTTAGCGACTGTGTGTTGAAAGTAGAAAAGAGCCCATCTGGCCTTTCACTCGGGCCACATGAGATAATTTGAAGATGAAATTAATTTAACGTCTCCGATCAATTCCTCTCTCTTTGCTGGCAGTTCATGCTTCTTGTTCGTGTAGTTGCCCCACTGAGCCGTAACCACAAAACGAGCACAGCATTTCAGTTGGCATACACTGCGTACATCTGCTCAACTAATTAGATTTGTAAAAATCTTAGCGGATCATGTAAATATTCCGCTTGGCTCAAATATGAGGGTTTCTGCCGTCAAAGTTCATTTTTTGTTTCAGTTTTCCCCATATTAGCAGACTTGTATAATGTCTCGAGCTCTCCGAATCCAGTAGAAAGACTCTGGTTATTCTGTCGTAAAACATGGACCTGACCCAAATTTAGGTTGTATTGCATAATTGCCCACCGACGATGGAATAGATTTCTGACAATGACTATTTGAAATTGATATCTCCTTGTCTCGCCTCGTCTGAGAGCTTTGAGCTTTCTTATCTGAGCGCGCCTGAGGAAATCTAACCTTTGTTTGCGTGACCAGCACAGTGCAATCTGATTGGTTGGAATTTGACCTTTAACGCATGCGCAGAAGCCGTCTGACATGAAATAAAAATAAAAATAATAATAACGACTTGCATTTTAAGACTCGGCGCTGCCACAGGCAGCCCGAGTAATAATAATAATAACCACTTGCATTTTAAGACTCGGCGCTGCCACAGGCAGCCCGAGTAATTACAAATTACAAATTAACGTTATTCTATACTGATACCATTCACAATGAAGTTATTGAAAGGTATATGAAAACTGGACCTCTTCCATGGGATGGAAGGTTATTGGAAATTTGTTGGAAAATAATGTCCACGGAAATTGTGTTGGAAACTCTAACTTTCATTCCATAGAAGAGGTCAAGTGCTATTGGGAATATTAAAGTGTGTGGTGTGTTCCAACCTGAGCTAGTTTACCCTGGGTGACGTCAGAGGCTCAAAGCAATCAAAGGCGAAGAGGCGAGAGAGAGGAGAAAAAGAAGAGACTCTGATGTTATCCACTGAGAATCTCACTTCCATGCGCTGAATTCCAATCAAGAAAACACGTCAAACCGGATTTGCTGAGCCATTGGTAAAGACGGTAATAAGTAAGTTATCCAATCAGGGACGGGGTTGACATTTTGAACCTAATGTTCACATGGAAATGAGAGAGGCTCTTCTGTTTGTTTTCTCTTCTGTATCGTAGAGGTAGCTCGGACAAGAAATTTGTTCTCACATTTATAATGCAATTAAAATAATGCAGAGGGATAGCATAAATGCTCGCTCTATTGAGAATCTTCAGTGTAATCATATAAATAACTGAGATGAAGGTACTGCCTTTGTGGCAGGTACTGTCAATCATGCAACGAAAGGAGCTGAAAGGTATTTTATCAATACAGACGTTGTCATGTTTACTTAATCGGGAAGAATAATCAAGGACGTTTACTCCCGTAGATCATGCGTTACCTAGCACTGTAAGGCCGTTACAGAATGATGCTGTGGCCACAGCTCAACAAAGAACGCAGCCACCATTACAGAACATTACCAGCACAGCTCGTCAGCGTTGAAACATGACACTGACACTCTCCTACTGGGGTGAGCCATCAAAGGCTTACTATATGGAAAACAGAAGGGTCGTCACAAGCTAACCCTGAATATGGCAGTATTTCAAGAGCGGATGATTGAGGTAAGTGTCTCGATTGCACTGTCCCATAGAATAACTTATGAATTTATGATACTTCTTTTCAATATAAACTAGTTAGTAGTATTGTTGTAGCCAAGAACATCATAGCACATACCACAGGTTTCTGAATTGCCCAATGTGTTTACTTCGCGCTTTTGTCCAAACTTCACTACGTTAATACCATTGGTAATTCAATGTAAAACACTTGGCTTTTACTGTATTTAGCTAAAAATAACTCAGATTTCAGCCTAGTAGTGGACTAGTTGAATTAAATTCAGTATATCGAGCCTAGCCTGTACCGTGACTTGTCCAATGTTTATTTATGTTTAAAACGTAAGCAATGTACTCGTATTAGTTATAACGTTAATGACTCAATTAATGACCAGACATAAACTTAGTTGAGCCTGACCGAGGACGCCGTCTAGTTCGCTCCGATCAAAATGAACAACACAAGACCGAAAGCGATATCGGTACATTGTGCTTGGTATTAATGAATTCAGATGTGCATTTGCAGAGGGAAGTTTGGACTTATGTTCAATAATATATTTTATTCTTAAAAAAATCCCGAATGAATTAAAAAGGGTTGTAAATGATGAACTTGTTAATATTCTAAAATACTGTGCTGTTAACAAATTTTCAATGAACTTTATAAAATAATTTCGATAGTACCCGCGTTCTGATTGGCTGATAGCCATGTTTTCATTAACCTGTGCAAACATGGAAATGACGTCACACCGTACGACAAGCACCGTAAGTGCTTCTAATATAGAATTAATTATTTTATAAAAGAAATGAAACAGATTTTCCGTGTTTGCACAGGCTCATGCAAACCTCAGTAAGTTTGGGAGAATTGTCGAGCAGGTACAAACACTCGACCTGCGGTTTCGTGTTTGTTCTGCTCTCGAATTCTCCCAAACTTACCTCGGTTTGCATGAGCCTGTGCAAACACGGAAGATCTGTTTCATTTCTTAATTACGAAGACAAATTATATGCTAATTACGTTTCCTAGAAAAAAGCCTAACATATCTATAACAACATATAATATAGAAGAAAAAACGCAGTTAGGTGTTTTTATTGATAACCATTTACAATGGATGCACAAATAAAACATGATAATAATAAACTTGCAAAGAATATAGGTATTTTAAATAAACTTAGATACTATGTACCTATTAGCATGCACACTTAAATAACTTTACTATACCCTGATATATACTTATATTAACTACGGCCTGATGAGCTGGGGCACTGCTTGTCAATCTCGGTTACAAGTAATTAAAACAGAACAAAATAAATGTATTGCCACTATCTTTTTTGCTAAAAAAAGAGAGTCTTATTCATAAAATTAAAAATGTTAAAACAGATTTTCCCCTAGCCTTTATTGAATTAATCCCATTTGTTTCATAAATCCATAACTATAACACTAGATATGCTTTAAATAATAATCTATTTGCAGTGTTAGTATTGTAATAGTAGTATTAGCATTAGCATTAGTATTAATATAAATATCAACATTAGCATTATTATATTAATGAAATTATTTATATGTAAACTAACTTAGCAATATTTCCTTTCCTATTATTAGCCCTTGTTCTTATTTCCTTTGTATAATTCCTCTGATTTTTTCCCTCGATTTCTCCTCTGCACTTTTTCCTATTTTCTTTTTATATCATTATTTTTGTTTCTCCTCGACTATTATACCTATGGTAGTGATCAACTCGAAAGCCTAGCGGCTACTTTGACCACTACGCACATCTAACCTAGCTCATTAAATTTAATAGCTTATATTATCAACCTTTGTTTTTTACATATTTGTAAATTTTATAAAAAAAGGAAAAATAGTGCAAAATAAATGAATCTGAATCTGTTTGAGCTTATTGTTCCTGATCGGACAACCGTTTTTTAAAATATGTTTGATATAGGAGAGTCGGTATATTCTGTCACGCAATAACGAAATGCTCGTGATTTAGACTGCGTTTACACCAGATGTTCATATTGTTCTCTATTCCCAGGAGAACGTTGAACAATATGAACCCCGATACTTTTTCCGGGTGCTTCCCTTTTCATTGACGTTATCCCTCTTCTTCCTCAGAGGAAATACATATGCTGTCCCTTTCCTTCATGTTATTCATCTTCTTCCTAGAAACCCATATGCTGCCCCTTTCCTTCATGTTATCCCTCTTCTTCCTCAGAGGAAATACATATGCTGCCCATTTCCTTCATGTTATTCATCTTCTTCCTAGAAACCCATATGCTGCCCCTTTCCTTCATGTTATCCCTCTTCTTCCTCAGAGGAAATACATATGCTGCCCCTTTCCTTCATGTTATTCATCTTCTTCCTAGAAACCCATATGCTGCCCCTTTCCTTCATGTTATTCATCTTCTTCCTAGAAACCCATATGCTGCCCCTTTCCTTCATGTTATCCCTCTTCTTCCTCAGAGGAAATACATATGCTGCCCCTTTCCTTCATGTTATTCATCTTCTTCCTAGAAACCCATATGCTGCCCCTTTCCTTCATGTTATTCATCTTCTTCCTAGAAACCCATATGCTGCCCCTTTCCTTCATGTTATCCCTCTTCTTCCTCAGAGGAAATACATATGCTGCCCCTTTCCTTCATGTTATTCATCTTCTTCCTAGAAACCCATATGCTGCCCCTTTCCTTCATGTTATTCATCTTCTTCCTAGAAACCCATATGCTGCCCCTTTCCTTCATGTTATCCCTCTTCTTCCTCAGAGGAAATACATATGCTGCCCCTTTCCTTCATGTTATTCATCTTCTTCCTAGAAACCCATATGCTGCCCCTTTCCTTCATGTTATTCATCTTCTTCCTAGAAACCCATATGCTGCCCCTTTCCTTCATGTTATCCCTCTTCTTCCTCAGAGGAAATACATATGCTGCCCCTTTCCTTCATGTTATTCATCTTCTTCCTAGAAACCCATATGCTGCCCCTTTCCTTCATGTTATTCATCTTCTTCCTAGAAACCCATATGCTGCCCCTTTCCTTCATGTTATCCCTCTTCTTCCTCAGAGGAAATACATATGCTGCCCCTTTCCTTCATGTTATTCATCTTCTTCCTAGAAACCCATATGCTGCCCCTTTCCTTCATGTTATTCATCTTCTTCCTAGAAACCCATATGCTGCCCCTTTCCTTCATGTTATCCCTCTTCTTCCTCAGAGGAAATACATATGCTGCCCCTTTCCTTCATGTTATTCATCTTCTTCCTAGAAACCCATATGCTGCCCCTTTCCTTCATGTTATTCATCTTCTTCCTAGAAACCCATATGCTGCCCCTTTCCTTCATGTTATCCCTCTTCTTCCTCAGAGGAAATACATATGCTGCCCCTTTCCTTCATGTTATTCATCTTCTTCCTAGAAACCCATATGCTGCCCCTTTCCTTCATGTTATTCATCTTCTTCCTAGAAACCCATATGCTGCCCCTTTCCTTCATGTTATCCCTCTTCTTCCTCAGAGGAAATACATATGCTGCCCCTTTCCTTCATGTTATTCATCTTCTTCCTAGAAACCCATATGCTGCCCCTTTCCTTCATGTTATTCATCTTCTTCCTAGAAACCCATATGCTGCCCCTTTCCTTCATGTTATCCCTCTTCTTCCTCAGAGGAAATACATATGCTGCCCCTTTCCTTCATGTTATTCATCTTCTTCCTAGAAACCCATATGCTGCCCCTTTCCTTCATGTTATTCATCTTCTTCCTAGAAACCCATATGCTGCCCCTTTCCTTCATGTTATCCCCTTCTCCCTGGAAATCCATTTGCTTCCCTTTCCCTTATTCCTCTTCTCCCATTCATTTGTTTTATACCATAACATAAGCGAAAGGAGGCTACGAAATGATTTTGTACTCTAATAACAAGTGGATATTGCTGGCTTTCACGTGACGTCGTATAGCCGCCATGTTGGTGCCCTTAAACAATAGATTCCTCGTTAGCTTCTTTTGTTGGGGCACCGCAACATGGCCGCCATGCCCTTTTTCATTTGAATATCTGGGGATTGAGTGAAAACCAGCAATTGACCAACCAGAAGGCGCGTTTCGCGCTGTTGATTGTGTAACGTTGTTTTAAGATATCATTTTTAATAGCAAGCAGAGTATCAGTGGTACCCGAGTACGTGAGCTTTGGCTGCTAACGGGCAATCAACACACACTATCATGTTTGTGAACTGTATGGCTACCCATGCGCCGTAATTATAATCAGTAGCAGTCTTGAAGCTGTTGTTGATAATTCGACCACCCGATTGACGGGGGGTGAAATAAACAATTCCATTTATAACCGATTTCAGTGTTACGTGCATTCGCATAGAGCATTCATTCGACGTAGTCATTCGGCGTAGTCATTCGACATGCTTTGCAACCAGGCTCATTTGTTTATCGTGAGTTGTGGTACTGAATCGAATAATTTAGGTACTTTTTCATATTCAATTACTCAACAGACTTCGCTAACATGCATTGCCGACCAGGAGTGGCGAAAATTTGCGTGGAATGATTATGTCGAATGAGTATGTCGATTGATTGTCTAAAAAACTTGAAACACCGCCTATGTATGTACATAACACTGAAATCGGTTCTAAGTTCAATACAGAAGCAGTTTATTTCGAACAGACAAATAATAGGGCAACACGTTCGTGTTATGTTTGGCGAGAAACGTTTGGCGCATGCGCATACCCGCAAAGACTTCAACCTGTCACAGCCATGGCGTGTAACCTGAAGATAAGATAAGACCGTAATTAGTTGGTAACATAGCATTCTATGCGACAGTAACCACAGGAGGCCCACCGTTTGAATTTAAGTTTATAGGAAATATACGAGGATTACCGAACGGATCGAAGTGTCGCGAAATATCGCGAAGAACATGTATATTTAAAAACGAAATAAACATTCATTTGCCTGACGGATAATTTTGAGGGAAGGTTTTACGTTAGCTGTTTACTTTAACCGGCCTAAAGAGAGATAAAGCTGGAAAGACGAATTTCGGCCAGTTCCAGCACGACTGAAAGATAATAGATTTCCCCTTCTTTTCGTATACCGACCACGCGAAACATGCCAACAGCCGAGCGCTACTAGGCGATCGAACAGGACTGAATATGCAGGTTTTGAAGCTGTTCGAAGTCGCGACTAGGAATTGGTGTCCAATGAGAATGGAGCAAACAGCGTGGCCATTTCTCGACGAGACACCATGATACACGCTACGAGGTACTAGGCAAATTTATCTTTATTTCGTCTTCAAATATATTTCGCAACACTTCGATCCTTTCGGTTATCTTCATATATTTCCTATATTGACTTCAATTCGCTGGGTACTGTCTTCGGCTTCCCGGATAACGGCTCAGAGACAAAATAAAAATAAATCAACTGTATTTACCCACGGCCAGTATTTCCATCTTCCAGCTGTTCGGGACGTGCGGTATGCCTCGAGATCATGAAAGTTAACAAAATGTATTCGAGCTAGCAAAGTGTCAACGAAACGGTTCGCATGTTCACAACAAGCCGTAATGATATATTAAATCACTTTTCATTCTTGTTGATGATTTGGGATTTGTTGCCAGCATTGTATATAGGGATTATCGACTGGATAGATATAATGGTTGTCTCACGCTTAGCCTCGCTTTGAATATGTTTAGAGCGAGAAATGTTACGGGAGTAAACTGCGCTTTGGCATATTGCATTTGGACATTATTTACGTTTCCTTGGCGTTCTAAATCGCTTCAACTATTGATGTTACTTAAAGGAACACTGTTAGCTTTCTTAAAACTCCAAGCCTTTGACTTGTAGCACTGTACGTCATTCGTAAACGCCACAGAGAGATGATTTATAGATAGCGAGTTTCTAGTGCTTTAATAATAAAAAAAACGGTAATTTCATGAGATGACTAATGTTGGCATAAGTGCCTCAAATAAAGTAAATTATTCATGCAAATTAGTTATGAGCATAACCACTATATTAAAGTAGTAAGAAAAACCTAAGGATATTATTCCAGTAATCATCAGAAAGTTTAATTCCTTTCCTGCAATCAAACGAGGAAATAGAACAACCATCACTTTTTGCTGCTAATTTTGATCAAAACTTGGCGAATATGGGAAACATAACAGTCTTAATAATTATTAGCATTCGTATTGAGATGCAGACGGAGTCACAGCCTTTGTTAAATTTTAATGATGAAAACAATTTAAAATTACTTTTATATATATATATAAATATATGTGTCACTGAATTTAATAATGCAGTTATTGGAGAATGAGAGCTTATCTTGTAAACACACTTGCCGGCAATGCTTGCGTCATCAGTTTATCATACAGTTTATCAAGCACTGTCAATTTATTTCAGTTCCATACCAGACCCTCATCAGAAAAAAACTCGCTTTAATCCAGTATCACCAAAAGCCCATCCAGTGTTTATTTTGACGTCAAGCGTTTTGACATTGGATCGGTCGGTGGGGGCAATATTCCGGCGATGCCCGCACATTTTCCCGCCTGTATCTATTCATGTTGAAGCCCCTAGACACATCAGGATTTATTTTTGCTCGAACGTCGACATGGCAAAGTTTTGGGGTGCACTGAAAGATATGTGCTTCACTCAACAGCCCTCGGCTCAGCTGAAGGACAATTCACCACGCATGGCAACTCTCGCTAAGGAAGTTATGGCTGAGAACATGGAAGAGGCGAAAGATTTCGTGTATTACGATGCGCTGAAGCGTGTAACAGAAGCCAGTAAGGTAAGATAAGTTCTCCTCATTTTGCGGATCGGAACTGGGCTTTTTGCTCTTGTCTACATAAATACAGAAATTGTGTTAAGATTCTCAGTCTGAATAGCGAATTTTAGCAAAAACCACAGGTGTCATGGTTATTTAAATCCGGCCAGAAGTCTAGAGTTTAAAAGAGCTTTGGGTGTCCGAGCTTTGGTATATAGTGGGTGAATTATTCTTTATTTCGTTCATTTTGTGGTGTACTATTAATGTAAACCACGTTTTTCCTGTGAAAGACGGGGGAAATATTCTCCAGTTCTCGACTGTTAATCAGAAAATGGCGAAGTTGGTTTAAACGTGTTCTAGGGCACTTTGATAATTCCTTCTGACACTTTGACGAGTGTTCGTTGTAAGTCGACTTCTCGTTAATTCACTGTGATCGTGCGGCAGTTTGGCAGATGTCAGAAAATTATAACTTTCCGCTTGAAAATTTAAAATCAAAACTAGAATTATCCTTTTACATTTGGGCTCAGACAACAGCCAAGGAAATAACTTAATATTCCGGTCGTTAGGAGCTCATTCTTTCATCAACCTACTTCGTTACGAGTCGTTCTCTTCATTTCAGTCATTTTTTTTTTCTTTTTTCATTGATATGCAAAAACACAGAAGCAGATTTTTTTATAACCTGCATATTAAAATGTTAAAAGTAGATTAATATAGTTCTCTAATCCGATTCGAAACAGATGGAGGCAATTTTAAAATGTTAAATCTTTCAATTTCGGGTGGAAACGTGAAGAAACTCGCACAATTACATTTTTTGAGTACTTGTGAATCGTTGTTCGAACAAGTTACATCAAACACTTGTAGGACCAGTAATAACAGAGTTCTCGATATCGGATGGCGTTTGTTTTGGCTGATTTGTCCTTTATATGCTGTGTGTTCTTCACACATCAGTCTAGGAAAGGCTCGCCAAACAATAACACAAAGATATGCTATGAACGTTTTGCATATGACAAAAAACACATTGTTAAAAACTGCTGCGAGTGGATTTGCTGTTTGCTTTTCCACCGGCCGTGCCAAATGAGAAGATTTGCATTTTGCAAACACACACCCGGCCAAACAAAACCAAAAAACCTTCAAAGATGTCGAATTTATAACGAAGTCATCTCTTAGATATTAACATTGAGTGGAGTTTTTAGATGTAATATGATCAGTTCAATATGCGAAGGTTAGACAAACTTGTCTTTTCTAATATGAACTATTGTTTCTTGGGATGCAAGTGGTCAAACTTCCGTAGCACGGTGCCCGACGGTCAGTGTCAAAAATCTGTGCCTTAGTAGTTCGTTGTCTTGATTCAAAATACATTGTTCGTATTCTTATGAAAACCGATTACAATAGATGTGTCGTTCTTGTCATTTTACATGTTTTTCAGTGGAATCTGAATGCGATAGAGATCTCCATAGCTTTTAAATGCCTCTCTTGTGGTTGAAAACTACGCTGAGAGTTTTGTCAGCATCTCGGGGAGCATGAAAAACACTATTAGCAGAAGCCTTAGGTACCGGTGCAATTGCCAGTGTGGGGCCAGAGAACGGTGCTAAATATTGATAAGAAGTGCTTTGTGTATCTAGCAGATGCAATTGGAGAAAAGGCCAAAATCTGATGAAGAGGGGCATTAAGGAATAACAAAAAATAAGATAAAAGATGTAAGTCCTGGAATATTGCAGTAAATGTGTTTTTAATGCATCTTAGCTCTGTTGGCGCCATTATAAAAAGATTATCTTCTGACAAGAAACTTCCAAGCACTACTGAAATTAAATTAAATTCCCTCTAATTTTCAATCATAAGATAATATTTAATCCGAGGAAAATCTAGGTTTTATTTTTGGCGTTTCTTGACAGCCAGTAATTGGAGAGTAAACATATTCACTATGACGTTGTTTCACAAGAACAACCAAAATTAGTTCTCGAAACTGAACTTGAAAAAAGAGGAGAAAAACCACTAGGAAAATCTTAATGTTTGTATTAATAAGGAGTGGCTATTAAGGTTTGGAGATCGAGGATACTTATGAATTGAAGCCATTTCTATTACTTGGCATTCTTTATAATTTCTATTTTCACATTAGCATTCGGTTTGTCTTTATTCGCTGTTGGCACTTGTTATCATGGAATGTTCTGGTGAAGGTTTTTCTAGAGCTGTGTACTTAAATCTGAAACTGACAGGATGGAAACACAGCGTCATTGTACGAATTAAAATATATTTGCTTTAATTTATTTCATTTGATCGAAGGCAATAGCCTATAAGGCAATAGCCTATAACCTGGATAATCCTAATGGTAACACGAGATTACTTCTGAACGAACGGCTGAATCCAAATGTTCAGTCAACAGGATGCAGGAAATAATTTGGCAAATGAAATCTAAAGATGTGAGGCACAAGTCCATGCCAATCAATCAATGATATAAATACCTCCTAATCGATTAAATATAAGTATATCTATATACGTTTTCAGCAAGATCTCAACATGGCATGAAATATTTTTTAAATTTGTATGACCCTATTTCCACTAATGCATCTGCGACAAGTTATAATTGCCTATTAGAGGCTTGTCAAAAATGGATTCATGGAAAGTGGTCGCGTTTCGATGAACAAGACTGAATAACCTCTGGAAATCACTGGTAAAAACATATTTTGCACTGATGTAAGCTATAAACTGTTGCTGATACATGATACTGATTCAGGAGTATTCCAGTGGCAAACAAATCCCGATATAAGCATCGGATTTGTCGTGGTGATTCTGCGTATTCTTAGTTCCAGAAGTACTGGCGGTCAATCCGTGAACGTACCCTAGTCTGACCATAGAACATTTCTCAATCGATAATGTGCACTAGTTTTCAGTGCTATGGGAGCAGGCTTAAAACGGCAACAATATGGTCGATACAGTCGGTAGCATAGTTAGCAAGGACCTTAGGGAATCTGACGAGTGTATGAAATACACACCTTTTCGACAAGAAAATGCGAAAAGGGTGACAAAGCCTTTGTGAGACTACAGAGATTGCAGGGAAACGAGCCACAACGATCCGGCAAGCGTTTGGGCTTGCGATTGAAGCAGCCAGACTTAACAGTTCGTTTTCATAAAAGTGGCTATCGGTCAATGGCATTGAACCTTCAAGGTTCTTTAAAACAAAACTACACTCTGAGATAGAAGAGAAATACCGTGCGAATGTCCTGATATCATTTTCATACTTTTTTGATAGAGGCCGAGGATGGCAAAGATTAAAGCGGATTACCAAAGCTTAGCTTATTCTAGAAACTTGATTCAGTTCAAACAGGTTACAGTGAAGCGATTTTCAAGTTGCTCTAGCTGATTTCTCTTAAAAATAGTATTTTTCATCCAGTCGAATTTTTGCCATTGTCTCAAATGTTCTCCAGTATATACCTGGAAAGCATGCATATTCTGCATGCTTTAACATTAACATTAGTGCTATTAAATAGTGAAGTCAATACTTGTCTGCATATTATCGCGCGGTAACATTAAAGTTAGTAACAGTTGCAGTGATGCATGCATTCAACCTCGATATCCTCAGCGGTTAGATGTATAGAAATTAAAGCTATGAAAAATGCGTGATGCCATAAACCAAATACAACTGGGAGCACATGACAAATGCCACGTCGACAGTATATGTAGGGCGTTGGTTGTCTGTCAACAAAAAGATTAAAGAAATTCCCTGAGCAAGAAGCAGCAATTTACCAATATATGGCGCATTTAATGTCGGCATGATCTTTCAGTTTTAATAACCGCATCTCCTGCATGTACTCTTATGAGCTGGTAAGAGAATAGTCTATTATCACGTCAAGATACCATATCGTGCTGACCTACAGTGCGTTATTAAGCAAGAGGTCTAGCCGGCTTTTCATACGTCTACAGCCTTTTTGGAATACGTGCAAACGGCTGATGACAGCATGCTATCGCCTGACGCTGCGGCAGGCTGAAAACTAATTTCCTAATGTTTTTTTTTCTCTCTCTGCAGGTTGAAAATAGAAGGTAGGTCAACTTGTGTTTACGCAGATCTTCGGGTGTTTGTTTGTACATGTTGTTATTGTGCCAGAAGCATCTGCTACTCCAAAATAGCTTACCCTTCACTTGTTCGCCATCTTCCATAGCCCGCTGAGAAAGTTAAGGGGGCTACGTTTTATTTTAGGAGAGTTCGGAAAAGACAAATAAGGGGGCCAGGTGGGAATTAGTGAGTTTTAAGAAATAGGGAAAATGAAGATTTCATGACTAATTAAAATGATATTTTTTAGTTAATAATGGGCACCAATTTCCGATGTGACTTTTTTAGCCTGACGTTCGGATTATTCATATTTCTTATTCCAAAAGTCTGTTAAGTCACTCCACGTAAACCGAGAACTAGCCTTAGCTTTATAGCCGGTTTGTATACCGGTTTTAAATGATCTAAAACCAGTAAAACAGTATGAAACAGTAAACTGAACAAGAATATTTATGTGTTTCTGTTGCAGCCACACCACAGCAAATGGCTGGAACCTGGCGAGTACTGACAAGACAAGGTAATGCCGGATTAAAAAAACATTTAAGAGCGCGTCCGATTGACCGTATTCCAGAATAAGAATACACAGATTACTACAAATACAATAATACGATACAATTGATTTCGATTCACTTATCACTTATATCGGTATATTTTAGCTACAGGAAAACTAAATGTATCCTCAATATCATATGTCAGGAGCCGGCGTTTGTAGCTTACAGTGCAAAATGTGCCTAAACCAGTGATTTCCAGAGATTATTCCATCTGAGTTCTTACTCTGGAATATACGGTCAATAGAACGCGCCCGAAATTTGCATGTCTATTCAACAGAAGGTTACGAAAACGAAAGATCCGATTAATTGTGTGACGTTTCCACATAATGGCCGACTGTTGAACATGTTTTATATGATATTTGTAATATAAACTACGAGAGCATTCTAAGAACGCGCGATTTCACTTTCTGAAAATGTTGAGTTTATATTATGAAACACTGGTAATGGGAGATGTGTTCTCCTATGTCCTATAAAAATCATGCACTCTCGAGGTCTCGAAAAGCTGCTACATGTACTTTCGTTTCGCTCATGCCTCCACGGCGTTTCAAGACCTTGAGTTTGTATTATTTAACAAATAAAGAAGCCATATGTTATACTCTCATAAAACACATGTTTTAGCCAATCAGAGAGCTTGTTATATCGTGACTATGTTATAAATGTTTTTATAGAACATCGAGAACCATTTTCTGTTTGTTAAAGTATCGACTGACAACAGAATTGTCTTTCGGTTTTCCTTGACTTTCTAATTTGTTTTTCTCATTATATTTTTCTATTGTATCTGGCGTGTTACCAGAAGTCCATAACCAGAAGTGTCCATCTGGTATTGGGGTAGCGGCCCATCAGTTTACAGAGTAGTCTATTTTTAGAAATGCTAATCTCAAATTTCGCGGGGGAAATCAATGGCGGACATTGGGTCAGATGCGAGAGTCATGGCTCCGGGGGGGCACTCATGTACACGACGTAAATGAGATGTGCGGCAGTACCGGATAAAGGTTTGAGCCCAATTTGGCAAACTAAGTCTTGTTTTGGAGCAAATCAACTATCAATTCGGGTTGATTTTCATATTTTATTGGAAATTCTGGTTAATAAAAACACCTTCATTACATTCTATTTTGCAAACTGGGTCGGGCTCTCAAGACGATACCTCACATACCTCCCCTTTATTATGAAAGCAGTGCCCCCCGGTTTGAAGCTCAGTACATACAGTTCGCCAAGCGGTGCTACAAACTACAAAGCTAAGTACGGTGGCAAATGTCGGGCTTTTGACGACTAAAATTGAAGATATTGGAATTGTAATGAAACGAAATGTATAGACTGATCATCTGTGCCTCTGCTAATGGATCTTGGGGTGATTTGAGAAAGTTAAAAGTGATTTTCAAGTCTTCAAGTGTTGACTAGCGACGAGTATAAAAGTTTGAATTATAACAATGAATGAAAACGGAACCGAAAATTCACATTCATCTGGCCAGGAACAACTGACATTATACAAGGACAAACTTAAATCAAAGTAAGCCAAGTTTACTTTTATTTTTTTATTTAATTGTTTTGTTTTTAATCCATTGAAATCGGCCTTGGAAACTCGGTCGCATATGACCCGTTGCCGTGAGGCATTTGATTCAAATCTTCTAATAATCTTGTTCACTGGTTGTCTGAAGAAAAAACCCTTGTTTGTACTAATTTTAACAACTGGAATTCATTTCCAGCTGTGATAGTTGCGTTCAGCTTTCTAGTTTTCGATTGTGAAGTTTATTCTTGGAGATGTACAACAGTTAGTGTCTTTAATAAAACAGCAAAGTGACAACTGTTTCATTGTTTGATTGTGCTCGATGAACTGCCTGAAATCAAACTTCGCTTCTTGCTAGTGTTAAATGTACCAGAAATTGACTTTTTTCACAGTTTATAGCTATTTTTATTCAGTTCCAGTCGATTATTAAGCCTTGCTTGGAGATTTGCCGGGCTGTTCTTTTATCTGCCAAACGCAAATTACTTCAGTACAGGATTTTCAAATGTTCACTTGAGCTCAAACTCAAAGTAAACAAACTCGGTGCACTTAATTACTCTTGAGAGAACATGTGATTGTCTTTTTCAGTACATTTCTTAGGTCATATTATAAACAAAAATAGCATGATTTGTATGTGATATTTATCACTCGCTGTATTTATGCCAAATATCACTACAAAAATCTGTGTTTATGAACCAAAAGACAAAAACTTAGCTTCGTTCTGTATACATCACACATGCAAGTGCTGTAAACACGAAGTCTGAAACGGATGAAACGGAAAAATAAAAGGTTACAAAGGAACCACATGTTCTGGTTTATAATGGTCTTTCCTGAACATATGGTGCTCACCAGTTCTTGCCTGTTATAAATGAGAAATAGCTGATTATCAAGACGTTTCTACACTAGCAAGTAGCATTCGCTCGGCTTGTCCGCCAAAATTTTGTCGCATATATAAATAACTGTACAATATTACAAACAAAGGAAATCGCTGTATTAGCCAATCAGGTACTGCTGATATATTTTCGAAGAATATGATTGGCTGCGAGATGGCGGGAAAAGCTTTCTATAAATAGACTACTCTGTAAACTGATGGGCCAAACCTATAGTGGGAGATGGACACTTCTAGTTATGGACTTCTGGTGTTACTCTATTTATTTGTAACTTGTTAAAATTTTACCTTGTTTTGTTTTTTTCATCACACCTATAAAACACAGTAATTGAAATGCTTATGTAAGATAGGGTCAAATAATGACCTACTTATGGCGTTCAAGTATAAACTGATATTATGAGGCTGTTGCGAGAACGTAACAGTTTCCGAGAGCGAAGCTGTTCGCTTCTCAGAACAGATAACATCCGCGGATAAATATCAGTGCATATTTCAATAACACAAAGTAGGTTTTTGTGCGTGCTACCGCTCACAGTTTGGTTGTTCAGTGGTAATGGGAGAGCAATCAGTATTGGGTCACGTGACACGATTTTACCAATCACGTGGAAGAGAAACTATTTGATGGACTATAAATAAAGCGTAATATTCTAACACAAGGCACTACCTACGCACAAGGCGCTACTACGATATTGGGCTGTATATCAGCTTTGCTGTAGTCCTCGGACGTTTCATTCTTATCGTTTATCTTTTGGCTGTATTGGTCCTAATCGGATCCGGCGTATTTTTTATCATTACTTTTCACGACACCAGCTTGACAGCTTTTGGTGAAACAATTAACGAAACAGAAGAGAGAATAAACGAGGCGATTTTAGGGGACCCAATACAATTTCTGTCAAAGTTTGAGCCGGCTGGCATTAGAAATGAGGAAGATATGAGCATGTATTTAAAATCACGTGACCGACGACGTCATCGCCACTAAGTGATTTATATGTGATTAATATCAAGTGATTTATATCATGCCTGGTCAAGTGTGAGCTGTTGAGGGAGATATGGGCATGTACTTAAAACACGTGACCGATGACGTCATCGTTACGTCATCACCACTAAGTGATTGATAGGGACCCAATACCATTCTGTCCAAGTTTGAGCCACCTGCCAGTAATATGAAGCGATTTAAGCCATGAAAATCTCATATTCCATAGAACCGTGGCTATGGAATAGTTTTCCTTAAATCTGAACATTACCAAGCTTTAATAGATTTTATAGGAAATATTTTAAAACTAGACTCACTAATGCTAATGAGCTGAAGAGCACTAGGCTTTACTGACTGTGATGTCTAACGATGTTTCTAGATCTCTTATTTTTTTAACCTGTAACCACCTTACGTTTATATATATGTTTTTAATTGTTTAATTCTAAAGCTATAGTGTTTATATTTTATTAAATCTTTCTCATATCTTCCCAATAATGTAATTCCTTTTTTTGAGTAGTTAAAAATTATATATTGTGTCTTATAATGTAATTATATAATGTTTCTATCTTGGTATATAATAGTTAGGAGTACCAGATTGGAAACAAGTTTAAGCTTTATCTGCATATCCTCATTAAATAAAGTGTTATTATTATTAGTAGTAGTATTATTATCCCGAACATGCACATGGCTTTGCGCACCAGGAGTTCTCATATTACGAACATCGTACGAGTATATCCACAGCTAACGTACATCTTCGGAAAAGGATACAACATCCACCTAACCCCAATAACTCGTACTTGCACATGCACGAGTTAAAAATGAAGCTGGCCAATCAATTTTGGCTCCTGGATGGATATCCTTAGAGGAACGTAGGGCACAAATGAAGGCGAGGCTCATGTACAAAACAATTCATGAACCAGCGCCGGCCCGAAAGACTGCGTAATATTTTTAAATTCTAACACCGTCAGTGATTACAATTTATGGGGATCCTCTACTAAGCTTTTCATTCCTAGACCTAGAACGGAATTTTTAAAAAGAAGCTATAGTGGTGCGCAAATAAGAAATAAGAAATAAGAAATAAGAAATAAGAAATAAGAAATAAGAAATAAGAAATAAGAAATAAGAAATAAGAAATAAGAAATAAGAAATAAGAAATAAGAAATAAGAAATAAGAAATAAGAAATAAGAAATAAGAAATAAGAAATAAGAAATAAGAAATAAGAAATAAGAAATAAGAAATAAGAAATAAGAAATAAGAAATAAGAAATAAGAAATAAGAAATAAGAAATAAGAAATAAGAAATAAGAAATAAGAAATAAGAAATAAGAAATAAGAAATAAGAAATAAGAAATAAGAAATAAGAAATAAGAAATAAGAAATAAGAAATAAGAAATAAGAAATAAGAAATAAAAAATTCATACAACAACAACAACACACGTTATTTATACTCTTAGTAGGTGAGGGTAAAGAGAAACGAATAATGAAAATTAGAGTAAGCGCTACTTAGAATAACCTAAGGGCTAATCGAGCTAAGTAGCGTTTTGCAGTAAACTTTGTTCCTCAGGCTTTGCTTTTAGCAGTTAATATTCTTCAGTTACTCAAAAGTAAAGATACCTGTAGTGTGTATAGTACGATTGTTAAGAGCAAATTATTTGTTACATTATATTAACATAAGTAAGTTAGTTCAAGTGAATTAGCTTTTAGGATTAGGGTAATTAGATTTAGCTAGACGGTATATATTACTTGATTTTTGTAAATACAGTTGAACCCCGCTAATTCGAACCCTCAAGGGAAACGGAAAATAGTTCGAATTAGCGGGGAATTCGAATTAGCCGAGTTCGAATTAGCGGGGTTCAACTGTATATTGTATTTTAAATTTTATTCTGTATTTTAAATTTCACGCCAGCTTGTAATGTTGAAGGGGCCAGCGTGGCTAAATAAAGTTTATATATATCTATCTATCTATCTATCTATCTATCTATCTATCTATCTGTAGTATTTCGCGTATACGTATTTAGTGAAAATCACGGAGAGAGAGAAGTACGTGTTCGAGAGACAAGCGGTTGTTTATTGACTGCCTTAATTCCTTAGCCACATTACAATATATCAAGTAACTAGTGATATCGTGTTACATTAATTATGCAGAGCGGAAGTGCTACTAAATATACTACATATCTATCTACCGTATCTATCTATCTATCTCTCAGCTATTGTTCTATTTTGTTATGCTTGCATTTCTTTTGCAAGTGTGCGCCAGACTCACTGTTCGGTTTCTTAGGCCGATTCAAACGTCGAACTTCCCATGTGCCGAATATAACTGATGTTTGTATTAAGTACAAGAAAAGTTCGACGTATGAATCAATTAAGTTCGACAGATTTGTATAAAATTCGACTCGTCGTTTTATGCGACTGGGCCAGTCGAATAAAATTACACAAGTCCGACACTGTTTCAAACGTCGAACTCATGTTCCGAATTACGTATTACCCACAATTCTAAGCTTTCGGGCTAACTGTCATGCGCAGACACGGATAGCGGGAAAACTCGACAACTAGACATATCATGCAGCTTTCAATGATAACGTAATCACATATTAGTACATGTAGCTCACCAACATCCCTTTCAACCACAGAAAACCAAATCGCATGATTTTACCTTCGGCTGTTGGGGGGGGGGGGGGGGGGAACTACTAGTAAGAATGGCTGCATAAGCAACTCGTGAAGTAATTTTTGTTTTGAGAGGCGGTTTAATGTGGTTTTTATAGTAATTTTCCAATTTGATGGGATGGCACTTAGTCCGTAATATATATAAGGTAAACGGTACTACAAAGTTGAATTTGATGTGTTGAAATCGATCGGAAAGAGATATAAATTTTAAATTTTCATTTAATAAGTCTTGGATACGAAAGATGTTTTTTGAATACCAACCTGTATAAAAGATCATATTTCTGTCAATTAAAATATTTTTGTTGTTCCATAGGATTTCTTTCCTTATGTCCATTACATCTTCAAGGATTAAATGTTTATAATCTTTCCAATATTTAGAATCTAACAATAGAAAGGTGGAAGATTGTCTAATTGGAGCAAATTGACATCATATTGACACTGAGTTAAGAGTGAGGGACCACCGTGTTTGTCTTAGTGCATGTTCAGGTATAAATTTCCAGGCAGCTTCATTATTTTGTTGTAACCTATTTACCCAGGCGATCTTGAGCGCCTTTTCCATTATCTGGAAGTCTATCATTTTTAGACCACCGTTTTTTTCTCCTATTATTGTATTTCTTTTTATCTTTGGTGGTTTATTTTCCAATATAAAGTTAAAAATTAGCGTATTAATCTCATTTATTGTATGTTGGGAAATAGTGAGAACTGATGCATTGTAAATTAACTTGGATAAGGCTAATGTGTTTACTATATTAATCCTTCCAATTAAAGTAAGTTTTCTTCTTTTCCAAGCGTTTAACGTTTTTTCTATGTTGTGTATTTTATCATCAAAATTTAGTTTGTTAGCATGATCTGTGTCATATGAAAAAAAGTGGCCTAAAGCACATATTGGCTCCTGCGGCCATTTAAATCCGAAAGGGGTATCGCAGCTGTTTTGCCAGCAACCTAGCCACATTGCTTCTGTTTTGGTTGCGTTTATCTCTAAACCTGAACAAAACCTAAATTCTTCTAATACTTTTAGAAGGTGAATAATTGAATTTTGATCACGGACGAATACAGTAGTATCGTCCGCATACTGTGAAATTTTTATTTCTTTGTCGCCAACCTTAATTCCTTTAATGAGATTATCATTTTTGAGAGTTTTGGCAAGAAGCTCGAGACCAATTATAAATAGGAGACCTGATAATGGGCAGCCTTGTCTTACTCCTCGTTCTAAACGAAAAAACGACGATGCATGACCATTGTTTAGTACACAGCTTGAAATATTGTTACAAAAAATCCTAAACCAGTTTAATAAGTCTGGGCCAAAATTAAATAGTTTTAGAGCTTTTTCCAGATAGTACCATTCAATAGTAACAAAAGCTTTTCGAAAGTCAATAAAAACATAGCCTGCGTCGCATCCGAACTGAACCAGGGTTCAGTTCGGATGCGACGCAGGCTATAAAAACAGCGATCCCTGGAATATTCTGTTTTGTAGTATGAGCCTAATATTTTCTCCAATATAGCACCCTTTTACATATCCTGTTTGATCTGGATTTATGATCCTAGCTAGTACTTTTTCTAAGCGTTTTGCAATGGCTTTATTAAGAATTTTATAATCGACACTTAGCGAAGATATCGGTTTTCTAGCAGGGTTTTGTCTTATTATACCGCACCTTTGTGATATCGATAGCCGGAGTACCTGTTTGAAATGCGTAGTTGAAAGGTACGAAGTTCTGGCAAAAATATTTATAGAACTCAGCAGGCAGTCCATCTGTACCAGGTGATTTTTCTGTCCCGAAATCTTTAAGGGCTTTGAGGGCTTCGTTTTCAGTGATAAGGCCTTCACAAGCGGCTTGCTCATTTTGTTCTAAAGGAGTTATGTTTTCAGGGTTAAAGAAATCTGTATTTTCATAATCATCAATGTTGACGTTTTTTGGATTTGTAGAGGACTTCATAAAAACGTTCTTCTTCTTTTAAAATTTAAAATTGGTTGCTTGTTGTCGTGTTATCAGGTAATCTTAGTTTTGTGATAGATTTTCTGGTATGGTTTCTTTTTTCTAGGTTGTAGAAGTATCTTGTGTTGCGTTCTCCATGTTCGTGCCATCTGGCTTTACTCCTGAGACTGAGTTGTTCCACGTGTTTTATGTAATATAATATTTTCAAGACGCATTTTTGTAGAATTAAGTTCTTCTAAGGTTTGTCTATGGTTTGGATTTTTTTCAGCTTCCAACATTAGTTCATTTACTTTCTTTAAAAGGGCTTGTTCTTGGTCTCTTTTTTTTCTCGCTTTGTTTTTGGTGAATTTAACCGCGAAGCCTCTAATCTCCATTTTAATTAGGTCCCATTTTAATCCCAAGTCTACGTTATCTTTGTATTTGTTTTTAAATAAGGTCAAGTTTTCATGCAGAATAGAGACGTAATTTTCATCTGTTAGTGAGGAAGTGATAAATTTCCAAAATCCAGGCCCTCTTTTTTGTTTTAATTCATCAGATTTTAAACAAATTTGTTTAGCGGAATGATCTGTGTTAGGTGCGTAATGAATTTTACATTCATTTGTAAGATTGATTAAATCTTTTGAGATTAAGAAATAGTCTAAACGGCATTGAACTTTAAACGATTTGTTTCTCCATGTGTATTTTTGCGCATTTGGGTTTAAAGAGCGCCATACGTTACATAGATTGTCTGATTTACACAGCCTATTAATCTCATTTATCACTGAAGATTTGCGGGTGATTGGATTTCCCTCCTTCTTTATCAACTTGCGTTAGTGCGCAATTAAAATCACCGCCGATTATATATTTTTCTTGCGCAAACTCTTGCAGTTGTTCCTGGAGTTCTTTGAAAAAAGCAATTTGCTGATTGATATCATTTGGAGCGTATATATTATAGGAAACCGATATCACCCGAGTCGTTTCGACGAGGTTAACGAGGAATTACCGAGTCAGGCATGTGATTTTCCTTGAATCGCATAGTCCGATGAATTACTTGAAGATTTAGTACTTTTGTTGATATTTTGCTAAGTTATAAATAGCGTGCGTAGTCTACAGTGTGATTCCACTCTGAATCACCACTCCGTCTCAGCCAATCAGCGTCTGATTTCGCAAATGCACCGTGTGATTCAGCTTTGGCTATGCGATTCTAAATATTATAACGTGCTCATCATCCAGGATAATATCTGTAATCAAGAACCTACCATTTTTATCATGAATTGACTTTTCTAATTTGTAGTCTAATTTAGGATTTATTAAAGTCATAACACCTTTACTATGATTAGTTCCGTGACAATATAACGCTGACCGCCCCATTCACTTTCCCAAACATTGGCGCATTCCTTTGTACTATATGTTTCTTGAACGAATATAACCTCTTGGTTTTGCTAATGCAGCCACCTAAAGAGCCAATCGAGACTCCGAATTTCTAACGAGACCTGAAACAACCATGGGGGCTGATCAAAGCCAGGCCCCGGCTAATCCACAGATCGAATTGGACTTTAGCGCTCGCCTTTTAATCGATTTATTTAATCCTCTTGTATTCACCGATTGGCACTCTAGGTTTAAGGAGTTAATTGCATTCATTCTGGGTATGTGTTGTCACAAAAGCAAGTATGTTGTTTTGACGGCTTTCTTTTTGTTAAAATCCCATGTCGTATGTCTCTTTCACACGTGTATAGTAAACAAAATACTAAGCGAGACGAAGTTATAAACTTTAGTTGGCAAGCATTATGTGAACGCCTTGTTGACAAGATGTGGTGTGCATTTGTTTTTATCTGATATCATTGTAAATTTACCACAAACATACAAATTAAGCTCGTGCCGAGAAAGGTAAAAGTTCACCACCAACCAAAAGAGTTTAAAGACTCGCCCGTGTTTGCGCGTTGCCATGGCAGTTTATAAAGTACATTCTATTATCTAGAAATGCACTAGTTTTCAGCCAATCAGAAATGAGCAATTTTGTCGAGTGTACAATAAACTAAAGTATGGCACGAACTCAACAATATCATATTTCGTGTGGGAGTGTTTACCTAGCGCTCCTTTCGGTATAGCACGCTCAGCAATACAATTTCTTTTAAATAGACTATGTCTGGTGTTGCGCACGTATGGAGACAATATGCTCGATTGGTGGCTGGTATTTGTCTACAAACAGTTAAAGTGACATCCCTCAATACTAGATCGAAATAATACGCAATGTCTTGCTCGAATAAACGTTTTTGCAACGTTTTTCTTGAAGACTATGTCTATACACAGTTCGTCAGTCATTTTTCCATGCGCGAGGTTCGTCAGTTCATATGAAAATCGCTGATAATAACTGTGTCCGGCCCGGACTGCGAATATAAAGACCTCACCGTGACACAGCCCCTTTAACATCTTGTTGCTAGTTTTTACCTCTGTTTAGTCATAGTTAATAGAGTGGAATGGTTAGGAAACCCGGCAAACTTCACAAGGGCTAACAAAGGCGCTGCGATTTAGGTTGGAAGGGGGTAAGACAAAAGATTGTGCACGATCATAGTTCATTAGCGTTCCCTGAACGACTGAACTCACACGTTTCTATTGGCTGATTGACTAACATGTTGGAATTTCTATTGTGTTTTGTGCACGGTAGTGATCGAAAAAAGCTAACAAAGACCTATAACAAAGAAGGTCCCTGAGTTTCCTAACCATTCCACTCTATTAACTATGGTTTAGTTTTTGTTAGCCGAGGTTCATCCAGCGTGAACAGTTGCTTTGGTGCCAGCTGCGCATGCGGCAACGCGTGAGAGCGAACCCCATTTGTACATAGGGTGATTTATTTGGTTTTGTGCTTGCTTAGCTTTCCTATTGGCTGTGAACATGTTTTGTAATTATCAGCCATCTCAAGTTCTACTAAAACCAAACATGGTTTTGATCCGTCGCACAATCAATAATCGTTTAAGCTAAGAGTTATCCACGATTCAAGTAAAACCAGATTCAAGTAAAACCAATCACGAATTACTTCAGTTCGTGATTGGCTCATTGTGTTTTTACTTACTCCCGTGATTGGCTCATTGTGTTTTTACTTACTCCCGTGATTGGCTCATTGTGTTTTTACTTGCTCCCGTGATTGGCTCTGCTATTACTTTGGTTTTGGTATTACGACACTCAATCGATAACCGCTGTAGTACTTGTTACCTCACGCATTGTTTTTCTATTTGGTAGCAGTAGTGAGGTGTTACATCGTGATTCAACAAAACAAACAAAAGACGAAGACTCCAGTGAGAAGGACGCGAGGAAGACAGAGGACATCTATCAAAGAGACACGACCATCTTGCTCTCCTGTGCCTTTTGGAAATTGTGGTTTTATAGAGTCTATAATTTGGTAATTAAGTATTGAAGTTATTTATCAAAAATGAGTTCAAGTGTTTGACCGTGGCATCAAAACATCGAGAAAGCAAATGAATTTCGAGGGGCGCAGCGCCAGGTGTTTTTATACCTTCACTTCTATTCATGTGAAGCCATACCTATGATGTAAAAATCCTTGTTACTTAGTTAAAATTCGAGTCTTGATCAGTGTTTGCGCTAACCGGAGCGATCTTAATCTGATGTTTCACTGGGTATCAAGATTCATCCACCTGACCAACATTGGATGTCCCGATTGACTGTTGATCTCATTGAGCCCGGGCTAAACGTTCGAACATTGCTATGACAACATTTTTGGTTACCAACAACGTTAGACTGTTTTGCACCCTATATTAGACCAACAGTTTTTGTTGGATGAAATGTTTGATCAAAAACAAACTATCACCCAACAAAATATGTTGGCCCAATATCGTCCAACATGGAAGGTTGGAAAGCGTTTTATTGCCAGCCAATTTAGGCGAACTACGCGCAGCGTCCTATTCTTCTGTTCTTGCACAATGCATGTTCAGTGCAAATGGCACAATGCATGTTCAGTGCAAATGTCACAATGCTCGTTCAGTGCAAATGGCACAATGCATGTTCAGTCAAATGATCAAGGTACGGACACACGCAGCAACATTGCGTATAACGGTGAGTATTTTGGGCAGCAGTGAGTAAAAAAGGAACATTTGATTGGGTGAAAGCGACATTGCAATGCTTGCAGCAGTGGTCACACAGTGAAATTTGTTGCGCGCAATGTTGCAGTAGTATAACTATTTCTATTTGTAGAGGAAATCGCATGAACGCGAGTGTTATACGGGATTTATAGGCACTGAGTGATATTTTGAAAGTCCTGGCGAGTACAATTTGAGAACTTTCAAAATATCACTCGGTGCCTATACATCAAGTATAGCACGAGCAGTTCATGCGATTTTTTGTTTATAATATACTGAGCAAACATTTGCTGAGAGCATGCGACTGTGCACTCAATAACCTTTAGATGCACTCGTCGTTGACCAATCAGAATTCAGATATTTTATTGAGTATGTTATAAATGCCGAGACATCCCTCCTAGATATTGAGTTACTCAAGTATGATGCTCGCGCGGTCGAGCTCGGTTCACAGAAGACAAGATACAACTCGGTTTTAGTTGTGTATCAACATTACATTATTTTTCAATGAAGGTGGGGCAACAAAAATGCCACCAGCCATGCCACGGAGATGTGGATCGGAGGGAATTATGCGTAACGGTTATGCATAACGTAACGTACGTAACGTTATTGGGCACAGTTATTTGCTATTTCCTGCAATATTCATACCTTGATTCGGTCGCTCGTAACGTCAGTAGCAACCATTTTCAACTTCCAAGTTGTTTCTCACAGTTTACTTGAACAATGAATTGCTATGGATTTGATATTCGGATCAATCACGGTTTATGGGAAATCCTCACCCAACCTCTCCTGTTTCACCCTAAATTGAATGGTTAATCATTACATACACATGTATACCCAAGGGAGGGGTGTTGGATAGTTTCTGAGAGACGTTTTCCGTGTATCCCAACAGGCTGCAGGATGGAGTGACTTTCTTTTGGATCCAGAGGGAGATTTCTACTACACGTGGACGGTAAGGAATTGATTGGGACTCAGATTACCAAATGGGTTGAACCAGGGGTAAATTAATAGCGTCCATCTCTGTTTCATTCACCTGGTACCATCAGTGAGGAAGGATGGCTATATTTAGCTCCAAATTTACCCACCGTAATTGGCTGGTTGCCAAACTTATTAACTTCATTCAGTGCGTTTTCTATTGCTGGCTTACAATCAATCCCCAGAGATTCAGATATCATAGGCCATGTTGATTGGCCAAACAACAGGAACTAACAAGCAATCTTTTGTTAACGTCAACCAAGACGGTGTCGATGACGCCAAGTAAAAACGAGCAGTTCTAAAACTATTCATGGTTCCAAACTGATGGATCAGATATGGTACAAGATGGACTCCCTCGTAATGCACCCCTGGTTATAATAAACATTATTTCAGCCAGTCACACTGATACTTCTGTTTCCATCTCACTCAGGGGGCTATGACGATAGCTGTGTTTTATAATTTCTGGACTATAATTCTTAGGATTGCGTTTGCAGAAGTTAGAAATGAGGTTAGTATGCCCGGAGGGGATAGGGAGGGGATAAACCCTTGTTTGTGACTTAATATATATCTGCGGCAGTACCGAGTACAGTTTTGAAGCAAATTCCGATTTCCGGGTCCGGATTTTTCGTAAAAAATGGGTGGAAATCCGGGTTATAGACGATTCTGAATAATCAACCAGGGAGAAAATCAAGGTTCGCCTTCAGAATAACTTGGAAATACGGGTTTTGGAGCGAGTCCGGTTCTGAACCCTATGGCCTCACATACCCACCCATGTATCATACAAGTTACGCGAGGCGTAAAGTTACTTGTCCTGGTGGTTTAGCTGGCATTACTCAACCTTGCATGAATGTGATTGGCCGCTTTGGTGGCTAAACCATTAAAATGTCGAAGAAATCTATTTTTTTCTAGTCTCGAATTGACATTGAATCGCTTTTGACATTTAGAGCAGTTTTCGATTGAGTGTCGTAAAACCAAAACAGTAATTACTGAGCCAGTAATTATTGAGCCAATCACAGAGCAAGTAAAAACACAATGAGCCAATCACGAACTGGAGCAATTCATGATTGGTTTTACTTCAACCAATCACGAGGAAAAGTAAATGCAATCGTGGATAACTCTCGCTAAAACGAAAATTGATTGCGTGATGGACCAAAACAATGGTTGGTTTTATTTAAAACTCGATTGGATGATAATTACAAAACATTTTTCACAGCCAAACGCTAAGGAAACGCAAAACAAAGCAATTACTTTCGACATAGAATCGTAAACCGCTCTGAAAGCCAATGAGAATCGAAGTAGAGAGTCCTAGACACGTTTGATTGATCAAAGCCAAAACTCCAACTGAAGAACTCCTGGTTCGATTTCAGACATAAAGACACTGTAGATCACCAGCCAATCACTCGCCATTACTCAATAAGTGTTGCGTTTCTTTCTATCATTACTCAATAAGTGTTGCGTTTCTTTCTATCAGCCAATTTTCCGCATGATCTACAGGCCTATGGATGTACTAAGTGACGTCATGTATGTGGCCGACATGGGTATACAATTTAGAAAGGCGTATCGGGACGATCATGGTATTATGGTATGTCACTCAGTATCATGTTAAATCAGGTTTTCGTGTTATTTAATTTAGGTATAACAATCCCACACAACCTTCAATTCTAGTTATCTTCCATGTAAAAAAGTACATCTTTTATTTGTTATATCAGGCTGGACATGGCAGCTTACAGCTGATGTGGGCCTGCTTTTATTCCTCACAATCTCCTCACTAACTTTCTTGCACACACAACACTCGACTAACATGTTGTCGTTTACGGAACGAGGTAAACCCGAGGACCCGGAGAAAAACCTTCGAATGCAGATAAGGAATCAACAACAAACCTAACTCACGTTCGGTGTCCGAGCCGGGAACCGAACCCGGGACCGCAGTGGCGAGAGGCGAGTGTTTTACCACTGCGCCAACCTGCATCCCGAGAGGAGTAATGGCACGAGTCAGTCCCATGATTTGGCTGCATTCCTTTTCGCAATATACCACCTCCCCACCCAATGGCTAGTATTTCGAAATTATAAGGCCAGGTGGTTTATAAGTATTGAGTCTATCATTTAAAGGTAACTGGTATACGCATGTCTGTAGTTTGTAGTTATAATGGTGGTATTTTTCTTCGTAGATCAGTGATCCAACAAAGATGGCGGTGAATTACTGCTCAAACCCATACTTCATAGCTGACATGCTTTCTATATTTCCTCTGGAGACTGTCCTTTCGCTACTGCTGGGTAAGTTTTTAAAATTTGATTTATACAATAAACTTTGTGAAACGCGTGCTCTGATTGGTCGATAGTCATGTATTATTAGAGTACAGAACGCGCGCTCTGATTGGTCGATAGTTATGTATTATTAGAGTACAGAACGCGCGCTCTGATTGGTCGATAGTCATGTATTATTAGAGTACAGAACGTGCGCTCTGATTGGTCGATAGTTATGTATTATTAGAGTACAGAACGCGCGCTCTGATTGGTCGATAGTCATGTATTATTAGAGTACAGAACGCGCGCTCTGATTGGTCGATAGTCATGTATTATTAGAGTACAGAACGCGCGCTCTGATTGGTCGATAGTCATGTATTATTAGAGTACAGAACGTGCGCTCTGATTGGTCGATAGTCGTGTATTATTAGAGTACAGAACGCGCGCTCTGATTGGTCGATAGTCGTGTATTATTAGAGTACAGAACGCGCGCTCTGATTGGTCGATAGTCATGTATTATTAGAGTACAGAACGCGCGCTCTGATTGGTCGATAGTCATGTATTATTAGAGTACAGAACGCGCGCTCTGATTGGTCGATAGTCATGTATTATTAGAGTACAGAACGCGCGCTCTGATTGGTCGATAGTCATGTATTATTAGAGTACAGAACGTGCGCTCTGATTGGTCGATAGTCATGTATTATTAGAGTACAGAACGCGCGCTCTGATTGGTCGATAGTCATGTATTATTAGAGTACAGAACGCGCGCTCTGATTGGTCGATAGTCATGTATTATTAGAGTACAGAACACGTGCTCTGATTGGTCGATAGTCATGTATTATTAGAGTACAGAACGCGTGCTCTGATTGGTCGATAGTCATGAATTATTAGAGTACAGAACGCGCGCTCTGATTGGTCGATAGTCATGATCTATTAGAGTACAGATGCACAGTTGACGTCACGTTTTGCAATAAATCATTTCATTTATTCATTTAGTTTATTTACAATGCTTTCATCATGAATCAGAGAAAAAACTGCCACAATTTACACGAGAGACGACACAACAGAGCGTGACTCCACATTAAGTGCGCCCTTACTTTAACTACTGAAAATATGAACGAATCTAATTTATATAAGTTACGTACACACAGGAAATAAATTACAACTTAATACATGTTCATTAATATTGGTAGGTTAATCGAAATAAAAATTAACTTGAAGAGATACGATAAAAATAACTAAAACAAGTTATGAGTTGTTGGTCTTATAAGGTCTAATAGCAACATCCTTTATTAGATAAGGTGAGTTTTTGGTCTTATAAGGTCTAATAGCAATATACTTTCTTAGATAAGATGAGTTGTTGGTCTTATAAGGTCTAATAGCAACGTCCTTTATTTGATAAGGTGAGTTGTTGGTCTTATAAGGTCTAATAGCAACATATTTTATTTGATAAGATGAGTTGTTGGTCTTATAAGGTCTAATAGCAACATCCTTTATTAGATAAGATGAGTCGTTGGTCTTATAAGGTCTAATAGCAACATCCTTTATTAGATAAGATGAGTTGTTGGTCTTATAAGGTCTAACAGCACCATCTTTTATTTGATAAGGTGAGTTGTGGTTTTATAAGATCTAATAGCAACATGCTTTATTAGATAAGATGAGTTGTTGGTCTTATAAGGTCTAACAGCACCATCCTTTATTAGATAAGGTGAGTTGTGGTTTTATAAGATCTAATAGCAACATGCTTTATTAGATAAGATGAGTTGTTGGTCTTATAAGGTCTAATATCAACATACTTTATTAGATAAGGTGAGTTGTTGGTCTTATAAGGTCTAATAGCAACATACTTTATTAGATAAGATTCGAGGCTGTGCGCAGTAGTATTTCGAGCATATTGACTTCCATGTAATAGGCTCCTCTCCCCATAATTATTGTATAACAAATAGATTTCATTTTGCTGTGGGCCTGTCCTCTTGCCTTAGATGAACAGATGACGTCACAACCTTACAAGAACATCAGTTACGCAATTCTTTGTTCTCGTCACGCTGTGACGTCATCTGTGCATCTATAAGAGGGCAAATCCACGACAGAATAACATGTTCAATAGAAGGGCATGATCACATGACGCAAATGTCCCAGTTCTTTCAGGTCGCATTTCATTTAGCCAAGAGAGAAACTTTCCTTGGTAGTGAACGTGGAACGACCAGAGGAGAATGGCTTCATTTCAAGTTACGTCTCATTCACGATGCAAACTTGCAGTTTAGTTTTCAAGTCTACTTGGATCTACTGTAATTTAGCAAAACTACGTTTAATTAGAAGTAGCTAGTTATTTGTTAGAGAGTTTAAGCACCAGACGTTATTGACAACACGGACGTGAAGACTGGAAGGAATGTTTTTGGTAAAATTTTACCAACCTCGTACACGTTTCTGGCCGATCAACACGGATAGGAAGACTCTTGTTTTGATGTTTGTGACTTGACGTCCCTTGACGTTACCGACGTGATGATACCAGAAAGCGCCAACTTCCGGTTGCTGTCCGTGACTCACGAAACGTCTGGTGTTTAAGCTCTCTATTATCAAAATAGACGGTACCCGGGATTATCAGTGTAAGAATAATACAGGGGATTTTGTTCATAGGTCTTCAATCAGCGATTTTCTGTCGCTGTCCTCGGCTACTCAAGTGGCACTGCGTGTTGAGGTTCTTCGTGGTCAGTGATCTGCGCACTAGTAAACCCAATCGGCTACGAGCCTTTAAGCTTACACTTTATTTAGGCGTGGCTCTCCATTGGGTTGCCTGTGGTTATTACATGATGTCTGAGTACGAGGGCCTGGGCTCTAATAACTGGGTTTACCCGGCAGCCAAAGGAGAGGACGGCAAACTGTTAAGGTAGTTAGTGTGTTGATATTCTTACAATCCGTTCGTTTAGATCGATAAATAATTATTTGTTCACATAGTTTAAAGGGTCACTTGTCAATCGAATTGAACCTTCAAGTTTCTTTAAAACAAAACTATAAATAACACCCTGAGATAGAATAGAAATACCATGTGAATGTTCTGTTATGCTTTTTCGATATAGGACGAGAAAGATTAAAGTGGATTACAAAAGCTTATTCTAGACACTTGATTCCGGTTACAGTGAACTGATTTCAAGTTAATTTAAACAATATTTGAAGCAATTGCTCCAAAAGCAATGATGCTTATCTAGGGAGCTTTTGCTTATCCGTTATATGGTAATTAGACTGAGGATGCGACACACAATATACCGCACAAATAAAAGAAAATGAAAGGAATGAAATGAAAGGTGGGCAAACACTATTGAAACTTTGAAAAACGTTTACAATCGGCTAAAAACTTGTGAACACTAAAAAAAAAAGGAAGTATTGGTTAGAAAAGAGACCTCGGGAAAACCATACAAAAGCCAATGCACACAAGTCTTTCATTATAGACAAGCTGAGCAGCGGAGGTAAGCAGGCAGTCTCGATGGGAAACATATTGGTCACAATCAAGGAAAAAATTAGCAATAGTTTCCCTAGGAAAACCGCACTGACATGAGGGTAAAGGAACGCATTTCTTAAGATAGAGATCATGATTTAAAGTAGAATTACCCAGCCTTAAACGAGTATGCAAAACAGCTAAATAGCGATCGCCGACATAATATAAAATGTTACAAACAGGATAATTATGCCACTTTGCATGCAACATTAGTTTTAAATTGAACGAGGCTAGAAGAGAAACAAATATCCCTAGGTACCCTATTCCATAGACTAGCAGAAGAAATTAGAAAGGATTTCTTAAATCGTTCAGTGCGAGCATAAGGAATAATAAGATCGTCATTACCTCGAAGACTATAATTTGTCCTAGAAGCAAAAGTTAACGGACAAAGAGTGGTTAAATAACTAGGGACTAACTTATTAACTATCTTGAACATCATAAATAATTTATGATCACTACGTCTATCACTTTAATAATCTTACCCAAGCAGTTTCTGCTAACGGCTTTCACGATGCGTTCCTTTAATCGCACCCGTCACAACCCGAGCCCCTTCGAATTGTAAACTCTCCATAAGATTGCAGTCAGCATCCGAACAACCGTCTCACACAACGTCGGCATACTGGACGGCATACTCGAAATACGAACGAACCAAGGAAAAATATATAATTTCAAGCGTCTTTCTTTGCAACGTGAACTTAAAAGGTTTGATCGTGTTTAACCTTTTCGAGGCTTTCTGGTGAATGCGCAAAACATGAGGATGCCACGACAGATTGGACGTAAGGGTAACACTTAGGTGATTGTGAAGAAGGGTGATGAGGCTTATTTAACTTAGCTGAAAAAAACATACTTTAAGTCTTCTGGGCATTCATTGTAGCGAGCCAGTTTTGAGCCCAGATGGAAATTGACGCCAAGTCGCTATTAAGCTTGTCAGCCGATTGGGTAGGCGAGGTGACTTCATCGAGCAAAAACGAGTCATCGGCGAAAAGAAAACAGTCGGAGGATATCTGATCAACAATATCATTAATATATACATGAAAAAGAAGCGGGCCAAGGACAGAAGCTGGGGGACCCCAGCCGTAATCCGTCTCCAACTAGAACTTACACCATCAATAGTAACTCGTTGAACTCGATCAGACAAGTAGCTAATAAACCAATCAAGCAAATTGCCTCTAACACCTAAACTCTCAAGTTTAGCAATTAAACCTTGGTGCCAGACTTTGTCAAACGCTTTCGATATATCTAATAATACTGCGCGCACCTCATGACCCTTTTCTAGTGCTTTGAAGATTTTATTAATAATATAAATTAACTGCACGACGGTCGAGTCCCCTGGACGAAATCCTGATTGAAAG
The DNA here is from genome assembly GCA_030867875.1 of Actinernus sp. WN-2022. Lineage (NCBI taxonomy): Eukaryota > Metazoa > Cnidaria > Anthozoa > Actiniaria > Actinernidae > Actinernus > Actinernus sp. WN-2022. The sequence goes on from JAOWCC010000577.1 coordinate 126,750,727, forward strand.
CGATAGAAAACCCCTGTATTATCGAGGAATTTATATAACTCCATAAATGCAACTTGTTCACAAATCTTAGAAATACTGGGTAACAAAGAAATTGGACAAACCTTATTTCCAAGAAGGGATTTGGTTGAAGGATTCGCCATCAAAGAATTCAACTTGTCGTTATACGATTTATTTGCCTTCCTAATTAAATTAACAACCAAATTCCTCTGTACCCGATAACGCTCCCAAACAAAGACACTTTTAAATTGTGATTTCAGGTTGCTCTAAATTTCTCTTAAAATCAGTATTTTTATCCACTCTCATCTTTGCTATCCTTCATCAAAAATGTCTCTTTCTCCAGTAAACCTGGAAAGCATACTCTGGTAATCTGAGTAGTTATTTTTGTATTTCGTCATGAGAAGGTTCATCATCATTTGGGGGTTGACAGAGCCGGGGTGGCGCAGTGGTTAAACGCTTCGCCTCTCGCCTCTGTGGCTCAGGTTCGATCCACGGACGTGGCGCCATATGTGAGTTGAGTTTATTGATGTCTCGCCCTTGCTCCGAGGGTTTTTCTCCTGGTTCTCCGGTTTTTCTCCCTCCACTAAAACCAACACGCTAAATTCCAATTCGATCTGTGAATTAACCGGGTCCTGGCTTTCATCAGCCCCTATGGTTGTTTCAGGTTTCGTTAGAAATTCAGTGTCAGTGTTTTATGTTTGGTCAGTTCCTACTGGTTTAATTCATGCAACATCCTCTCCGAAATTTCAGTGGTGCATCAAGCGCCTGGCTGGCGTGTGGGAGGTTCGTCCATAGATTTCCCAGCCACACTCATGTCTATGACATAATAGGGATGTCCGGCGGTACTGGAGCCGGTTTCGAAGCAAAAATATTTGGCAATCCGGGTCGATTTTTAACTGGCAATCCGGGTTTTATAACAACTTTTTTGGCAAACTGGTTCAGGTTCTGGAGTCGACGCCGGATACCCCTTCCCATTATATATATATTTTTATTAAGTGCCCTCCCATCGGGCATATTAAGACTCATGATAGGTTAAATGTTCTTCATCAGAAAGTATATCAAGTCACTCTACTGGTCCATACTAACATTGACTACAATCGGAGAGACACCGGAACCGTCTACAAACCTGGTAAGGCTACTAGCGCGCTTTGTAACTCAAATCAGTTACAAATCATCCCTCCGATGGAATGTTTATTTGCCTGGAAACCATAACCTTGTGCCAAATCTTGCTCATAAGTTGCTGTAAAATTCACTTTTCCAATTACTGCACAAGTTTTATAGGGCTGTGTCATGGTGTTGTGCATGCGCGGAGTCATTGTACGATTGGTGGCTGTTCTCAATGCTTGATTGAAATAATATGCAATGTTTTCCTTGAAGAAATGCTTTACAATATTTTCTTAAAGACTATGTCTATTCACAGTTTGTCAGTCATTTTTCCATACTTGCTTTGATTTCAACCATCCCACATGTGAGCGAGGTTCGTCAGTTCATATGAACATAACTGTCGCCAGCTCGTGACACAACCTTTTAAAACCCACTTTCGTCAGCGCTATTCTAAGTCCAATCTGTTTACGACTATGTGGATATATCAACTGTAGCGATAGAATACACAATTCCAGTCATTATTTCTGGTTTAGGACTGATGCTGGCAAATAAAATATTTTGTATTGAGATCACGATCTATTTCCCCCAGGAACACGTGTTCACGAGTTTCATGTTTCTGCTCGGTATCTTCGTGTTCGCCGCCGTCGTCGGTAATGTTGGTGACGTCATCAGTAGTATGAATGCTGCCAGAACAGTCTTCCAGACCAAGTGAGTAGATTTGATTTCTTTCATTTCAAGAGAATAAAGCAGTCCTTAAAGGGGAGCAGGGGTGGCGCAGTGGTTAAGCGCTTCGCCTCTCACCTCTGTGGCCCAGGTTCGAATCCCCAAACGCGGCGTCAGAAATTATGCGAGTTGAGTTTGTTGGTATCTCGCCTTTGGCTCCGAGGGTTTTCCTTCCTCCACAAAAACCAACACGCTAAATTCCAATTCGATCTGTGAATTAGCCGGGTCCTGGCTTTCATCAGCCCTATGGTTGTTTCAGGTCCCGTTAGAAATTCAGTGTGTGTGTAAAAACAATCCAGATGTGCAGGATGTACTAAATTTGCTGGTAGTTGAGTGAATTTCGCTATTCAGTATTTATATATTGTACGATAGAGCGCTTTTCGATTAATTGTCAAAAGTAATACGTGATTGTTTTGGTTTTGCGTTTGCTTAGCTTTCCATTGGCTGTGAAAAAATGTTTTGTAATTATCAGCCAATCAAATTCTAAACTAAAACCAAACATTTATGTTTTAGCGAGAGTATCCACGATTGCGTATATTTTTCCTCGTGATTGGTTCAAGTCAAACCAATCTCGAATTACTTCAGTTCGTGATTCGCTCATTGTGTTTTTACTTGCTCCTGTGATTGGCTATGTAATTACTTTATTTTGGTTTTACGACATTCAATCAAAAATCGCTCTATAGTCATTGTTATTCTGGATTTTTTCTCTATAGAATGGATTTCATCAAGTTGTACATGGAACATCACAAAGTTCCTCAGGATCTACAAGATCGAACCAAGAGATGGGCATACTATGCATGGAGCAGGTAGACAACGGCATCGGGAATGAAACTATGCCAGCGCTATAGCTAGGGAACGGTTTTGTTGTTGTTGTTATCGTTACTCGACCAGTGTAACATAGTATTCTTGCAGTAGACTGTTGTTACCGCGTCTAAGGATTAGAGTGGATTTCGTATGAGTGGGCAAATTAAGAAAATGACATACGGTACAGTTACTGCTACAGAGTTGCGGTACAGTAATTTTACGGAAAGGCTGCGGTCATGCCGTAGGATTGTCCCACTCATACGAAATCCGCTCTTTGTCGAAATGGTCACAGTTATTTATTGTATCTCGAACCTTTCTTTTGCATTCCCTCGAGTGTTCGAGATAACAATAGTCGACTGTATGTATCCCAAAGTTGTATTTGACTGCCCTTTGCCTCCATGTTTTCCTTTTTCCCATGTTGAGTTGAGTTGATAGCTGGCGCCACCCTCCCAAACAATGCACCGTTCCTCATCTTGAATCGCTACTCCTTCAAATACAACAAACTTACCAACATATTTCTTCCCAGGACTCACGCTTTGGACGAAGGTGACTCACTTGGCATGTTACCACTGAGACTAAGAGCTGAGATAGCCATCCACGTACATCTTAAAACTCTCAAGAAGGTGAATTAGCACATGTGCATGATTTCTAGTGTTTGTTCAGATAAATAGGAATAAATATGCCTGGAGGGAGGGGCGTATAATCCGTTGGCTTGACGTGTAAGGGGGAGTCGGGAAGGCGTAAGTAGTAAGTGTTTTCCACTGTGTCCAGTGATCGATTCCCGAACGTGGCCGAGAGTTTTTCTCCGGTAAAACTGTTCATCCTTATACTTAATACCTCATCTTTCTATACCTTATATCTTGTACTTTTCTAAGTCTCCTATACCTGATTAATATTAAAAGTAATATTTTTTATATACCGTAATTCATAGTTATTTGCAAAGTTTACTTGAATGCCTTTCTTTTTCCGTATCCTGTTATGTTTATTTATTTATGTCCAGTATATAACTGACATATACATGTATCTTTTATTTCACCGACCAGTTTTAGCTTAGTATACTTCGTAAGTGCTACCTGCTTGATTAGTCTTCTGACTATTCAGTTAGCCTGGACCTTAATTTTTGAGTCATTATTTCCTTTTGTTTGATGAATATTGTTGTTATTATTTTGAGGTACGAAATAAAAACATGCTGTTGTTGTTGATTACAGGTGAAGATATTTAAAGACTGCGATGAGGGTTTGCTATGCGAGTTGGTTCTCAAGCTGCGTCCGCAGATTTTCTCACCTGGAGACTACATCTGCAGATGTAGGGAAATAGGTAGGAAGTTAAAAGAAAGTATAGAGGCTGGGCCATGTGGGATCATGTTTTCTCTATAATGGCAGCGAGGGTGGCCGAGTGGTCTGTGGCCTGGGTTCCATTCCCGGACCCGACGTCCTTTGTGGGTTGAGTTTGTTGGTATCTTACCCTTGCTTCGAGAGTTATTCTCCGGCTTCTCCTGTTTCCCTCCCTCCTCAAAAAAAAAACAACCTAAATTTCAAATCGAATACTTAATCAGAAGCTTCTGGCTTGGGAGACCCAGTAACGGTTCCCTGTATCTTCGGGGGACAAGGGGGGATTGAGGTAGTCGCCTTCTTGCTGAAAGGTGCTTTCCTTGCTTGCCTGTTAGTAGTTTAAAGTAGTTCTAACAGCATTGCTTGACTACTGCAGGTCGAGAGATGTACATCATAAATCACGGTAAAGTCGAGGTATGTCCTATACTACACACAGAATAATTCTTGAACTTTGAAGGCAAAAAAAAACAAAAATAATTAATGAAACGTTGGAGGTTTTGCTCTTTTCCTTATCAGGTTGTTGTTCCCGATGCGACGACGGGAGAAGAGGTTGTAGTTGCGTCGTTATCAGAGGGCAACTACTTTGGCGAGATTAGTTTGCTAAAACTGGATGAGGGGAGAAATAGGTTAGTTAATATTGCTTTAAGAACTGCTTTTTATAGTCAGTTATAGCAGGATCCTCCATATATTCTATATAGTTGTCACGGCTATTTTTAGATCATTTCCCCCGCCAATTGGTGGGTTGCACCGTGGCGGAACAAAAGATGCCTCATTAGCTACTTTTATTTTATCAAACTATATGGCTGCTGCGCTTTTGGGATTTGATTCCCTTAGGAATAATTGCAACTCAACAATAGCAGTAAACCGTTCTAAAAATAACCTAACTTGTGAAAACGCTGTGACATAGGCCTAGTATGCGGGATGGACGCTGTGACATAGGCCTAGTATGCGGGATGGACGCTGTGACATAGGCCTAGTATGCGGGATGGACGCTGTGACATAGGCCTAGTATGCGGGATGGACGCTGTGACATAGGCCTAGTATGCGGGATGGACGCTGTGACATAGGCCTAGTATGTGGGATGGACGCTGTGACATAGGCCTAGTATGTGGGATGGAAGCTGTGACATAGGCCTAGTATGTGGGATGGACGCTGTGACATAGGCCTAGTATGTGGGATGGACGCTGTGACATAGGCCTAGTATGTGGGATGGACGCTGTGACATAGGCCTAGTATGTGGGATGGACGCTCCTAGTTATGGGCTCCTGGTTATAGTCACGACCCGGCTTTACCATGTTGATGCAGATCGAATCGGAATTTAGCGTGTTGGTTTTTGTGGAGGGAGGAAAACCGGAGAACCCGGAGAAACTTCCTCGGAGCAAGGGAGAGATGTCAACAAACTCACATGTTATACCGAGGCTCGAACCCTGACAAGTGTGGTGAGAGGCGAAGCGCTTTCCACTTGCCCCAGGCCCTCCAAAAGTGTCATTGTATTGTTTATCGTATCCAATCATCATGTTCTTTGCAGGCGATCCGCGGATGTTCGATCAGTTGGTTACTCCGAGTTGCTCTGTTTATCACAAAAGGACTTGATGGAGGTGAGCTGAGATTCATGCCTGTGAACCAATCAAATTAAATAAATCATGTGTTCTTGTTTTGTTACAGTATACATTATATTGTATGACTATAGACTATGTGTAGTACAATAATGCGTGTAACACGTGCTCTAGGCTCTCGAGGAATATCCCGATGCTAAGAAAGTTCTGGAGTCTCAGGGAAGAGACAGGTAAGAATCTCAGATCATAAATAACAATTCCACCTCTGCCTCCAAAGGCTGGCCACTTTATCACTTCTGCCTTTTCCACTCGCGCGTGCCTAGTTGTCCAGGGTCCAGACTCGGTTTTAAGAGACAAAAAATGCTCCAATACCCGGATTTCCAAGTTATTGTGAAACGAACTCAAATTTTCTCCCTGCATGTTTAATTATCCTGAATCTTCTATTTTCCGGAATTCGACATATTTTTACTTAGTAAAAATCGGAAATAGTATATATTACGTCACAAACAAGAGTTTACCCCCTTCCTCCCCCCTTCCTCCCCCTCCCCCTTCCTCCCCCTCTTGGCATACTAACCTCATTTCTAACTTCTGCAAACACAATCCTAATAATGATAATACTTGAGTTTATAATCATACTCTTTATTTTAGTACTAGCTTGAATGCCACGAGGGCAGAATGGCTTATTCAATAAAGAATTTCAGAAGAAAATGCAGACAAGATTTTCCGAGATTTAAACGCTGAGGACAAGGACGAGGCATGCTCCACCTGAATATTCCAGACCACCACAATCCTTTCTTACTGCCCTACAGACCACCACAATCCTTTCTTACTCCCGTACAGACCACCACAATCCTTTCTTACTCCCGTACAGACCACCACAATCCTTTCTTACTCCCGTACAGACCACCACAATCCTTTCTTACTCCCGTACAGACCACCACAATCCTTTCTTACTCCCGTACAGACCACCACAATCCTTTCTTACTCCCCTATAGACCACCACAATCCTTTCCTACTCCCCTACAGACCACCACAATCCTTTCTTACTCCCGTACAGACCACCACAATCCTTTCTTATTCCCGTACAGACCACCACAATCCTTTCTTACTCCCGTACAGACCACCACAATCCTTTCTTACTCCCGTACAGACCACCACAATCCTTTCTTACTCCCGTACAGACCACTACAATCCTTTCTTATTCCCGTACAGACCACCACAATCCTTTCTTATTCCCGTACAGACCACCACAATCCTTTCTTACTCCTCTACAGACCACCACAATCCTTTCTTACTCCCGTACAGACCACCACAATCCTTTCTTACTCCCGTACAGACCACTACAATCCTTTCTTATTCCCGTACAGACCACCACAATCCTTTCTTACTCCCGTACAGACCACCACAATCCTTTCTTACTCCCCTACAGACCACCACAATCCTTTCTTACTCCCGTACAGACCACTACAATCCTGTCTTACTCCCATACAGACCACAACAATCCTCTCTTACTCCCGTACAGACCACCACAATCCTTTCTTACTCCCCTACATACCACCACAATCCTTTCTTATTCCCGTACAGACCACCACAATCCTTTCTTACTCCCGTACAGACCACCACAATCCTTTCTTACTCCCGTACAGACCACCACAATCCTTTCTTACTCCCGTACAGACCACCACAATCCTTTCTTACTCCCGTACAGACCACTACAATCCTTTCTTATTCCCGTACAGACCACCACAATCCTTTCTTACTCCCGTACAGACCACCACAATCCTTTCTTACTCCCCTACAGACCACCACAATCCTTTCTTACTCCCGTACAGACCACTACAGTCCTGTCTTACTCCCATACAGACCACAACAATCCTCTCTTACTCCCGTACAGACCACCACAATCCTTTCTTACTCCCCTACATACCACCACAATCCTTTCTTACTCCCCTACAGACCACCACAATCCTTTCTTACTCCCGTACAGACCACTACAATCCTGTCTTACTCCCATACAGACCACAACAATCCTCTCTTACTCCCGTACAGACCACCACAATCCTTTCTTACTCCCCTACATACCACCACAATCCTTTCTTACTCCCGTACAGACCACTACAATCCTGTCTTACTCCCATACAGACCACCACAATCCTTTCTTACTCCCGTACAGACCACCACAATCCTTTCTTACTCCCGTACAGACCACTACAATCCTTTCTTATTCCCGTACAGACCACCACAATCCTTTCTTACTCCCGTACAGACCACCACAATCCTTTCTTACTCCCCTACAGACCACCACAATCCTTTCTTACTCCCGTACAGACCACTACAATCCTGTCTTACTCCCATACAGACCACAACAATCCTCTCTTACTCCCGTACAGACCACCACAATCCTTTCTTACTCCCCTACATACCACCACAATCCTTTCTTACTCCCCTACAGACCACCACAATCCTTTCTTACTCCCCTACATAACAGCGAGCATTCAGAAAAGAGTATAACCTAACAAAAACAAAGGTTGCCTCGCGTTGAATCCAAGATGGGCACCAGGTGAATTGCTGACATCCGATTGGCAGTATGAAACTTGAACAATGGGCCTTTTGCAGGATTGTACTGGGTGGCAAAAGCTATTAATTCATACGTTTAAAAGCACTTGTACGAGATCGGTAGTGTTATTAGCAAAACCTGTTTGTAAATGCTACTTTCCACCACCAAATCATTTGTCGAACTTTCTAAAACAGCGTTTATAAAGATAGTTTGCCATCCAGCATCCATGGTAACGCCTTTCCAATGTGGATGACGAGCTCAATTCATTCGTTAATGAAGTATTATATCTTGCAAAAGCCTATTGCTGGTTTTCACATGACAAAGGGCATGGCGGCCATGTTGGTGCCCCAACAAAAGAAGCTAACGAGGAATCTATTGTTTAAGGGCACCAACATGGCGGCTATGACGTCAAGTGAAAGCCAGCAATTGACTGCCTATAGAAGTCACTAAACATGTTGTTATACATGCAATCTAGTGAAACCATGATCAAATCAGTTGTTTTTAATTTCTAGACTTCAAAGAACAAAGTCGGAAGGAAACCTGAAAATTCCACGATGTGAAAGCTTGAATGGGAGAGAAGTATTAGGAATACATTTTGGTAGGTTATCCATCGGGTAGTCGGATATATTCATTCTTTTTTCTTTCGTTCTGTTTTCTTTCTTTATTTTTTTCTTTTCTGCTCAACCTTCAGCGAGAGAGATTAAACAAATTCGGGATTCTGTTGAAGAATTGCGAAGGGACAACAAAGTGGTAAGGGCATCATTTTGTTATTGTTTGGATTTTCCCTCCTAGCCGAAACTAACGTTATCGACGATTGCATCGTATTGTTAGTGTGTTTGAGATTAAGCGCCCTGGGCACTTCATTCAAAGTTCATGTTCAAACGAAGGCGCTTATTCAAGGAAGAGCGCTTAAAAAATCACTTTACAAGCATATGGGAATTAAAATCACAGAGTATATGAGTTGTGAACTTAGAACAGTTTCAACCGAAATCGACTTTCATTTTAGAGAATTACTTGATAAAATACTGAAGTAGCGACACGTATTTTATTTTATTTTATTTTAATTCATACATTGCTGAATAATGTGGGTTTTTTGAGGGGCTGTGCCTTTATATTCGTAGTCCGGGCCGGAAACAGTTATTTCTGGCGATTTTCATGTGAACTGACAAACCTCACGTACTTGTGGGATGGTTCAAATGTACGTGGATAACCGCTATGTAAGACTCTATATGTATGAAGTGGAATATACAAGTGGGGTTCTGCTGAATATGGAAACACAGGAAAACTCTACGTATTCCACACCATGGAAATCTGATTTCAAGAATATTCCCATGTCCAGAATATCCCCCTGATATTTTCCAGTCTTTTCCATTTCTTACTATGGAATTGGACAAAACTATGTACATTTAAATTTTAAACTTTTACTATAAAAGGTTTTCCAAGATATTTCCATACTATGGAAGGTTCAAGTGCCTTAAAATCGAACTCTTTTTGTATCTGTGCCAGGAATCACAAAGACAAGTGGTGAAGCTAGAGAGTCAGGTAAGAACATTGCCTTTAATAGAATGATAAACAAATACATAAAATAACTATAATGTGATTGAACCATATCATAAAAAAACATAACTCTTTTTAAGAAATATTCTTAAATATGAAATTCTTAAAAAATGTTTTACTGGTTTCAGTGTACATTTTTTAAGCTGCAAGCAGATGTCCTTAGGACGAAGCTGGTGGAAGCGCAAACCCGAATCTGCGATCTTGAAAACGGTTATCCAGCTGTGAAAAAGTCACATGACACCTCACATGGGCTGGTAGCCGCTGATCACCAGAGCCTTAAACCGTCGTCGACTAAGAACACAAACACGAGGGGTAGTCCCGATAAACGGTGTAAGAATCCCGCTGACCGGTTACTTAGGCGAGTACTGAAGGCGGCGAAAGCTGCATCTGAAGCAAACAGAACGCGATCGCCGCGATCGTATTCACCACATAGACCCGAGGCACTTAGTAAGAAAGTGGAGTCGTCTGAAGAGGAATTAACAGCAATAAATGACACTTCTGGTAATGCTGATGACAATAATGATGGTGATGATGAACGGGGTAGTAATGAATGGACTCCAAAAGGGAATTACAGAAGAACAGTTTACTTTACTCCAGAGATCACGGTTGATGATGATATCGATGGACGCTTCCAGCTGCTTCCTCAGAGAAGATACTCAGTCTCTCTGCCGATTCAGAAAAAGTACAAGCACTTAGCGAATGATTAAAATGCATGAATAGATGTCGGATACACTCGTTAAAACTTGGCCGTTTGTCGGATTGAATATACCCAGGAGTATATCACAGAGGAGTGTTCCTCTTCCCACATTATATTGTCACACAACATGCACTGAAGACGGTAGAGTTATTATTAGCATAGAGTTTCCCGCGAGAAGAAACAAAGGCCGTCACTTTTAACCAATCAGGATGCACTGAATGTAATTAACACGGTTCAAACTGCTAAAATATACTAAAGCGCAAGAGAACAAAAGACAATGTAATCGCATACCAGAACTTCGCGACTATAAATAGACACACCATCTACTGTGTTAGGGGCCAACACAAGGGCACAGGAACACTCCTGTGTAATATACTCCTGATATACCTTATGCAATAATTAATGTTGTTTTTATTTTCATTGGTCAGGAATGGTCACATGAGAAAATCAACCTTGTCAAATAATAGGAGATGTAAAATGAAGTAATGATGTGACATTTGAGTGTGATAGATTTTATTGCAGACAGAGTAGTAAGCCTTTTGCAGGAAATGAAGGACCATCGCCAAAAAACGCGACACGGCCGATTGTGCAATATCAATTTCGGCTCAGAGGTCAGCAAGCACAGTTCGTATAAATTACAAGAAAACTATGGGGGGAAAACGCTTAATCTCAATTTCTCACTTTCCTGAGTACGATTTAAAAAATGTCTATACAGGATCTGAATCTACAATATGTATTAAATAGTTCTACCTATATTTCTTTAATCAGCTCGTGAATTTTAGGTTTCGTTTTTTTCAAACATAAACAAGTGTTTTGACTCAAATTATTACAGAGCTAGAGTGAGAATTGGTGATAAAAGAGCTTACTTACTGTTTATAACTTGGATTCTGAGGTGGAATATACTGTATTTTGCAAAATATCTATAGCAGGCCTTCTGAACGAAGGGTTAATCGATTTCACTAAATGCCATTAGAGTAACTGGATTCCTTTGAGGTTTCGTTTTTGCAGTTAAATATTTCGATCTTGGATAAACCGGCAGAATCCGCCATCTTTGTACGCAAAATCCTGTAAATTTGGCTGTCTTGAGACCATCATATCTCTGGCCACGAGCGTCTAAAACACCACGAACACATACCTATGGACAGCTTGTTCTCTCCTTATGAAACTGCAGTGTATTTGTAACTGACCAGCAGTTATTCAAATGAATTGTCCCTTTTTTTAAATAGGCCCTAGCCGGACCTATAGAGAAGAGTCTGCGATACTAATTGTGGTCAGCGATATCTCCCATTCGTGCCCGTTTTGAGGCTTGAGAGAGAGTAAACAACAATATTTTAGTATGGAAGGCGGCTCTAATAGCTTAAAAATAGAGGAAAAGTTTAAATAAAACTGACAAAGGAGAAAAAGAAGTAAAAACAAAAATTCCGTGTCCAGCGTAGGAATCGAACTCCGGTCGCGGTATTTTACGGCCCACGCTCTAACCACTTGACCATTAGAGCCGATCTACTTGTAACGCCGCTGACAATTGCTAAATGTCACTTATTTCTGGCGATGACATTGTGAAAGTCTAGAAATGTAGTCACGTGCTGATATGTCTTATTAATAACGAATGAATTGAGCTCGTGATCCCATTAAAAAGGCTTTACTGGATGGCAAACGCAGTTATTGGAAGATCGACAATCGATTGGAGGTGGAAAATAACATTTACAAACAGGTTTTGCTAATAACACTACCGACCTCGTACAAGTGCGTTTAAATAAATAAGTCAGATATTTTTTGCCAGTACAACCACGTGATCGTATTCCTGCAAAAGGCTCATTAGGATTTCAATTTAACTGGAATAATAGAACATGTATGGAATTAGCTGGTCATGGCCCTTCAACCTCGCTTTCATGCTGGTCATGGCCCTTCAACCTCGCTTTCTTGCTGGTAATGGCCCTTCAACCTCGCTTTCATGCAGGTCATGGCCCTTCAACCTCGCTTTCATGTTCAGTTTTTTCTAAGGTGGTAATAACTAATAACTTTCAAACAAATTGTTATAAAATTATGAAACTGCATACTTGAAAAAATATTTATTATATGGATAGCGTTTTACTGAGAAATAAACCACTGTCTCATAGAACTCATACGAAACTACATCCGGGTATTGAGTAGCGTATTTTCCATATCCACACTAGTGAAAATATCGATGACGTCACATTTGCCGCCTTTTGAACTACAAAGATGGCGGCAGGTTTGTGAATATCACAGAGGAAGATGTAAAAATGAATATTCCGAGCACAAAAAGCCAAATACGGTCTAAAACTCTCTAAAGAATTTCTCGACTGCAACGAAGAGACAAGAAACCCCGATGAAACTCCCCAGAACAGCTTAGAAAGATCACGAAGCAGTTTGTACTGACAGTAAGTAAAACGAATAGATAGAGTTCTTAGAGCAGTTGATTTGTCCGTATAATAAATAATAAAAAGAAAATTACACGGTGGTTTGAAGATATGAAGTTTATCCCCAGTTTTTCGCTGCGCTCACTCGTGAAATATTTTCGACTCTCGAGGATAATCTTCATATCTTCTCACCGCCGTGTAATATCCTCGTGTAACTGCCAGGTGACAGTGTCAATATTTCTGCAAATATTTAAATTCTGAATTTAAACTTTCTGAATTTAACTTTTAACGTGCACCTAACGTTTTGAGCACTTATGTGAAGAAAGTTTTGGTTTACAGAGAATACTGTAAGTTCTACGCTCGTTTGAAATCGTGAAAATGTGACCTTTCCTGACCCATGACCGCGTAAGTAAAAGCCTGGGTCGATTCCTGGGTAGACCTCATCTGATTAATAACTTTCGAATAATTTGAATACATACTTAAAATGCTGACTAAAATGACTTTTTTTACTATCAACTCGCAAACTGAGTGTATATTCTCTAGAAATCGATGTTGTCGTGATAGAAAGGCGCCATGGAGAATAATGTATTAATGAGTTACGTTTACCCAGGGTCAACCCAGGCTTTTACTTAATACTTGAAAGGTAAAATTTTCACGATTTCAAATGCCTCCCTTACGGACTGAGACTGAGAGGATGCGGTGGCTTTTCCAGCTTGGTGCGGTATCTAACAATCGCACGCTTAAACCTGAAGCGAAAGTCACCACGTCGGACTCGAAACTCTGACGACCGTTTCTTGCGCTGTTAAAATGAAACGTGGAATCCAAGGAGCAAAATAAATAAAGATGTAAGTAACGTCCCAACTAAAGACACTGTTAGGAAAACACTGTTAGAAAAAACTTAATTAACACAAACGTCTGGAAAATCGTCCTGGGGAAAAATCGATCATTTTCGTAAAGTAATAGTAGAGCTCTTCGCGGACCGAAGAGTAAGGAAAGCGGAACTATATATACATAATTTTTTTTTAATTAGACAAGAGGTACACTTACCTTGCAGGATAATTGTAATTCTCTTTCACCATACTCCACATTATGCCCTTATACTGCGTACTTCCTTGCGCATGCGCAATCGCCCACGTTCCAAAGTAACCATTGTTATGCAAATCATAACAGGTATAAATTCAGGTACCAGGACAGGCCAGGCCTCTTCTTCTTGAGTGCAAAAGTACTGAGTATATTTGGCATCCACTACAAGGGTAGGGTGTAAAAGTTGAAAACGATATACCGGGTGGGTAGATATAAGGTCATAATGTTCCGTATGGCTCAGATAATTACTATTATCCTACAAGGTAAGTGTACCTCTTGTCTAATTTAAAATTCTCTTTCACCATACTCCACATTATGCCCTTATACTGCGTGTTCGAAGCTCGATGCCAAATAGAAACACACAGGAATACAGTAACAATAACCAAAAGGCTCGTTTCATTACTATGAAAAACCAAGGTGCTATATGACACCGAATTGGAATCTATTATAGGTTTCCTATAATATTAGTTGAATGTAGATGGCCGAGACCAATCTGCTAGCTTCATGATATCGGAGACTGACGCTCCCTTAAATAAAGCCTTGGAAGTGACCGCACTTCGTAAACTGTGCGCCTTCAACACAGACGTATCAATATGAGACAGGCTGAGCACACACTTAAGCCACCTAGCTATAGTAGGAACTGGAACTAGTGGCCTGATAAGGCTTACAATAGGAAATAAACAACTGTTGACCAGACTCATAGTCTCTTTGCCTTAACAACTTAGTCCTTTCTATGTAATGAGTTAAATTCGTATAAGGACACAAACGTGCATGTGTCATCAGAAAAAAATCGGAATAATAACCGACAGCGGATTCTGCCCTGGCCGGGAGGTCTTAACGCGCGGCCCTCAATACTGAAAACAATTTTGTCCACAAGTACACCAGCTACACCACTTTAAGCAGGCGTTGTCATACTGCTTTGCGGTGCCTTTAGTGCACGACTGGGAAATGACTTCGGAAGTCCTCGATGAAAGTCCCTGACTGAAAAGACGCTGATTGATAGCGTCCATGCGGCAAGCTGCAGGTGGTCCCGGAGAGGGTGAAGTTCTCTTGTGTGTGGTAGTTGCAACGGGTTCGGCCACCTCGGCAGGAGGATGGGGCGTTCGATCAACATTTGTAACAGTACAGAATACCACGGCTGGGACGGCCAGACAAGTGATACCAGTAGAAACTTCTGAACCTGGTCCTTCTGTACCTGCATGGGCAAGCACTTTCGGGATAGACTGAAAGTAGGACATGCATATGCATCAAAATCCTTCCAAGGCAAAGAAAAAGCATCAAACGCAAATGTATGTACCTGGATCAGGTGACCACGATACAAATTTGCTAATCTTAGCGTTGAGTCGAGATGCAAATAATTCTATGTCTGGTGCAAACATGTTGGATGCAAGCTCGACTCCGTTCTAACGTTAAAGTTTCGAGACTTAAAGTCAGCTCTGTAATTATTCAGACCAGACACGTGGATAACGGTGACGCAAATGCATTCGACATAATAATAATAATAATAATAATAGCATTTATTTAAACACGGTATTGGCGATACTGCAGCATTCAGAGCTGATGTGGCCGTGATAATACAAAAGGAACGATAAAGAAATCTAGCTAACCTCATTGATTATGTAAATTACAAGTTTTTTGATTGAATGACTATTGCATTATAAGATATTGGAATGATACTAACTAAATAGTTGAAAGACTAACTAATTGACTAATAACTTAATTAGATGAACAAGCGAGTTGTTGTGCAAATGGACAGGCGGATGTCTAATGTATAAGTAAACACTTGGACGAGTAAACATGAATAAGTTAGGCATGCACAAATAAAACATTAGTGGTATGAGAACTTATCAGTGTTGATCCTGACATTTGGTTGCAGTGGTATGGAGTCAATATACTTTTTGACAAGTTTTTTAAAGGTCGAGTGTTTTTTGTCTTTAAGGAGATCGTCTAGGTAGTTCCACAGTACGGATGCTCTGTATGTGATTGACTTGCGTATAGCATCACATGCACCACGCCCATATTTCTATTGACAGGGAGTTAAGTAGTGGAGACCTAATACCACCCATATTGTTTATATAAAACACAGCTGATCTATTATCAAGTTGCAGTTGAACATTTTTCCAACGAGCATCGCAGGCAAAATATTTTAATGCAAAAAACGCCGCTAGCGTTTCTAAATAGTTAATGTGATACGGAGCCTCGCTTTAAGACCAGAGGGTTCCTGTACTCGTTCCGTTGTCACATCACTCTCAATAGTCAAGTCCACCGGCGGGGAAACTATGGGCAGCCCGTTATGCTGACGTATGTTGCTGATAATCTATTCTAAATCAGTACGAGCAGAATCACTCAAGACGACCTTTTCATCATATGCAGCACCATTAGATATACACCCTGAAATACATAACTCAACGCAAATACTTAATCGCTCGAAAAGCTGATACTACTGATACCCTCGAATAGAGGGAGGTGAATTATCTAGTGGCCGCCGGCACGAATGAGAAATATTGTTAACCTTTTCGTCTGGCAACAATAATGTCATAAGGTCAAAAACCATCCTAAATTCCAATTCGACCATGGAGTTCGTCGGAATACATAAGCCTCTGGCTTGGGAGACCCGGTAACGGCTTCCTGTATCTTCGACGTATAATAAACCTTTATGTCTTCCCTCTTTATGAAATGGCTATAGATTATACCCCTGATTGCTGCATAGGCTGAGCTATGTTTACTGGGCAATAAAAAGACAAACACCCAAGGTTTGCTATATATGGCTATGAGCAAAGGCCCATAGCCGGTAATGAGATTTAATAAAGAAATAATCTACAAATATTTACAAGATTTGCATCAAAGGTTTAACCCAGTAAAGGTGAGGGCAAACAAAACGCCAAAAGCATCATGATGAAATAAATGATGCTGCCCCACCTCAGGCAATGCAGCAAGCAGAGAAAATGTTGAATAAATCATGAACAGCAGCCCTTGCTAAACTGTTCAGCTATGTTCCTGTATTCTAACACTGAGCGGGTAAAACCAACAAAAGAAACTAAATGTATTAAATTGAAAGTCAATTGAAAGAAAGATAAGACTGCTGCCCTTGCTAGACAATCTTATCAAACCTTCAATTAAATTAATATTACATTGAAAGATAAGACTGCTGCCCTTGCAAGACAATCTTATCTATCTTTAATTAAATTAATATTAAAATGAAAGTTAATAACATACTTTAAAAGAAAGACAAGACTGCTGCCCTTGCTAGACAATCTTATCAATCCTTTAATTAATTAAATATTAAATTGAAAGATAATTACATAAATTAAAAGAAAGATAAGACTTCTGCCCTTGCCAGACGATCTTATCAATCCTTAAACTACATTAAATTCAAGAAGATAAACAATGAATTATAATGTATTTCTGGAAAGCATTACTCTTCCAGCGGCCTAACAACCGAATCTGTGTATCGGTCACTCCCTTATCAGCAGCATGAGAGGCTGCACCTATCCTAAAACTGTGCCCCTTATAACGAGAGGGGTCCAACCCACAATGCTTAATTGCTACAGAAAGTAGGTCTGAGAAAATGGATCTGGATACTGGAGTCCCATGAACAGCCAGAAAAATAGCACCCGGTTGATTGCCTCGCAAATAAAGGTAATCTAATAATATCTGCACAGGACAAAATCCTTGTTGGCGGTTGATCACCAAAGAAAATGGACGCTGATTGTAATGATGCTTAAAATCCGAAAATGTGACTTTAAAAGCAACCACTTCCTGGGCAGAATCAACAAGTTTGATGAGCTGATACAGCTGTAGGGGAGGCCCAGATCCTTGTTTTGAAGAAGAGGTTATTTCACCAATCCTTAAAAATGCAAAAAATGCTAAAGTGCACATTCCTTTCAATAAATTAATGTTATACTGGGAACCTGCAATGAAAGGGGCAGTATCCAAAATTCTGCGAAGTATCTGTGGTGTGATGGGCAATCTGGTATCCAAACGAAAGCCCAGCTTTCCATAGCCTTTAAGCATTTGGACAATATAGAAAACCTTGGTAGGGTCAGGAAATGATACCAATCGGTGGGTATAGCCTATTGCTGAAACATATGTATTCACTGTAGAAGCAGCATATGTTATGTCATACATGAAGGCTATAAAAAGAGCCAGTGTTGGAGGCGGTATGGGTAATGTGAAATCAGTATGCATAAATGCTGATGCAAGGAATTGCTCAAAACGTTTCCAAGCTCTTCTGTAGACAGGTATTGATGATGGCTGAAGACTCACTGGATTGCATTAAAGTTGAAACTATGGCTGCCAATTTGTGGGCTGCAGGTGATGGACAAGGATGGTGTTGGACAAGGATTCATGTGAGCTGGTGCCAGCTGTTTGAAGGTCTGAACCTGGAACCGAGATAAAGAATCGGCCAATGTATTATCAATGCCTCTAATATGTTTTGCCTTGAAAACTATGTTTAACTTCGAACAAGCCAGCACCAGCTTACGAACGAAAAACATCAAAGATTTGTCTCGACAAGACTGCTTATTTATGACATGAACTAAAGCTTCATTGTCAGTAAAAAATAAAATACATCGATTCTGCATTTCATGACCCCACAAGTACAAACTTAAAACTATAGGATAAAATTCTAAAAAAGTAATGCTTTGATTTAACCAGGCTTCAGGCCATTTCCCATAGCACCACTGACTACCAAAGATGGCCCCAAAACCAATAGCACCTGATGCATCGGTAAACAAATTCAGTTTTTGTGAATTATACCAGAAATCATCCCGAAAAAATGATCTGCCATTAAATTCTGATAAAAATGACAACCAGAGCTGCAGATCTTCCTTAACCTCTCGAGTGATCCTAATGCTGTGGTTAGGTGCATTAACACCAATGGTGAGGTCTATTAGTCTCCGTAAAAATGCACGACCAGGGACAACTATACAGAACAAGTGAAATTCAACAAACCAGTCAAGGATTGAAGGTCACGTAACGAAACTTTCTTACGGTGCATGAATGCTGAGATAAGTTGAATGCACTTATCAATTTTATCTTTAGGCAAACGAGCTTCTAAAAGCACTGCATCAAGTTCAATCCCTGCAAACGACAGAGTGGTTGCAGGCCCAAAAGTTTTATCTGGTGCCATGGGAATACCCAAGTAACTACACAAACTTAAAAATAATTGTAACTGCTTTCGGCATAATTCTTCTGTCGGGGCAACAATAAGAAAATCATCAAGCAAATGAAGAATATTGGGTATGTTCAATTTATGAGGAGCAATCCACTCAATGGCAGTACTGAAAGTTTCAAAAGTTTTGCAAGAACTAGAACAACCCATAGGCATAAAGCGATCATAATAATACATGCCTCGCCAGGAAATCCCTAACAGATTATAATCTTCAGGACGAATTGGTATTATCCTAAAAGCACTTTTGATGTCTGTTTTTGCCATAAAGGAGCCATGACCAGAAAGTTTAACAAACTTAATAGCATCCTCAATAGTGGCATAATGGACACTGGTATTCTCAGGAGATATACCATCATTTACAGACAGACCTCGTGGAAAAGACAGATGGTGTATTAGCCGAAATTTACCAGGAGTCTTTTTAGGTACTATTCCAAGTGGTGAAATCCGAAATAAAGGAAATGGAGGTGATTTAAATGGGCCTGCAAGCCTATGAGAATCTAGTTCTTTTTTAAGCTTCAAATCAACAATTTTAGGGTTCTGAATAGCTGAAGGTAAGTTCTTTGCCATACAAGAAATACGCTCACCTTCAAAATGTAGTGGGAAACCTACAGTAAAACCGGAAGAGAGAAATTCCACCTCTGAATGAACATAACCAGATAAGAAATAAACAAGCCTATCACTTATTATAGGAGTTGGAAGAGTGCTTACTGGTGATGTATTGGGACTTAGCAGCTGGGGTCTGTTTGCTGGCGATATTTTGTGAGCCACGAAAATTGCACTGAAAAGCTCTATGCATTCCATCACATTTAAAACATGAATGCTTAAAAGCACAACCAGAACATTCACCCCCCTTGTGGTATCTATAGCAAAAAACCCTAGGAATCTGGACAAATTGACCTGGTCGTGTAATGCCCTGGTTGTGATTTGCCTGTTGTGGCTTCTTATATATGATACTTTGGGACTTTAGCCACAATTCCCCATGAATGTCCCCCGATGGCATTAGGCTAGCTTGTGTTTGGCGTAAAAAACGGAAATTCTCATCATAAAATTGCCAGTTGAGACCCCTTGCTGCCAAATCCTGAATGATATCTCCATATTTCATGAGGGCGGGGGCCTCAGAAGAAAATTTACGGGTGTAAGCACCAACAAAAACATGAAAGGCGTTCATCCACATTTCAATGCTAGCAATTCTCTTTGGTTTTGACATCGAGTCAAGGCACAATGATGGGGTATTTCCGCCCTCAGAATTCCTTAAACTCAATTGAAATTTCTCATCGTAAGTAGGATTGCTTAGAAGTGAATGGGGTATTTCCGCCCTCAGAATTCCTTAAACTCAATTGAAATTTCTCATCGTAAGTAGGATTGCTTAGAAGTGAATGTATACGCGGTGCTAAACTGTACCCGAAAGGTAGGCATGTAAATTGGTAAATTGTGTTTCAATCTCCAGCAGAACCGTTGTTGGCCAAATTACCAAAATGGGACGAGACACTCACAGGCATGAGTTACTTGTCTCGACTGTTTTCTGTCTTCTTCTGACCTTTCGTCCAAGTTTCGGCTTGATAATTTCTCGGCCTCTGGTAATAACCGTGGCGGCTCGAGCCTCGCTGGTTCGACCCTCGGCGGTCTTGAGCGTAAACAATTCCCGGTAGAATTGTAGTTGTTGTAATTGCCACACCTCGACGTGAGCGATAGGCAGAACGGGATCCTGCACCGCTAGTGATTATGTATGCAATCTTATTAGCTTTTGTTTATATGTCATTGTAATCAACATCCTTCGAAAGGTCGTCCCCAAACAGTAACGTAGAAACAGGGGCTGACTGGGAGCATAGCGACTGAAACGTTTTGCTGAGCTCAGGCTTAAGAAGCTCGCGTCGCCTCAAAGACATCTGGTAACCAGCATTGCCTACAAAAGCTATCTCATAGCATCGGTAAGACAGGGTAGAAGGTCTCTTTTTCTTTGCCTGAATAACGGAATCGGTTAGGCTGACCAAGTGCACACTTGACCCGTCTTTATAATGGCTTTCTGAGCTTCTTGAAAACCAATATCCGTTCTATGCGACTTATGGGCCGGGTAGTTCGTTCCATAAAGGCGGATTCATCTTAGGAACACAGAGAAACTCACAGTTCTCTGGAGTCTTGAACTTCTCTAAAAGAGGTTTCATTTTGTCCTCGATCGGTTTGACCGTAAATGCCTAATTGACACGTTTTGCCAAAACCTCTGCCACTTTAGGCCCAAGGGACTCGTGTACATCAAACACCGCCGGTGGTAGGTCAAGTTCATCATCATCTTCGCTGTTGCCGTCGAGCTCAGAGTTTTCGCTGAGTTCTTAATCAATGGGAACGGAGGGATCAAAATCCTCTCCTTCATTACAGTCATTATCCACACGAGGATTTTTACTAGCTGGGTCAGCCTCTCGTGTTTCGCGCGACCTTCTCTTCGTATTAGTCGCAACAGAGTCCTTGACAATTACAGCCAAGTCCTAAACAGCTTTTGTAATAGAATCGATGCCAAGACCTTCGTAAAGAAGGGCAATCGACTCTGCAGTAAACGACCCTGATCCAGGGCGATTAACTGAAGCTGTTTCTTCTTGTAAAAGCTGGTCTTCATCGCACTCAGAGGACTTACGGGCCGTATCCATTTCGGCGGTACCACTCGTCCACTCTGTGAAGGTATATAAAGAAAATAAAAAGAAAGGTCAGCTAAAGTCGACCGCTAAATGATAAGGCAAAGGTCTACCTTGAAAGACCTAAATGCACGGAACGTGAGCTTACCTACGCACTCTGCACGAAAGAAGAAGAGGCCTGGCCTGTCCTGGTACCTGAATTTATACCTGTTATGATTTGCATAACAATGGTTACTTTGGAACGTGGGCGATTGCACATGCGCAAGGAAGTACGCAGTATAAGGGCATAATGTGGAGTATGGTGAAAGAGAATCAGTAAGAGAAAAAAAGGAAAAAAAGATAACCCATGCAAGACAAAAACAATTCACACTGCGCGTGTGTACGCATGAGGGGAGTTCGGGTGGCGCAGTGGTTAAGCGCTTCGCCTCTCACCTCTGTGGCCCAGGTTCGAATCCCGGACGCGGCGCCATATGTGAGTTGAGTTTGTTGGTATCTCGCCCTTGCTCCGAGGGTTTTTCTCCGGGTTCTCCGGTTTTCCTCCCTCCGCAAAAACCAACACGCTAAATTCCAATTCGATCTGTGGATTAGCCGGGACCTGGCTTTGATCAGCCCCCATGGTTGTTTCAGGTATCGTTAGAAATTCAGATTTTTTTTTTTTGTTCGCGCTACATATCAAATGTGCGCATCCTGTTCGCTCCGTCCTTATGGGTTTTATCATTATACCAAAAGCAACCCCTGCTCTGGGTTTGATATCCGTAACCCAATTAGCTATCTCGGGGCTCATCTTACCTTTGCCAAGCCACTTCTTGCTCCAATTAACTTTATCAAAATGTTGCTCCGTAGGATCTACTGAAACACTATCCTTATGTAAAGGATTATTAGCTTGTTAAGCATTTCGTTCTCATATTACTCACGATCTAAAACATGTATATATATATTATCCCTGGATTGCAAAAGGTTTGGTAATTACTGGTTATTTCATGGTTTTCTATACCCTGGTTCCAGAGGTGCTCAGGTGCGGATATACTGTAATGTGCCGCGATCGAAGGAGTTTTGATTCCCGAAGGAGTTTCGCTCGACCGACGATTTCGAGCCTCTGGTATCCAGGGTAGGTGTTCTATGGAATACAGGCGAATCTTTCACGAGAAATTTGTATTATTTGGTTTTGGTGTTAAGTGCGGGTATTTGCACCCAGATATCAAACAGGAGTCTAATGTGCAGCCTTAGGGGTGGCAAGAAAGTGAATGGGGTGATAGGAACGGAAGATGATTGAAAGAAACTGGAACAGGTGTTGGCAAAAATTATGGATGCAATAGGGTGCTGAAATGTTTTGGTGTTAAGTGTGGTTATTCGCACCCAGACAAAACATATACTGTATGTATAATCGACCTCTCCCCCCACAGATGTAGTGTTTACTGTATAGCATCCCGCCCCTGATGAGACTGCTGTACAGGATTTTGTGGACAAACATTGAACTTGCTCCATGCCCCGCGAGCTCACTAGGGTCCCCAGTTCCGCCCCGGCCTAGTTATGCCTTATTTGTTTATTATAGCTCTTTTATATGTTCATTATTGCTTTCGCCCTGCATTTATACCCTACATAAGAGCGATTTCATTTATAATTGAGAAATCTACCTTATTCGGCGCACCTACCACCGCGACCGACCCGCCCCCATTTTCTGGCATTTCTCGATTTTGACAGGCTCCACAATACGTTCGCGAAACCAACGCCCTTCCTCTCCCCAGTCTCCGGCGACCATTCTCACACAGGCACCCCCTATCTGGTTTGCTATCCTCTTCTACTGCACTACATCGATATTTTTCATTTCTTTTTTTACATGTACATACACATTCCTTTTATATTTATCGTATTTTATTCTCCATGCGGCCTTTAATTGATTTTTCCTTTTATTACCCCCTTTTCACGGATTTTCTTTCAGTAGGTACTTTTCTATTTAGTTTTTTCTACACGCGTCAGAACCCTGTCGTAATCAGAGTTCACACACCCGAATATTATACCGTTACCAGTACAATATTATACCGTTACCAGTACAATATTATTATCAACTTTCCAACCACCTTTTTGTACTTTATTTATTCATTTTCTGTCATCCGCTACAGCGTGGTATTTTTTCACTTTCTTCACCCATTATGTTTACTACATTTCACCTAGCCATTTAGATTTCACTTGATGTATTGCTACCACACCTTTCCCTTTCACACCTCTCAACCTTACATTATAGGTTTTTCATGCATTGGGTTTTAATACTTGCACTTAACATCTATATCCCTATTATCATTTTCTATCCTCTCCACTATATATGGACCTTATTCACACGGCGGCCATGTTTAATCCCAGGAGAATAAAAACCTTTGTTTTAGACCCGTGAACTCGTTCTGAAACTGCTCAGTACGAGGCTACGCGTGGGAAATCTATTGTTTCAAGCCAACGTGGCCGCCGTGTGACAAAAGCCCATATGGAGTGTTCATAGTTTCATAACTTGTTTACCCTTATGGGGGTTGGCCGAGCCAGCCGAAACATTGATCTGATATCCCCCCCATATCGTACCAATCAGCCTGGTATCGTTCTTTCGATACTTTCACAATTTAGCTTTTGCTTCATCTGCTTCATCTGTTGGTCCTTGCGATTTCTTTCTTAGCTTTTCTTTCTCCGTTATTCCTCACATATTTCCATTTTCGATTCATTTTCCCCTTTCTACCACGCAATGGCCACATTCCCCTATTTCACCTATAATTTTTGCCAACACCTGTTTCAGCTTCTTTCATTCTCTTCCCTTCCCATTACCCCATTCCCTTTCTTGTCACCGCATTAGACTCTGTTTTGTCTGGGTGGGAATACCCGCACTTAACACCAAAACTTGTCAGCACCCTAAGTCACATCCAGTTCAATTTCAGTACTGTATTCCAAGTTGATGTCTCGACATTGGTTGACTCCCAGGTTTGATCCTTAATAGGCCTTTCGCAGCTAACAGTCACGTGCTGATATAATACTTCGTTAACGAATGAATCAAGCTCGTGATCCCCATGGGAAAGGCGTTGCCATGGATGCTGGACGGCAAGCTATCTTTAAAAACGCTGCTTTAGGAAGATCGACAATCGATTGGAGGTGGAAAATAGCATTTACAAACAGGTTTTGCTAATAACACTGCCGATCTCGTACAAATGTATTTAAATAAATGAAGTCCGATTTTTTTTGCTGTCCAGTACAACCACGTGATTGCATTCCTGCAAAAGGCAAATTAGTACAATGCAGTGAGTCGTTCGACGGTAAACAGTCGACAATCGAAATCTCTCAAATGAGTTTTGCAGTCTGACCTCCTCAGCGTGTGAACTGGTAGGCAATATCAACAACGCAACACTGCAATTATGCAGCAGTACAAGCATTTTCTTTCCGTTTCCGTGGATTATTAGCAGAAACAGAACCAATTAAAACCTCCTCGGTTTTCGAGGCCATGTGTGTTCACGTGGACAGTGCAATCTGATTGGTTGACGGCGAAATAGCTCGACCCCAAAAATAAAGTCAGGAAGGAAGGAAGGACTCGACGCGGGCCTGCCGACAGGCAGTCCGAGTAATAAATAGCCTCTAAGACTTTCTTAGGTAAACGTTTTAGCCGCTTTAGATGTTTCACTGTCTTATACTAAGGCCTTTGCAGATTGAGCCAATTTGTAGTTGCCATGATAACTGAGAGTCAATGGTATCTCCAAACATAACCGCTTCAAAACGAATTGGTGGTTAGCGCTACATATTGCATGCTGGTATGGGGTACATGTTCCCCCCAGTCTATTATACAAGACATTGATCGTATACATTTAAGGGCAGCGAAAATCATATACACAGGCTTCCAACATGGAGGTCCTGAAACTTGCAAACCGACAGCCTATCACCAACTCAAGTAAGTATCTACCTTTTTTACCAACTACACCAAATAATGCAGACTCGCATAACTCGTCCACTTCGATATTTTGAGGACCACAATTATGCAAATGAGGTGTCATGTGACCCCTCCACTGATTTTGGTTTCATATATAATTTCAATAGCAAATGGGGCAATGAGTATTCTTGTCACGTCAAGGTACACATAATTTTCCTGTTTCTCTGATAGAAAATAGTTGAACATATTTTTTATCTATAAGGGGATATTGAGTAAAACAAGTTAAATGATCTCTGTACTCGATTTATTGTTCATCGGTTTTCTCCTTACCAATAAATAAAAGTCATGGTCAGTGAGGGCAGATTTATGTGTCTCCGAGTTTCCAGTATTTTAAAACCAAAACGGTTCTTAAAGGAATTGTCCTCATTGCCCCATTTGCAGTTAACCGTTCACACGAGGAAGGGTCACGTGACATGTCACAATGACTGCAGTTTTCACTTTAAAGCATATATAATCAATGTTAGCGTTAACATACTTGAGAATGTTTACAAGCGGAAATTAACATCTTTAATGTACACTGTACATCATAATTTAGCTCCCAAGCCTATTTGTGATTTATTTACTAACTGACAACTTACACCATTATAGTCTTCAGAAGAAGATCTGAACAATTTTTAGTTCCAAGGTATATAATCCGGGTATTTTTTCAGATCATGTGACAGTTCTCCAGAGGATTCAGTATTTTGTTTTCCAATTAGATATTAGATAAATTTGTATATTTGTATATTTGATCCCCTTAATAGCTCCCGTTAATGCCCTGGCGGCTTCATATTGAATACTGTCTAACAAAACTGATTCACATTCATTACAATTGTCCCACATAATATCCCCATATTCCATAAGCGGTCTAATTAGACTTTTATACAAGCATACTAAAGTACACCTATCAACATTAATTTTAAAAATTTCAACAAATTTAATATTTGTGTGATTCCTCCATGACATATTGCACTGCAAGGTAAGCCAAAGGTGAGTATGAGATTCTACTTTCTTTACATGTACAATCTTAGAATCAAGAAATAATAGATGATGATCAACCTTCTGTCTCTTAAGAAAAAAAAACACTTCGAGATTTAGTCGGATTCATTGTTATAATATATTAATATCAGCCCAGTCTGAGATTTTACACAAATCAGATCAGAGTAGAGGCGACCAGCTGAAACAACCGGATCATCAACAACTTCGAAAAGTGTTGTATCATCCGCATAAATAAGGGGCAAAGAACTTAAACCATCATTAATATCATTAATATAAATTTAAAAGAGGAGCGGGCCTCGCACAGACCGCTGAGGAACCCCAGAATTGACATTTCTCTAATTAATATGTATTAATACATATTAATATAATTAGAGATATTTATACTCTGTAAATTTGAGGAGGCCTTCACCTCTCAAAACCTTGCATTATATTGGACCCCATTTGGATTTCACTGACAAATAATTCCATTGTTTTGTTTGTATTGTTTCAGGGTAGGCTATTGTTTGGATAGCAAGTACTATTCCAGGTTCCGAGGAGGTGAAGGTCGCCCCGTAAATTTAGGTTAGATGCAGGTCCACATCAGTTTATAGCTGCCCAATTCCAACCTGCAAACAAAGTTATGTATAAACCAAGCACGTATGCCATGCTGATGAGTCCTAACAAGGACGAAACAGATGTACATGGTTGCCACTCTACGGGTAATAAGATGTGAGCATGCGTATTAGACGCTAGCTACGTCATAGCGTGTGTTGGGTAGTGCCATGCAACGTGCTTGGTTTAAAGTTATGTATGTATGACTATGTACGTATGGTCGGTATATAGTGAAGAGTCACCGAAGCCCGTATTATTTGCTATGCCACGAGTTCTAATAAGAACGAAACAGCTGTCTATGGCTGCAATCTAATCCGAGCGCTTTTCGTGTCAGGTCTAGCTAACCATAGTGCCTTGTGTTAGAATAGTACGCTGTATATACTGTAGTACTCGGTCTTTTCATTCTTATTATACTTATGGCACGAAAAGCAGCTGAGACGGCACCGGAGGCTTATAAGCTTTCATTACTACTCAGCCTCCAGGAAAACCTTGAAAATAAAATAAAACCTCTTAGGTCGAGAAGAGCATACATAAGAAAACCGCAATGAACAATCGGCATTTATATAAGGCGCTCGGGGATTGGATGAGGTGTGGATGTTTGTGAGTGCGTAGATGAAGACGTCAAAATGTGCGCTCTCAAATAATCAAAGATAAGCATCTTTTTAAAAAGCTTTTTCGGAAGCTGCTTTCAATTCAATGAAGGAAACGAAGTCGTAAAACACCTGAAAAGTTGCCGAATTCATAGAGCACTTGAATGGCGTCGCGTGGCGTTCTCGTGTTCCGCAATTTCGAAGTCCGTGATAAGAGAAACCTGACACTTCTTTTCAAAACACATCACCCATCATCGATAAATATTCGAAAATGAACGAGTGTTGCGTGGCTATTTAGATTTCTTTCTCAGCAAGACTTTTTCTGCAAATACAATGCGATTCGTAGAACTTGGCGTGGTTGAATTGCTAAATCATCCACGGCAAGTAGTGAAATAGTTCGAACTGAAGAAAATGATTTTACTGTAAACTGAATTAAGTGGACCAAATATAAATCTCTCACGTTGTCCTCTAACTCCGTTTATTTAGTGAACATATTTCTACAAAGTATTACTACAGTCGCCCTAGCAATTTTCTTCCATAAGCAGTGACGTTACCGATACAAATGAAATGCGGACAATGTGTCATATTTTGTTTGGAGGGTTTATTAAACCTTCTATTGAGACGAATTGGTGGACCAACAAACTGATGGTAGACATTTTTGTGGTTTAGCCGAGTGAATAGAGACTACAATTTACCATCTTCACATGATAGCAACTAATCGTCAAACAAAGAGGATTATTCTGAAATTAATTTCTCTGTATTCTACTTCAAGCTCGGGTAATTATTACCTGCTCTGCGAAGCGCTCGAAGTATCCCAGGTGTTCAGTTCTGGCGATGAAGCATTTGAATTTTGTTGCCTTGAGAAGAAATGGTATTTCGATTCGTATTTCTGCTCGCGAGAAATTGATAGTTGCTGTGATTTTTTAAACGTGTTAAACACCCACACATAACAACACACCCTAATAAAACGTTAGCGACTAAGCCGTAATTATTTCGATGTGTGTGGTCAAATGTGTTTCGAACGCTTTGTTTCTTGCTAAGATAACCGATCGGTCACCTTTATCGGCACGATCGAGGGCCGGAACAGATGTATTGAGTAATTTCACAAGCTAATGGAAAACTAAATCATCGCAGATACATTATCGGCGCGGGTTCTTAGTTATGTCTGATAAACAGTCAAAGTACACCTCCCCGTTGAGCCACAAGTGACTGCTCTGTCAACAACACGACACGTCTATCAACACCAATCTCTCATTGCTTCAATTACCGTCGAGCGTTCTCAATAGCACTAAATTGACTGTGAATTTGTTTATTTAAAAATAGCGTTAGGCCTTTTCATCTTCTGTCCTCATTGACTTCCGAACTTCATTACCATTTCCATTGTGCAAAAAAATCCGGGACAATACACGTTCTACAGTAAAATTACACAAAGTACAAAACAGCTTTGAACGGTTCAAGCTTCGGATCATATGAAGAAGTTTTGGTGGAGGCGTAATCGTGCAACATATCGAGGTCGTGAAGTAGTAGATTGTATAATTGCATGCAGTCGTCTATTGTTACGTGCTCTTGACAGGAAGAGAATGGTTTTCCCATTAGGGGCATTGATGATTCGGATCTGGAGCATTATACCTCGAATAATTTTCAAGTTGTTGACGAGTTAATGTAAATGTCCAAAACAGCCCGATAACTTACTAGATATCATCCATATACAACTCACAACGAAATTACAACTACAGCGTACTACGCTATGGTTATGGGACCGCTACGTCGGAGTATATGCCTTGGGCGTAGAATACCCTGCAGTAAGGAGGCGTTTCTTTGGGGATTGGTTGATTTCGGTCTCCTTAATAACATCAATAAATGTCAACTTGTGTAAATGTGTGTAGTGAATAGGCTGCCGCTCGCATCTAATGGATTCGTCCGAGAGTAATCAAATATCACAAGAAAACTTATCACGGTTGAATAATGCTCCTTAAAGTAAACAGGGCAGACTGCGATGGAGACTTTGGTCTCACGATACGGATACGAGGGGCTCGATTTTTAAGAAAATACCTCGAAGCAATTCTTTGCACCATCAGTGAATAGTGAACTTCGTTTTTAGGCAGCAAGTTTTTCCGGCTGGGTCATGAGGGGTCGGATTAGACTCATCTTGTGTAATCTGTTAGCTCATCTGTTCCTAATAAAAGGCTGACAGGACTCGTATGATGTGTAAATATACTTGAACTAAATAAAATTCTTTAACCCGAATTCAATCCAACAAAAGGCTGAGCTCTCTGAATGCACACGGTACATAGTGAGTACGCAAGTACACGTGCATGCAGACTCAGCTAGGATTTGAACTCGAGCATAGAATTAGTAATTGCGAGCTCGGCGAAGAGAGATGGCCAAACCTCCGCGCATTTCGATTTCACAAAAGAATGACATCGCCGAAGCACCCTATTCTCCTAAACCGTTTCTTTCGTTCTCTATCGAGAGCATTCTACGTGCTAGACCACGAGATTCCAGGCTCACTTCGGATGACACAGATACGAGAGGTTTTGAAGTAGCTAGATCTTCATCCAACTCTTCGACTGGTATACATTGCGAAACTGATGCAACCAACACGTTTGTAGCTTTACCTTGGCTGGCTTACACAAGGTATAGCCCGCCAAAATTACCAAGTAAGATTTTAATGCTGTTGCTAACCATATTATATATAATAGTACGTGTTTTTAAAGATGGGATTAGGAAAATACGGAGTGATCCAAACGGGGCTTTGGAATATTTTCTAGAGGTTTTTGGATATTAGTAGTTACGATGCTAGTTTGGTAGTTTCATATCGGAATTCGAACTTCAGTAGAGGAAGAACCAGAACATTATATTATTAAAACTGACAAATTTACTAATAGTCTGGCGGAAGTGTAAGCCTGTTGAACATATCCACGTTTACACCGGTAAAAGGTTATGCTTGTTGTTTGGATAGCGGGACTACTAATCAGAACTCTTACACTTGAAAAAGACCATTAATCACCCGGGACCTAATCATCTTTATTGTTAAAAACTCAATTTTTAAGACTTGTCAAAGGACTGGTCTGGACGAAATGTAATGTTATTTAGTACGAAACTTTAAGCGAGCTTGCCCATGTAATTATTTAAATAATTTAAAATATAAGTGTACCTCTGCTAACTTGAACGTATTATCTTGAAGTAATGGTCTCACAGTACCTCCATACTGGTTGATTCATAGCCAAAAACTCAAAGATCGAGTTAGGATAGACCTCTGAGCCGACCGCAATAGTACTGTTTTACAAAGTTCCTTTAGCTAAGTGTCTGTCGTTTCATGAAATCTTGTGGCCATGGTTTTCGCGGTGTACAAACAGTTTAGTGTTGGTCTTTAGCTCAAGGATTAGTTAGCACTCGTGTTTGAATGCAACGCCACGCATCGAAGGTCGCATTGCATTATGCTGATCCTGGCTTAATCGGGTGCGTAAATTTCAGCTTAATTTGATAATTATAATGATTTTATTAAAAACATGCCATATTTCAGTTCCAGATTGATGTCAAAGCCAAACGTCTTACATGAATTATATCCAAAAAGAATCAGAATCTTATTTTGTTTTTGGTGATTTTGTCGCAGTAGAATGGAATGACCGGATATAAAAGAAAAAACGGGCCCGACCCCTGTTGCAACTCACCATCCAAGAGCAACAGAGCGATACGATCCAGAAGCAAAAGTGATCTAGTAATGGGCAGATGGTGGAATTCACACAACGTGGGCTGTCGGGATAGGATTAGACTGAGAAGGCTAAATGGAATGCCGAAATATGTTTTGGAAAGTAATGGATCGAAAGTCAAAATTAGTCTTGGTGGGAGACCAGACAGATTTTCAGATTTTCCTACTACCGTTCCAGCGACGATAGAAAAGCCATCATAATTCCACTGAATAAAATAGAATAAGTGTAGGCCTTCCCGCTTAAGAAAAAGTCTAACGACGAAACTTGTAATAAAAAGGAAGGCGAATAAACTAATGTAATTTCAAAAAGGGTAATATGAGTGACGAGAGAGGTTTTGATTATGAGGTTTTGATTTGATTTATGGATGAGTTTTGAACTTTCGATGAATTCATGGCTAAGCAAACAATTTACTTTAACAGGGGCGAAGAAGCGCAAATGCACGAAGCGAAAGTGTAGTGGAAATCCTCGAGTTCCCTTCTCCACCTCACAGTTGATGACTCTGGAGCGAAAGTATCTCGAGACTCGATACCTCTCAGGTCCGGAGGTTTTCGAGCTCTCAGTCAGCCTCAGCCTGTCAGAACATCGCGTGAAAATCTGGTTTCAGAACCGGCGTGCACGTGAAAAGAAGTCGCACGATTGCTGGAATGGCGGGATTGACAGAGCTCCGTTTACACCTCGAGTTGTTTTGGATGGCGGACGCTGTTTCTTGCCTGGATGGTTCACTTCGACAGTTTGATTGCTACACTGATGGAAAGATGACACAGTTCTGCGTCATGCTGTCAGCTTTAGAACATGTACGTTTCTCTACATCGTGTGGTTATAAGGCAGCGCCATAGGAAAATAATAACTCAGAAAACGACTGAAGATATTTAATGAAGAAAAGACTGATGGAAGGACAAGATGTTTATTTTTGCAGAAAAATCTGCCAGGGTATAACAGGAAACAAGTGAATTTAATGACATTGACATGTAGATTTGTAATGAAAAAGGAAGAAAATGCATGCGAGATATTTGCTTCAATGATTTGTTTGGGAAATGTAGCTGTTGTTTTTATGGATGAATTGGAATGTATTTAATAACATGATGAAGAGAGTTGAACACAAGTTCATGTATTTCGTAAGGTTTTGAATTCATTTCTCAAGTTGAGAACAAAATCTTGAATAGAAAGTCACCTTAAAGACGGTAAGACTAACAGATATATTAAAGCACAGAAAATTAACTTGGATAACTAAGAAAAGGACCGTCAATTCATCTTCAACGAATAAAAGTTAAAAGAAAGATATCATGTTGGTTGAATCAAATCTGACAAAACAATTGCCATTATCAGTACAATCAAAATTGGAAGATGTATATCGTGTTGACGAGATGATAGATGACCATTTTGAGCTATCTAATGTACCAGCTATTTTGTGTCATACCGTTTTTCTACCATTTGACCTTCCGGCAAATCAGATGTTTGGGGCATCAGGCACTAATAGCATCATACCGTGACGCCGTGACGTCATAGCTTGTTTTGGACAAACTCGTGGCAAAGGTGTGAATGCGTTTAGCGCCGACTTATGCTGCCCAGATGTTTTTAGCGCCTATTTCACAGGCCACATGTTCCTTTGAACCCCTGTTAACACCAGTTAATATAATTAACTGTCCAAATTGACAATAATCCTTTCTTTTTAACACCCAGTCAACCTCGACGGCCGAAACAACAACTCGACTTTCCCAAGTAATTCTTCCTCGCCACTTTCTATTGTCACAGGCGTCGATCCCTTATTCGCAGTAAACTATTCATAAACTTGCTCTCGTGACGTGTTTCAGCTCAAAGACAACAGAGGAGGCCAAGATCCATGAATACTTCGCATACCTAGGATACTTTCCTGTGTTATTCCTCGTTAACGTGTACTCTCTTCTAACTTCTTCAGCACAGCGTGTAGGCAATGTCATGACATATTAATAAAGTAATCGGGCGCACTTGAGCACAGTGTAGATCGCCGGAAATGACCTGTTTGCATCGTTGCTGTACTACAACAAGAATCCTCTGTGTTTTATTCAAGTCAACAAAATAAGCTCAAGAGCCGCTTTTTGTTATGCAAATCAGTTTGCATACCTCTTGTGGAAACTGAAACTCGGCTGGGATGCATTAAAAACCATACGGTCTTCACTTTGAGTAGAACAATAGATAAACTAAGCCAGCTCAAGCTTGGATTTCATCAGTTTGGTTAATCTTCGTCAATCTGGTCTTCTATATGGATGTTTTTCTGGCTTCCTCATCTCAGAAGCTGCCGATAGGATTAACATCATCTTCCTAACCTAACTACATCGAAACTAAACAAACTCGCTATCAATAAAAGGTATGCGTAAATATTAACCAATAGCCTGTGGCTAGAGCTGCCAAGCCATTCTTCTCCATTGTGGCGGCAGCCCTTTTTGCTCCATTCATGTGTAGTAACTTGCTAATTTCAATCATTAATCACAGATCACTGTGTAGTTGGCGACTTTAATTGCTTGTTAAGTCACCTGTCACTTCTGTCAACAAACCTGACCGTAGCTTTTCTCTTTTCATGAGTTTTTATTGCTTTGATTGCGATTACAAGCACCTCCCGCGCTGCGCAGTCTCTCGGATCCCGGCTGTGGAGATCACGCGGCCTAGAGTGCCATCTGCGATTGAGATATTTTCCACGCTCGCAGAATTATTAGTTTATTACAATGATTCATGAATACTCCAGATAGACTAAGTACCCACATCAACGCAACTTATGGAAAGGCACCACCATGATGCAAGCACAGCTACTTGGAATGTTGTTGAGCCGGATATTGTGCGCCTGTAAATGGAATTCCAGTAACTGGAATTGGAAAGGTATTGTCTTTTAGCAAATGTTAGTGACGGCTTTGCACGTAACGTTGGTTCACCATCAATGAAGTTTGACTGTCGACTGAGGAGCGTAAAAAAGACAACTTGACTAAAGTATAACTCTTTAATGACACTGGCCTTTTGGGGGCTTTTTCCCCCCATTTTTTCGCACTATCTTGTTTGCTATGTCTTGAATTTAATTACTGCAATCATTATGGAGAACCAAACCTAGTTTCATTACACAAAGATAGCAAAGAATGCTTAGCCACGAGTGTGGTTGTCATTCTATCAATCTTTCTTCTGGAAACTTGCCGTGAACGGTCTTTGCAAGATCTTTCTTATTTAGATCTCGAACTCCATATCAGTGTTAGATCCGCCCTTCCGATAAACAACCACGTGTATTTTAGTGGCGCCTCCTCGATGAATAGTGCAACTTTTGTTTTCTGTGTAACTGAATACTTTTCTCCTGTTTCCTAAAAAGGTACTTTCTTTCCAACTAAATTAGAAATATATTCTTTGCATTTCGACCGTGTGCCAACACGAGAAGGGCTACGAGGCGAAGTCGATCGTCCATACTACAAGTATTTGTACATTTCTTTATGTATGTATCCTGTAACTCGGACTTACACCAAATACCTTCGGGGGGGGAGGGTGTGGAGCATTCTTGTTTATGACGTACTGTATATGTGCGGCGTGCGGGTTAGAGCGCAGTCATTATATTCGTGAAACATTTCTTAACAAATAGCACTATTTAGTGCAAGACTTGTTTCGTAGACATAGTGACTGCGCCCTATAGACGATTCAGAATAATCAAACCGGCAGGTAAAATAATCCGTGTTCGTTTTCACAATAACTTGGAAATCAGGATTTTGGAGATATGTTTTCTCGTAAAAACCGGGTCCGTTGCACATACCTACCCGGTGTATCCGTATAAGTGCTCCCACCCCTCCCTCCCACCATCCCCGGGCCAAAAGGACCGAATTCGTTAGTAAAGTCAAAATTACTGAAATAACTAAGAGTGCATCTAACTGAGGTATTCGCTGCATTTTCTGCGAGGTACAAACATAAGAAATTATTATTATTATAATTATTACTAAGGTCATTTTAACCAAAATGGGAACTCTTTGACTGTTCCATCTATTGTTTAGTAATATACCAGGAGCCTATTCCTGGTAATGGGCTCCTGAATATACTCATTATACTCTTATACGTATTGGTTCTGAAATCCAAATGAAGCGAGTGTTTTCTTATATATAGTTGTTGTTTAACACATATACTTTTCAACGAAATCTAGAAATGTTTCACTTGTGTGTATTATAAATTGTGCGTAAATTTTGTTCCTTATCCCGAAATATACTATTTAGCGGATAAATTCAGTGATTCAAAGACATTTTTATAGACACCCCATACCCAAACGACACTAGACTGTTCAGAATTGTTTAGATTGCTTTTTGAGAGCCCAAACTGCTGCAACGATTACAAGAAAATCAATTAAACCGTGACATTACCATGAGGTTGTAATGTCAGAAGCGATGTCAAAGATCTATCTCAAGCGGTGCTCACCTTTCAGTCTATGCAAATCAGGTTTCAAATACAAAAAATACAGTAAACGAGAACTGAACGGAGAACGTCAAAATCAAAATGCGTGATTATTTGTTTGCGCTGCTTCATTAAGTCCTCCTCGCAAAGTTTGTTAATTTACCAGACTCTGATAGGAGAGGTAGACCCCGTTCGACTCGGGTTAGTAGATTTTACAATGCTGCCGGCGTTATCGAAACTTTGTGAGCTGTGATTAATTGCAGTCCATAATTTCCCGTAGATATAGTAACATCTTATTAAACTCGATTGCTCGGTCCGTACCGTAAGTTAATGATCCTCGTTTCCCCTCTCATTTGTTATGGCACGCGCGCTTGGGCCATAAAGCAGTGAGAAAACTCAGTCCATAACTTACGGTACGGACCGAACAAGCGAGTTTAATAACAGGGAACTATTTCTCTGGAAGACTGAAAAAGGTACTTGATTCCTGAAAATGAGTCAGTTTTATTTTTAATACTTCTTCGTAAGACAAATTAATGTCCTAGAATTTACACATATATTTGTTCGATATGACGTTGTCTTTAGTTGTGAAGTTGCGGTGTTTGATTTGGTTTGATTTGCAGTCGGCTGTTGGTTTCCGGTTGAAATAGAGCAGAATGGATAAAGAGCTTTCAATAAACCATCTATTTTTTTGAGAACATAATTCTTCTTTGGAAAGAACATCTTTTGGCCAATTTCAGAGAAAAAACTCAACCCACAATAGGCATACAGTGACTGAGAGTAACAATTCAAATCACCGAGGTGTTATTTAGACAGGTCTTTTTATTATCTTATGGCATTTCGAGGTAGGATGTACAATTCTTGAAGCGTAAACAGTAATTATAATTATTTCTCGAGAGACTTGTCATTTCGAGACAAAGTTGGCATGTTTAGCCCTGAAATGCAAATCTTAACGCATCTATATCCCATCTTATATAACAATAATTAAGCGCTGAGTGTTATGGAGTTATTGTTACGAAATATATGGAATTTAGATTGTTTAAAATTATTTTGAATATCAGGCATAGTTGTGCATTTGTTATGACTTTAGTTTCCGCACAAATTTACGTAATGTCTTAAAACTAAAACTGTTCTAGACATATTTTAGATAGCAATTGATGTCGGATTTAAACAACTCGCCCGGGAGGCGATACCTATAGACCTCGCTACCTCAGCTCACAGTTATGCCGAAACGTTCTGTTGTTGCAAGGATTTTGGATGA
Organism: Actinernus sp. WN-2022; assembly: GCA_030867875.1. Lineage (NCBI taxonomy): Eukaryota > Metazoa > Cnidaria > Anthozoa > Actiniaria > Actinernidae > Actinernus > Actinernus sp. WN-2022. The sequence goes on from JAOWCC010000577.1 coordinate 126,787,776, forward strand.
GTTTGGAAATATTTCGTAAACATGCCCGTACCGTTACCTTGACATTTCTGTACCGTAACATGTCCATTGCATTATTCAATGAGTGAAAGGGTAAAAAATACGAGGAACAACGTTGATGCCACGGCCACGAATGGAGATTTCACCGTATAATATTATTATTACTTCCCCCGTGTTCTGATTGGACAGCATCCGTACGTGCGCAAGGCATTAGTTTGGTTTGCCATGATTTATGGACGGCTTTCGATTCTAGATTGTACTGTTTTTGTAAATGTTTATATTTACATTATTTCAAGTCCCAGGTACAAGGAAGTGATTTTCACTAATAGACACTTTTCACGTTACGTCATAGCCGCCATGTTGGTGTACAGTTAACATGAACAATATATTCTTCGTTAGCTTCTTTTGTTCTGTACACCAACATGGCCGCCATGCCCTTTGTCATTTGAATCTCTGGGGATCGAGTGCAAACCATCTATAAGCAGTTAAAGCCAGAGTTTCTTTGTTTGTTTGTTTGTTTACTGTTGAACATATTGTACACCAAATTGACATGCTCGTCAACTTTTTATTTCAAAATATTTTATTTTATTACTTTTGTCCTACGATTGTCTTTTTAATGGTGCCTATCCTGCAGTTTTTCATATGGTTTCTGGTTTCTGTTTTAATCCGATAAAAGAGACAAACGGAAATCTATTAAATTAAAATGGTCAGTGTATGAAAACTATAAAGAGTATGTGTGCGTGTTGGGACTGCTTTATTTTAAGAAGAAGAACTTCCATATTTACAGAATGGCGCGCAAAGGCTGCTTAGCGCACATTGCGTATTTTCGCTCGGTATCATTCGCGCGCTTTTCATCACAGCCACGCGGCTACAGAGCTGTGCACAGCCTGTTCTATCACAGCCTTACCCCACCCCCTCCGTTTTCTGCACGATGAGCGTATTTGTCGTTCTTGGCGTGCTTAGCAAAGCTTTTTTGACGTAATCTAGCTTAGTAGTGGATTAGAAATTGACTCGTTCTCGCTGCTATCCCAACTGACATTCAATAAATGTGTTCCCGGCTTGAGTAATCTGAGACAGCTTAGGGCAATAACGACTTGTTTATCTCCCAGTACATTATACGCGGATAATATGTGCTGTGAAGAAGAGCCACCTAAATCAGAGTCATATATCTATTGATATTTAGTGTTTACATGTGGAATGCTCTGCCAATGAGCTTAGGATTAGCTGCTATACGCCTATATATTTGTTGTAAAACTGAACAAAGAAGGGAGATTACAAGAGGGAACTCTTTACACGAGATTAGGAAACGGAAAAAATAATGAAAAACCGGATTTAGAAATTGATTTTTGATTTAGGAGCTCAGTAGTTGAACTGTTTGGCCGAGAAACCTTCCAAAGATCTTTTGCGCTCAAGGAATTCCGGTTTCGCTCAGTGACGCGAGGGTAGACATACGGTATGATAAAGCACTCAGGCTGTTCATGGGGGAATTAGGGGGCTCTAAGATTTCATTCCATTTGATAGGACTAAATATTTTAGATCCTCTATTTGTTATCTGGCATCATATCTACGCTTAATCAATCTCCACGGATTAGCGCGTACTTAAAAGGCGATTACATGGGTTATGCAGGCTGTGAGGGTAAACTAGACCAAAAACCGTGGAATACGGCGGCTCTTTTGCGCCTAATTTATCATCCTTCTGCTCAATTACATCAAAGCTACGCTCTCTTAGGTTCTCCCTATCATTGGTTAAGTGAGAATTCGAGGATGAAAATCAAGCAAGTGCCGGCTTTTTGTGATGTTGACGATGTTGACTTGTCGGTGTCGGAGTAATTGGGTGTCTGCTGCAAAGTGAGCTGCACAATGGTTTTTTCACGTGGCCATTCAGCTCAAAACTAATTAACACCGAACTTTATGAAGAGCTTGAGTTTGGCTCCAGCAAAGAATAGGACTAACACACCTTTTGTGTAAAGCCTGTTTCAATTACTTCTCGATCCTTAGATTTGCTCCTAATATGCAGTTGGGTGCGCCAGAAGTTTGCAGTAGTCAACTTGAAGCAAAAATATGGCTACCTGGGTTTGCTGTATGTCGCTTTTCAGCCATTCTTTTCCATTTTCTTTAGATATTATTAAAGTCACGGCACACGCCCCAAAGTTCAAAGGACTCTAACTGATCAGTTTATGTAGACCAATCAGAGACAAGTAATGCTCGTTTTACTAATTCGTGTTGAGCATGTGTTTGATGAAGTGTAATTCCTCGGTCATCGAGAGACACAAATTAAATTTCCTTTCGACACCAATGGGTATCATTAAGAAGTTTGCGAGTGTCTCTCTTAATCATACAACAGTATAAACGCTAAGTCTCTCTCTGTTCAACATCAAACGAAACCAGCAAGCCCAGAAGTGATCATTGTCAATGAATCTCACGCGATAATCAGAACTCCTTCAGTTTTCAAGGAGTCAATTGAAAGACGTTTGTTTGTAGTGTCTAACCAAAGAAAGAAGTAAATTTCCACCTTGTGCATTTTGAGAAACGAAAATCCCTGAATGAAACGTTTCAAGTCAGTGTTTTTCTTAGATAAATAATGATCAATTCTTCTTTATTTCGACTTCTTTTCACTGTTTTTTTTTCTGCTAAAAAGCAAAATTTATATCATTACGCTATTATTCTTTCAGAGATTTGACGTCTGAAAGAGTGCCCTGACTTCTGTACGCAGCTTCTCGAATAATAAATTATAATATGACAAGTTCAAGTGCTTATAAATAATTCTCTCAATTCTTAATAAATTGGACGATTCGATACCACTTTATCAATACACACCACAATTACAAATGCGGCTTTCCAAAATTGAAGTAAAGCATTTCAATTTTGGCCAAAATAATAGATTTTATTGGCAAAGGAAATCAGCGAGGTGAGTGTGTGGCTCCATCACAAATCCAAAAACAAGACTTAAAGGATCTCATTCTAGTCAGATTAAATAATCCCGGATTAATAGGCACCTAGTGACGATTTGGTGACAAGGAAAATATTCGTTAAGAAGCTGGATTTGTCGAGAGTACGGATAACGTTGACATGAGCTGTCAGGAGCTTGATCAACGACTCCATAATGAAACTTGAATTAAGCCTCTTTTGAAAGTATGCATCGGTAAACATTCTGAAACAAAATCTAGCATTATGCTTAGCAAGGAACCAGCGAGGAAGGTCAGAGCAGCTACTGCGACAGCTGGCTGGGATTAGTCTCCTTGCTCACCGCAGAACACCAAAATGACCACAGAGAATAATAGAGATCCCTTAAAGCAAAACACACCACAAGATCAGCCGACTAAGCCTTTTTTACCTTTTTCTATAGAGAATATTCTAAGGAAAGGAGCTTTTAGAAGCCGGCGAGATCCGTTCGTCCAGGAAACTGATTCCCCGCGAATCAGTGTAAAAACGCCACCGGTGAGAGAAACAACCCCAAACGCTGCCGCCGAGAACATCTTTGTACGTCTACCATGGCTCGCATACACGCGGTACTGTCCTCCAAAAATACCAAGTAAGTTTTCGCGTTTTAGAATGTGCTCCAGGTTTTCCGTTTTCTAGTTAATCAATTCTTAAACAGGATAAATCAGGCCATCCGGCATAATTGTAGTATAGTTACTGTACTCGCGTGGGACGCTGGCGAAAAGAACTTCTTGAAAATGCAGCGTTATGGAAAAGAGGCATTTTGAGATGAATAGAGCAAGAGTTTGGGCTACTTCAATGTTATTTTATTTGGTTGTATGAGGAAATCGAATTGGACGATGGTGATATAGAGATGCAAAGTTAGAGGTATTTTGGCAGTCTCTTTATGCATGTCTCCGGTTATTTCTTTGAAGAGATTTAGAGTTTTAGACAAAATGTGCTGATTCTAAACTCTCCTTGAGAACATACGATAAAGTTGTCACGGCTGCTGTTAGCCACTAGCTTAGCGATTCACTTTTTACGCCACAGAACACAGAAAAGCACTCAACAAGACTGTTACCTCTGTAGTTTATATTAACATTTCATTGTTTACTGTTTCTAATGTTGTAACTTGAAACTACACGTATTATTTCAAATGGGTACAGAGAAACCTTTTCGACAGCTCTATCGATATAGAAAATTCATTAAGACTAAGCGAAACGACTGAATAAGTTAGAGACCCGTTCGCCGCATTGACTATCAGGTCTGAACATGTACCTTAAATGAATCGAGACGCTAGAGTCTACACAAAACCCACAACAACCACAATAAGGTACACGTCGGGCTCAATTCTTGTCCACAAATAAGAATATTAATATCACGGACAGTTAAGTCTACTTTGTTATTATTTTCACGGTCGAAGGAGATGGATGGACGTTTGATCGTTCAGTTTTGTTGGGTTTTGAATGTACGCGACCATGTTATCATCTGAGGCAATGACATACTCATTTAATAAAGCACTTGTTTTCTCTACTTTATAGTGCGTCTGATGATCCAATATTCTCACTGTTGTGGCCATTTTGGGGCTGGAACTCTCCATAAACTGTTCGAGATCAAACAGGAAACTTTAAATGGACAGGAAATCCACCAAAAACACCGCTAGGATTGAGAACATAACTTTGTTTGATTTGTTATCCAAGATGGCGGGTGAGAATGTGTACATAGTGCAATAATACGTCTTTATCACCTCCTTTTCTGGCTTCTTATGACCTAGGGGCTTTCGGAAGAAGAAAGAAAAAGACAACGAGAAATAGTTTTCACAAAGCAAAACTCAAAACCAATTAAGTTTACTACGTGAAAAATAAACTAAATTTTACCCGCCTCGACAAATAACCCGCCTCCGTTATGTAGTATCCTGTTTGGATCAACCCTAGCTAACAAATCAGGTGAAATGAGTAAAAACTCTCCTTGAAAGTCGTCTTCTTTTCACCTAGTGATTCTCGCAGGCCTGTTCGAGTTCTTTAATTTTATTCAACATGAGAGTTTCTGTTCGTGATGTAAATTTACTTAACATTGTCTCACCAAGGTGTGAAAAAAAGTTAAATTGAATGAGTGGTGGGGTTTACTCCTAACAGGAAAAACACACAATAGATTTCTCCATGTCGTGACTTGGAGGAGGTGTTCATTAAGGTACTTTTACCTCTTCGTAGCCTGTTATCCCGATCATACTATCGAATAACAACGTTGCAAATGAATGTTGAAGTTGCTGAACGAATTTGGAACTGATCACTGTTAGTTCAAGTGCCACAACGTTTGAGATTTCTCGGTTCGATCAAAGAATGATAAATCTCTAGAATTTAACTTATTTAAAACCACGAAAGGCAGGTTGGTAACCTCAATCGAAATCCTCACTGATACAACAAAGAGAGGCACGCTTTGATATTTGTCGAAATCATCTAGAAAAAAAGAACGAATTTGCCAGATGGATTGCGGAGGTTTTGCTCTTCGTTTGCCTTTTCGAATTCCCAAGATTTTCAGAAGTTGAAATGCATCGGCTTTAGCTATTTAATGTAATTTTCTTTCAAGATTCTTCAAGTGTTTTCGTTCAAGAGCTTAAACCCTTAGGTATGTGATAGAGCCTTGAGTACGATTACGCCAACTGAAGATGGAATTCTGTAGTTTGCTTGCCGTGATACCTCATGTGTATAGCTGTTAAAGAAGATCGGCCTAACCCTAGCCTAACAAACAAACAAACAAGCAAACAACCAATCTCGAGATTTAAACAAGAAAGTGTTTGAAAATCAAATCTCGAAGCTCAAGGGCAAAAAAACTACAATTCCTAACTAGGTGCATTGACACAGAAAATCAGTCTAAAAATGAACCGTATTTTTAATGTCTTACGCAACGTTTTTCAATTAAGGTTCTCAAGTGTTTGAAGCTTTTGAATTGGAAAATATTATCGACCATCCATCTTTAGCTTTAGATAAAAGAAACGGCCATGTGTTTTCATATTTTCGGGGCACATGTGGCGGTTATTGAAGACCTTCCAGAGAGTCACTGCATTCATTTTTATTTGCAGTTTATTCACCGGGCCTTTTCTTCAAACATAACTGAGTCTTCTCGTTTTGTGCGAGAAACGTTTAATAGACACTCCTACCGTTGGATTTTCAAAAGTCTCTATGACTCCTTACACTCGTATGGCTCCTCGTCGAACGATCTACTCATTCAAAAGAGCATTGTTTAGCTCAAGCAGCTTTCCTTTAATTCCATGCACTAAGCCGCAAGTCAATGAGGGACAATGAGGAGCTCCTATATACGCAGCATTGGAATTTCACTAACAATACTCGACTCGCGGCGTGTTCAATTGAACATATGGAAACGCCCAAACCGTAGAGTGAGATCTATACAGCTAAATGTCTCCAGTTAGAACTATAAGATTCAGTTCGAGCTGCAGTCTCTTCAGCCATGCTTAAAAATATTGCCTAAACCTGAAACAATAGTTGTTTTAGCTCTATACAAAAAGAATTTTCAGAGCGACTCTTGGAACTTATTACGAAATAGAATCGCACCTTGATGTATTGAACAGTCAAAGAGTATAAAGCAGCCGAAGTAATATATGGTGTAGTTAGGGAGGGTCGGCGTAGCTCGGGAGAATCAGTTCATATTATATAATACTCGACGAAACGGCAGGATTTTGGCCAGTTTCTAAAGGCTTCGACGTTTCAATCATTTTCTATCTTTGAAAATGAATTTCCTTTTTGTTCTGTTGACTTGAGTCCTGATAATATTGCTGCTGTAAATTGATAACATCTGAGTTCTCAAACGAAAATTTCTAGTAGAATTTACAGGGATCAATAAAATGCATGAAAAGGTATGGACCATGGAATATAAATCTGAAACAGTCCCATTGCCAAAGATATAGAAATATATGTTGTGTAAATAAGGCGCTCGCAGATCGTCTGAAAAATAACTTCGAAAATTGTCGCAGAAACCTTGCTCGTCCTTTAATCTTGCATGCCAAACATTTTCATATTTAGCTTGCGTACAATAACGCGTTCTTGTACGATTGAACGGCACGTCGTCCTCAGTAAGTCAGAATGATTTTCTGAGAAAAATTAACATTAAGATTCCATTTTCTTCTCACTTGTAGGATCAAAACCGCGAAAAGGAAACCGCAAGCACAAATTGGACAGAAATCCGAGGATTCCATTTTCAACGTCACAGCTCGCTGCGCTAGAAGCCAAGTTTTTGGACACTCATTATCTATCGAGCGTCGAAGTCCGTGAACTTTCCTCTTCCCTCTCTGTAACCGAACACAGAGTCAAGATTTGGTTCCAGAACCGACGAGCGAGGGAGAAAAAGACCAAAGGAGTGACTTCGGGAGGTCCTTATATTGACATAGAAAACTAAAATCACTGAAATCAGTATACTGAAATAATACCAACATTAAAAAGATTCAGAAATCATCGCTGAAGTTTGCTGGACTCGGAGCAGGGCTGTTCCTAAGCGAGGCCATCTATATAACTCGCACCTAGTGACGTATGAATACTCTCCACATTTCTTAGTCCCACTAAAGCTAAGAAATTAGAAACAATCACTTCTCTTGTGTAGAATTCAGTCAAAAAGATAAAAACGCTTAGCATTTCACTCAGTGGGAGCGAGCAGAATAACATTTCAATGTCGCACAAAGGATTCAAAATCTCACAAACTTTATTCACCAAAATGCCACAAGAAAAGGATTTGTAAAGTTTAACAAATCTGACAGTTTTACAGGATGACCGCCCCAAGTGAAAAGGAAAGAAGAACGAGTGAAGTCAAACACGTCCGCGGTAATTTTGACACAAACGTTGTTAATACATTTTTAGCCCGCCCATAGCTTTTATTAAGCTAAGTAATATTTAAGTTTTCGCTAAAACCTGATTTGGGTGTCTACCGGCTTCATCCGCCACCCTGCCTTCTCAATGGTCGTTTAGAAATCAAAAATATAGATGAAAAACCGAATCAGAATATTTTATTGTTAAAATGTTGCCATAAAGCCTTAACTTGTTTATTTCAGATCCTTAATGTGTTGTAAAAAAAATATCCACTGAAATCCGAGGACAAAAACGAAATTATTCGTTTGCACCTGCTAGCGAAATTTGATGCCCGCTAAAAGTTAAAAGCATATGATCGATGGAAAAAGATTATGAAGTAAAATGCCGAGGCGTGCTGATACTATCAAATACGAATTTTGAAACCAAGAATTCCAAGTTTAGGTTTCCAATGTCTACAAGCCGTAAATGCAATACGCTAGCTAGAAGTTTGTCTGTGAGATGCTTAGGCCGATATCACAAGCTAAAATAACTATTTTCGGTCTCCATAAAGTTTAGTTTCGGAAAGTAATGTCTGATATTACTACGTAAGGCCTTTTTAGTAGTCAATTCGCAGTATTTTTTTCAGTTATCTTTTCGGATCTGTTATCAAAAGGCGTATCTCAAGAAGTTGTTTTTTGGTTAAAATTGAACCAGGCTTCATTAGTACCTTGATCTATCTAAGTGTTGCTCTATATCAAGTGTCTGACTGCATTTCGAAGTGTTAGTATCAATTAACAAACTAAAAACATATTCAAAGTTTATTATTGGAAGCGAATTACATCTTTCTAGAAAAAAACGTTTCAAATCTATCCTTAGATGATTCTAAAATGAAAATAAATAAACCCAATTAAGATAAGAATAAGCTTCTTTGAGAATCCAATCCGATCCTTTTTCCTCCAAAAGTGGAAGATGTTTCTTTCATGAAACTCAAACTTCTGAACATTGATTACTGCATGAAAATTGATCAAGAATTTAAAGGACCACAGAACAAGTCGAGCCATTCAAAGTTTTATTAACTAACATATTTACAAACTCTGTAAACCTCATATGCATTTCTAGGACAAAAGCCAGTGTCCGAAGTGCGTTCGATTGACCGTATTTCAGAATAAGAAATACGAATGGAACAGTCTCTGGAAATCACTGATTCAGGCGCATTTTGCACTGTAAGCTACAATCGCTTAATAACATGATATTCAGGAGACATTAATATTCAAGTTGCTAAAAATTCCCGATAGAAGTGATTTGTAGTGATCATTCTGTTTATTCTTATATCGGAATACGGTCAATCGAACGCACCCTTCGTATTAAAAGCTCTGAAACCGCTCTCAACCATACAGTTTGCCGACGAACAGAAGCCAAAAGCCTTTTGAAGGATATGATTAGTAGTACATTAATTATATTTTCCCCATTCACAGCTGCAGCCACAAGTCAATTAAAAGCTAGTACTGGAACGAAAGTTGAATCAAATAAAATAGAAAACTATTCCGTGGCGGCCGGTCCCTAATCTGCTACCGGACCGGAAAGGTTAGACTGACCTGAAACGTGACTTGATGGGTTGGCGAGACTATGGTTCGTCGCGCCTTTGTTAGTGGAGTTTTTCGAAATTAAATTTATTAGAAATAAACACGTTCCTACACCGTACTTGTTTGTAGATGGAAATCCAAGTTTAGCTCTGCCTTCCCATGTTTTGTCGCATAACCGTTCAGTACATGCCGCACAGGGGAGGTGGTAGATCAGTGTATAAAAGAGTGTGTTTTCACCACTTTTTCTGGAATAAACGTCTCGTAATACTTCATTAGTCGTTCGTCCCCCATCCAGTACACATATTATGGTGCTACCAAAAGCAGGCAAATAATTTATTTCCGCAAGTTAACCATTATGTCTCTCGCATTGTGTTTTAAGTTAATTCTTTTAATGTTTTATCTTAGCCGGCCTGCCAAATGTCATACATATCGTTTTCTTAAATTTTCTTCAATTTTACTAACAAACAATCACTGACTTCTCACTGAGTTTTATACTTTTCAGTTATTCAAGTTGTCCTTAACCTCGTGCATTGTTAATTTTCATACCTATTTTTCCTTTCATTCTTTCGGTTACGACCTAATCCAGTAGAACTAAATATTTTCTGAACATTTTTTCCTTATTGCACAATTACTCCTTTCATTGATGGTTACCGATCTACTTCATCGTGCCGTCCGAACCCTGCAAACATCGTTTTAATATTTCTAAACCGGTTCACCTATTCATTTCATATTGATTAAAGTTTCTACCGACTTATTGTTCGAGACGATTGGAGGACGGCATTTTATAACCGTTAATTTCACTAATCTCCGACTAAACACCTTTAATTTCATTTTCACTCAAACTTTTATTTCATTTAATAATATTCACATCAGATCTATAACTCAACAAATTGATTTTTAATTGAAATTGTTTACAGCTAATATGGTTGACTAGATTAAGGCTTTATAGCAACAGTCGGGTCCGACCGGGTATTATACGGGTACGATTTTGATTGATGAGCTCTGTTCAAAGTTCATATATTACATACTGCATCATAAATATTTCTCCGATATGCCTTTTACGGTTTTTCAAAAAATGAACAATAAAATCTTCCGATTAGTCCGTGATTGTAAGATCTGATTATAATCAAGCAGAAGTCGCTGGCTTCAAAGTTTCAGGGCAATAAAGCCCGGCTAGAATGAAGTGAACGAGTTTACAAATTAGTGTTCTTTTCATTCTGATATTGAATTAAGTACCGGGATGCAAAGTCGGTTAAGAGTAGTGGATATTTGGATACTTTATTTCATTTACGGCCCTATCCAATTAATATCATTTAAATGCCACACAATTAACAAATTTACGAACTTTAATTTTCATTGTTATTTGCTTCAATCTTCAATTATGCACTTCAGTAGTTAAGACTTCTGCGCCAATTGTGATCAACTTTCACTGAGAAAAATAAATAAAAAACAAAAACAAACAAAAAATGATGAACAAGAAAAAATAATTCGCGACACCGGAATATGTGTATATGTGAGTCATCACAGGCAACAAAGCGGAATATCTTATTGAATTAGAATTTCCTCGTTGGTGTAATTAATTTCGTGCTGGTCGATAATTAGAATTTTTCATTTTAGAATTTACTCTAGTGTCTTCTGTATCCGTTCAATAATACGTCCGTGTGAAGATGAAGACCGGATCTTTGTGAATTGTATTTGTTCATTGACTATCAAAAATATCAATCATCTGACAGTTTTCAATCAATAAAACAATGAACTGAGTTCAATCCTAAAATGGCGACTCCACGATAATACGAGCTGTCATACTACTAATACGAATGGCGGTTAAAGCACCCTCCTCTGGGGGGAGTTGCAAAATTGCTCGCCTCTCACCTCGGGGACCCGGTACCGGGTTCGATTTCGGCGCCATATCTCCGGGTTCTCTGGTTTTCCTCCGGGTCCACAAAACTAACCTAAATTCCAATTCGGAAAGCACGCAGTGCTATGTAGGTAAATTATACGATTTTTAGAGGTTAACAAGGCAGGATTACAATCCTTTAACCCGAGAGATTCAGATTTTTGTATTTCTCACCGTTTAGCACAAGGTTCTCCATCAAGTAAATAGTTGAATTGTAAAATATTTCTTAATTTGAGTGCTGCGTCTATGAGTTATAGAGGTTTGCTAATTATGTGACGACATGTGGGGACTCATTTATTATACAAAAAAGTGCTGGCAGAATGTACATATTTTTCGAAACACCATGTAATATGTACCCTGGGTGCCAGAGGTTCTACTGTCCTCTCTACCTGTCTCTAAGCCAAAGTTTAGGATCGACGCCGGAAGGCAACTCGTGCGAACTCCAGCGACGCGACGGGTTCACGCAACGACACGGAATGGGTAAACAATGGCGACCTTGGAAACTGCTATGGCGTGATCCAATCGCAGCAATCGTTACAAATGAATTTGCTCTAGGCCAATCAGAGGGCCAGGGTTAAATTCTGAGTCAGAAAGAGTCAGACATACTTCGCGCGCCCAGAGGTTCTCCCAGCCTTCTCGTCGATCCTAAACTTTGGCTTAGAGAGGGCATGTGATTTTACCAAATATTAAATAAATGACCTTTTGTTGGCCTCACATGTCGTCACATAATTAGCATATTGGAAATAGAAACCTCTACAACTCATAGATGCCACACTCACATTAAAAAAATATTAAAAGTTCAACTATTTATTTGATGGAGAATCGATTTTAATGATAAAAACAATTGGGCTCATATACACTTTAATAATGCTCATAGTGAGACATGTGTTGACGAGGATTGGGTTCGCTGTACGTCACTGCAGCTGTGTGTGTGCTCTTTAGGGGCCAACCAGTTAACGTTTTAGGGGAGGTATTTTCAGAAACTAATCTTGTGCTTTTCCTTTTTGCAAAAGGAACACAAGTGAAAATAAATATATTGCATGCAGCTATGGGCAAGAAAAAGGGCCGAATGAGAAAAATAAATGTACACGTACTACCTGGATTTTTTTTATACCATTCCAGGAGTGAACAAATCAATTCATGACATACATGCACACAATATAGATCACCCTCCCCTCCCCTAAGAAGTTAAATGGTTGGCGCCTTGTCGACCCTCCCTACATTCACAGTCAGGTGAATCAGCAGCAAAATCCAGTTATCTCTTCCGCTCCAACAAATATTTGGACAGGAATAAAGCATTAGGTTTGAGAGAGCTTTAGTTGTTTCATTCGAGTTTTAGTCCTTGGAATTCATCTCAAACCTTCATCGTAAAGCCAATAATAATGTTATATTACGTGGTCTACTGGAGGTATTAAATTTATTTTGTTTTCAGTGATAACATTATGGCTAAAGCTACTCAATACCTTTAAATATTTAATTCCCTTTGAACGAGAGAATGTCAAGTGTCGACTGCGCGTATAATCCACTTGTGTTTTGATTTAATACTTAGAGTGGTTGATGTGGTTGTGCCCCGGCCGAGGGTGGTCACGTTGGCCGACGCGGCCAGACACGACTGTATTATGGTCTCTTCCGCAGACTTGACACCGAACCGAAGATTTTGTAATCCACTTTACCCTTACCCATCCTAAATCAAACCGGTTTGGAAAGCACATCAAGACATTCACAAGTACATGGTATTTCTTTTGTATCCCAGGCTAGCGCTGTTATTTTTGTAGTTTAGTCTTAGGTAAGGCTCAGTGAAGGTTCAATTCGATTTTCGGTGGCCCCTTAATCATTCTCCGATCGATGCCGTGTCATAGAAGAGTGATTCTTGAAATATCCCTTGAATTGATAACAACGGAATGGAGCGATAAAACAGCCGCAATATGCCCAAAACCAAAACTGATGCGCAAATCGTTAGTCTGCTCCTGAACATGTGCCTTTTCATTTCCACTCGTAGCAAGGTAAACAATAAACTTGTCGATGCAGAGTTCCCGAGAATTTCCAGTGATTTGATGTGGTCTATTAAAAAGGCAGGAAAAACTAATGACTTACAGATTTATCATTAGCTTTTCTGCATTTAATTGACTGAAAAATAATTAATTTTGGATGTGCAAAACATTCAGCAAACGATTTTGGAAACACGCTGGGAGCCATGACAAAATCATACTAACAGAAGCACAGAAATAAATAATAATAATTACCCCCTGCCCATTTAAAATTTACCATTCATTCAAGAGATGAATAACATCTAATGATGAGTGGATTAATTAAGCCCATCAATGTTGATCCGAAGCCACACATGAACCGATGTGTTTTATATACAGTGCGGCCCTGGATTAATCGAAGCCACCCTCAGAACAAAGAAGACTTTATGTTAAACCCATTGACAATAAACAACTCATTTCCGGAAACCTAATATGCGACTCAAGAGGGAGAGATTAGATGATTGCGTTATGGGGTATTAAGAGACAATTGAGTTTATATTGACTGTAAAAGGGTTGACGCACACATATCACTGCTAGGTAAACATCTAGCCAATCAGAAAGGATTACTGCCTGGTGCTGTCATCATATTGCACGGGGACTTAGAGGGGTGGAGCCTAAATGAATAGTTTTGTCAAAAATTCTTGGGAATGTTTAATGTTCAAGAAAAGTTCCAACTGTTAGCTAATTACATGTTTAGGACCGTTATCTGAGATAAATCGATATGAATGGCCTTTGTAGAACTGCTGTGGAATACTTTCAATTGGTTATCAAAGTGGAAATATCCTTTAATTTATAGTTGTAGATATCCATAGTTGTCAAATCACTTTGACATGGCTGTCGAGTCAGTTGGTCTGGCGTTGTTTATACAGATTCGTCAAAGGGTATCACAAAAACAGTATAGTTTCAGTCTCCAATTAACTAATCGTCGTTGCTCTTTTCTTGAGAATTTTCTGAGCGATGAAATACCTTAGCCGGTTATTAAACATTTTCGATGACATTTTCCTGCAGTATTCCGAAGTCTGCTGCATTTCTTTTACTTTCCCTCTCGACATGCAAATGAAGTTAATTAAGATTCAGTATCAGAGTACGTGAATATATTCGAAACAGTTCAAACAGCATGATTTTGATGATGAACAATCTTATTTAAAATTTCCCCAAAAATACAGAAATCATTATTTATCTGGAACCTTATAGTTATTTAAAATATCGAAAAAGGTATAAGGTAAAAAAACGTATCTAGGTGAGGCGCGTTTGATTAACCGTATCCGGAATATATTAGAATACACAGAATGAGCACTAAAAATCGTTTGTATCGGGAATTGTTAGCCACCTGAACACTAAATGTATCTTGAATATCATATGTCAGCAAGCGTTTGTAGCTCACCATCCAAAATGTGCCTGAACCAGTGATTTCCAGAGACTATTCCATTTATTCTTATTCTGGAATACGCCGTCAATCGAACGCGCCATGGCCAGTTAATGTAGTACTGGATATTAAACTTGCGACAATACTTGTCTTGTCAGACTGCAAAACACGAGGCCAGCTGCCGAGAGCCTTACCGTCCTTATCCGTGAAGATGTGAAGGTCTAACCATTTGCAGATCGAGAAGGAAATTGTTTCACAACACATTCTACCAAGTTATTTTAAGGCCTTGAGTATTGGCCTGACCGGTAATTAAACGCCGGACCTTCCGCAACTGAGAAAAGTACAGTTCCGCACTTCACCACAACCGCACGGGTACAGGTAGCCCAATCCGAAAACAAATGAGCGGAAACACCACCAAGAAAAGCAGCTAGCAGGCTACCGCACGGGCCGCACGGGCGGTTGGTGCCGATGCATTACTCTAAGGTGCGTTTCTTTGGGAGAACCGAATCCGGTTCTTGAATCCAAAAATAGATTTTGCGTTTCTTTACTAGAATCTCAAAGCGAATTTTAAATCTGTCGAATCCATACTCAGAATGGATTCTATGGATTATTCATATAGAAAACTGAGATTCTTAGAATTCATGATCCGAACGTTTCTTTGGGAAAGTAAACGTGGCAAGCGGGCTTCGTCTTAAGAATAGCAGATTTAATCACCAGAACTAAGGGACAAACCATTTGAAAATTGTTCCGGGGCGGTTACCGCAAATCCCCCCCAAAAAAAATTGAGCAAGCCGAATTTGCACACAAAAAAAATCGAGCGAGCCAAATTCACCCAGAAAAATATCGAGCAAGGGTGAAACTTTGTTCATTAGCTGAAACGTACTTGTCATGTAAAATGTAATCTTGTTGTAATGCCAAGCCAATGTTTAGTCTCCAGAACACAGGAGTCCAGTGTTTTAGAGAGCAGTAAAATCTCAAAAATTTCGGCTCGGCCTCGTATCATTTATACACTAGTGCTTCTTTCCTACATACGCAGGATGGTATTATTTAAGTACATGATCAAAGGCATATCCCCATAGGACAGATATTGTATTCGTATCCAGGAGATTAGTTATACATGCCAATGCTGAGCACATTTTAATATTTTAATTTGAGACTAAGGAACAATGCAATATGTAGCACTACAATGCAATATGATGCGCGTATTAATTAACAGTACAATTTCAAGTATCCATCCGGGAAGGAGTGGGAGGTACCGAGGTAGAGATTTCCAGAAGAATACATGTATGAAATTACATGTCTACATATGTTTTCTACTAAACAAAAGTAATGTATCATAGAAAATACATAAATCAGGATGTTCTTGATGTAAAACCAAAATACCAAGTGCAAAACCAAAAATATCGTGCAAGGTCCGATGCCAGAAAAATATTTTATTGCAGCACTAGAGTCCTAAAAAAAATTCGAGTAAAAAAAAACGGGTACCCCTCCCCCATCAATTTTCAAATGGTTCGTCCCTAACTAGATGTGGCTAGTTTGTCATTCAAAATATCTAGCCGAGTTAAATTGCTAGAGCATATTTACTCGAAAAACAAAAAAAACAGTTTGCCGCCATTTTCGCGCCAACTGCATATCGGTTATCCATTTTCGGATTCTTTGTTTCTTTTGATAATGAAAAATCCGTGTGATCCGGGATTAGTTCTCCCAAAGAAACGATCTTCAGTGTACGCCGAGGTTGTGATAAATTCTAAAATGCTAACATATTGTTAAAAAAAGAACATTAATTTGTGACCTGTCAGTACGCGATAAGCCTGGACTTGTAAAAAAAAACGGATTAAATCCTCTCACAGAATAAATAACATTGCCAAATAGGTATAATGTCTCTCAAAATCCCGTCAGCCTACAGTGAATTATACCTCATGATGCCTTCACTATGCTCGTTATGCCCTGACTAAACCAGGCTCCGGGCATTGCAAGGACTATGCCTTGAGTAGAACATGTACATAAGATTTTATTCTCCAACTTGAAAAATTCCCAAACATAAAGCAGCTACAAATGTTACCCCACTGTCCAGGCTTGTACAGAATAAAACTTAGTGAAGGCAGTAACAGGAATTAAATGTGATACTGTAAAGGTAAAGTTATTTTATGATATGGACTGCTATTTTGCATCAACATAGAACAGCCGGCGCCGGTAAGAAGCTGACTTCGGGAATGTACTTTTCTTCCACGCTTTAAATCGTCTTTATGTTCTAGAAAAAAATTGTGATGACAGGAGAATGATGTATCTGTTACTCTACCATAGCCGAGGAGACGCTAGGAGACGCTAGGAGACGCTAGGAGACGCTGGTGTTGTATGAATTGGAACGCGTTACAGGCTACAGGGATAATATAAACTGATGTACGAATAACAACTTGATATAGGTTGTTGAGTAGCTGGTTTTCCTATGTGACAGGTTCTCTTTTTTTCAAATCACCAGCAACACTAGAGTCTGTAATCTTGAATTGTAAAATTCATTAATAATTCATAAGGGTACTAGCCAATCCCATGTGCTGAATGACACCACATGATCGCCTCTGTATACCCACGTAGAAACCTGATTAATAAAACATCAGGTTCTGTATCGATATAAAGACCCCATGGTCCGCGATACAGACACTTAGGTCCGTGATACAGACACCATGGTCCGTGATATAGACCCCATGGTCCGTTATAGCTCTAGTAGTATTCTGTATCAGGTACAGAATACTAGCTAAGCTAGTGAGGGAAGTCTCACGACCGATCACTGACTATCCCTATCCCGGGACGGGTGAAATGACAAAGTACATCTGCTCTCTTATTATGTACACACCATCTATTCCATGTGGGACCTGTTTTTCTGCATGCTACGCTCTGCTCTCTTATTGCATACACATTGTCTCTTCGATGTGGGATATGTTTTTGTGAGAAGCTAATTCATCCCACATCGATAGCAGGGTGGGAGAAATCAAAGCTTAAAATTTTATGTTGTGTATATTAATGGATTTTAGTTATCTATTCATTTCACAAGTAAGATAAAATATTCGCGTCCGATCTGTATGGGCTTTACAATGGCTCGCCGAAGCGGCTCGCCATTGTAAATGCCCATACAGATCTCCCGCTCATATTTTAACTACTACATAAAGCTCCTCGTTACTTCGAATTTTGGTGATCCACTGAGACCTTAATCCCATGTCTTTACCGGGGAATTTTTGCGATGAAAGGAAAGTCCATCGTTGTAGCGTGAATCACCAAGTGCTGCATATATTTGTGGCACACAACAGTGGTAGCGCGTTCCAGTTTATACAACACCAGCGTCTCCTAGCATCTACTCGGCTATGGTAGAGTATTAAATAGATACATCTCCTGTCATCAGATAATTTTTCTAGAACATAAAAACGATTTAAAGCGTGGAAGAAAAGTTCAAGTTCAAATTCAATTTATTCACACTTGTTTATATGTTACAATTATTGGTTGAATATAACAAGCCATAAGAAAGAGAAAAACAAATAGGAGATAATAATTACAATCTTTAGATGATAGTGTGTAGTGGTCAAAGGAGCGAAAGCTTTCGAGTTAACCACTACCATGTTGAAAGTTAATGAGGGAAGGAATACATAACGAATAGACTTGATTGTATCTTTACAGGGTTTTAAAAAGTATGACTGTTGGTTATAATGAGAGAAGAGGAAGAAAATAAAGGCTGTTTACATGTACAATCTAGGTTTGGATGTTGGTAATTTTACAATACAGAATAATGTAGACATTTACAGTAAGTATTTATAAATAATAATTGATATATACATATATTATAAACGCAGCTAACATTTTATATCTGGCTTTCAAGGAGGAAGAGCTTATATTGTTTTTTAAAACTGTTATGAGGCAAACATTTTATCTCGATTGGTACTGTTTCCCATATTTTTGATGACATTACTTTAAATCTTGTAAGTCCATAATTTGTTCTCGAGGCTGGTCTGTATAGGCTTTGGTTAGAGGAGTACCTAGTGTTATAATTGTGAACTTCAGAGGCATACAGAACCAAGTCAGAAAAAGTAGTAGGGATTTCCATTGACACATATTTAATTTTAAGGGAAGATATTTAAAGATTAAAAACATTATGAAGTTTAAAGTAAGGAGCAGCACTCTCTCTGTTATGTGCAAAGAAGATACAACTGAGGCATTTATTTTGTTTTACTTTAATTTTTTCCCAGTCTGGATTGGCAGGCAGTTCACCAGCTCATTAGACCATAATTTAAATAGGGATACACAAGAGTGTAGTAGAGCTGTTTTAATGTGTTTATTGAAACAAAATGTCTTAACTTATAAAGAATTCCTGTATTTTTTGCCAATTTATCACTTACATGTTTAAGCTGTGCATCCCACTGTAGATGCTCGTCAATAAAAACACCTAGATATTTAATTTGTCTTTTGCTCTAGTTACAAGCTGTTATTCTTATTATAGGATTTTTTCTGGGTGTAGTTATTAGCATATAATTGGTCTTCTTAAAGTTAATTGATAGTTTATTCGCGGAACAATAATTCAATACATTCTTAAGTTCACTATTAACTACTGTTTCAAGGTCGTCAAGGTTATTTGAAGAATAGAACATATTTGTATCATCAGCACAAATTCTAAATGCTAATTTCTTGGAAGAGTTTGGGAGATCGTTAATGTAGAGAAGGGAAAGCAAGGGTCCAAGAGTGGATCTGTGAGGGATACCACACATGGTTTTCAGGGTAGATTCTGCCTCACCAATTTTGACGTATTGTTTACGATCACTTATATAGCTAGAGAACCATGCGAGGGGTAGCCCTCGTATTCCATATTCGTTCATTTTTGCCAAAAGAATATCATGATTAATTGTATCAAAAGCTTTAGAAAAGTCCAGAAATATTCCACAAGTTATCTTATTTTCATCTATGGCAGTTTTTAGGTTCTCTATGGTTTCTAAAATAGCATACTCTGTTGAATATCCTTTTCTAAAGCCAAATTGGTAGTTTAAAAGTATGTTTTGTTTTACAAGGAAGAATATAAGTTGATCGTAGATAAGCCGTTCCAATACTTTACTAAAGGGAGAAATTATTGCTATAGGTCTATAGTTCCCTATACCTAGCTCAGTTACGCTGCCATTCTTAAATATAGGGGTTACTCTTGATATTTTAAAGGCTTCAGGGGCTGTCCCTGTTATAATTGATTCATTATAAATCTTTGTGAATGGTATTGACAAGGGTCCACTAGCCAGTTTAATAAGCTTGTTTGGTATATTAATGTATGCCTTATTTTCATTTAGGTTGGCAAATAGTGTAAAGACTTGTGGTTCACTTATTGGGGCTAAATAAAAGCTATTTTGCAGAGAAGGATTTGTGAACTGTGTAGGATTACACGTGGCATCAGTTTTAATTTTCTTTGCTAGAGTTGGACCTACATTTACAAAGTAATTATTAAATAGCTCAGCAATATCAGTTTGATTAGTGAATGTCTTGTTATTTTGCACAATTCTTGTGGGGTAGGACTGGTCCTTGGTTTTACGTTTAACAAGGGTACCAATTAGCTTCCAGGTATATTTGAGGTTGTCCTTAAATTTAGAAAATTGTTTACGGTAGTAGTCTTTTATTATGTTTTAAAAGTGTGAGCATATTGTTTGTATTTAGTATTTTTTTGTGGGTCTTTGCTCAGATAATGAGTGTGGTACATTTTTTGTTTCATTTTGATTGATTTAAGGATTCCAGTTGTAAGTACATTCCCAAAGTCAGCTTCTTACCGTCTGTTGAAGCCGCCATCATGTTGCGAGTAACTCGCAGAGTCCGGTTCGGTTTTGGCTTCAGAAAGCTATTTCTGATCGTCTTACGGCTCTTAAAATCCTCTAACACTGAACTTTAAGATTTAAAGCTAAATAGTTCTGATAAATTTGGGCTGAAAACGAATAACAAAGGAACCGGCAGAACTTCTAGTATTGAGGTTCCACGCTGGCGTCTCTCACGCTCTCTCTGTTGTCAAGGAATGTTAGAATGGCTTGCCACCACATAGGCGTTGCTATGGGAAAATCGTCACGTGATCAATTGATGCAAAAGGCCTATTGTGACGCAATGTGTTGCCTAGACTTTCTGAAAGTGCGTTAAAACGAGATTTTCATTTCCCGCCTTCGCTTACGAGATTTTCATTTCCCGCCTTCGCTTCTCTTAAAACAAGATTTTACTTTCCCGCCTTCGCTTCTCTTTTGCTGCCTGTTTCGCGCCCAATTCACCGGTGGAAAAATCCACCGGTGACGTAAAGAAAGCTGTCCAATAGAATCTTTCGAAGCGAGACATGACTGTTTACTGGCCTGACGTGCACGTGCATATCACATATGTCAATCAACTTTCGCGCCAGAATATTTAATTAGATTCAAATCCTCACAAGTGAAACAAGTCGACCTCTCGCGACTTCGTCGCTCGCTTCAACTCGCGCATCGCGCTCGTTCTAAGAGGCTGAGAGGAAACGAGGTCGACTTGTAGCAAGTCTATGTGCTATCGTGCAGTTTACAATCATGAGTGATTGTTAGTACCTCAAAATATACCAGCCTGTTGTGTCGGAAGACAATCCCCTACTCTTTCTCGAAATAATACAACAGGTTCTTTCACGTCCCTCTCATATTGATTAGAAGAGGAAGGAGACAAGACCAACAGCTTATACCAGGAGCCCATAACTAGGAGCGTCCATCCTGCATACTAGGCCGATGTCACAGCGTTTTTAGGTTATTTTTAGAATGGTTTCCCGCTATTGTTGAGTTGCAATTATTCCTAAGGGAATCAAATCATAAAAGCGTAGCAGCCATGCATTCTCGTTCCCAGTGCCTCCTCAACTAACTGAAAAATCAGAGGCTCTGGTAAGACACGAAACAGGCTCTAATTTGATTGGCTAGCCAAATCGGCTGCGCGATGAAGAAAACATTGAACAGGTGCTGCGCACAGCGCTTTTCTTCCGGTTCATTTAGTGGATAAATCACTTCCGTTGTAAACATAACAAGTAATATAAGGCATTTTTGAGGTGTTCTTTCAATAAAAGTAAAATAATCAAAAGAATAAACATTCATATGTGAAAATAATAAAGAATGAAGTGATGTGCCTTTTAAAAGAACACGATTAAACAGATTAATCAATTAATTAATAAACATTCATATATGTAATGTATGGTGGCAAAAGCCGAAAGGTAATTAAAATCTCCCTTCGATCGACTATAACCCAATAACGGCGGATATTACGCCAAAAAAGGCAGCAGAAAAGCTTTTCGATCGAAATACATGCATTCGCTGCAACGCCGTAATATATATCGGATAAGAATCACCCAGTGATTTTAAACAGCGACCTAAGGAAAAGTTTGGGTTCTTATCTAAGCCATCCGTTCATTTTCTGGGAAGAATCCTACCCTACAAAAATATGCTGTCCGTGCAAACGCTCTCTTGAAACTGCCGAAAAATTCCGTGAAATGGTTCAGCAATCGCATGAACATCAAACCGCGGCGATCCAAAATTCCAGGTTAAAACGAGGTCGAAAGCAAAATTATAGCTCTCCTAGTAATCCACCATCAAAACGACCAAGAGAAACACATTCCGCGCCGAGTGCACTGAGCGCTATAGCCCTTGCTAACCTACAACAGGTACATAGGGCTATTCTTCCTCGACCATCAGCCCTGCAGTCTAATCCAGCAGCTGAAAATCAGCATGTTCTGTGCACTCCTCGATAATTGCGTTGAGAGGAGATATGACGACCACGATTGAGTTGGTAAATTAACGATTTACCATGCTACGGTCGGAAGGACACAGAAACAGTCCTTCTTATCGATACTAATTACCCGAATAGCTTCCAAGTGTTTAGTTTTTAAAGAAAACTGTATTTTAAGCTTTGCAAGGGCGAACTGGATAGCTTCCATGAGGTCCGCCATTGCTTTAGTTAGCAAATCGGAAATGAGTTCTAAGAGCATGCGCAGTTTCAATGTCCTAGAATCTAGGACATCCGGTTTCGTGTCTTACCAGAGCCTCTGATTTTTCAGTTAGTTGAGGAGGCACTGGGAACGAGAATGAGCAGCCATGTTGTTTGGTGTAACAAAAGTAGCTAATGACGCATCTTTTGTTCCGCCACGGTGCAACCATTAATTGGCCGGGAAAATAATCTAAAAATAGCCCAACTTGTAAAAACGCTGTGACAACTTATAGGACATATGGACGCTCCTTATATGGGCTCCTGCTTATACGTCCCTGCCTAAGGACGCGGACGGGATTCGAACCCGTGACCTCCCGCCCTCTAGACCATGCTCTAGTAACTGAGCTAACCAGTGTAAATCTGTACATGTAGTAGTACAATCTTGCAGCGGCGGTAACCGGCATTAAATTTGATATTGTACGGTGTAGTAGTGCAGCGGCGGTAACTGGCATTAAATGTGATATTGTACAGGTGTAGTAGACTAAGTGCAGCGGCGGTAACCGGCATTAAATATGATATCGTACACGTGTAGTAGTGCAGAGGCGGTAACCGGCATTAAATGTGACAATGTACACGTGTAGTAGTGCAGCGGCGGTAACCGGCATTAAATGTGACATTCAGTGTACACGTGTAGTAGTGCAGCGGCGGTAACCGGCATAAATGTGAAATTGTGCACGTGTAGTAGTGCAGAGGCGGTAACCGGCATTAAATGTGACAATGTACACGTGTAGTAGTGCAGCGGCGGTAACCGGCATTAAATGTGAAATTGTGCACGTGTAGTAGTGCAGAGGCATTATACATTATACACGGCAATTTCCATCTCCTTTCAAACTTGGATCTGAGTAAATACAACATCCAGGGCGACTATCTGAGCTGCTTCGACGTGTTGTTATCGCCACGTGCGTGAAGACTGTCACCTGAGATTAGAAATAACTGCTGACCAGTCACCAAGCTGAAAAGTGAAAACTCTCAAAGGCATGGCTCCCTGTGTTTTAGGCGCGAAGGACTGGGTATGAGGACGAATAAACAAGTTCAGTTTTATAGTCGTGTGGATAATGAGTCGTTTTATTCAAGATCCGAAATGAGCTCGAACGGGAATTCGAGGTACTGTACGGTTGCAGCTATTAAAGCTTTATTTAAGCTTGTTTTATACTTTGTTTATAAAGTGAACTCCCGTGTATTTCATTAGTTTTTCCTGACCTTATAAATAGCATAAAACAATGGGTGGACGTTAAGGGGGGAGGAGGGAATGGGGGAGGGAGTCTGAACTTAACGTCAGTTGTACGTTAAGCGGGGCATTTCGAATATGTCTACAGCCCCTTAGCAAACAAACGATATTTTTCACTTCTGCTAGACTGCTAGGAAGTCACTTCTAATCTGCTTTTTTTTTTATGGCAAAACATCGTTCAAGATGGCTAACGATGGCTGGACATGACACACATAGGTCAACATGCTATCGGTAGGGACTGCGGACTCTTTTGTAAGTTTTGTACTGACCATTCTGTCAAAAGGAATTATATTTTCTTGACGAATCCGCCCCCTGATACTTCCTAGAGACGCACGGGCGTTTTCGCGGAGAAAAATATTCAGTCAATTTTATTATTTGAGCAGCAGCGCAGTAGCATGACTGAAACCACTAAAAACCAGTTCAGAATAAGAGGAGCCCACGCTGTATTATTTGGTTTACATGATTATGATCTGCAAATAGAGAAAGAGCTGTTAGCAGTTATCTTTGGTCTACAAAGATTTCATCACTACACTTATGGGAGACAAGGGACTGTTCATTCAGATTATAAACCACTTGAAGTCATTGTAAAGAAGCCACTACACAGTGCTCCAAAGAGGCTTCAGCGCATGCTGCTACAACTACAGCAGTATGATGTAGAAATCAAATACCGCCCAGGAAAGCAGATGGACATAGCTGACACGCTAAATAGAGCTTAATTCCTGGAGGACCACCAAACACCTTTGAGACGGAAGTGGGAGCCATTAACATGGTGAAGTGCATTCCCATATCTGAACCGAGGCTGAAGGAGATTCGTGAACAAACTACAACAGACAAGAACTTGCAAACACTGATAGGGTACATTCAACACGGATGGCCAGCCAACAAGCATGAGATACCGTCACAGGTAATGCCTTAGTACAGTGTGAGAAGTGATCTGAGTACACAAGATGGGATCATATTCAAAGGTGAGAGAGTAATTATCCCAAGGGAGATCAGGAATGATGTTATGAAGAGGGTACACCACTCACATGCATATAGGAGTAGAAGGTTGTTTGCGGAGTACTTGTGATGTTTGCAGGAGTCTAGATGCAAAACAACCAAAGGAAAATTTAGTATCTCATGACATTCCAGATCGTCCGTGGGTAAAGATCGCTGCAGATTTGTTTGTGTTTGAGGGACGAGATTACCTTGTAACGGTAGATTATTATTCCAACTTTCCTGAAGTAGACCACCTAGATAGCACCACCTCACGAAATGTGATAAACAAGCTAAAAGGTCACTTTGCACGATATGGGATTCCAGATACAGTGATGACGGACAATGGTTCACAGTTTAGTTCAGGAGAATTCAAGATTAGTACACAAAGGACTGGGAACTTGAACACATCACATCATCACCTGCCTATCCCCAGAGTAACGGAAAAGCAGAAAATGCTGTGAAGACAGTTAAACGTCTTATGGAGAAGGCTATGAAGACAAAGGAGGACCCATATTTTGCATTGTTGAACTTTAGAAATACACCAACACAAGGAATTTCAACAAGTCTAGTGCAAAGACTAATGAGCAAGCGCACAAGAACCCTTATCCCTACAACAGATAACGTACTCAAACCAGAGGTTGACAACAATACAGCAGAAGAAATTAACCAGAACAAGAGACGGCAAGTCAAATATTACAACAGACAGACAAAATACCTACCTCAGCTCAAGACTGGATATACAGTGCGTGTGGCATATAAGAAACAGAGAGAAAGAAGCAAAGAGGGCAGAGGTAACCAAGAAGACAGATGAGCGGTCGTATGAGGTCAAAACTGAGAGAGGAAGAACCCTGGGAAGAAATCGACGTCACTTGAGAAGGACAAATGAGAAGTCCTTCCACCATTCACCAATAGATGATGCAGAAGAAACCCTGTGTGAACAACTAAGTACCACTGGCAAAGAAATCGAGCAGAAAGATAGAACAGCAGAGGTTGAAGTAAATCTGAACAACAAAGGAGAAGAACAACAAGAAGAGTTAACACCTCAAGTGAGAACCAGATCAGGGAGAGTGATCAACAAACCTACCTACATGTACCTACATGTACCTACATGTACCTACATGTACCTACATGTACCTACCTAGCTAACGGACTATACATAAGTATCCTTCGTTGAACACTAAGAGGAGAACTGTTAGAATACTAATGTTGTTATTGTTGTTGTTGTGACACAACAGGATATCCGGCACAAGATATATCGGTGATATGATTGATATTGTTTAAGAAAGAAACTGATTTACATCATTTCATTATTATTATATTTGATGTGTAAAGAAAGGGAGATGTAACAATAGTATTAATTTATGTTAATTAGTTATGTATGACGTATGAATAAAAGGACTTTGATTCATCAATGGCCGACTCATAATAACATGCATGTGTACACCTTGGTTATACAAATTTACACCGGCTATACATTCAGGCAAAGAGTTAATCTGTAGCGACACTTTGATATGCCAAGGAACTGGAATATCAACACAGTACAAGGTACGGGAAAATTAAAGTACTGAGTTCATTGCTGTGTTCCCTAATCAATTAATCTACACTGAATTTCTACACTGAATTTCTAACGGGACCTGAACAAGGCTGATCAAAGCCAGTATCCGGCTACCAACATTGACCATAAATTATTCTGCAACTAACAATGGCATTCAATATTCTGCAGCCAACCTTGTTCTCACTTGAAAAAAAATGTGAATGCTGTGAAGGAACTGCATGGGGCATATACACATGTAGTTTATGTTCAACACTGGAGTGTACTTAGTATTGTGAATGCTAGGAACTGGAATGCAATTTATATACACATCTCAGTGTATAGCCGTAGCTAGCTATAGGGTTGATTTGTGTTCTACACTAACTCCAATTATTGCTTTACACTGTATACCACATAGCAAAATGTACTACGAATGCTCAAATGAATGCCATATAAACGATATAAAACACACATGTATTCTTGGTTTGCACATGACGTCACGGCGGCCATGTTGGAGGAACATTAACAAAAGATTCCTCATTAGTGTCCTTTGTTCGGTCCTCCAACATGGTTGCCGCGTCTTTGTCTTTTGAATCTCCAGGAATTGATTGTAAACCAAGAATACATATAGCCACATCGCATGTTTAAAACACAAAGATAATTACAGTTTTATACCCAGATGTATCCCCTTGTATATTAACTTATAAGTGAAGACATCAAAATTCTCACATTAATTAAAAACAAGCATTTTTGATCAGGATTATTTACACCGTCCATATCATTGCAGCAATTTTTCAGCCTTTTGTGTTACCACAATCGTTTCTCTTACAAAAATCAGTCGAACGCACTTTGATACTCTATGATTACTTCTAGTTCTATTGTATTTTGATAGCAATTCATGTGTTGCCTACATGAAGGGACCAATAAAACGATGATCCAAACATGTGTTTTCGTTACCAGGCTCTGCTCGGACGTTTTTTTATGTTCAATACGCATGCTCCAATAGCGCCAGCGATACTATCGACTATTCCCACAACCTCGTCCCCAGTGTCTTCTCGATCAGATCCAGCCTTTACCAGGGTCTTCTCTCGGAGTAGCCGCCATATTGGATCTGACCGAGATGACACTGGGGACGAGGTTGCTATTCCCGCTCTTTTTGAAGCGCTTTAAAAACACTCTAAACGCGACGCGTTCGCTCGAAGTTTACACCAAGCACTCGTTCGTCCAGGACTGATCCAAAATGTTCGCCACATTTAACTCCAGGCAAGCAATCAAGCTAGAAAGAAGGCTAAACACCATAAACACAAGCTCGTCCTCCAAATTGAATAGTGGTTTGTTTACGCGATAACGCGGGAAACTGGGGCTTGCATAATGAGTTGTGACGTAAGCATTTTTGAAAAGCTCCGTTTTTGCCGTCCACACTAAAACGATAGACCTGCGTTTTCAAAAGTCTCCACTCTGGAAAGTATTTTCGAAAACCTCCGTTTTCATAGATAAACATCTCCGTTTTCGATCGCTTTAGTGTGGACGATCGGTAAAAACGGATAAAAAAGTATGCGTTTTCAAACGAAAACGGATTAGTGTGGACGGGCCTAAATCACACCTGTTTGTGACGTATTATGAGGTAGACGCTCAATATAAAAGAAATTCGCAAGATTTTGAGACAATCGATGCTAGAGGTAGAAATCTAATAGATACTTGCACAGTTCTAAACCTACGAATCTTGAATGGGAGAGTTATTGGTGACCTAGAAGGTAAAAAGACCTGCTTTCATTATAATGGCAGCAGTGTTGTAGACTATGTTATTGGGAACAACAACATTTTAAATGATTTATGGTACTTGATTGTCAACCCTTTGAAACCTCACTTGTCGGACCATTGTCACCTTTCATACGCTATGAAAATTAAGTTTGCACCGAATGTCTCTGAAAAACCGGCCGATGATATCACGCTGACTAAGTCCAAAAGGTTGTTATGGGACGAAAAAAACAAAGGACAAGCTAAACGAACTCCTAGGATCACCTGAAATACAAAATAAATTAAGTGCAGCTTTAAACAATAGTAATATAGACACTGACATAATTATTCACCGGAACCTTATCTGACGTATGCAAAGAAGCTGGCTTGCACTACCAAAACACCTCATTTAACAACAAAACACAGAAACAAAATAAACTGTGGTTTGACGAAGAATGTGAGCTAATGTGAGTTTGAGAAAGAAAACTTAAAATCTCTCGGGAAACAAATTTCGCGCGACCCGTGTAATGCACAACTATATACACCCCATTCCAATATGGCGGATACACGGCCGGAGCGTTGGGTCGGGACACGAAAACGAGGGTAGTTAGGCGGAAGTCGATGTCAAGAAGGTCATGAGGCGGGAATTTCGCGCAAGTTTTGAAGCGAGTTTGTTTTTTCGAGAGGGTTGGAATAAGTAGATTTTATCTCCAGAGAGTTAGAAAATATGGCGGATATTCAGACTATCATTTTCACTGAGGGATATATTCTTCAGTAAAAACGATAGCCTGAATATCCACCATATTTTCTAACTCTCTGGGGATAAAATCTACTTATTCCAACCCTCTCAGAAAAACAAACTCGCTTCAAAACTTGCGCGAAATTCCCGCCTCATGACCTTTTTGACATCGACTTCCGCCTAACTACCCTCGTTTTCGTGTACCGCCCCAACGCTCTAGCCGTGTATCCGCCATATTGGAATGGGGTGTATAAGGTCACTTTTGCACTGCAATAAGAAAGTTTTTTAGGAAATTATGTAGACACAAAACTGAAGAACTTATTCTTCAGTAAAAACATAGCAGATGTTGATTTTAAGAATTCGAAGCAGGTATGGAAAAAACTCCGCAAGCTTTTCAACTGTAATAAATAACAAATTGATATAGATAAAGCACGGGAATTTCACGAGCACTTCAAACAACAGAATTCTATTAGTGATAGTGAAAACACATTAGAAACACTACACACTGAGGAAGCGGGACCACTAGATTTTCCGATTTCTGTGCAAGAGATAGCCACAGTCATAAGTCAATTAAAAGGGAACAAGGCCCCAGAGGCAGATAATGTATTGAATGAAATTTTAAAGACTGGCAAGGATGCTTTAATGAGGCCCTTACACATTCTGTTCAATAGAATCTTAAGTACGGAGCATTAGCCATCCCTATGGAGTCTCGGCCAAATCGTGCCAGTCCATAAAAAAGATGACCCATCTAAAGTAGAAAATTACAGAGGTATTACACTTTTATCGTCATTATAGGCAAAGTATTCACGTCCATAATGAACACTAGACTCTATAATTACCTAGTAGAAAAAGGAATATTGAAACCGGAACAATGTGGGTTTAGAAAAAAACACGGTACCACCGATAGCATTTTCATTCTGAAAACCCTTATCGATAAATACGTAAAAACCAAACCAAAGAAGGTGAACAACTTGCATGCTTTTTCTTGTTTTGTAGATTTCAGAAAAGCATTTCATTGCATACCAAGACACAAATTGTTTGAGAAGCTCGGTAAAGCAGGAATAAATGGCAAATTTCTTGCGGTCTTGACATCTATGTATTCAAATGATAAATCATCCGTTAAAATACACCAATTAACAACTCCGGCCTTCGCTTGCCATGCCGGAGTAAAACAAGGCTGCATGCTTTCTCCCACCCTATTTAATTCCTACCTAAATGACTTGCCTGACACGCTTAACCAAACAAACGTTAATGATATACAACTAAATGAGAGGCCATTCAGTTGTTTATTATACGCAGAAGGACTGCAAAGCTACCTTGAGAAACTAGAGGAATTTTGCGAAACATCAGATCTCCATGTAAATCTTAACAAAACAAATTAAAGTAATGATCTTCAACAACTGTGGGAAAACTATGAACAATTACGCTTTTCAATATGGAGGTCATAAACTAACAAATGTTAAGTCATATAAATACTTAGGCATTCAATTAAGTGCCTACGGAAATTTTGCTCTCGCTAAACAAGAGCTAAAAAGGTAGCGCTAAAAGCATTGTATAAATTAAGGAACGAAATGGGTGACCATTTTAGAGAAAATATTAATCTGACCATAAAATTATTTCATGCGCTAATAACCCCTATTTTACTTTACGGTGGCGAAGTATGGGGGGTGGTTGTAAAGAAAAACTAGACAAAGACACAATTGAGTCAGTCCAAACTAAATTTTGCAAATGGCTCTTAGGCGTTAGCAAGTTGTGTAGCAACAATGCATGTAGAGCAGAGCTAGGGAGATTTCCTATACGTTACCAAGCAAAATGTAGAAACATCAATTTCTGGCTGAAACTGAATGACCCTGAGCAAATCAAGTTATCCTGTACAATATATAACGATATAAAAAATAAGGAAAGCAAAAAATTTTGGCACCAAAAAGTAAAATCCCTGCTGTATCATATAGGCCTAGGGGAAATATGGACAAACGTACAAACATCAGTTCCTTATCGCAAAACCATTTTGAGTATTATAAGCCAGAGACTAAAGGACATAGAGTACCAAACTTGGCTTAGTGACATAAATAACGATAAAAGAAAAGATCCCCGCCAAAGCAATAAATATATTAAGGACTTTCCGCAGATTCAAGTCCAACTATATTGTGAAGACTACCTCATACGGTCACCAATACCAATTACAGAATAGCATTGACAAAGCTGAGGCTAAGTAATCACAAATTAGCAATTGAAACTGGGCGTTACTTGAAACCTTACAAAATACCCGAAGAAAGAAAGCTTTTATTTGGCCTTGTTGTTCGACCTTGCGGAGTTCGAGGCTTGTAGTGTTTGGTACTTAGAATAAAGCATTAAGCTGTTTACATTTGAGAGATGGGATGGGACTCCAAATTTGAGAGAAATTATCTCCACGAATCGCGACGGACTTCTCTCTCGGGTCTCAGCCATCTTGAGTCTTATGTATACCAATTAAGTGACCCGCAGCAGTCCCGCAGTGTCCCGAGTGATATCGAATCTGATTGGTTGACCTTGTCACGTGTTGAGTAACCTCGCGACACAAAAAAGAGGTTCGGGCCACCTAGGAATAGGTGAATACATGGAATTCTAGCATATGTTTGTGTCATACATGGTTTGTGCTAGGGAAGCCAGATAATTGATTCACTACTGATGCTCATGATAATTTATAAATAATGGGATGGACCTTTTGCAGGAATGCAATCACGTGGTGTACTCAGTAGATGGCAAAGAAATCTTATTTCATATATTCAAAGGTAATTGTACGAGATCGGTAGTGTTATTAGCAAAACCTGTTTGTAAATGTTATTTTCCACCTCCAATCGATTGTCGATCTTTCAAAAACAGCCTTTTTAAAGATAGCTTGCCATCCAGCATCCATGGTAACGTCTTTCTAAAGTATTATACCAGCACATGACTGTTTCCTGCAAAGGCCTACTACAACTGCTCCCAGTAATTATAATAAATCAACTTCACATCTGTATCTAAACTTAACTTGCTCAAAAATGTTATAATATTAATTGAGATTATTTTTGTATTTTAGAAATCAATTATTTTAGCAGGGTTTACCAACCCATACTTATCAACATCAGTTTAGAAATCAATGCTTTTCAGTAGGATTCATGGACTGATAATATTATTTCTAACTTCATTGTCCAAGCACAGGTGCTATTGTAGCATACATGTACATGTAACTTTTCCTTTAGCTAATGTGATGTGTTGTTTTAAATGTGAAATAGTCATCTATCTAGATTTGCATGCAGTTTTATTTTCGAGTAAAGTGGTGACTTTTCAAATATCTTCTCCATACCTTCAAAACGAAAAAGATGGGGGGAATTTCTTTTCGCACAGGAATGTAGTTTTAGTAGTAGTGTCTCATATACCAAAAACTCCGTTCAATAAAAAATAATGTTGACGGAGAAATACCAAAATGAAGTTTTTAACCGGAAGTAAAAGGTTCCGTTTGATTGACAGCAGACCAATAAACACATGGCACACCGTCGTTACGGGTGAGTGAGCACTTGGGGAAAGCTAGCGCATATTCAATTTATTTCATATACCAATGATTACGTTTACTGAGAAATGTTTCTCCACATACGATTCCATTGGTTGTTGGCCTTATGCCTTCCAAAAAGCAAGCAGGATGTCCTTAGCTTGGAAAACAAAGAAAACAAGGCCAAACAATGAATACGACGACATAGCCAAATAGAAGTCGTCGCAAAACCCGACAAGGGTTCGTATATTCACTTTTCAGACAGAGTGCGGAGTGGACCACATCTGAACATAAAGAAGCATTGATAGGAGCCAGCCGAAAGAATATTTGTTTCCAAGAAAGCTTAGATGGAAGCGTATTAAAAGGACGGTGACTCTGAATCGCTTGAAACCAGCACCACTATCTCGCTATTGCCGTGCCGTTTCAGCCGCCTGCAAATCACTGTCTCCTCTACTAACTATTCTCGCATTCAAGGTGCCTCTAGGTGTTCACCTTGGCTTTGTCCCTCAAGGTCTTTTTGTCTTTCCCATTTTTCAAGTCACACAAGACAGGGCCGTAGCATGCCCTGAAAAACTGGGGGGGCACAAAGTCATTTCGCAACCTAACCCCTGGATTTCCGAGGGGGCCAGGTACCTTGTTTGTTTGTTTTTGGAAAACATTTGGGGGGGGCACGAGCTCCCCCGGCCTCTAAGGGCGCTACGGCCCTGCAAGAGAACTAGAACAACCGGCTATATTACAATGTAACATTTTCTCGATGCGCCGCGTAGCTTTGATCGGAAATCAGCATTGGTGGGAAATCTTGACAGATAGTTGAACTGTGATAAGAAATGATTGGTCAAGAGCTCGCTAATTGTTGGGGAGGCGGGGCTTCAGATTCCCGCACGACAGACGGCTAGATTTTTAAAGTGCTATTTTCTACGCTTTCGATTTTCAAACAAAATAGAGTTTTAAAAAAGCTTCCACTCAAGAGGAATTTAATCGATTTGTTTGAAATTTTCACAAAATGTTAATTAATACCTCAAAACAAAAAAATATCGGGGAATTGGAAAATTCTAAAAAGAGAGCTCTTGACGGCGTTTCCCGCATATCTACTCGGAATATTTTTCGCCTTTTCACAGAGAGCATGATAACTTTTGAACTAAATCGAATTTTGAAATTCCCCGACACGTTTTGTAATACGATTCCTCTGGAATGCGACAAAGTAAACAGATTTCAAAACTTTAAAATATGTTCGGAGTCGGAGCTTCTGAAAGCCATCTCACTAGATCGGAGAAACGGGATGGCGGAAAATTCGAGATTTTCAAAGAACTCAAAACATTTTATGTATTCTTGTAGCCAAATTTACAAGCTTTAAAATGATACATGGATGATTTATCTACAATGTTTCCTCGAGGCGCTACATAATTTAGCCACTGGAAACGTACCCTGAAGGTATCCGGTAACCTTAACCAGAGAAATAATCAAATAAAGAGGTACAGGCCATCTAAATAGAACTAAATAAAAGTTAATCGTGTTAGGTGGTAATTGTCCCTTGGTCTTGTGTTTAGAAAATATTGATTTTTACCACTGTCAATGACACGCCACAGATAAATATGCGATTTCCACATCAGAGTCATTTATTGTTCGTTTGAGAAAATCTTCATGTCGGAGTCCTTACTCAGTTATAATTACTCACTTACGCATCAGCTGCATGCTAGATTTTCGTTCCCGGATGTATAAACATGTGCATATCAGTAATATATATATATTTTGAAAGGACCCCTGTCATATCAGAGAACGTTAACTGAGAAATCGGGTCATTTCTACTAATGACTTTCGAGAGGTTAATAACAATAAATAACAACACAACCACAGTCAATTGGTATAAAAGTTATCATGCTCAGTTTAGCGGCTACTTACATTTACAAGCTGTTGTCTTTATAGTCAGTGTTGATCGCAGATCAGACTGTCATGAGTTATCTAGCTGGAGCATGAGCATGTCGCATAATATGTGATAAGTCCCGTCCAAAGCCCGTGAAACACCTCTCAGCTTTAGAAAAGACACAAATCTTGGTATTGCACTTGAAGAAACCTTTAATTTACACAAAACAATAGCTAAGATTAAAGGTTTAATTTTGCTAAGTCAAAACTCCCACTCATGACACTCGTCGCCATCTTGAAAAACAAGCAAATGTTGTCCGCTGTTCACGTGACCAGCACAGTGCAATCTGATTGGTGGCGAATAGAACTTGAAAGAAGGCGCCATGTGATTGGTTGCCGGCGCCAAATCTCGACACAAAAAAATAAAAATAAACAATTGCAAGAGCCCATAACCATTATTATGGGTATGGGCTCTTGACACTTGCGATTTCTGACTCGTGCCTCGGCCAAAGGCCCGTCCCGAGTAATAAGGGTGGAACATTTGACAGTTCAGTGATGGGGAGGGTACCGAAAATCCCTAAAAAAATATCGAGCAAGCCCAGAAGACGCAAAAAGATATCGTGCACTGAAGGCAATAACCCTACAAGACCCTCCTCTGACCTGGGGACTCTGTATTTTGTCATTTGTCCTAAACAGGGTCCTAACTAAAGGTTGTTGTCCTACACAGGGTAGGTTTTTCTGTCCTAAACATGGTCAGGGTTTCAAACCTTCAGCGGCACCACTATACCCAAACATTGGTCAATCCCCCCCCCCCAACCCGAACAAGTATATAGTCTAATAGTGGAAAGAGGGAGCGTTGGGAGAGAAATCAGCTAAGACTTTAATGGAAACTGTATATTTCTATAATGGGAAGTTATTTGGATTGAGAGCGAGTGAACACAGACAACTTAGATTAAGAGATATTGTTGCGACCAATTTTATCTGTTATCGTGAAAAATTGTAATTTAGTGATTACAGTGGAATTTCTTAAACTCGGTTGAAAGTACTGGGGAGAGTAAATGGAAATCTTTTTCCAGTAACTGGAAATCTGCCATCCAGTATTATGGCAAACAATTATTGTAAAGAACATTTTGGCAACAATAAAACTTTATATTAAGCATATAATTCTTTTCAGACTTTCTAAATTACACTTGTAAACAATGTGGTGTAATGTATATGAATACAATTTGGGCTGTAAAAACAACATCAAGACTAGGCGATAGGGAAATTACAAATGGATACAAATCATATTTAGACTGTTAAGATGGTATCACAAAATATCAGATGGGTTCTTCGGGCAAATTTTTAAATGTAGGCTAAAATTATAAGCCATAAACAAATGTAGAGCAAGTTAATTTGAATTTTGGGGTTTTAAGTGGAATAAGGATTTGATCACAGTTTCTTGATATGGAATTGTCAAGTACATATTTTCACAGCTAAACAATATACAAATAAACCTTTATCTCCATGCTGTGGCTGAAATACTTAGACACAAAAATATTTACCACAATTTGCAGGAAACGTATTATTTATTTGTACAGGAAGAAATACTGTCCATAACATCCTTGAAAACGAAGTGATTGATGACCACTGGCTTGATGAAAACACCCAATGACTCAACTGTTATTTCTCCACCAAAGCACATGTTGGTTCTACGCGGAGCCGATTTTCATCTGTAATTTTTGTAAGCACACCATGTAAAAACGCTGCCGTTTCTGTAGAATCCAGTTTCAACCGTGTATCTCTTAGGGATTAAATATCCGGCTGTTCCGACTCTAACAATGCACCAAAATGCTTCCAATACATCGAATCGAAGGTGCATATTCAGGTCTACCTCATAACTCCTCCATCGAACGCCCGAGGGGGGGGGGGGGGGGGGGGGGGTACTTACATGAAAAATGGGTATGTATGTGAGGCCAAGAGGCTCAAACCCTGACCCTATTTGACCCAATCCGAGCTCCAAAACCCTGATTGCCCCCTTTTTGGGAAAAAAAAACCCTGATTGCCCCTTCTTTAAATTGTTTTCAAAACACGGTCGGATATATACCCCGGCCGGTATACCGCGTACCCGGATTGCATGCAAAATACGGAACATTTCAAGTCGGGACGTGTCATTGGGTAAACAAATCAGCAGATGAAGTACATAGATAAGTACTGAAGTACGAATTAGCGCCGTCACGTTGTATGGGAACCTCAGTGCTTGCATGTGGGCAGGCGATCAAAATGCGGCAACAGAATGTCTTTTTTTGACATACATTGTAGTAGCTAAAAAAAATGAACCCTAACTGACTAAAAAATACTGAACCCCGACCCTGACTGCACCCAAATTATACTCAAATCCTGACCCTGATCTGCCCAAATCAGGTCAAAACCCTGACCCTACCTGCCCAAACCGAGCTCAAAACCCTGGCCCACCCGGGCGGCACATACATAATACGTCACAAACAGGAGTACCCCCCCCGGGATCGAACGGCTGAGAGTGCAACAATGCTTCAAAATACACGAGTGTAGTACATGTCTTTCGAAGGAACGATCGTTTTTTTTTTTTCGCGTCAAATCGATTTCAGAAGTACGCATGATCAGTGGATCGAACCTATGCTTGATGACTATAATATCGCTAGCTCAAAATATTTTTTTATCTTTTTATCAGCGTTTAGCCACAGGGAGCCCACCCATATGAGTTGTACATGTTTGCTACATATACGTCACAGGTCACTAGTCTCCAGGCCCCCAAAGGAATTGAAAACTGACGGCCACATGCATATGTTCTGCTTCTCAACTTTGAAAGGCCGTAAAAAAATTAGAGTTGAGTTTTAGCCTCCCATTTTTGCTTTAAGTTCTAAAGAATAGTTTTAAAGTTTCAATCAAAAAATAATATTTTTGGGGTTATAGGCACTTTAACAGTTGTCAGTAGCGAAACGGTCCTGTTTAGCCACAGGGAACCCACTCAAATGATTTGTACATGTTTACCTAAAAACAAGTCAATTGAATAAAAATTATTCAAAACGAAAACCTTGTGGTTCATTTGCACGAATTAGTGTTAAAGACCCTGTGTCCGAGCCCATGGTGCTTTGCGCCAATGTTATGATTAGTTTGTTAATCAACGGCCGCATAAATTAAAGGCCAGCTTATGATTTTAACAGCCGACTCGGCAGGAAGCCAGTTGTTCTGTCTTTAGATTCTAACAAGAGCCCATCTGGGCTTTCACTCGGGCCACATGAGATTGAAGATGAAATACACTTTCATTTGAAGTCCTCTTAGTAACAAGTCGTGCTTTAATTCGCCAGTGAGAACGTCATAAAAACGTCTGGTCTATTAATTGCTTTTATGACATGACTATGATAACGCAGGATTTGAACAACAGAATACTGGCAAATATTCAAGTGTATAAATGCAATACAAATATGACATATTCAGCCTTTGAATTTGATTGAAAATAGATCAAAAACTCGGGGAAATGTCCGGCTAAAACTGTATGAATAAATGTGAAATGAAACATAAATTTCATAGCAAGAAAAAAATTGTAATTCCTAATGAGAAAGCTCTTCTAAGTCCGCTTCTCAAATTCACAGACTGTTTTACAAAAACATTTGCGCCTATCGCGTATCGACACAAGAGTTCAGTTGACCTTTCAAATAATTTATTCTGAGGTACGCATACTCTAAATCACAGAGATGTTAAATAAAGCGATAATTAGAAGAAAAAGTACATTAACAGACAAACTGAGAGGGAATTTATTCAAATTAAAAAGAGTTTACTTACAGTACTTACGTAAATGAATCTTTCGTTTTGGATCTTTTGGTAGTGTTGTTGACAGCATTCCACCTTCGTGCACATATGCACTGAATCGGAATGAAAGTCGAAGCCTACCTCGAACTTAACTTTCAGCTAACCTGTTTCCTTTCATTCCACAATGAATAATAATCTCATAAAGTAAGCCCGTAGCTTTCAATAAATTTGCCAGTGTCTGAATGAAACAGCTAGATCTTTTCCAATTTCTCTCACGGTCACGGCAGAAGACAGTCTCAAGCTACAAAACTTGAATTTTAATCCTCTTCACAGTAACGTAATTTAACGTCTCAGATATTATATATATTCCTTACTTCAGCTAGCGCTGTGCATTTCAAGTACTTTTTCCTCTCTCTTTGCTGGCAGTTCATGCTTCTTGTTCGTGTAGTTGCCCCACTGAGCCGTAATCAGAAAACGAGCACAGCATTTCAGTTGGCATACACTGAAAACATCAGCTTAACTAATTAAGATTTGTAAAAATCTTAGCGGATCATGTAAATATTCCGCTTGGCTCAATGAGGGTTTCTGCCGTCAAAGTTCATTTTTTGTTTCAGTTTTCCCCATATTAGCAGACATGTATAATATCTCGAGCTCTCAATCCAGTAGAAAGACTCTGGTTATTCTGTCGTGACCCAAATTTAGGTTGTATTGCATAATTGCCCACGATGGAATATATTTCTGACAATGACTCATTGAAATTGATATCTCCTTGTCTCGCCTAGTCTGAGAGTTTTGAGCTTTCTTATCTGAGCGCGCCTGACGAAATCTAACCTTTGATTATAATTCGATACCCGTTGATATCCAAACGTGTTTGGATATTGTATTTCGCTTACGTTTCTAAACGTACATTGGATCTGTCCAGACAGCGCTGATCGAATGTATTACGTTGTTCATGTATTTTTATGGTCAACAAGAGCGTCAGTTGAAATATCCTGAGCCTGTTGGAAGGCCATCGCCCTCGCGGGTCGACCATTTTGATTTACTGTATTTAATTATGTAAATATATTAACCTGGCGAGTGCTGCGTGACCAGCACAGTGCGATCTGATTGGTGGTGAACTTGACCTTTAACGCATGCGCAGAAAATTTGCGACACCCAACAACAACAACAACAACAAAAAAACGACTTGCACTTTAAGACTCGGTGCTGCCACAGGCAGCCCGAGTAATTAGGTTTACGAGTGCGACTTTTCACAACTCTACAAGCAAACACATACTCTTGCTACCTTGTTTTCATGTCTCCAGTATTGCTTAGCTGTATTTGAAGATCTCTACTTTCCTTGCGAATGATATATTTTGAGTGCAAAATGAAATGTCGTACTCGCACTCGAGTCAAACTCACAGCGAAGTAACAGCTGAACTCGGCAGATTGGACTTTGACCCGCGATCGTAGTTTTGGTAGCAAGACTTTCTGGACGTACTGTAGGATGAAAAAAAAGGTTAAGGACATTGCTTTCTCTGCTAATAAAAATGCAAAACGTATACAGGTAAGTCTGTAACACCGCAGTGGATCTCAGCCGTGCGAAATTATAATTACGAATGATCTTGATGCCAGAAGTGGTTGCCTTTTTTTGTGCCGCTTTGTATTCCCAACGAAGCCCGCCGGTCCCTGAGCTGCGGTCCCTTAGTGCAGCAAATCCCCTGGAAACAAACGTAGTAGTCCTTTTGAACCACAAGTGGTCTCTTGTAGACCTAGAGAAAGTAAAATGTGGACTGCTGAAGGATTATTTGTCGAGTCGCTTTGCCTCGCTGTCTCGGTCCTTTCTCCGGTATTCCTCTACTCGCCACTCTAGACCGGGATTCGAAGAAATATTCGAACTAAAGTTTCATTTAAAAAAGTATATATACAAAAGTTAAGATAAAAGAAAGTCAGTTAAGCATATATACCTATGAATAATTACACGATGGCCCAAACTAGGGATGGATTTCGAAAGATTCGAGAGTCACATAACAACAACAACGATCTTTCTGATTTCCGTAGTCTACGAAAATGATTTGCGCGCGCAAAGCACCATGGGCTCGGACACAGGGTCTTTAAATATAGCCTGAATTTCAGCCGTCTCCTCTCGGTTCGTTCCTCCCGAGAGAGACGTCTGAATCCAATAGCCGATAATGCCGTCCAGTGACGTCACTACCAGAAAACCTGGTAGTGATTTTTGATTGGTTCATATTCTATATGATTTCGCATAATTATCATAATTATCAGCCGAGAAGACGGCAGGATTCACTTTGGACTCGCGATTGTTGATCGTTGAGTTTCTGTGGAGTGATTGCCTTTGGCAAAGACCTTGAATTCGTAAGGAAAACATCTGGAAATGGATTGAAGGTGTCCTGCACAATAACCGGCTGACTAACCTGTAAACATGTACATTTTATCGCGTCGCGTCCGCGGGGTTGTTGACAATCGATTATTTGTTCACACTCGCAGTGGTAAAGAATGTCGCTACTCTTTTCAAGGAACTGTTCTTTCCCGTAAAAGAGTCTTCGTATTTCTTCGAAAATTCTCCATTATCCTTTCATGTTTTTCTACTTTTCTGTTGCATCATTTACATAGGTAATATCTAGTAGCTGTGTCGATTCGAACGGCAGATCGCGAGACATGTACAAAGATCAACGGAAAGACAAAGATCAACTGTACTTTGCCTCCAAATATAATATAACGATTTGTTGCTTCGGAAAGACTTTAACAACATAAGAGGCACTTGAGAAGCAAATGGGATGGAGATATATAATATAGGTAAGGCTTTTATTTTGGTCGGCATAATCTCAAATAAATATTTCTCACGAACTATTACTACCGCCGTGACAGTTTTATTTGCATCAATTAAATTGTTAATCCGCCTTGACGTCACTGGACGGCATTATCGGCTATTGGATTCAGACGTCTCTCTCGGGAAGAACGAACAAGAGGAGACGGCTGAAATTCAGGCTACTTTAAATAATGATTCTAAGTGGTTTAATTGCAAGAATTCGAGTAAAATAGTGCCGACTTTTAGTGGGAGAAGTGTTATAGTTATACAAACACAAGGGAGGCAGAACTCCGCTCAAATCTTTCTACTAGATCGTTGGCAGTTGATTCAAAACTGAGTACTGCGAACTCACATGAATATGTCAAAGAAATCCCATCCCTCGCGGAAATTGCGGAAAATAAACCATTTTCAAAGCCAACACGCTAAAACCTTCAACCTAAGATGTCGCATGCGATCTCAGAGGAGCACAGGCAGCCCAAGCTCTGTATTTGCACTGTGTGACTATTATTTCACAAAATTCTCAGATAAAGAAAATAAACTTACCTTAAGAGTTTGTTGTTGTCCTGTTGTTTCTCTGGGGTCTAGAAATGGCGGTTATGGGGAATTTCTCTCACTTTGGGTTTTTCTCTCTTCTCTGTCTTAAATAAAGGAAAGGCTGCACACTCCAATTCAAACCACACGAGGCACTTGAGGCCGATTTTTCCCACGAAAACCCATCCGATAGGCGTAATTTCCTCCGTCAGGTGAAAGGTAGATAGTTTTTCTTACCCCAGAAGTTTACAGACTTGAGAAATCATTATCCTAACTCTTCCAAATGAACTCATTTCTTTGAAAAAGCCCTCTCATTCTTCGTCAGAAACTACGTGTTTGCTGCTATTCGGTCATGACGTGGCAAAGTCGGCTTTGTAGCCTGGTCTGCTGACAAAATTCCTCTTTCCGGCAGAGGGACAGTCAATAAATTGCAAGGTACTGTACTCTCTCCCCACGGGGTCTAACGTGCCGCCTATTGTACTGAGTAGCCAATCGCGTGACACAGGTCGCCAAAGGGGGTTTGGCACGGATTTTCCTCGGGAGCAGTTACGAAATAGTGCCGAAGAAATCCGACACCTCGTTTATTTCGCGGGGAGTTGGAGAAGAAAGTCATTAGAGAGCTTAAAGGAACAGTGCCACGGTAATGCGCACGCGTAACACGTGATTGTTAATTATGTCAAAGACAATGGAAAATCACGCTGTTATGTCACGTCACGTCAAAACTCAACTGATCTGGAACGACCTTTGGAAT
The DNA here is from genome assembly GCA_030867875.1 of Actinernus sp. WN-2022. NCBI lineage: Eukaryota > Metazoa > Cnidaria > Anthozoa > Actiniaria > Actinernidae > Actinernus > Actinernus sp. WN-2022. The sequence goes on from JAOWCC010000577.1 coordinate 126,829,778, forward strand.
TTTTCGCTAGCACGAAATCTAGAAGTTTATAGTTTTGTGATTTGCATCAGTTGAGAAGTTCAGGATTTAGAATCGTATAAACTCCCCACTGGACCAAGACATAAGTGCTTAGAAGATCTGCATGTATGGGATTCGGGATAAAAGTTTAGGAATCCATTCGACAATGCCGACTGACATAAACAAACAACAACTTCTGTGGGAATTATAATATTCCATTTCGCGAAGCTACGAAACTACGGCGAAACTAATGTTCTGACTTCATAGCTTTGGGGCTTTGTGATTTTTAGGATAGTTGTTACACAATTATAAGAGCATTTGCACTCCAAAATTGGGGAAGAAAAGAGTTCGATTTTGCTAAATAGCAAGCTCGAACTGTACCGAGCGAAGGCCGTGTTGACACTGCAATAAATATACGCGAACATTCAGCGTCTTACAAGCAGAGTAAATGTCTCCCCTACATTCTTACTGTCTCCAAGTTGCCTAGGCCATCCATTGTCCCCCTCTCAATGCTTTGGATAAAACTACCAGGAGACAGAAGTTTTCTTCTGTAGGCATTAATTCCTCCGCTCGACGAACCGTCCAAGGGCACTGAATTCAGAGTCACAAATACTCGCAAAAATTATAGACACGAACGAAATAACATCATAAATCCTAGGATACAAAACTAAATTACTGTTCTAAATAGGTATAAGGTCAAATGAAACTTAGGCGAAGCCGATGGAAGAGGATTTATTTCGCGTATCAAATCTCTCCCCATCTTTTGATTTCTGGACAACCCAACCAAAATTCAAACATTCGCGCATGGGCACTGAGCATGGCACTGTTCCTTTAAGCAACCACGACGGCAACGTCTAGCCTTAATTGCAAAATACAATAACTGCACGTGGGAATGCACGCAGTCACCTACATTTCAACCGTTGTCTGGAAAAACAGAACGTGAAAACCCCACATTTTACGTTTACAAGAGAACGCCAACGTATAAAGTAAGTCACTCCATTTTTCTTTCGGCGTGAACGGAACTCTATGCTTGTCATATTTTTCGAAGATATGAATGTGAAAAGTAATTAAAGGCGAACGAAGGAAATAGTAAGCATCACATTTCGGTAGAAAACATTTTTCTAGGTCCCGTCCTCGCTGCCGTCGCCGTCGTTGATGCTTAAGCTCTCTAATATTCACGGCTTATTGACCAATCGCTGAACGGTGGAATCTGCAGAGAAAACCCAGGAAGTAAATTAACACACTTGTGTAAATAAATATAATGTGGTCCATTCGTTAGACCCCGTGGGGAGAGAGTACAGTACCTTGCAATTTATTGACTGTCCCTCTGCCTTAAAGAGGAATTTTGTCAGCAGACCAGGCTACAAAGCCGACTTTGCCACGTCATGACCGAATAGCAGCAAACACGTAGTTTCTGACGAAGAATGGGAGGGCTTTTTCAAAGAAATGAGTTCATTTGGAAGAGTTAGGATAATGATTTCTCAAGTCTGTAAACTTCTGGGGTAAGAAAAACTATCTACCTTTCACCTGACGGAGGAAATTACGCCTATCGGATGGGTTTTCGTGGGAAAAATCGGCCTCAAGTGCCTCGTGGTTTGAATTGGAGTGTGCAGCCTTTCCTTTATTTAAGGGGGAGCTTCACCCCAATTTTGGACAAAATGGACACCACTTTGATCATAATTAAAACATGTTTCTTTAATTCTCACATTTGACAAAGTTATCCTTTTTTACAACTATAGCTCACTGGCTACTTGCTGGGATACTTTTTTTTGGATTTCATGCCGTCAAATTGTAATATGATCCCTCTAAACTCATTGGTCTTAAAAAACAGTTTTCTACACAACAAATTCCCCCCCACACATTATTTCTTTCAATATTGAATATATTTAAATCAAAATGCATCTGATAACAGATGAAACATCAAACTATGCCGCTATGAGCCATTTTTTCTATATCACTGCTGGTTGCCATGGTTACGGGGAAAGAAACTGTATGAAAGAAATCCATTCATAACTAGCCTTCAAAATAAAATATCAAAAAAGTGGCTCATAGGTGCATGCTACATACTGTAAGGAACATCTGTGCCAAAAATGGTTAATTTCTATCAAAATTCTGGTGAAAAAAAGTGGGGGCGCCACTACGACCTCTCAAAAGACCTTGTTTTGAGAAAATAGCAGTTAAAGTCCAAGAATAATTATAAGCATGTCTAACTCTGTTTTTAACTTGCTCTAGACCTTATTGCCTTCTAGAAGACTTTGCACTTCTTGCAGAATCAGATTTTGGCCCTCTCTTTCTCTTTTTAGTAGCAGAACTACCCAAAAGCTCATCGTTAAACCCCCCACTCTCATACGTGACACCCTCTGCAGCTTTTAGTCTGTCCTCTTCCCTCAGCTTTGCTTGCCGGATTTTCTGCCTTGCTGCCTGAAACCTCTGGCTTGCCCTACTTTCAGACTGTTTCACTCTCCTTCTGTTTTTTCTTTCACTGCCCTGTTGTGTGTGGCTCCCACATGGAATTTCAAGCTCCTCCATGATGCCATGGCGACCAGTTGCACCAACGTTAAACTGTAATGATGCAGATCCAGCAGCCGTCTGGACACTGGTAAACCCCCTATATCTATGTTTGGGGCATCTGTTCCACACCAGAGAATTCACTGACTCGTTTGCATTCTGTGAAAACCCTGGCAAACACCTCTTCAGCAGCTTCTTATCAGATAGTCGGTCAAACAATGGTGTGAGGAATGTTAGGAAAACCAAATCAAGATGATGAGGCTTGTTGACGAATGTTGCAGTACCAGCAGCTTTGCTTTTCTGAAAAGAACACCAAGAGTCCCTGCCCTGAGGACAATATATGTGTCTGTCTTGGTCATTCTCCATCTTGACACTGTGATACAGCACTGCTCTGATAGCAGTCTGCATTTTCTGGATGGCCTTGTTCAATATCACATTTTTTCTTTGCTTTTCTATCCACACATCTTCGAATAGCATTTCCATAATACTTCTGCATCTTATCAATGGTGGGCCTTGTGAGACGTCCTGCTCTTCCACCAACTGGTTTTCCATCATCGAGCTTTTGCCGCCCCTGTAATGCAATCAAGTTCTTCCCCATACGTTTCTGGACATGGCCTATGCAATCAAGCTTGTTGACTCTGCTACAAATAGCTTCACCACTATCGTGCTTCGATTCCCAATCACTGTGTGCCTTAGACTTCAACCATTTTAGATACTCTGCAGACTTCTTGTCCATATTCTCGTACTTATTACAGTCATCACATGCTCCATACACATCCCATATCTCTGCATATGATTTACTGTCACCATCACATACCATGTCAATATACCGCAAGCCATGTTTGTCCTCAGATCTGCCCCACAGTATTCCTGCTGCCTCCTTTTCCATTGATGGACTTGACCCATCACAGTTCTTTTGGCAATGTCCACCAGCCTTGTGGCTATTCTTCCACTCCTCATATCTAACAGGGTCCTTCTTTAATTTTTCGGCTGCTTTGCATAGTTCACATGTCTTAGACATTACCACATAATCTAAAACCTCCCCCGTGTCAGCAGAAATTACGATGCCCACACCAAAATTGGCAGTGAAACCCCTTTTACTCCATGTCCCATCAAATGATACAGCAACATCCAGTGTTTTAGTTTCATCACTCTCTCCTAAAAGCACTCTCAGTCGATGAGCAGCCTCACTCAACTTGTCTTGTAATACCTTATTTGTTCCAGCATTTATCGATTTGTTGTGCCTTTGGAAGGCACTATCACTAACTGGAGGTGGCATATTTAGAATCTCGCAGATAGTGGCAAGTGACTCACGTCCAAGTCCTACCTCTCCCATGGCAAATGCAGCCCTGCGATTTATATCAAACGAGCGTGCCTTTTCATCAACTTTCTTACACGTGTCCATGTAGACTCTTTGTTTACACGCCGAGCATTCAAAATAAAGTGAACTGCTCAGTCCAGCACGTTTACAAACATCTTCAACAATAGAAATGTTTCCATTCCTACACTTGTGCATCGCTTCCATGGCTTTTTTAAAGTTTGAAAGGTAAATTATCCGGTATCCTTCAGGTTCGGATTCATCATAGTAAGGCTTGTTGGCGTTGGCACGTGTTTGAAGTGTTACATTCAATGCCAATGGCTCCGTTGTTTTCTCTTCCTCGCACTTTGTTGAAGTCGCACGTTCCAATTTCTTGGCAGATGTTGAATTGATGCCTTCAAATTTCTCTAATTCAGCTTCTGTTCCCATCTCATAACAAGGTTTAGGTAGTGAACGACTAACGCCAGAGTGCAACAAGTCACAAGCATCGGCGGCGCCATTTTCCACTCGTTCACTTTCGCGAGTTTCGGCTTGTTCGCTTCGAGTTTCCACAAAACGTTTACCTTTAAAGCGCGCTTTTCCCTTCACTTTGGTCTTGATACGATACTTTACTCCCTGCTTTGAACCTCGAGGCATTACGAAGCCGGAAAATCAACAGAATTTCACAATAAAGACGGCAAAATCCAAGAACTATAAACTCACGATGAAAATTTACGAAGGTAAATGACACAACAATGCGCTCCCGCACTCCTGTGGCCTTATGGATGGTTCCCAGTCCCAGATATGTTGCTGTTACACAGGGACCCCAAGTTAAATAGTCGGGGGCGAAAAAAAACAAAACGAAAATGCCCTTTTTTTCGAGTTTTCTTTCCCCGTAACCATGGAAACCAAATATAAACAAAGCAATAATTATCAAGTCCTCTTGTGTAAAGCTTAATTTCAACAGAAAACAAGCGGGAATTTTGAAAAGAAAGTCTACAACATTGAATATGATAGATTGAAGTAGTTTATAAGCACTGATTCAAAAATTTCGCCAAAGTGAGAGAAATGCCCCATAACCGCCATTTCTAGACCCCAGAGAAACAACAGGACAACAACAAACTCTTAAGGTAAGTTTAATTTCTTTATCTGAGAATTTTGTGAAATAATAGTCACACAGTGCAAATACAGAGCTTGGGCTGCCTGTGAGAGGAGCAGCGATTGCAAATAACGACTCATCTGGGTCCAAGTGCGGGTAATTTGGTTATTGCTCTTGTAGGTAAAATCACGACTCACCCGGGTAAGGGTGCGTGTAAATGGCATTGCGGTCTTACGGACTCCTGCGACAAACCTCGCACGTGCCATAATTATCCAGCACGAGAAAAATACAATGAATACCAGTCATGCAGGGAAAGTAATTAAAAGGCTGTGAATTCTGCAATATTTTCAAAACGTGCCATACTGTTCAAAGGTTTTTTGAGAAATCTGAGCCATTCTATTCCAAGCCATAACCAAGAGCGAGAATCTCCCATACTTCCTCTATGCTACGGCATTTTCACAAGTTAGGTTATTTTTAGAACGGTTTCCGGCTATTATTGGGTTGCAATCATTCCTAAGGGAATAAAATCACAAAAGCGTAGCAGACGTGTTGTTGGTATAACAAAAGAAGCTAATGAGGCATCTATTGTTACGCCACGGGTGTAACCCACTAATTGGAGCCAAAAATAATCTAAAAATAGCCCAACTTGTGAAAACGCCGTAGCATCTTATGTAAGTGATATGGACGCTCTTGGTTATGGGCTTTTGCGTATACATTATATAGGGGAGTAACCCCCCAGGGTTGGATGACAGGAACAATAAAAACTAGGCAAAATTATATTGTTCAGATGCAATCTTACAGCTGCGCAAGGAGACTATTGAGTACTCAGTTTTTTTGGCATAATATTTCCCAGTATTTCACTATATTTGTAAATTATAACTGAATTAAGACTGAAATAATTCAAGCTGAAATTGTGCCATGCATGGACGGTTAATATCTTGGGACTGAAATTCGTCGATTCAACTTTTCGAAGTTGTGGTCGAAAACAATCGACTTTGGGGTTCAGATGAAGAAAGTATAACTTCAAAGTTCCTAGGCACTCTTACGAGCAAGTTAACTGCAAACTACGTAATTTATTAGTTGTTTTCTGCATGTAATAAATGTATTCGAACAGAAGCAATCAGTATGAACATTGAAGAGTACATTTATCATGAAAAATGTATTGAAAATCTTCAATGCCTTCTTTGTGTTCTCTGTGATCAAATTTATTGTTAATTAAGTTGATTTCATTGTTTTTTATATGATTAAAAGAAATAAAAACAGTTAAATTCGTTTGGATGACAGCTATTGAGGGTGAAATGACCATATTTGGGCAATGTTACGAAGTGTTGAATAGTAATCGCTGACATTTGTTGTGCGCACGCATTCTCTGGCGGTTAGTTGTGTTTTGAATTTTCGTGATCTGCTCCCTTCAAGCAACATGAGAGCGCTCAGTTTTAGATGTGGGCTTCCTGTGCATATAACCCATCAAATACTTGGAATGCATCACGTGAACCGATATTTTCTCACCGGCAGACGACAAATATCTGCGATTATAACTCATCAAATATTTTCTCTCGTGTGTGCATTGTGATTGGTGGAATGTGTGACGTGACCCGATATTTTATCTCCGCCAGAGGACAAATATTTAACAAATTAAATAGATTCCATTCTGTCCTCTTATAGATGACAGATGACGTCACAACGTGAAGAGAACACAGAAGTGTGCCACGAGACGCAGCCGAGTAACTGATGTTCTCTTCACGTTTTGACGTCATCTGTGCATCTATAAAAGAACAGACGCACGGCAGAATGGAATTTATGTGTTATATATAATAATCACAATTAACTAAAACCTATGAAAATATCCAATCAAAACGAGTTGAGAAATTGGTTGGGCATGCTCATGACATCATCCATGTGTGTGTCCTCTAATAACACACGGCTCTTGAGCAATCACCAGTTTGCTCCCATCTTACATTTGCGAGTAGAATAAAGATTTTATTGTTGTTGTGGCGGTTGTTCGGACTGATTATTATATATCAGCGAATACATCCCCTGTGAGCGTAAGCGCGCGTCAAAAAAAAAAGTTGAAGGATGATAACAACAATAACCTACATTGTGACGTCGAAATATATGCCCTGATATTTTGTCCTTGGACATTATCTGATCCTCGAAGCTCACACTGTGGGGGTTGGGGTTTAAGAACTAAGAACAAGGCAGTCCAACGGCAAGGAATACAGAAAGGTGCTAATCAGTGTGGTATTGTTTCAATCATGTGGCTCATTGGCTTAAACATCAAAATCTATCTAACTCTCATAACTAATTCAACGTGGGAAACATTTTAAAATTTCTTCTTGGTTATTGTTTTGGACTCTTCTGATTGGACGAAATGTTTTCACACAAAAGGAACGTAGTATATTATATTTCAAAAATGTTTCATTTAAGGTTGAGGAGTTGTCAGTATATATGAAAAACAGAAAATTCTACAGTGGGGAAAGCAAATTGCATCTGAACAATATATTTTTGTCTAGTTTTTATTGTTCCTGTCATCCAACCCTGGGGGGTACTCCCCTATATAAGGTATACGCAAAAGCCTATAACCACTTAATATGTAGATGCAACGGCGTTTTCACAAGTTGGGCTATTTTTAGATTATTTTTGCCACCAATTAGTGGGTTACACCCGTGGCGGAACGAAAGATGTCTCATTAGCTTCTTTTGTTATACCAACAACACGTCTGCTACGCTTTTGTGATTTTATTCCCTTAGGAATGATTGCAACCCAATAATAGCGGGAACCGTTCTAAAAATAAGCTAACTTGTGAAAATGCCGTAGCATAGAGGTAGTATGGGAGATTCTCGCTCTTGGTTATGGGCTCTTGGTATACGGGTATGTGTCGCGCTTTAGGGTATGGTTTTCTAGCTCCGCGGTCTGGGATAGGGTATCTAATTTGGCTTTTTTGTCTGGGATAGGATATCTATTTTGGTCTATTTCGGTTGATTTTCGAGTTTAGGTCTGGGATAGGGTATCGATTTTAGAGCTTAGGTCTGGGATAGGATGTGGAAAACCGGATACAAATCATTACATTTTACAGGTTTCGCTCGCTGTGCAGCAATTAATAATTTGGACAAAATCTCGCAACGGTTCATTGCGTTAATTCGCTGTTTCGACCACAACCCCGTGCGTGGCCAACTACAATGCGCTCCTCCCCTATGTCGGGACAAAATGAAAATAAATCGGGACAACGTTTGAGAAAACACACCACAACTCAAACAGGCTTCAGTCGCATGATAGCCCCAAAACTACAAAATATATTCATCTAAAACCTTGGCATTTTGCACCCAATAATATCTTTTTCCTGCCAAAGAGCTTCTGTAGGTTTTCTCTTAATACGCTCCCTTAACTGAGCCACAGCATTCACTACCTATTAGGTATACTAGTTTAAAAGAGTTAAAATTGTATTTCGCTTTAAAAAGCTATTCACAGGCCTAGGTGACGTCACCTTGCACCGGAAGTGGTATTCATTAATCAATATACGACTTGTCTTGCGACACGTGGACTTCTATTGAAATGGTAATTTATCGGCGCTGTATTTGCATTCATAGCCGGTGTTTATTCGTTTCGTAGATCGTATGTCCTCATGAAAAGCTCGCCGTCGAAGGCACACAGTTCGTTCTAGGTTATTTATTTCCAAACAAAAAACTGTACTTGAGTTGTCTTGGCCTTGGAGTTTCGAAGGAAGATCAAGCACGATATGATGGTTCGTGTTTTTTATTTATTGCTGCCTTTCATAGCCATCCACTGCTCGCTTGCTCGTCACTTGCAGTTCCAGCTCAGTGGGTTCGAATGTTTCTACCAGGATATCGTAGAAAATACACAGTGCTCCCTAGAATATGCACCGATAACCGGGAACGATCCGAAAATAGATGTTCACCTCGAAGATCCGAATGGAAAGGAGATCTACAAAACCGAGAAAAAGGACTACGACCTTCACAAGTTCACGGCTTCTGTGAATGGAACTTACCGAGTGTGTTTCAGTAATGTGTATGACTTCACGATTGGGGATAACCTCGTTTACTTTGACTTCATCTCCGGAACCGAAGACGAGTTTGGAAATACGGGAGGCGAAGACTCAGGGCCTACGAGCAAAGCAATGACTCAACTTGAGACGTCATTAACGACGATACACGAGAACATGAAACTCGTCGAACGATATCAGAATTATTACCGGCTCCGAGAAGCTAACGGGAGAATGGCTGCCGAAAATTTGGGCACGAAAGTGCAGTGGTGGTCTGTTAGCCAGTCTGTGATTGTGGTCGCCGTGGGAATGACGCAGGTTTTTGTTTTGAGGAAATTCTTCACAGTCTCGAAGCAAGAACTTTGATTGTTGATGAAACAAAAGGCTCAACTGATCGCTTGCCAACTTTGTATATGTTTATTCGTTTGCAGACGGCCATCCGATATGATTATGACTATTTCAAAAGTGAGCAATATAATTTTTGTTCCTGTTACAAATTTTCAACCTTTATCTACTAAGGACTAGTAATGTTGTCTAAAATCTTTAATTTCGTCTACGCTAACAGTTCCCAACATATATTTTGTTAGCGCCAGTTAATCTCGTAAAGTATCATGGGTAACCACAGGCAGCCCAGGCTACGGGTTATGTAGGCATGGTAATGCTTCTGATGTAGGTTATATAAGAGATATTCGCAGTAGAATTCCTTTTGAATGTACATATGTATATTTGCTTCCACGCTGTTTCTTGTGTTATTTCTTCATTTGGAGCCATTTTAGGGTCGGTTTAGGGTATTACGGCTCCAGGAGCCAGTCCATCTCCCATTCTAAGTCTGTGAGTCAGCGTATGACCGGATTGAGCTATATTTAGAACAGATCTCGCGGGAGTTCTCGTGCCCTCACTTTGAGAATCCAATCAAACCATGCATATTCAGGATAATGCAGTGTTAGTAAACAACCTCCAAGAACCACAAGTCATTATCAATCTCGATAATGGTAGCGAGCGTGTACGGACTGCAGCAGAGCCAGAAGGCAGTTCGCCGGGAAACACATTCTAAAAATAGCTCAATCCGGTCATACGCTGACTCACGGGTAAAGTTAGATATGAACGCTCTGAATGAAATAGCACAAACAGTGTGGAAGCAAATAGGCTGCCTGTGGGGTAATAACGTTTCTTCATTTTGGAAGATGAGTTCATGTGTTTCAACACGTGACGTGCCCGACTACCTTTCAAACTTTTATTATTCCATCAAAAACGTGCTCCTAATACCATTCGGTACGAGGACGAGTTTTTTTATACCGCGGTAACGATCTCGAAGTTTTCTTATTTGGGTCATTTGAGTGATAATTCAGTAAAGTTAGTAATCAGGGTCTGTTAGGAATTCATTAATTAATCATTTCAAAATTTTATTATTAATACAGTGTTAAACAGTTTACGATGTGCTTTTACGATTCAGCCGCAAAATTACCTTCTCCCCCTTAGTTACTGTTGCCCTGTCTCCTCTTAGTTACTGCCGTAAACTTTAACTCGAAGAAATTCAAAACAAACATGGCGAGAAACGCTGAGTTGGCGTAGTGGTGATAGCCTGCGTCGCATCCGAACTGAATGAACCCTGGTTAAGACTTTTAACCAGGGTAGAGTTCGGATGCGACGCAGTGGTGAGGGATTAGTGACGGACGGTTAGGGTTTGGTTTAAAATCAGGATTTGGGTTCGTTTCGATTCTTCCCAGACGCTAATTTAATTTTTCTATATAGTCTAGGGTGGCGTACTTGTGAGTATTTTCGTTCTAAAAAAATCTAAGTACGAATTCGGGTTTCTTACACCGAGAAAATACCCATTTCTGCGTTCTAATTTGTCTGGTATTTTTTAATTAACAAGTGTCGAACTATTAATACAAGCTTTTGCGGGCCGTGCTGCGAAAGCATCCGGAATCCGGCTAGGGTGCAGTTCCTTCTTCTGATTAGATTTTTAGTCTCTGTCCGAGCTCGTGCTAAATGACATGGCCCGGCACATCTCCAGCTTCATGCTTGTTCACGGCGCAGAGCGCAAAAACGTGCTCTTAAACTAGAAGAACGTGTTACTGAAATATCTCCGGTACTGCCACCATGACTTGAAGTTTTGAAGACTGCAAAATAGATGCAGCGAGCATATAATTATCGGATTGGATAGGTCTTTCAATAGTGTTCTAAAAGAGAGATTTCATTGTATTGGCAGCAGTAGGCTTGGAACAACTCCGAAAACGCGGAGAACTTGAGAAAGAATACGCGCGTCATGTTTCCTGCCATGTATATACTCCCCACCGATAAATCATAGGGTATGAGCCTCCCAAAGGGTTTCACGATTATTCAGTTTGAAATAGGGTTATAGGTTTTGCCTTTAAGACTGTAATAGGATATTATTTTTACATCGAAGTATGAGACCGCAAATGTTCATTTATTTGTCTTAGCTTCTTGTTATTTTGGCATTGATCTTCGATATAAATTGAGAAAGAGAACAAACCACGGCGAGTCATTGGATTAGATAACGCGATTAAAGGCAGCTTGAAGTGTTGCATGACTCCTGGGTGCATGTTTTCGGGGTCAGGTCTGAAGAATGGTATGGAATATCATGTATTTTGTATAGGAAATCGTATGGTTTCGAGTGAAATTCGGGATAAATTTGAACGAGCGAGTTTTCAAAGAGCATCGAAATTGCACGAGCCCGCAGGGTGAGAATACCATACGAGCTCTTCCGAAAACTCACGAGTTCGAATTTACCCAGAATTGCACGACAACACCGTATGATTTGTCGACAATCTTCGGAAAAATTGAAGGACCGTTAAAATAAGTAATGCTACAGCGATCTGAAATGTTAATGTTTAGTACTGTAAAATGAGTTTACAGGATTAGACGTGTTTTTGCTGTAACCACACCGCAGCTTTAACCGCAGTTTTAGCCATTCGGAAATTTTCGGAAACACTTCGAAATTTTCGGAAAATCTTCGGGAAAAATCCAGATCAATCCCGGTTTCTGGAAAACTGCCCACCCACCCCTCCATTGGATATGCATCGTTTTATTAATGCTTGACCACTGAAGCCTTAAGGTGAAGTGTGGGGGAGGGGTGGGGATTTCCCAGAAACCGGGATTGATCAAAAAGTCCTTTACTAAAACATGACTGTGAACAACTTTATGTACTTCGATCTTTTGTTTTCGATGTACAGATGGTCTACTTCCTGATTTTGAGTGCAGTTACAACCAAACAGTGCAATTTGGGATAAATTGCACTCCTCTCAGCTAATCAGAATCGAGAAATTCTGTTCAGTATATGATTAGGTCTGAGATATAATAGGGTCATGGTTTGGAGACCTGTGCGGCGCACTCCCACCCACCCCCCTCCCCACGGGTCACCGGCCTTTAAGTTATGTAGGCTGCACGAAACTCAAAATCTGAAGGAATACTAAATATATAACGATATAAAAATTACCAAATATGGATTTCATCAGTGGAATCATGATTATATTATATTTTGAACACTGAAATTCATGGAATTTTGCTAACCAGGTCCGATTCATCGGTTCTGTGCTATCGGATGCACACGGTACGGTGATTTGCTTCCTGGTGCCGTAATCGGACCGACAAAGTCGTAGCGTGTAAAAGGCCATTAGCAGTAAGATTCAATTAATATAGAAAGAGTTAGTGATTTTAATATTCGATCATTTCTTAGCACCGTAAACAATGGCGGCTTTGAAATCGCGAACACACTTAACGTACGCTCGCATGTGTATTGACTCTATCGAAATGGATTTTAAACACTCTATTAAAATGGATTTAAATACTCTATTAAAATGGATTTTAAATGCCCTACTAAAATGGATTTTAAACACTATTAAAATGGATTTTAAACACTGTATTAAAATGGATTTCAAATCAGTTAAGTAAACTTGTTTTATTTTAATTTAAACATCACTAGTTTCAAATTTGTTTTTCGTCATTAACAAATCAAAACCAGTCAAAACGTATAATCGCACACATACAGGCATCGAAGTCGATAATCGCACACGTACAGGCATGGAAGTCGATAATCGCACACATACAGGCATGGAAGTCGATAATCGCACACATACAGGCATGGAAGTCGATAATCGCACACATACAGGCATGGAAGTCGATAATGGCACACATACAGGCATGGAAGTCGATAATCGCACACATACAGGCATGGAAGTCGAGAGAGCCGAGCAGAATATTATTGAGTCTGGCTGAAAAGTCGTAAAAATGCTAGACTGAAATTCCCTTTGACTCCAAGCGTTAGCAAATATTTTTAACAGATCTGGAGTAGGGAGTCTGTTACTATCATGTCAAATCACAGACTGAATACTTCCCATTTTAAATTTTAAAAAATCAGTTTATTTGTTAGTAGATTCAAGCTTATTTACAGCGACCGGCATTGCTGGTTTTAACGTTTCATCGTATTTAACACACCTTTATAACTTAGGACAGTAATACTACGAGGCAATTGTAGTGAATAAAAATATTACTTTTAACATTGCTGTCTTACCGATATCATTCGTTATTATATGGACGAGAATCCGTACAGCTATTGCAAGACTATTTCAATAAACCTCGGATCAAGACACATAATAGAAACTCAGCTTTCCTATTTCCATGCATTTCCCTCCGGCAACGTTTTTTGAAATATGGAAATACGCCGCTCATCTCCCGGATGTATGACGTCACGCTTGGCGCCAGATGGCGGCGGGTTTGTGACAATTACAGAGGAAGATGTAAACAGCTTAAAACTGAAGCAGCAAGAAAATGAACATTCCGGACATAAAAAGCAAAATTGAGATATAAAACTCTCCAAAGATTTTCACGACTGCGACGAAGAGGTAAGAACCCAAAGAAATTATCCCAGAGATGCTTCGAAAGATCACGAAGAAGTTTGTATTGTCGGACAGAGCAGTCTAATTGTCCATATAAAATATGAAAATATATATGAAGTTTATCTTCTCGAGTACAAAACATTTCACTCGTTCATTGCGATCACTCGTCAAATATTGTGATTCTCGAGGATAAACTTCATATCTTGCTCACCTACGTGTAATATTCTCTATATATATTTATTGTGGGCATCGCCTGAAACTCGCGTTCTTGAAAATCTTTTTTGTTGCGATAGCTTAATTTACGAAACCTAATGTTATTTTCACCAACACTGCCGAATTATTTATCCGTTTAATAATTCCTTACTAACCCAACCAATACTTGTCTATTCCACTTTTACTCTTTTTAAAAAGAAAGTTTTTCTTTACACATTCTTTAAGAAGTCACTATTTTCTACGGGTTATAGATACGATAGTTCAGCAATAACGTTTCATCACATCTCAGCGCAGTAATACCGTTTTGTAGTTTCTTCATCTGATAGGTTGTATTTGTTGCTCGCTGATGTGCGAATGGGTTCAAATGCACTTGTCTCAGCTGTGCTGAGCATCACAGCAGTGTGGGGCGAGGTTGCCGGGGTTTGCGATCGACTGCTGTAGGTCGATGGAGAAAGGCAAGGGCTGTGAGTCGGCGCGTATGAGGCATGTGGTGCGCCTGAAACGTATGCTGGGTATGTCTGGCACTGTTGATACTGCGCAAGCGCGTGTGCGTGCGCATGGTAGTCTTGAAGGTAGGCCGCTGACATAGCTGACGGTTGTTGCGGGATCATGGCTTGTTGAGGGATGAGGAATGGGAAGTGATTTCTGAGCTCATCGTAGCTATGCACCATGGAGTGCCCGCTGTCTTTCATTTTCATCATACAAAATTCCTGATCCGTCATGCCTCTGTAGGGAGAAAGACACAGAATGCAACATTAGGGCATGTACAGAATCAAGATTTCATGGCCTAAAATAACTTCATGGCAAATATATGTAACAAATTTAGAGTGCCTATGACGTGAAAAAAATCGACCCTGTTTTTATTTTATTTTATTAAATTTTAGTCTTCCCTAAGTCATTTCGTGCAAGTATAAATAAAGTTGGAGAGCGCGAACATTTTTTAAATTTCTTGTTGAAGTCAGGCATAATTCTCAAAAACAGGTGACCATTTTTATGCCGTTTGATATGCTAATTACATGCGTGACGTCAGTTGCTTTGCACATTTATTTTTCTCTTCGTAAATAAAACAAAACACAGTGCGTTTTTGTCAAATTCTCATTGTAAATATGTACTACTTGAGGGGCCTTGCCATCTGTCACGTTTTTCCTCAAAGAGGCCTTGCCGTTGGCCTTGTTTTTACTTTTGTGAATATAAATGTGCAAACCAAATGACGTCATAACATCTTCAACGACATAAAAATTCGTCGATTTTTATCTCAAACCTCTTGTCTCTTCTCTCCCTTCGTACATTAAAGACACCACTGATTTTCTTAATAAACTCCTTAACCTTGGTAAACTTCCTGATAATGCCATTCTTGTAACACTAGATGTATCATCCTTGTATACTAACATTCCTCATAAAGATGGTATTGATGCATGTCATCGTTTCCTACAAACTCGTATTAACAAAGATATTCCTACTAATACACTTTGTGACTTAATACGCATGATCCTCTCTATGAATAATTTCTCTTTTAACAACACACATTACCTCCAGATCCATGGCACAGCCATGGGTACTAGAATGGCTCCTTCTTTTGCTAATTTATTCCTCGGTAAATTTGAAAATAACGCCCTTTCTCAGGCTCCTTACACACCACACACTTGGTTAAGATACATTGATGACATTTTCATGATCTGGACCGAGAGTCAAGATCATTTATACACTTTCATTGATTTTCTTAATAATCTTCATCCAACTATCAAGTTCACCTCATCACATTCATTTACTCATGTACCATTTCTTGACGTAACCGTTTCCTTGCGTGACGGTTACATTGAAACTGATCTTTACACTAAACCCACTGATAAACACCAATATCTTCTTAACTCCTCTTGCCATCCCTTGCACACTAAACAAGCTATCCCTTTTAGTTTAGCTCTCCGTCTCCGCCGCATTTGCTCTAACAACAACGCTTTTAAACTCCGCACTAACGAATTGAAAACTTATCTCTTCCAACGAGGTTATAACCGCACATTTCTTAACAGACAAATTAAGCGCGCTGCTGACATTGCTCGTAACGACGCGTTACATACTAAACGTTCGCAAAACTCACAACGTATACCATTCATTACCACTTATAACCCAGCACTTCCTAACATTTCTCGTATAATTCACAAACATCTTAATATACTACTTTCATCCGATCGTTGCAAAAACGTTTTTGTTAGCTTTCCTCTCGTTTCCCACCGACGTTGCCCTAACCTTCGTGACCTTCTAGTTAAATCACAATTACCCAATAACACTACTAATCATTCCACGCGCACACTCCCACTTGGCTCATTCCGTTGCGGACAAAATTGTGCCACTTGCCCTTACATCGTCAACGGTCTTAAACAATACACTTTCCATTCCACAGGTGAAACCCGTTTAATCCATTCGCATATCACTTGTAACTCTAAAAATTTAATATACATGGTACAATGTAATCTCTGTCACCTCCAATACATAGGTGAAACCAAACGACGCCTCAAAGACAGATTCAACGAACATAGACGATCAGTTGACAAACCTAACATTAAGTCTAAACCCTCCACTGTTGCAGAACATTTTCTTTCTAACCCTAACCATTCTAAAACTAACATGCAACTCATTCCCTTAGAACTCATGCATTCCTCACGAGACTCGATTCGTAAAGCCAGAGAATCCTACCTTATAGACAAGGCCAAAACACTTGAACCTCATGGCATCAATAGACGTGATGAAACCTAGCTCACTTTCACCTTATTTTCTATTCATCTATTTACATTGTATTAGTTTTTTGCACCCATTAGTTTATCGTAATTTGTTACCTTCCTTTATTTACCTTATCTACATCACTTTATTATTTCATCATTTTTTACCAGTATCCGTTCCATTGCGTCACTTCCTATTTACATATTGTGAAATCCTATATATTGTGAAATCCTATATATTGTGAAATCCTATATATTGTAACCCCCTATTTTAGAACTCTCTAGTTACAACATCTAGTACCTGAAGAAGGCTAGTTTGGCTAGCCGAAATATAGTACGTTTAAAACTATACACGTTGTTTCAGCTTTGCTATAGTCCTTGGACTTCTCGCTTCTATTTATCATTATTTGGCTGTTTAGATCTTCATACAGATCCAACGTTCAACAAGCAGGATATTCGTCCACGGTTTTTGCTTATTCGCGAGTCATAAAAATTGTCGCATGATTTTGACAATTATGTCTGACTCCAACACAAAAAACAATGCTGTTCGCTTTCTCCAAATTTATTTTTAATTGCACAAAATGAAGACTAAAATTTAATAAAATAAAATAAAAACAGGGTCGATCTTTTCACTTCATAGGCACTTTAAGGAATCAGTTTATACGCCTACAATCTAAGTGCAGACTAAACCCAGCGAGAACTGAAACAGGAATGATTAATTAGCAGGGAGACGAAAACTAATACCACTGAGACGAACTTCAATAGGACAGGGGCGTAGCTAGGCATTTTCAAGTTGTACGCACAAGTGCAGTGGCTACCGGTTTTAAGGGCCCCCTCTCGTAAAAAAAATACAAGGCCAAACAGGCACTTTTCGTCTCAAAGTGTACGCTCGTGCGTATGTGCGTATGTGCGTATGTGCGTATGTGCGTATGTGAGTATTGCACGCTACGTAGCACAATATTGCATTTGAAAATGTTATTTTCCATTTTCTTTCGAAGTTAAACCGACGAGGCTCTTAAACGGCGCTCTATACAAATACCCTATACTGAAGCAGTCTGAAAAAAGTTCACTGACGGGATATGTCGGTAAGGGTAAAGCGCCATGAGACTGTGGTGATATGGCGCTATATAAATATGCCACTATTATTATTATTATTATTATTATTATTATTATTATTATTATTATTATTAATATTATTATTATTAATATTATTACTACTACTACTAAGACAAGAGTAAGGCGAACAACCTCTTATACACAGTGCCAATTCAGGCAAATTTGAAAGCGGGAACATTGGGAAAACATTAAATAATTAAATAAATCCGCATTTGATAAGTTGATACAAAGAATACAACCGATCGTTTGTAAGCTCCGTCTAACTTAGCGTTGCATATAATTTAGATTATTTTGATTTCATGAATCAGTTTTTGTTGACCAAAATGAGAATCTAGAAACTGACTTGGACCAGTTCTCAGAACTGACTCGTTCCATTGCAGAACTGACCGATCAGTAAGCGCCCTTACTAACAAATTGGAATCAATAGATATGTAAATTAGTTCGGAATTAAATTTTCAATTGAGTCCCGTTTAGAAAATCCCTCCCTCCACTTAGTTAGCCTTTTCTCTTTATTTTCTATCATAATTTTCATCTAATTTCTTAATTACGAAACTTTGTTTCCCTCTTCTACCAAACTTGAAGATAGCTTTTGCTAGCCGGATATTGTAAGAGTTTGTATTTTCTTTTGTCTGGTCGTCTATATTCACAACTTTTATTACCTGACTCGGAAGTCTGTAGGTGTGAATGTTTGTCACATGGGTCATTTGAATTCTACGATTTTTCTTCCATAAAATCTTTTACGATTCCTTTAATTTAGAGTTTGTCCGTTTTCCGGTCTGTCTGTCCAGAAGAATAAGCAAATAAAGTGAAACGCCGAATTACTACAATAGTATTTACTGATTACTCGACTGAGCGGTAAATCACTGTGATTTAAACCGGAACTGAATTTTAATAAATAAACGAACTTCCTTCAGCAGAACTGGCGTCAGTTCCATTGAACGTTATCTGCGTAATCCTTTATTAACTATATACACGTCAACTTCGACAGTTTAAAGCCCGTTTTCAACAGAATTTGTTAATGTAGATTAGCAGTCATTCCTTAGCCTCTTTGAAAATCTAATTTCAAATATTTGTAAGTATTTGACGCAAGTAGAGTGTACAGAACCCTGACTTTTCCTGGCTACTGGAAGAAAAAATAAATCCACGGTGTTTGATAGATCTTTTCCGTCATACAAATATTACAAGACATTTCATATTTTGACTTGAACTTCAACTGCACAGGTGAATAAACAGAGGCAGGGTTTGGAAATGAAAGGCAAACAACACTAAATGTCTCCATGCGTTTCAGCAAACTGGGCGAATGATGAAATCATAAAACTTGTTGATCTAATGTCGAGTTTCTGCCAACGGTGGGTTTCGTCAAAGTTTACGCAGCCGAAATGGCAGAAATGAAATTCGATCCTTCTTAGACTTGCATTGATTGACAAAAGATTGAATGAACTTACAATGCTGCATACACTTAGAGACACCGATACAGTATTTGGCCCTGATATTAGGCTTATGTGAGTTTTATACATGTCCTTATTTATCAAACCAATTTGCCTCAGCTTTCAGATTTTGGGACTAAAGATTTGGCAGTATATACATTTTAAGAAACCGTGTCGTTTGAAGTAGCCCGAACGTCGCTGGTACTCGAGTTCAAAACTCAACAAACTTCACATTCTTCTTCGCCACTTGTGAAACCATAGAAACAATTTCCATGCCCCCGCCCTCAGAATTTCAAATTAAGAAGCTCAGTAGAAATCGAAATTTAGGTCTGATAATACAATATATATTTACTCAAGAACACGAATATTTATTTGAAACAAAATATTAATAGGGAAATAAAGATAGCGAAATGCGTATAATAAGATAGAAAAGCTATATCATATCGTATGGCCTCAATATGTCTTCGCGCTTCAGGATCAACTATATTGCAATTGAAACGTTGCTTCTTTTTCCCGAGGACAAAAAATATATCTACTATTGTAGTTTCTTTTAATTCTATGGAAGAGGAGTCAACCCTAATTTCTGATAATAGAACCGTTAGTAAATTAATAAAGCTTTTCTCTTCGTACTGCATAAAACATTTGCTCTATTTTGGGTCTATAGTTTATGTAAAGCCAACGAATTGTTTCGTAAACGAACTAAAACAGTGAACGTCATGATCAATTCTACTTCGTTGTAACAATCTCAATTTCCATTGTAAACCCCTGTTTTGAAAACATTACACGGCAATATACAAGACAGAAACACTGCATTATAAGGATTTTCCTTCAATATCTTTGTTACTGACGTTATCATGATATTTTCATAAATAATGTTATACTTTAATTTGTGGTTGACTGTTGAAAGATCCCAGTTTGCAAATAAAAATTCACAAGACAATGCGGCCTGATTCTCACACAAACTTGTAGTCGGCTAATCCCCATGAGAACTGTTGTACTTTTACTGATCTGAAAGGATTATCTGTCCAAACAAAATGGATCCTAGCTTTGCCTTTTGGTATAATATATTTTCCATTAAGTTATCCCTGAAGGCCGTTTGGACCATTTAGAACTCAAAAACCACTCGAAACAATTCACTGAGTAATTGTTTTGGAGGAATAAGGATAAGGTTTTGTGGAGGACAATGCTAGCATTCGGATCAAATGATAAGCAAGGAATATTTTGTTATTAGCTAACTAAGATGCAGTCCAGTAAATTTAGATAGCACTCAAACATTTTGCTGAGCTTTAAATAAAAGCATCGATTATCTTCATTTATTATCAGCCCTTGGGGCAAAATTCTATCGCAGTTTTACAATAAACCTAACGTGAATAATTATGGCTGTAATTGTTGTGCTTGAAATCATTAAGTATATATATAACGATATCCTCTCGTTAACAATAAATCACACCACACCTTTTGAGGCGTAGCTATTTCTCCGAAACAGTATTTATAAGAAATCTTTCACCTTTGAAGTAGCACTGCTTGTTTTTAAATATAAGCTCTTTTAAGTTGCTGATTTTGTAGCCAGGAGTTTTTTTGTGTGATTTATCAGGGTTTGTGAAGTCGATGAGCTAGTTTATCAATAATGTTCTGTCTAACTAACACTTTCAAGTTTAGGCTAGCCGGGTGATTATAAAGATATTTTTAAAGATGTCTGAAGTAGAGAAAGAAGTAGAAAATCAATTCCTAAGTATGACAAGACTGATAAGTGCTGTTACTAACCGATAAACCGACTACAATCTAACTGAGACAAATTCAAATTTATACAACTAGCTTACACAAGAATAAACAACATGGCCATGCATAGTCAAGAAATTATTACGATCCTAAGAAATTAAAATAGAACCCTTAAATTTTCAATATGTAA
Source organism: Actinernus sp. WN-2022 (assembly GCA_030867875.1). Taxonomy (NCBI): domain Eukaryota; kingdom Metazoa; phylum Cnidaria; class Anthozoa; order Actiniaria; family Actinernidae; genus Actinernus; species Actinernus sp. WN-2022. Next base: position 126,850,917 of record JAOWCC010000577.1, read on the forward strand.
TGTTGCCGCTCAACTACATCTGGTAAGTGTACAAAAGGAAGGTTTTGTTTCACCTCGGTAACTTTATCTCACTTCCATTGGCAATAAACTACTAATAGATGTTATTATCAACTGAAGGTATTACCCCAGTGTATATGGACTGCCATCTTTGGTATAAAAAACGATACAGTTTCTTTTTAATATATAGTGTTTTGGTTCTGGTTAAGCGCGCGGCCAGTAGAAATCGTTAGTCGAATCTTATCTTCAAGCTAATATTGTCCCAATTTGGCTGCGCCTCGATAATAAGGCTTATTAAGCACATGCATTTTCCTTCTTTTCGATGAAACGTAACCCTAAACTTTCAACAAAATTCAGCTGATCAAGTGAATTTCCATTGAATTCATTCGTTCATTGGCAACCGTCGTAATCCATGCTCAAATCGCAACCCAATTAATTTCTCATTATGGGACGACACAAGGTGGTTTTGGGTTACCGCTTGAGTGTCCACAGCTGCTGAAAAGCGGAGTGAAATGTTTAAGTGCTGCAGTCATAGCCAATGGCAGTTGTTCAATAACCACCTTTAACATTTGAATATTTGGGTCCCATCTTTGGTTACTAGGAACGTTGGCTTTCAGTTTGATTTCGTTGCAAATCTGGTTCGAAAATCTCAACACCATAAAAAATATAATGTAGCTTTAACTTTAACAAAGAAATAAAGTATGCACCTGAGAAAACAGAAACGGAGAGATGATTTCATTTTAAACTTCTTGGTTTTTGGTAATTTCTTGTGATTTGAATTTTGATCGTTTTTGCAAAAGTAGGCGTGATTACCCTTCTACGCGTTATATCGACTAATCAAACGCAACGTTTGATAACAGCTCTACGAACCGAGATAGCCCCCTAATTGCCAGAGTAGGGCAATTCAGGTGTTTTTTTTTACATCTAAATCATCCAAATGAACTCATCAGAGACGGCGGGATAAACTTGTTTAACCAAGACATGTTTATCTTTCTTGTATCAATCCATACGGAAAAACTGTCTTTGTATTTCCTTTACTCGTCGAAACTGATATTTTCGTCTTATGTCTCCCAGGCGGTGAAAAATGTAGTCTTATCTTTTGCAGCGCAATCTTTCTCTGCATTAATAAATTTGTAGCTACATACTGTCAATTTGGTAAGAATCAAGAGGGGCGGGTACAAGTACACAAATATTATCTCTCTACACTTAATATGTACTAACCTTTTCCTTATTTCCGCTGCTCGCACTCTTTGCCTTTTGTTTTTGAACCAATTGCTCACTTGAGTTACGGTGAGATCGGTCATTTTGGCTAGCTCGTGTTTTTCTCTCGGGGTGGGGTATGGGCTATCATTGTACGCCTTGTTCAGTATTGTTCGTGACTTCTCTTTGAAGCAGTAGGTTGTTTCCTCGCCGTCCCAGATAGTTCTGGGAAGTGGGTACTTTCTGCGCACTCTGTATTTTCCCACGGCGCCCAGGGGTCTCCCGCGCTGTCTTTCGGCTTCAATATAATGCGCCGTTCGCCAGAGGCATTGTAGCTTCTCATGCTGCAATCTGGAGAACTTATGACTCTCTAGGATGGAGTACAGTTCTTTGAAGTTGTTCTGATGAAACGCCACTACAGCCTTTGCAACGAGGATGGTCTCACAACGCTGTATCTCCTCGTGTTCTTTGGGCAAAGACCATAGAAATCTCGCCAGTCGGTCAATGTTCCCGTTGTTCTGGAGACAGTCGCATACAGAAATGATCTGCTCCATCGAGAATGGCATGTGAGGAACGGGGAACATGATGTACAATTACTAAGTACTTAAAACAATCAGCAGAATCAGACTATCAGTTATCAGATTAGCTGTAGTAGCACCAAGTGGAGGAGATCGCTGTGACAGATCACTGCTGTTCTGGCTCTGTGCTGGTCCAGTACAGAAGTGAGAGGCTCAGCCGCGAGGCGCGCTTTAATAGACTTGCTACGAGCTCTCCCTTTTGTGTGATATTAGTGGCTCGATTCTGTTTCACCGCTGGCCACCCATTCTGTTGTCCAAACATTCACCTCTTAGCGATGATATTGTCCGAGTCATAAGTTGAACAAAGCAGCTTTTAGTGTAGTTGTCAAGAACCATCACGCCATGTACTCGTTCAATTAGATGATCATTAGCATGAAACTGACGCGGACTAACTTGTTTATTTAAGAATCTTCCAAAAGGGCCATTTGATTTTTGAGACTAAATAGGGTATCTGTAGCCTGTACAAATAGGCCTTTAAGCGTTCGATTGTGTTAAGATATTGAAACCAAAATGCGGGCGATGAAGCCCCTCTAAAGTGCACAGCATTCTTATCCAACAGTTTGTCGAACGACTCAGTATAATTTCAAAAACTATGGTAAAATTTGAACTTTGGAGTCTTTGAAATGTTTTGTAAAAATATACATTCAAAATATTTGTCCATCAGGTTAGAAGCCCGACATTTGATAACTTATTGTGTCAAGAGGGATTTTTAAGTGAACGTTTAGTATACATCATGGAAGATGGAGAATGTAGCAGAAAGGCTAACTGGTTATCGAATTCTTTATTGTCAAGTCCGATCAAGCGAATTTCTTAGCAACGCCCTAAACTGCTGACGTTTTCGTATCTGGCTAATGACACAACACCTGATGACTCTCGAACGTTTCAAAATTGTGGTTTTAAACTTTTAAATAAGAAAGAAATCTCGTTTTTTTGTTTTCTTCGACACAATGTCTGCTAACTGGCTGGCCCTGAAGTTTAACCGCAAATTGAAAGCATAAGTGTTTTGAGTTCAGTTCACAGTGCGTATGCTCTTAAGCGAGGGGAAAATATTTCATAGATTTAAAGTATTTTCCAATATTGAGCATGTGTAAGATAATCCATAGCCTTTGATCATGAAGTCACAAAGAGCTGATAGTATTTCCTTTTTACCAACAAATCCAGAACGCCCTCGTTGTATTTCTAATGCTGCTGTAAACCGTTGCCGGCCCAAGTAGATGCCCGTTGCTATTTTTACCGCGAACCAGTTCCTTTAATTTTGCTTTGCAGCTGTATTTACCAGAAAATAGTCCAATTAAGGAGTCGAAATTGTGCGTACAAAATGACAGCCTATAGTTGGCAACAATGGGACATTTGTATTGGAGTCGAATCTGCACATCTGCTGTAAAAGTCAACAGACGAGACAATGGTAAAGCTCATTTGAATGGCTTCTACCTCGCAACCAGCCGAACATGCTATATCAAATTATTTCGGCCATTAGGAGGAAAATTTGACAACTTTACAAATACTTCTAAGTGAAGCACGCAGAACTTTTTCCTTGGAGACTTTACAAGAATGTTTTGTGGTGAAACTTTGGGCATTGTATTTGAAAAGAAATGTGTCTTTGCGGTTAATATATCAATTGAGTACTTCTTTGACAGAAGTGTTTTTAATTAGGAAAGGCATTAAATAATTGTTACTCTGATGATAAATATGATAGCGCATCCCTAGGTCTATTACCAATTTCGAATTGGCCACAGAGCAAAAGAATTTGATCATCGGACAACAGCTTCAGTGATACCCTAGGAATATCGCCAACGATACCCTCTATAGTTTCGTTCTAGCGTTAAGTTCCACTGATAAGATTGTTTTTCCTGGTGTCGGTTATGTGACGTTTCATAGCAGATTTTCACTTCTCTAGGACAGCTTAATAAAAAAAGCATCTAATGAGGGGGTGCGGTCAATACAGCCTCGAATAACAACATGCTCAACGTGAGATGATTTGAAAGCCTGGGAAACTTCACAAACTTGGCGCAATAATGTGCTCCTTATCCTTAAAAAACACGTGCAAAACATTGAAAATAAAATAAAGAAAGCAAAGGGTAAGTTAATGGGGCCGTGAATGAGCTGGAGTATTGTGCACTTCACCGTTGCTATTTGCAGTGAATTTTATTCCCGAAGCAAGTCCAATCTGTTTGTTTTCCATTCTTGTTTGTTCCTGTGATTTTGTCTCATTGCTGAGGAGAAAGGCACGGTATAAATTCCTGGGTGATGAAAATTCTTCTTTAATGAAAAGTCTTCCAAGGAACTCTTTTATACCGCGTTGGTAGATAACTCATACAGTTATTTGTAGGGCGCTACATTTTGACCAATATATTACCTTCTCTGTAAAATAATATTCCGTGGAACAATACTTGAAAATAATCAACTTGAAGAGTTTTATCTGATATTTGATCGCGTAAAAATAAATCTATTATCAAAGGAAGGTTTTATTTCATTTGCAAAATCCATAGAAATTAAAACATCCCTCGTTCTGTTGTTTCCTGACCTGAAAATCAAAAACATGCGTTCGTTCGAATCCTGCGGGTCGCACAACGAGTTGTCCCGGCTATATCAACAAAAATCAAAAGCAACTGATGGAAGTTGAGAAGCAATAGACCTTCGCAAAAACCTAACGTTCGGTGCTTCAAAGATAAACTCTGATTGGCTATTTAGCTGTAGAATATGCAAACCAGGAAAAGAATTAGAACAAAATTGCAAGAAGGGAGGAAACATAACAGGTTTTCTGCACCATAGCTGTAATGCGTGTTACCCTTACTCCTGTTATTGAACTGGCGCTGCTTTACTTTTTTGTCTAAAATAGTTATTACTATAATATCACAGTATAATGTTCCACCAAAATAAGGTATATTTTATAAGTTTGTGCTGGGAGTAACTCACTACCAAAGTGACATTTCTGATTCTTCTGTATATTTTACTTGTTTTTACTTTTGCTTTATACTTAATGTTTGGGGATCATATAAAATTCGAGTTGTTCAAAAAAGCCATTAATCATTTAATGTGCTCTGATCAGACAATTCAAGTAAGTTAATTTGACCGTTTAAAAGCCGTTTTATTCTCTGCTATTTTGGACAGAGGCTACTTTATGAATAAAATACTCGTTAAATAATCTATACCGACCCTTTTATGACCCATTAAGGTTTTATATCATTGTCAGATTTTAAACGTTCCTAAATAAACCTCTTGAATGACATCTTGTCTGTAAATCGAACGTGTTAACACTGAGGTTTTTACTCGATGCTTGGTTTTCATTTGTCCTCTTCGCTTTCGCTTTTTTGTAACCAGATTACACACACCATTTCCCTCGGTTTCAGCTTATGCTTTGCAGTCAAAACTGGGAAGTCTGGGCAGATTAAAAGAGATAATATCCCGGCTTAGGGTTTCTGCACTGGCAAAATGTTGTCAAAAGTTGTATGAAGTTACTTTAAGCATAATGAAAACAGTAATTTATGATTTATTCGGTTTTACCACTCGAAGGTGGACGGATAACTTCAACAGGCTTCAAGCACCTCTATGGACGTCTCCGAGGGCCTACGATTTATTGTCCTTATCCGAGAAGACGTGAAGGTCTAACCATTTGCAGTTTGATCACAAAGGCAGCACCTTCTACTCAGTTATTTTAAGACCCTGACTCCTGAGTGTTGGTCCGGCCGGGGTTTGAACCTAGAATAAAGGATGAAGTTCTCGTTTTATTCATATGACAATTTGCAGTAATAGTGATATTAAGTTCCATGATTTTGAGTTTTGGTCATTTAGAAGAATCCTTCGTCCGGAAGTTGTTGCAAAGTTTGGAAAAAGGGGTAGTTATTTATTCTCGGATTAATAATTCTTAGTCCTCAGTCTAGCCGTTGATAAGCTAATTACCAATAATTATTATTCCTGAGGCATACGATTAGGACGTGGTGGTGAAATTGGTTCATTAGACAAGGGCACCCAACGAGTACTTTTTGAAATTCGTTTGAAACCAGTTGTCTGCAGCTTATCTAGCCATTTTAAGGCGCCTACTATGTCTTTTGACGTATTCTAGAAAGCTATTAGCTGTTCGGATTTTCTAGGTGGAAATCGCGTCAACCGAAAATACTATGGCAAAATATTCCCGGCATACGAATTTGTTAGTAGTCTAGAACATAACAAGAATTTTCTAGCCCAAGTAACTTCATGTTGCAAAGTTTTGTGGAGGTACGAATTTTTTAGGGATTCTTTTTTCCTGTTCTGACTCTATTGATCAGACGAATTGGGACGTACGAATATTTTAGGGGAAACCTTTTAGTCTCCCTTTTCTTCTATAATTTTCTAGGGATTGAAAACAAATTTTCTAGCCAGTATTTCAGAAAACAATTTTCTATGAAAAAAAAATTCAAATCCGAAAGTTTTAGGCTAACTTACTCTCCCGAACAGCTTTTAACTTCGTTGGGTGCCCTTGATTTATGAAGAACTTTGAGAGTGTTGGGAGACAAGGCCAACATCTTTTACGTCCCTGCCCAAGGACGCGGCGGGAATCGAGTCCAAGACTTTGTATTACTAACATTTGCCTCAGTCACGTCCGAGTTCCACTATACGGTCTCACTTTGCAACTCCTAATGACTAGACACTAGTACAACAATAAGAAATTTAAGAGGAAGAGCTCGGAATTGCTCAATTTGTTATAATACATCTGTTCAGCCTAAAAGTAAGGCTTCAATTCCAGACTTATGTTGATCGTTAAGAAAAAAAAAATAAGGTTAATTTAAAAACACACACACACCATGATCATAGACTGCATGAGTTAATCTTATATTCTATGTAAGTGCAGATTTGAAGACAAAAGTTTACTACAAGTTGAGCCGTGTTTTATCAGCAAAAAAAATCAAACCGGCTTTTACATGACCATGCACGGTGACGAAAACTGATAATTTAAAATGCCATAAACTTAACCTAGTAGATAAATAGTTTTATTTAGCCGCGTTCTCCCCGACCTTTATGGCTCCATAAAATATACAAATCATATGAACGATTCTCGTGATTTGTAGCGGTGCAGAATAGTAGGCGCTGACGGAAAGTTTTTTTCATATCAGTAATCCCATGACAATCCCTACTAATGGCCTGATTGGCTAATCTGTGCAATGACAAGAAATGTCTATGATATGGTTGAGATGCAGATTGATCAGTACAATTTGATACAATGATACAATTTATTTTATTTGATAAAGGCATATCTTTGAGGAGGAAGGCTGAAAATGACAAAAAATTCCCCTCCTCCTCCCAAAAATCGAAGGCCAAAAATCAATTCATCCATATTCGATCTGCATTAGTGGAAGGAAAAAAACCATTAGATGCGCCGAACAGTCTCTCTGAACACACCTCAGGTGACGAAGAATAATCGGTCTTAATCGGTTCATTAACTATAATCAGATTAAGAGATTAATTGATATACGAGGTTTATGCTATGAAATTCATTTAGTTCACATGGATTAATTAAGAAAAGTGCAATTAACGTAACAGCTGGACCAGAATCTGTTCTTCTTGCATGAGGCTGTATCGACAAAGAAAAGTGTAACAAACTAAGAACTGATTTACTTTGGACGATTATGGAAAATGTAGGAACAATAACAGCAGATTGTCAAAACCACTTTCGCCGCTTTCTACAGGAACTAGTAGATTTCAGACTTCATCGGCAAATGTTTCTCAACTCTTTTAGTCGCCCTTTTCTCTCTAGTTGCTATTTAAATATGATGTTCAATTCTCGGGCCAGTCACAGGTTAACAAAAGCCATCATGACAAGGAAATACTACTTGAAACAGAACCGCAGGATCGGAAACAGTCGGAGAAAAACAACAACTGTAAAATAGCTCCTTTAAGTCCTTCTGCACTGCCGTGCACATGGCTAAGAACTGAATGAAATAGAGCAGGTTTCAATTGACTGTAGTAAAACCAAAACCAAAGCAATTACAACGAACCAATCACGAACTAAAGTGAATACCGATTGGTTTCACTGGCATGAGAAAGCAACCAATCGGGAAGAAAATTAAACGCAATCGTGGTGATGGCGTGAACCAAAACCAAAACCACGATTGGTTTTACTCTGGAATTTGATTCGCTGACTGATTACAAAACATTTTCACAACCAATAGAAAAGCTAAGTAAACGCAAAACCAAAGCAATCACCGAAAACTTTCGACACTCAACTGAAACCTGCTCAATACTGAAATGGGTATGTTGTATTTGCTTGCTCTTCATTTTCCGTTTCTGAAGTTTCTACTGGCATCAGTTAAATCACCGAATGCAAAATATCTGCTCAGTGCAAGCCTTGCCCTCCAGCATCATAAACTCTGTTTTCAAAAATTTGTCTTCATTTCAGTTTTAAAGATATGAACCTAAAACTTGCCTTGGTTACTAATTTTCGTTCGCTCTTTCGATTTCTGGTATCCATATTGTACTAGCACCATGGTTTTATGATTGACAAGGTCACGTGACCGCTTGGTGCAAACCCTAACTATAATGTTTAGTCCTTGAGATTTGTGTTACCTACTCATGAATGTATCCTCGGTAATTTGCCTAGGCACCGGTCTAGACACCAGACATCGGCTCTTTTTGAATATCATATTGCCGTCAAGAAACCCAAATGGCGATTTTCTCTGTGGAAAGGAGCTAGGTTGTTTTGGGAAGAACATTTTAAACTTCCATACATTTGAGTGGCGTGGTCGATTGCGTAAATATACATGCTATGAAAATGTATGCAATTTCTACAAACTATCATTTCATTTTGGTTAGGTATTTTTTTGTGTGGCAGTACATTCAATTAAATATATATTTTTTCTTCTATTTTGTTTTGTACGAATAATAAAGTATGGGAAGTGCTTGACTCGAGCTATAGCAAAATAGCTCTCATGCATGCCTGTTCTGGCCGCCCACTTTAAAGATGCAATTGAAGTTGCTTCGACCGTTACATTTTTTCATTCAGTAAATTTTCGCCATATTCAATAGGTTTTAAAATATCAAGAATGGAAAAAAGTCCTTCAACGAAAACAAGCCGACATACTAGGGAATTTGAAATCGTAAAATGACTTCATCACTATATTGTAAACTCGATACAGGAAAAGAACACTATATTAAGGAACCTTAAAGTGCTAGTATAATGATGGTTAGAATATATATATATATATATTGTATTGTTGTGTTTGTTTCTCACAAAAAGGTATTAATCTTGCAGTTGTGTAATATTTCTGGCATTTAATCCCTAATTTTGGTTACTTTTCGTGGATCCTGTGACGTCATAAGATGAATCAACTCCATCCCAAGAGAAAACTACTACAATAGAATCCCGTAGGTTTCCATTGTGACATCACAAGGTGAAATAGTCCCGCAATTTGGGTAGCTTCAGTTTATCCTTCATTTTTTTACAGTGGTCCTTGCAGCCTTTTTTGTTTTTTTTTCCAGTTTATCCTAGTTGAATTGCTGCTCCTGCCTCTCGAAGAAAACTGTCTTAGACACAGAGTTTGTCAGAAATAGAGTTTGGGGTAAAAGAGTTCATGTTGTGTTATGGCGCTACTTGTATTTGAACTGAGGACTTATCGATACTTATGATGCCGACTAAAGAGCACAACAAGTTACAATAATTATTATTCAAGGAAGCAGATAAGAAAACGTTTATTTTGATTCGATGCGATCGGATAAAAAAGATATACCCAATACTAAAATGTCACATAAAAAAAAATTCAAGTGATATTTCAAGTGACATTTTCAAGTGCTAAATACGACTTCATTTTTGTAAATTTAAAAATGGCGGATCCTGAGTGCCGTATATACGGTTTTGTCCTTTTCACTATGGTAAAAAGTCAATTACAATCTTTCAAAGTGTCGAATCCTGCTTTGGGCAATTGTAAAACGCCGTTCTTGCACAACAGAATGACTGAATCGTTGCTCTAAAGTTTTCATTTGTATCCATTGTTCATGGCAAGATTGTGGGATTCTCAAACAAGTCAGCTTATGATATGAAATTGAAAGAAATCATGTTAGGAAAGGTTGTTACAAATTACGGAAAAGGGTCTTCTATTTGTGAGTTGGTTGATCAAGTCTTTAATTTTGCTGTAAGCTGAACTGAGTAAGTAATCTCTATAGCACTGAATTGTGGGTGTTGGTATTTCGTAGCGAAAGTAGTTTCAATCGTCCTCTAAAAGTGCTTCGATTAATTTACACGGCAATATATGCAATCTTACTGAAAAGTTATCGCTAGCGCTTTGTATGTAATCGCATGGGGCCAAGAAAATTAAGGATTAATCACGCATGTTTTCAAACTTTTCAACAAATTTCCCGATGTCGTTTGAAAACACAAGTGATTAATCCTTAATTTTCGAGGTCCCATACGATTACTTGTTTATAAATATAGAGGGATTTTTTTCAGAGCAAAAGACATCTATATATGGATGTGTGCTCAATGCCAATGGAAAACCCGATTCAACATGACCGCGACACTTTCAAACTTAGTCCAACTCGCTTATCTCTGTACTCAATAACATTTTCTTCACATTCTTATTATAATAACGGTAAATGAGTACTGTATTTGTTCGATTTGTCTTTAATAGTTCATTCGCAAATGTTATAGTTGTTACAAACCGGCGAGGGTTCCCCGAGTCCATTGAATGCGTGAAAACTCATTAAGAAAAGCTTAAGACGCAAACTCTACAGAAAAACGCAGTGTTTTGAATGAAATTCTTTGAAACTTCTGGGTTGTTTTTAACTCGATAGCTATAATCTGCAATTACAGAGAGGTCTAAAGCGAGAATGAGAAGCTTTTGGACTTATTTTGTCAAACAAACAAATGTCAGAATCAAGGATAACTGAGTCAACTTTGCAGTGACCGAACTACACGACAAATACCACAGTAGTTCGCTCAAGATATCCTTTAGAAATTTGTAAAATAACACTTAACAGTTAGTTGACCTACCTATAAACGCTTTGTTGTCATTAAATGGTTGTAAACTGATCCTTATTTGTTTGCTTCTTGGAGCAGAATCTCGTCTTGAGTGCGCACGAGCTGAAGCGAACGGGAAATTGACTTTGACCAACTTCCAATCAGACGCCAGTAATCAGGCCTTGACTAAGAAAAAAATCCCTGCTCGTAAGCCAATCAGAATTCAGTAATCATGCCCCTATATTATAAACATTAGAAAGCTTAGCACTTTGAAAATCCAAGTAACACATAACAGGCCCTTTGCAGGACCTGGTCATGTGACCTTTTTAGCCTGTCAATCAAAGAAAATTGGCGCTAGAATAACATGAATGCCAGAAATGGAAAGAGCAAGCCAAAATTAGTAAAAAGTCCAAGTTTTAGGTTCATATCTTTAAAACTGAAGGAATGGGAAATTTGCCAGTCAGCAAAAAAAATCCTCACAAACTCTGTTAAATTTAGCCTGGGAAACCAGCCGACTCTAGTGGGGAGCGATAAGAGTCGGCTGGTTTCCCAGGCTATGTTAAATTAAGCTAAATTGTAGAGTTAAAAAAAAATTGCCATTCCTTCAGTTTTAAAGATATATGAACCTAAAACTTGGGCTTTTTACTAATTTTTGGCTTGCTCTTTCCATTTCTTGCATTCATGTTGTTCTAGCGCCAATTTTTTTGATTGACAGGCTAAAAAGGTCACGTGACCAGGTCCTGCAAAGGGCCTATTATGACCTGGTTAATAATGGTGAAATTTGACTGATGCATGTTCATATACCGTCACTGCACTCAAATATTCTGCCGCCGGGTCAAGCTAGAATTTTTTTATGCTCGGTGGTATTCGGCGACACTTACTGCGTAACAATAACACGACTTATTTCAAAAGAAACTGAAGTCTAAACAGCGCTTCAGAAGGTACTCAGAACTTTTCAAAGAGGACTTGAATATCAAACATTTTACGAAACACACAGAAAGCAAACTCTTTAGTCTAAGACTAAAAACAGCTGCTGTTTACGCGTAGTTGTGGATTTTCGTCTATACAATTGTTGTTAATCAGGCAGATCTATCCACATGTTTTTATGTATAGGTGAATATTTTAATGGTCTGTTCATTAGAGGCTATTTTGAGATATGAGGCAACAGGAATTGTCTTTCTTTTAGTCGAGTTCAATGGATTAAAAAATGTATTGCTTCTTTTTCCTGTTTGGTGTTCATGATTTAAAAACCTAAATAGCTGTACCGATTGGTTTTATGACGGTGCACGAGAGAAGTGTTTTATGCTATGGACAAGTTGCTTTCTTGTTTGAAATACTACGCTGATTATACTTTCGAGTGTCTCAAAACGGATACGGTCTTAGTAGCCGTTTGTCAAACCTTTATATTAACGTATTAGCTAAGAAAATGGATTTCTTGTCCGACTTGACAGAAACTCGAATAAACCCGTGAAACACATTATTGGAAAGCTTAGCCAACTCATAACTTGTTCAACGTCAATAGATTCGTACTGGCATATCCTGAGTACGGCATAATGAACTCTTCTAGACGCTCTGGGTTGGATAGAAGACCGTCGAAATTTTCATGCGCCGTACGCAATCGAAACAAAAGATAATTAGCCGTCGTCTTTCAATTCAATTGGTTCGGCGCATGAAAAGTTCGAAGTTTGAATCGTTTCACCATCATCGTCACCATCATCTATGTCAATGTTCAAGACTATCGACCCACCTGAATTTCGCTCTGGATTATGTTCTGTCCTGTATCGGGGTAAGAAACACGAGTTGTGTATTTACTTCTCTTAACTCTGCAAGCTTAGCAGGTGCATGTTTTATCCTGGGTGATCTCAGTCTATTTTAACTATTAACGGCGTTAATACTTTGAACTGTCATGAATTAATTGAAAGTTTGAATTAGTATAGAGGATTTCAAATATTTTTGTCTAAAGTGTTATTTTTCTTTTTTAAAGTATAAGTGGTTTTCAAAGGTCTTGATGAGCCATGGTGTTTCGTAACATATTTTTCCATATAAAAAGGGTTTTCCCGCCAAAACAAACAAACATGCATGGCACTAACATTTACGAGTTTTCTCCACCCAGTATTTCAACTGTGGAATCACATATTCGAGGTGTAGGAATTTTAAAGTATTTTATAGCAGCTATGCCTGAAAATAAATTTGAAATCAATCATATCAACATGGCATTTGTAAGCTGTGTCGTCAAGTTGTTCCGATGCACAATCCAATTCATTGATTTACGGCAACACAGAAAGACAATTCTGTTTTATGGGTATACTTCCTTTATACCAATCCCAAAATTGGAAAACCCTAGTAAACCACCTGGATATCCAACGGGACACGGTTGTTCGAAGATAGGGTAGCTTTATCCCTTAGGATAGTGGTCGTGCTGCTAAATATAATTGCTCATGCTCGCCATAAATTCAACTGAGATGCACGCCTGTTCGCATTAACTATTCGCTATATCCCTAGTAAATCTATAATGCACTTACCCGGTTTTCTTCGAACAACCGGGTTCTGAATATTTACACAGCACTTGAAATTATGCTTAATTTGCCCCCCAGTCAGACCATCTGTTTAGCTCCTAGGTAACTTGTTTGGCTGGGTTTGTAAACCTGTTCGACTGGACTGCTGCCTTTGCAGAAAAAGAACGGTTTCACCCTCAGTATCCAAATGTGTTTAAATCATTTCTCAGCAAAAAAAAAAAATGCAAAAAAACCTTTGTAATGGGTTTATTATATTTTCTTTGACTGAGCTAGACCAGGAATTCCCGTTCTATCCTAGATGTCCCGAGATAGTATTTTATATAGTTCTATAGCTAATTTTAGATAAACGTGAATCGTCAATCCGATTGACTGTATAACCCTGTAATACTTATTTAGTGAAGCTTTTTTCGAAGGAAAAAAGGGAAACTAGTCGAATTTGATCTCTAGCCACTCATCATAAGGATATAAAGCTCCTTGATTGCCTTTAAAAGCTGTATTTGCTGTCCCTTGATAAATCATGTTTTAAATGCTAATAGAAAGTAGCCGAAACCAATATTGATCATCGAGGAAGGATTGATTGGTTTTTATACCGAATGAGAGTATAATCTTAAAGCTGATCATTAACGTTGAACACTATTTTAAGAACCGGCACGATGTTACTTAGTTTAAGCCGGTTCAAGGAAAAGTGAGGTTAATATTTTAGCCAAATTTTAAAGACATAACTCAAAAATGTTGATCAATTATTTCCATTCTTTTTGCCACTCATCTAAAACTTCTCAATAAAACTTCTCTAAACAAAACGAAGTCGGTCATTTAAGATTTCCATCCGTTCAAATCTGCTTTCTAAGCTTTCGGAAAGCGATTCAAAAGAAGACAACATTTTCAAGGCAGAAGATGATATTTTTTACCCAACACACGCACAAGTACTAGGGACCTTAAAGCAATCAATACGGCAACGGCACGGGAGCTGACGACGGAAGTAGAAAAGTGTTTTGTACCAAAATTTGGTGTTTACAAGTTCCTTTATTCTCTTTTTACTTTTCACATCGAGATCTTCGAAAAATATAATATTAAGTATAACGTTCTGTTCAAGCCGAACGAAAAACCGCGAGACATTTGCGTTCTCCACGTTGTGTCTTTGCTGATAACGATCGTGTAGGCGACTGCGTGCATTTTCAAGTGCAGTTATTAAGGCTATTGTTTTATGTCGCCATTCTGAACGTGCTTAAAGTGCAAGTAGCGCCATAAAACAACATGAACTCTTTTTGCCCCAAATTCTATTTCTGATATACTTCAGTTGTCTAACTTAGTTTTCTTTGAGAGGCAGGAGCAGAAATTAAACTAGAATAAACGCTACCCGAATTGCGGAATTGATTCATCTTGTGATGTCACAGGATCCATGAAAAGTAACCAAAATTAGGGATTAAATGCCAGAAATGTTACAAAATTTGCAAGAATAATACCTTTTTGTGAGTAACGAAGTCTCCGGTTTTCTCCCTCCTAAAAAAACAACCTAAATTCCAATTCGACCGAGGAATTAGTATAATCTCTGCTAGGGTCAGTTATATGGAAGACTAGACAAGTATAATAAAGTTGTTTTAACTGTACAGCTTTGTGGAACGGTAAACTACAGTGTGATTCAAAAATCCGCGATTCACAGAAAACAATTAAGCTTGTGACTCCCAAAACGAACGAATTCACCAGACTTTCGACGAGCTAAAACCCCAATCCATTTCGGTCGGTCTGGAAATGTCGTTTGTTCATGACAATCTTTTTTAAGTAGGTGGAACGAAGTTATTGTGTCTTTACAAAGGGGAGGAAAAATTATGGAAGTTGTATTAGCTGAAATATTATCCAACTGCTATAAAAATGTATAATATATTTTAGATAAATTTATTGCAATCGTTATTCACACGCTTTCTGTTGTCAATGACAGTATAGAATGTAGAAAAATATGTTTGTATAGAGAAAATAAACAAGTGTGTTAATCGAAATGTCGCCGCACTTTTTATGTCACTTATTATCTTTAGAATTGCTTTTAAATGGTTTCTGTGTTTACGTAGTACTTGAAAAACCTGAATTACCTCAATATTTCTACTTGAGTGGCTGTCAACTTATTCTGCTTTTCTACAGAGTGAGGTTAGAAATCTTGGTTCATATTCTGCGAGCTAGCTACATTGCTAGCTCGACATGTATCCTTTCAATACTACAATGCTAATATTTTTATATGTTTGAAAACCACCATGTTTATCATTCGGCTGCCTCGGCACTTCGGAGCTTCCTACTCGTTCTTACACGTTCGTTTGTTGTGCTTTGTCGTTTTTAAAAAACCTGAGTTGTGTTTTGAATATCGTAGGTATAACAATATGCTTTGTTCTTTGGAAAGACTCTATAATCCGCCTTTGATATAGTCGTCTGAATTATCGTCGCACTATGAGCGCTTCAATACATTTTTAGGGACAACACTACAATTCCTTACTCTGCCATCAACAGCCTACACTTTATAAGATATTTATCACTATAGGCAAAAGACAAGAATAGAGAATTAAAGAGAAACACATCCCTGAAATATATAGAAGTTCAAAATGATAAAAATATGACGTAAACGTATAGGAGGAGACATTTGCAGGAGTTTCAACAAGAAGTACCAGTATAACTCAGGGTAAACCCCTCCTCTTTTAACGCTTGGCGAACTCAAAGTATAGAGCAGTAATAAACGTAAGCGAGTGAATCAGTTTCTCCTATTTGAAATGCGAAATAGTGAGGGTTTAAAATCAAACCAGCCATCAAAAAGTGAACTGAGGGAAGATAGTGGTTCATTAATTACTGCCAATGGTATTTTATGACTGTTTACAAACTGTATAGCCCTTACTTTGAATTAAAACAATTGTTTGATTTGAATTTCGCGCGATAAGCAATCAGTAGGGAGCTCTTAAGCAGAGCATCACAGAGATGTTCATGACCCTTTTATACCGGAACTTCCTGTTTAGACTTAAAAGATTTCCCGGGGGAGCAAACGCCGCCAGGAGCGGTCTACCGGGAAGATTGAGTGGGCCTACAATTTTATTACGACCTGGTTACGCCCTTGCCAATATTAGCCAAAGAAACACATTCGACATGGTGACGTTTTTTTTGTTGCAGATTTTCGCGGCTTTTGATGTTAGTTCATCTGCTATTTCCAGACTGCTTGAACTGCAATATAGTCGGCACCTTCCAACGTAGACTGAAAATTAATTTTCAAATTAATTGACAAATAAGTTGAATTTATGAATGTTCAGCCGTGAACGGAGAACATGTGATTATTCAATTATCAAATTAAAATCACCGGATAAAAGTTTGATTCAAATATTTTTCAGCCACCTTTTCAGATGTTCTTACAGGTACTCTCAGCAATTAACGCATCTTTCTATGCTCTGTTTGAATGCCCCTATTCATTCAGGTTGATTTCTAATACCTATAATTTTATAAATGAGTTCAGTTAAAAGCAATTTTGCGATACACTTTACTGACTGAGTCGTGAAACATTTAAAGTGCTTACTTTCAAGCGCTAATCCCATTTAGACAATCCGCTGCTCAAACAAATTAAAATTATGAAAATGTTCAGTGGCAAATGTATTGATTCAGTAGTCTAGCGCTTCAAAAATCGAACTTGTACGAGTTGTTTAACGTTCTGCCCACAGGTATCTCTATAATTCTAAATATATTAATAAAATAATTATGCCGGTTCTCTGTTGAGGTTATGATTTTCGTCCATGCATCAGTCTCTTTTGATGAAAGCTTTCATGTGTTCGTTAATAGCTGAAAGGCTACGTCTCTCGTTACAACTTTAACCTCCATTCATACGAGGACTCCAGTTATAGTTACCCGAAAGAAAGGTTTTCAATGCGGGTTTAGTGTTTCCAATTGTGCTCTCATGCACTTGTTGGTGACTTGTTTTCGTGAAAGCCTTTTTACTGACTGGACTTCGTCTATCTCTGCGGCACGGCTACACTCGAATACCAGTCAGTAAGCAAATGTTTGAAGAATAAAAGCTGATTATACGAATACCTCTCTCATGTATTAGTTTTAAGAACACGAGACTGAAAAGCTACAAAAAGACTTCAGTGATTTTAAAATTAACTGAGTTCCAGAGTTTCCCCAACACCCCAAGCTTCATAACAGAGAATATACAAATTAAAGAAGACTACAGCAAGAACTATAAAACAATGCGGCTCATACATAAATACTGCCGGATACTCCAACAATGAAATAACACTGAAATAACTTCCGCAACAGGTTTTTTTGCGATTATGGGCCTATACGCCTCTTCCCGCATGTACAATAACTTGAAAAAGTGCTTTCACGTTAATTTCAGGGGTATAACTGTTCGCAATAATTCAAGCTGATATGCACACATATAGATATCTATATATAGACTTTCATATGCCCTGAAAAAAGGTCGTTAGACGTAAAATATATATTTTGAAATTTGAAGATTTTGAATTTTGAGGATATTTTTGCAGAAAGATATAATTTTAAATCCTTTTGGATTCAGGATACTTTTCTGCAACTCGAATTGTACTCATCTTCAAAGGGGAGAGGGATGGAGGCTCATATGAGTTAAAGCATCTCTTATGTATGAGGTCTGACGAAATTGAAGATAAACTAAGACAATTTAACAACCTGACTGACATTAAGAAAGAAGCTGATCTTGAAGTACAAGGCTTCTCCAGCAGACGTGTACCAAACAGCCAGCACGAAAAGAACAATTAAATATTAACACCAACTATAATGCCGATCTATATTCATCAAAAGTGTTTCGTTGTAGAATGTAAAAATGAAACATCTAACCTAAATTCACACGAGTTATTAAAAAAGGCCATTCCGCAAGTTAACAAAGCAAAAGAAAACACATTTCATCGAAAGGAAATTGAATGAAATATCCTCGAATTGCCGATAAAAACCCAGAAAAATATTGGATCTTTGAAGCCAAAAAGTCTACTGACATATATACCTACACAGGAACTTCTTAATCATTTCATAAAAAAACCGACGAAAATGAAACTTTCACAACTTTCGACAAACAAGCTAAAGAACATGGTCCACTCGACTTCGCCATTACAGAAAAAGAACTTTTAAGTAGAGGCTTTGAAAAACAGTTAAGAACGGGAAGCTACCGAATGGGAAACATAACGAGTTTCTTAAATCGGTTGCAAAGACCGTTTAAAACACTCTCTTCCTCGACTCTTTAATTAGATTCTTAGCTCAGGAAACTATCCAGACAAGTAGTGTTTTGGATTCATCACATCGATAGCTAAAGATGGTATCGTCCTGACTATGGTTTGATTGGATTCCCAAAGTGTGGGCAAGTGAACTCCCGTGAAATTTGTTCTAAATATAGCTCAATCCGGTCAACGCTGACTCACAGACCTAGTATGGGAGAGGGAGATGGACGCTCCTGGTAATGGGCTTCTGGTCGACCCTATTAATAATTACAGAGGGATCACTATTCTCCCATGCCTTGGCAAGCTATTAATCTCTTATATAATTACTATTAGTGAACAAAAAATATCACAATTATTACAATAACTAGTACTGTAATTATTTATATTTTCAATACCATTTGATCTTCCGCAGATTGTACACTCGTACATGTACATTTCTTTACATTACAACTTTAAATACTTTAATATTACGTTTTTGACTGGTTTACAAACTTTCTTGACTGTGAAATAAACCCGATGAATGGGTAGCTTGTCAAATTTTCAGGGGCGGACTGTTACAGTATGTGCTTCCGCTTCCTGTCCGTGCCATATTTGGCACTAGCCATATTTGGAATAAAGTGTTGTTTGGTTCATAATGGCGGGTCGTGTGGTTGCTTCATGAAACATGATGGTGCATGTCGAAAGTGGTTTTCTTTTTAACTTAAGGCAAGCGAAATTGACAAGAACTTATCTGGAGCAGTTGAGACTCGGAACCTTGGAAAACGAAAGCTATCAAAAATTTCAGATTCAGAGGAAACAAATGCACCAGAACAGCCAGCTCAGCCACTCGCACAACCAAGTCAGCCAACTTCACACGAAGCACATGGCCTGCAAAACTTCAAGATCCCGCAGAACTTTCCAGTTCCCTGGCCCATGGAATGTCGAGGTGACCTTACATCGAATTGGGAGTTTTTTCGACAGCAGTGGGACGATTATGAAGTCGCAACTGGAACGATTCAGCAAACTCAGAAGGTTAGCGACGATAAGGTCAGTCATGGGAAAACAATGTTTGCAAATACTTAGAAATCTAAGCCTGACCCCTACGCAACAAGGAAGCGTAGAAACCTGCCTAAATGAGTTAGAGGATTACTTCAAACCACAAAAAAAACGTTGCATACGAACGGTATCGCTTTAAAAGCTGTGTAAAACTGCAAAATGAAAGTGTGGATGAATACATAAATAGTAAAGCAAGTGAAATTGCAAGTCAGAAACTAAAATCGCTGCAAAAGAGCGAGAACAAAACGTTAGAAGAAATAAACCTGCTAAAAGGCAAGCGCTCGAGTAAAACACGTGCGAGATCCCCTGCGACACAAGGAAAAGGAAAAGGGTTTACCTAAAAAAATGAGAAGAAACCAGCAAAAAGAGTATGCAAATACTGTGGCCACGCGAAACAACATAGTAAGAAGGAAGATTGTCCTGCATTTGGCCAAGAATGTCACTATTGCAAAAAACAAAATCACTTTGCTGCAATGTGTAAGAGTAGGAAGCAAGATCAGATTGATGCCCTTACAGAAGAAGAAGAGTCAGATACAGACTCAGACGAGTCACTCCTCAAAATAGATACAATCTCAACAGTAAAAGGTAGTTGCAAACAAATACTCACAGACCTCAGCTTTTGTTTGAAAGACCAAAGCCAGAACAGTTACAAAGCCCCAATGACATGTCAGCTAGACACAGGGGCAACTTGTAATGTAATCAGTTACCGTGATTTGTCAATATTGAAGCAAACCGGAGAGCCAGCACTAGACAAAACCTCAGTAAGACAAGCTATTTGATGGGTCAATCGTGAAACCACTTGGAGAAGTTTAAACTTGAGGGTAGAACACAACGGGAAGCAACACACTCTGAAGTTTCAAGTAGTAGTAGGACATACCACTAAGCCACTGGTATCCTATGAAAGCTGTGAGCAGCTGGAATTACTGAAATTAGACATAGATGTAGTGCAAGAAGTACATAAGGTAGACAGTGACAGAAACCACCCCATCACCAAAGAGGCAGTTCTTAAAAAGTACAAAGATGTGTTTGAGGGACTTGGGCACACAGGGGACTCTACTTTTGTAGTGGATAGCAGTGTAAAACCAGTGCAGCATACACCTCGTCGCATTCCTGTTACTCTCCAGGGTGAAGTAAAGTTGAAAATAGCTGAGTTAGAAAAGAAAGGCATTATTGAGAAAGCATCTCAGCCGACAGAGTGGATCAGTAGTATAATGCTTGGTTATAGTCAAAACATTTGCATTACAGTCTTATAACAAATTCTGCATGTAATCTGTTGCACTCCCCATCTTAGGGCCTTCACACTCTCCCGCCCTACTGTTCTCCTCGAGTGTCCAACATTCAGTGTAGTGACATTTATCACTCCATCCCACACCTCCACCGGTAACAATCCCATAACGTGTGAGATTCATAGAAAGTGTCAGTCTCTCGTAGATGTCGTGTAACTATATCACGATAGACATCTGGTAACTGCATCTATTACTGTATTTAGTAACTGTACTCAGCATAGGGGTGACTCATCAACGGTACACCCCAGTAGTGGTATGGAGCTGTCCAGGGAGTCTGTACCGCATAGACCCCTGGGTTTAGATGCTGGTGCATGTAGCCGGACGCATTACACGGCGCATTCCAATGGGTCTGTACCGCAGAGACCCCTGGACTGAAGTACTGGTTGCTGTGGGTATTGTGGGAAGCTGCCATAGGAGTCTGTACCGTATAATAATAATAATAATAATAATAATAATAGCATTTATTTAAACACGGTATTGGCGATACTGCAGCATTCAGAGCTGATGTGGCCGTGATAATACAAAAGGAACGATAAAGAAATCTAGCTAACCTCATTGATTATGTAAATTACAAGTTTTTGATTGAAAGACTATTGCATTATAAGATATTGGAATGATACTAACTAAATAGTTGAAAGACTAACTAATTGACTAATAACTTAATTAGATGAATAAGCGAGTAGTTGTGTAAATGGATAGGCGGATGTCTAATGTATAAGTAAACACTTGGACGAGTAAACGTGAATAAGTTAGGCATGCATAAATAAAACATATTAGTGGTATGAGAACTTATCAGTGTTGATCCTGACATTTGGTTGCAGTGGTATGGAGTTAATATACTTTTTGACAAGTTTTTTAAAGGTCGAGTGTTTTTTGTCTTTAAGGAGATCGTCTAGGTAGTTCCACAGTACGGATGCTCTGTATGTGATTGACTTGCGTATAGCATCTGTACGTGGACGTGGGATGACTAGCCTATAAACGCCTCTTAGAGAGTGTGTATTGTTTCTTAGTGTGAAGAGTTTATTTGGGAGTTTCTCTGAGTTGAGCGATTTGTGAACAAACGTTGCTAGCTTATATTTGTAATTCCAGAACAGCGGATTCCAGTGTGCCTTGTTGATGACGTCTGCACTGGGAGTAGTCCAGTCACATCTGTGGATGATCTTGGCAGCTCGAACATGCATCCTCTCAAGATCTTGAAAGAGGGTCGTGTTGCAACTGCCCCAGATAATCAGTCCATAGGTGATGGAAGGCAGGATCACTTTAAAGTAAAATATCTCAAGACTACTCAATGGAGTAGCCTGGCGTGCCCATTGCATCATATGTAAGCGTCTGGGGTGGTCTATGTTCCCGCCGTGATCTACCACTGCCCCCTGCTGAACTGCCACCAGGACCCTCGTCTGTTCCTTCCTCGCTGTCTGTGTCCGCATCTGTGAGTGTCAGATGCGGAATTGTCCTCTTCGCTCTCCGTCTGTCACGGCTCTAACGGCTGAGTTGAAGCCAATAACAAAGTGGGCCAGTGAGAATAAAATGGTACTCAACTGTAATAAAACCAAATCAATGATAATTTGCAGCAAACCGAAATGGCATAAGCTAGAGAAGGAAAACAAAAACCTGCTTGTAGCCGTCAACGACAATACTACAATTGAATCAGTTACAAATACAAAATTACTTGGGATCTATCTCGGCACTATAGCCTTTCTTGGGACACCTACATCGAGTGCGTTAAGAGCAAGATCTCCAAGAGACTAGGCCTCCTCAGAAGAATAAAACAGTTTCTAACACCAAAAGCAAGAATACTGTACTACAACACACTGGTCCAGCCCATCATGGACTATGGATTCACAAATTGGGGAACAACTTCTCAAGCGAATTGGGAAGTTATGGTCCGCCTGCAGAAAAGAGCAGCTCGGACAATTTTAGATGCCCCATGGGATACCCCTTCTTCGACGCTTTTTAAGGACTTGAACATAATCCTTTTCCTGAACGAGTAAAACGCCTCAAACTAATGCTGTTGTATAAAACCCTTAATGGTAAAACGCCTGAATACGTCCGAAATAAATTCAAATTGCTGAAAGACACACACTCGCTTAACCCAAGGAACGCTACCCACAACTTTATGCTACCAAAGGGTTAAGCAAACCTTTGGCAAGAAAAGTTTCAGTTTTAGCGCTGCTTCGATCTCTATGGAACAAACTACCAACTGAACTAAAACAAGCAGGCTCAAGAGATTCATTCTCATTCAAGCTGAACTCATACTATGCAGGTTAACCTCACTGCTTCCAATGATTATTGTAAAAAATTACTTCATTCTGTCAATCTGTACAAAGTTAACACATCTTACGTTTGTAATTCACTTTTAGCTGACCTCTAAGAACTTCCAAGTATTTGGGACCAAGAGTCAGGTATACTGCACTTTGGTTTCTTGGTGTCTTGGCATACTAAAATTCTCAGGAGGTATTCACCATGTTCAGTGTACCAGAAATACATCCATACTCTGGGAACTTGTCGTGCTCATGTTTGACTTTTTTCCCAGTCAAAACTTCAACATAGTGGTTAAGAGTAAAGTATTTCTTTCCAGAAGTACATGTATTGGAGGCTCTCTGAATACACAAGATTACTTTGTGAGCAATTTCTGAGATGTCACATTCCTGGAATATGGTAGCATTTCTTCACACATCACACATTCCACACTTTTCATTTCTCTCTTCTTTGAAATGTTGTAGGATAATACTCCTCCTGCATTCCACATCTTGAAATGACCACTACAGCATCTTGTGCAGTGAGACTAACTATTTTCGACGGTAGTCAGCATTTATTGCCATATGTTGAACAATATTCTTAACATGGAAGATCTGATTTTATGGAGTGGCTGTAGCTTGTTGACCATCTCTGCCTGCCCTTCCTGACTGTTGGACATAAGCTTCTAAGGATCCAGGCAACGAGTAGTGGATCACAGCTCTATAATTATAACATTATTTTGATTTATTGATACCAAGTCCAAATGCAGAGGTACACACAAGGCATTGTAGCACTCATCCATCCACATATGTTGTCTTTGGTGCCGTAATCTGTCATCCAACTGACCATGGTAAACTTTGCATTTGATCCCATCAGCTTCAAGCAGAGGACACACTTCTTCACACTCTCTGGCAGTTGAACGTAACAGAATACCAATGAGCAGTCTAGATTCTTGATATTATCTGACACATATACTGGATGGACTTGGCATGTTTAGGCCCGGTGTTTAGGTTGCACCGTATACACAATGTTGGGACTGCCTAACAGGTTTAGCATTTGGAATGCCAAGGATTGACAGGCAATCGCTGCGTGTTTCTGTTGTTACAGATGCAGTCAGCATTAGCACTGGAACAGTTCTGAAAGTAGCTTTTAACAAGTTCAATTTCAGATAATCTTCTCTGAAATTATGTCCCCACTGTTTTACACAATGTACTTCATCTATCACGAACAATTTCACTCTACCAACTGAGTGAAAATTCTACAAAATACTTATTAATATCTTGCCGTCTTGACTCATTACCTCTGGAGTGGTGTACAGTATCTTGAATGGTCATTCTGGTTGCAAAGAACAATATACAGACTGTTTATGATCACCTATCATGTACCGAAGAGAAAGCATGCCTGGATGTATCTTTCATAGCAACTTTGGGTTTGGTCTTTGATAAGAGACTTCAAAGGGGAAATGCACACTACAATACCAGATGACGCTGTAGAGATGATCTGGAATATCATGGATTTTCCACTGCCTGTGGGCATTTGTACAAACACATCTTGACCATTGAGAAACAAATTGATGGCTGGTTCCTGACAATCTTTAAAGCTGTCAAAGCCCCATATTCTCTTCAGTGTGGCGGCAACTCCTTGGCTGTTTGTATCGATGATTCACATGGCAAATTGTTCATGGTCTCATCATTGTCATCATTTGAATTTGAATTTCCACTAATTCTTAATAAACTTCTCTCCTGTGCCAAACAACGAAGTGTGTGTTTACGTGTGTATTCGATCAGTTGGGGAATTACTGTTGTATTTGCCTTTCTTTGCCAGTAGGACATATCCCACCTTTAATGCAATTTCCCTGTCAGACAGACCCCTTAGCACTATAGACTCTGACTGCCTCTGTTAACAGTAAATATTTCTCCTCCAACCTGTTCACAGATAAAACATTATATTACTAGTTATTTATTGTTACTTTTACTTTAAGCAATATGATTTATAATATAAATATTTATAAACGTTTGCAAAATGCACATGTAATTGGCTCCTGACTACATTGTATGTTCAAAATAAAATTTGAATGTTTATATATCTTTTAATACATTGTTTTCGTTTTGTTATTTTCAATATACAAATATAGTGTCCTTTAAGTAAATGGCCGATTCTCAATTGCAAAAAAATCACATAATAAGTTTATACAAACATAGCATATTGCATATACATGTACATACTATGTCACTGCAAGACATTTCCACTCTTTCTGACATAGCCATCCCTCTTCCTTCTTTCCGTACATGCTCAGCAAGTTCATGGTTGCAAGCCTCCTTGTGTGTAGTCCGGCAGTGGTTCGCTAAGTCCTTGTACCATGATTGATTGCTCTTACAGTCCACATGACGACAGAGGAACTTGGTCTGCATATCTTTATTTGTAATGTGTTGAACAGAAAGGTATACTTCAACATGTAGCACTAACTCTTCTAGATATACATAATTTTTTGTAGCAAATTTTAAATGGCTTTCGGTTCACACCGTCATGCCATTTCCAGGTATTGTATCTGCTGCGATTGACATTTCTGTAAGCTGAAAGTGCAATTTCTGAATTCCTGCCATCCCGGTATGTTGTTGCACAATTCAACCTAAAAGGTAAAAATAAAGTATTTCTTTATGGGCTCAATAAAACATTGTTTTCAACCTTTTGGGGTGTGAAACAACTTAGGGCTTCCAGGTACCTCAGGCAATATTCTAAGAAACTGCACTTATATATGAATAGGGTTAGGTTAGGTTAGGTAACAGTAAGAGGCAGCATATTGTTCCTCTCTATTAATGGCACAAAGTGGTTTGGCCTGAAGTTCACTAAGTCATTCAGAGAGCTGAAACCACTTCTACACCAAAGAATACTTAGAGGGGGTAACTGTGCCTTGTAAAGACTGGGAGTAAATATGCCATGGAATAATTTGCGAACCTACATGAATGTAAACAAAGCATTCATGGCTTTTGTGATAAATTATGCACATAATGACAAATAGGTTTTATTGTTCTGTGTAAATGCTAGAGTTTTCTGGTGTAAACATCCTTATATATGATTTGCATAACATAAACATTCTCTATGCCAATAGGCCTTTTACAGGAAACAGTCATGTGCTGATATAATACTTAATTAACGAATGATTTGAGCTTGTGATCCCCATGGGAAAGGCATTGCCATTGATGCTGGATGGCATGCCATCTTTAAAAATGCAGTTTTAGAAAGATTGACAATCGACTCGAGGTGGACAATAGCATTTACAAACAGGTTTTGCTAATAGTACTATAAATACAGTATATATACTGATGAATTAAGATTTTTTGCCGTCTTGTACCACCACGTGATTGCATTCCTGCAAAAGGCCCATTTGGAACTCTTTGATTAGCAAATCAAAATGGTTTTGAATGATTGTTATGAATATCAGTGTAAAAGATCCCCATAAATCTGGAACTCATTTTCCAGCCTGGCTTGATAAGCTCCTCCTTTGAACATTCTATTGTAATTGCTTATAAATACAGTTTATAAACTTGGGATACCTGTAGCTTTTCTATACCTACTCCACACATTCCCTTATCCTTCTTTCTATACCTACTCCACATTCCCTTCAAATGTTGGTTGTCCGAATGTGAAATTAACTTGTCCAAAAACCCAAGGTTACCCCCCCCCCCCCCCCCCACACCAAGATAATATGAAATCCTTTGTAGGTATTGTGATTCATCAACACCACGTCCCTTGTCAGAATAGAACTGGCTTTCTCACCAACGTGAGACATACCATAAGAGACTGCATATTGTGATGACCACCCTTCCTCTGCGATAAATAAAACGTGTACATCAGGGCAGTAGTAGCAGTAGTAGTAGTAGAATCTTTATTTACGGAGGGTGGCAAACATTATTACCGGTTATTCTGTTTCAGTAGTCTATTATGTAAGCTCTTTCTAAAATTATTGTGCGAGGTCATATTCCTATAGGACGGTTTGAGATTGTTTCAGAGACGAGTAGCACTTACATGGAAAGTTTTTAGTCCAGAGTTTCTGTTGTAATATTATTTTTGGCAGATGACCTAGTATTGTTTTTATGGGTATTCTTAAGGTAATTAATATATTAATATGGCTTATTTTCTGATGCGTATAGTGTCATCTATTGGGAGCCAGCTTAGCTCAGTAAAGAGTTTGACAGAGCTATCATTCATATTGGCATTTAAAATTATCCTAGCACATTGTTTTTGTATTCGTCTTTCTAGGGCCCTGTTATTTGAAGCCTGATTAAGCTAATCCAGGATTAAGGGCAAACTTTAGTTCGACTTGTGAACAACATCTTTGAGGTTAGAAACATATTCCTAGAGGAGAAACAACAAGTACGTTTCTACTTATCTTGCTAGATTTGGAAACAAATACCTAGCTTCTACCGAGAGAACAAAAATCAAGGGTTAAAACGTAATTCAGGATTAGCGTTAATCAGGCTTCAAACAACTGAGCCA
Source organism: Actinernus sp. WN-2022 (assembly GCA_030867875.1). NCBI lineage: Eukaryota > Metazoa > Cnidaria > Anthozoa > Actiniaria > Actinernidae > Actinernus > Actinernus sp. WN-2022. The sequence continues at coordinate 126,878,394 of JAOWCC010000577.1, forward strand.
AGATCTGACAAGACTTCCCTTTAAAAATATGGTAAAACATTTAAATCTCCTACAAATTACTTGCAAATCTCAAAGAAAATAGCATGTGATAAATTGTACTCCTCCAGTCAGACAGGTGCCTCGGAAAATGCAGTCGTCCAAGGTTACTTGTCTCTGATGAGCAGAAGATGTATGCCCTGCTAACAGTTATCTTCGAAACGATTATTTAAAAAATACGTATACAGCCTCATGCAATAATTCTGACCCCCCTCAACACACACACACACGTATATATATATATACTCCTCATTAATTACTCATGAGAACGACAACCAACCAGAGGTATCAATTTGTACCACATGCCGTACCTTGAAACCCCCGTCGAATACTCATAAAGAGTTCAACTACACTTTGAAGTCCAAATTTGAAAGAACTAGGGACCTTGAAATATCCTGTCCATATATTCATGTAATAATGGTAACTAACATGTCAACAGTAAAGAAGTGAAGTGACACTGAAAGAAAAACGTGCCTCGAGTGGGATTAGAACCGACTTACCCAGAACATGCCCATAGCCTTTTAGCCACTCCCTTACCAACTACACTACTAAGTTGCTTTACCAAAAAGAATAATATTCCATTAGTGCAAAAACTAATATACACAATATATAGTCCAACAATACTCTTAATTACAAACAATAGAAATAATAAAGCTTACATAAAACGTACCTGCATGTAATAGTTAATGAGCAGTAGAATATGTTTAATATACTTGTCACCGGATTCTATGGGAGTTCCAAAAAATCCTCGTGACAATTTCAAATGCAGAGGGTGCAAATTTCACGTGGATCTTGAAACCCCCATAGAATCCAGTAACTCGTATGTGAAACATATAAAAAGTCTATCCATTATGGGATATAGCTCTACTTATATTTTTTTAGAATGCCTGGGTGATCATGAGAGGTTGGTGACAGACAGATTGAAAAAAATATCAGCAATGTCATCCCGTCAGAATTTTTTTAAAGGGCTGTATATATATTTCTCCATATGGGTAAAATTAAGTGTGAATAACTGCATTTGTTGACTATGCAGTAAGGCATATGTTATGTACCTGGGATGTCGTCTCGGGATAGACACTGTGGATTGTCCGTTGTACAACTGTTCCAAGTGCTATGATGTGCCACATACTGGCGTAAGAAGAGGCAGTGCAGGTATCAAGTACTTCATCTTTAAAGACTTCTTCAAGTATTCCAGCAGCCCACATGAGGCTATTATTCCTGGACGTACCATGTAATAACTCTTCTTGGGCCATTATTCGCTCACAGAGGTCTTCTTCATCAGAGAGGTAAAACATATCATGAAGAGCAAGTTAAACTAAAACACCTTACTCTCAGCTTAACATGCTTGGATTCGCTGCCCGTTAATAGCCAAGAGAGGGATCTAAAGCAGCAAGGGCCATCCCCAGTTGTTATCAGTGGAATGAACTCCTTTTGCATGCTCCATGAAAGGCACCAGTTGTTGGGCGTGAAAATCAACAAGATATTTATCCAAAGTGGGCTACCTCCACGCTAAATCAGGCAAAGTGGTTTTCAACTCAACGCAAAATTCTTTCAGTTAAGGCCTCGAACCCATACTTTGATGTTTGCTCAAGCTCTTTACGAGCAATATCGAAATCGATGACCGCCATCTTGGATCGAATTCTGCTAGGCGTTCTGGCCAACAGTGAGCGGTGACGTCCAGACCAGTACAAACCACTGGGACAATTAACCCATCAGGAAAATTACCATCCAGAACGCCTTGGAACTAGACTGTATTGTCCGCTATTTTGATCAATCTCTTATTTGTTATTTCAATATCTGTTCAATAAAATTCCTGCTATTTCCTTTTTTTCTTGATATATTTGCACAACAGATAGTAGGGAAGTTTGCACCTTCATCATTGCAATTAGCATCTCATTCTACTTGCTAAGGGATGGACCATTATATATTTATAATTTTGAGGGTGGGAAGAAAAAAAAATCCTTCATAACAAACCGTAGAAAAAAAGCAGTGACCGGTCAGTGTAATAAAAAATATTACTGAGCTTTTAGTCGTAAAAATAAATTATTCCCAGGAAAAAAGATGAAGATTTTCTGAAGATTTTCCGAAAATGAACATTTCTGAATGGTTAAAACTGTCTATACTGCGCTGTGGTTACAGCAAAAACACCTCTAACCCTGTAAATTCATTAGACAGTACTAACCATTAACATTTAAGAGTGGATATCAGGAAAAATCAAACATATCGCGGCAAGGTCGAAAATTCGATTTCTTTCATATTTCAAAGTCAGATAGGCTAAGGTATAACCAAAAGCACTATACACTTTTTTAGGGAAAATATATTTTTATTTCCAAGAAAAATGCAATTAGCTAACTTCAGTCGAAATGACTGTTTGAGACGCCAAATTCTGACACGAGTTTGACGGTCTCGCGTACCAAACCAAACAGTCATCTAGTCTTAAAAATGCTCAAATCGTGTTCTACGATATCTAAATATCTAGTGTTATACATTTGAGAAATATTGTATTATTCTTTACATAAAAAAATATTTTATTCAGAAGGCATACATTTCACGTTGATAAAAGTATCTCGTAAATAAAATTAATTTTCATCATGTGTTAAACCTTTGAATGGATCAAGCTTCAGGTTTTTTTTAATTATCGAAGGATTTTCTCTCGATTGCTGTAAAGATTTCTTTGGGCAAATAATTGTGCGTGACGCTAGAGATGTTCAAAGTCTGTTGAAAAACGTACATATTTGACCTTGAGAGGTCAACTGTCCATCTACGAGTCCAGCGCATTTATGCCTATTTCACGCTTCTTAACAAATTAGAGGTTCAGAAAATACACTAAAAAGGCCATTTTAAAAAGTTCTAACCTTATTTGTTGTAGAAATCAGATCCGGAGACTGTTTCTGTGTGGTTCTTTTGTCGTTCTCTTAAGTTGCCTATTACTACAAGACAAGCTGTCAACGGTTGAATTGGAACGACAATCTTTGTCTGACTTTCGACGTATTTCAACATCACAACAACCAATTCACAGGAAGTCATTTGCTAAATGTTCTTCGATTTGGAGTGCACTCTCGTTATAGTTTTGAGACCTTTAAACTGCTACAATACGACCAACGTGTCGGCGTTTCTTCCAAGTTGCACAATATTAAAACAATGGCAATTATGCTAATTTCTTAGTGTGTTCTGCTTGCGCAGGGCTAAATCAAGTTAAAAAGATGGGCAAAATCAACTGAGGTTTTGTTCTCGCCTCAGCGTGATAAAGGGCTACTTAATAATTTATTTTATAATTTGGCTGACGGTTAATGAAGTCACATCACTGTGTTTATCTCTAGGTATCTCCGACCTTCCATTTGAAAGGACGCCGGAGGGAATGCTAGAAAGACTCAATGCCTTTATAGAAAACATTCTAAGTTTATAATAAATATCGAGTCGTGGTTCTTTATAGCCAGCTAATTGAAAGGATTGGAAAAATTTTGGTAGATCGTTATTGAAAAACACTGTAGTCCAAATTACTGTACTAAATTGCGTACTTTACGATTTTTAATAGACGTCCAATAATAGTAATGGACTAATTTGGAATAGTTAGTACATTACAAATAATCATAAAACAAGGTCTCAATATAAGTAGAAAATGAAGTGTACTACCGTTATCATATTATATGTTTCGGTTAAAGTAAGGTTATGATTGAAAGCTAAGGTGATACTATAGCTAATTAATACAAAACCTCATTTTACATGAATGTTCTAATCTGCTCTTGCCATTCCTCTTTCTGTAAACAATGTATAAACTTATTTCTGGCAAGGAAATATGCACAGATATTGTCTGGTAGCTGTGAGTTTTGAGGACAAATAAGGACATATATATCTGTTTTTATCCTCTAAATGTGTTTTCACCAAAAGCCATTGAGCGTGGGAAGTGCGGTTATTGTTGTACCTCCAAGTCAAACGCCGTTTTCGATTGGACGAGAACGTATCACGTGACAGACCTCGAAACATAATTCCCTAGCAAAACAACAGCTTGCCCTTTGGACTATGCGTCTCGAGACTGGTAAATTTGTGGCGCTTCGCGTGAGGTGAATGTTCAATGACATTCGGACTCCATACATGTGTAGTTTGTTTTATTTGGCTTTGACTTGGGAGGTATAACAAAACAGTTTAATATGTGACTGTTTCGATCGGGGCAAGTCATTAGCTGGCGATACGCGTTCACAATAGAATTGCAAAGGTTGGTACAAGTATTACATTTGTTCCGTTGCTCTTTTAGGATTTTTGTAGTGTAACCACCAAACCATGTCCGCCTCTGGACCAAAATCGTGTTCATCTTGGAAATATAGGGGAGTCCTGCAGAGACTTGTGCAGTAGAAACGGTAATGTTCCTTCTCGTCTTCATTTAGATTTATTATATACAGCTTTGTGTTGTCACAGTTGCTAAGTAGGTGGGGTCCTCCCACCCTGTCGATAAGTACCTATTATTATTTTTTCGCGAGCGAGCGGGCCGGCGGTAACCTACAATTTCCTGCGATTTGATTGGTTACAGGAGCGGGCGGCTTTTTCCTATCTCTGACCACGTTCAATAATTCGTCTCTCAAATCGAAAGAGAGACGGGTCGGTCTGTATAGAGAAAAACTGTCTTGAAGGTACATTTTACCCGGTCCACGACACGCATCTCTTATGGGTATTCTGTCTATACTTTTGTTGTGGATCAGGCAGCATATAGGCTGTGACAGCGCTAACACAATCTGAACCAAACATTTCACACATGTTGATGTTATCTACCACATTCTGTGAGTATGCAACTCCTGTAGGACCTGTGGCATTTGATTAATTAACCCCCTCCCCTAGGGACTTGAGTTATGACAAACGGATGTGGCAAACGTACTTTATCTATTTTATCGAATAGAATTTCAGATTTAGTAGACTTAAAGGAGCTGTGGTGTCACGGTGAGGGACACGCCTTTATGTTCTGGGTCGAAACAAAATATTTTTTAGTGATAAACTGACGACCCTAGCACACGTGTGGGATGGATGAAATCAAAATAAATGTGCAAAAATGACTAACAAACTGTGCGTAGATCTAGTCTTCAAGAAACATATTGCATATCCTTTCAATCAAGCGTTAAGGGAGGGGACTTTAACTGTTTATAATAGATGGTTTATTTTACGTCGAAGATACAGGAAGCCGTTACCGGGTCTCCCAAGCCAGAGGCTTATGTTTAAGTATTCCGACGAACTCCAGAATTGGAATTTCGGTTGCCGGGTTTTTGAGGAGGGAGGAAAACCGGAGAAAAACCCTCGGAGCAAGAGCGAGATACCAACAAACTTAACTCACATATGGCGCCGGGTCCTGGATTCGAACCTGGGCCACAGAGATGAGAGGCGAAATGCTTAACCACTGCTCTAATTGGATCCCCATAAACGCCAATTAGCAATCACCAATCGAACATTGATTCCAGACATGCGCAAAACCATGACACAGCGCCTTTAAGCCCCTGTCAAACGGTTTCAACATCGGTTCGACATCGGTTCGACATTTGCTGAAGCCGATCTTGAAATCGATCCAAAGGTATTGAAACACATTCAAAGGATGTTGGAGAGAGTTTGTCTTCGTTTAAAGGACATTTCTTCAAGATTAAGTTGGTTTCAACAAATGTTGTTCCGGATGTTGAAACTCTTTGCCTGGGGCTTTAGTTGGCTTGATGTTTTTAGTTTAAATAAAGATAAACAAAAATTGTTCGACTGATGAGGACAAACTTATTCAGCAACAGCCAAGTTTGTTTGGTCTCTACATCTGCTCTACTAATAACCTGTTCTCCTCTTGTAATGGATATTACACCCAGGTCTCCTATGTGAACCATCGTACTTTAAAGTTATCAATTCCGTAGAAGCACTACAAAAGTAAGAATCTTATGCTAATGCTAATTTTCATTTATCTATCTACCTTACGTATACCTGTTTGTCTATTTTCCTTTGTGCCTTTTTATTTACCGCGTCCCATGTAGCACGCTGAATTAACAGTGCTATTTTAAAACCCTATTACAGATTCAACATAACTTGCAAACTTCAGTCACAAAGGAGCTCTCTCAATGCACCCTCGTATTCAACCGCTGACCAGTCCTGCATACTGCAGACTCATCCACTACTCTTCAGCTGTGTCGCCTCCGATCCACAGCGCATGCGAACTCGAGCTACGTGACTTACGGATTGTTTATTTTGACCAATCAAATTGCTAGTTAGGTTTTTCCTTAGCTCAAACAATAATTAATTATTTCGTGGACCATGGGAACACGAGCACCTGATTGGCTGATTATTTTGACGTCCAGCCTGCACATGCAAGTCTCCTCTCAGTCGCCTAGACAACAGAAAATTACTTCAAAACGCTCAGAGTTTGCCAAGTGGTCAAAAAACGATATTTCACTGCATAAAATTTGGACTTTGGCTATGGATTATCTCCAAAAGAAAGATTTTCACGTCTTTCCCGTCGACACAAAAAGCGCCACCGAGCGCGATGTCTGTACGGAGAAATATCAGACCGAGGTCTTTACTGTACAGACCGAGCCGTTAGGCGATGTACAGAAAAGACCGAGGTCTGATATTTCTCTGTACAGACCGAACAAGCAAGGTTAATAAGTGGTTTATTATATGGCCCATCTACTGGTATTGTTTATGTTTGGTAACTTCCGGTTATCAGTATTTTCATTTCCGGAATTGGGAGCACGCGCGCGAACGTGCATTTTCCCGCCTTTTTCATTTTAGTTACGCGAAATGAAAGAACGAAAAGATTGTCGACTTTGATGGCTTTATTTTGTTATTTCTGAAGTCAAGAATTGGCGAGGATCAACCTTTGCAATTGTTGATACAAGTTTACGACAATATTCCAGCTTCTGAAGTGGTTAACGTCTGAGATGAATCTTTGAAAATGTTCGTCTAGAGTCTTCAAGACTATAAGCTGCTTTATATGCCGTGTTGGTGGCCACTCCACTCTCCAGTCTCGGATTTAACTCCATCTGTTGAGCATTGCAGGTAGTACTGAGCTTCAGCTCATTTCGAGTGACATTTACTCTTTGTTGCATTGTCAGTCTGGTACTGTAGTAGTGGTAGATTTGTAAGTTCCATTCCAAATAAAACAGCTTTGATTTTCGCTTCATGATCACCGCTAGGACTTTCACTGACTTCAAAAACTCACTGTCCTACTTTTCGTGTTGCTCTTTATTTTCATTGTTTTGGCAAAAAGTTTCGTCACTTTATTTCATCAGGGTAATAAAACTCACTGGCCGAGAATGTTCGTCATCAGTTGATCCGTCCATGCCGAGAGCTCAGCGCTCTGTTTTTGTATCTTTTAACAGTCGGTTTTATTTGTTATGCTTTAATTTTAATTTGTGGATTTGTACTTGGTAGCCCATTTGAAACTCGCGTTGTCGGTACTATCCACTTGTTCTTACACGAAGTTCTATGCCGGTCAGGAGCACAATTGCAAAGGCGTATTGACCATGGTCAAATATGGAGATATTTTGACTGGCTATTGACCAATCAGAATACAAGAAGTGACAGAGCCATATAATAAATAGAGATTATTACATGTTAAGAACTTGATATCGTTTTTATTCACGAGGTTTTCGTATCATATCGCGAACGACAATAACACAAAATTAAGCATAACAAAATTTATTTCTAAAAGCAATAGTACAGTGAAGTGATATCGTATCACTTCACTGATATGGTTTTTATTCACGGCTTTATCACACGGATATCAACCCCAAATGTGTAATAAATACTAATAATACTTATACTTCTATTATAGAATTGTATCCCTGTGGATCGATCTGGGCTTTCACTCGGGCCACATGAGATTGAAGATGAAATACACTTTCATTTGAAATCCTCTTAGTAATAACCAAAGGGAAGAATTATTAGCTGAATTTAGCAGTCTTTAGGAGTGGCCGGTAGCGGCGGTGACTTTCATTCTCTGCTCCCCTAGAATATATGTAATTTAATATTTTTGTTTTTCTCGTATGTAAATTAAAGAAGTTGACCTTTTACTGTAAACACTACTTATTCATGTAACGCACGCTTACAATTTAGTCTGCTGTTCTGCAGGTTCCGAGTACTAATAGATGAGTGTTTCAAATGTATGTTTATATTTGTTCCATATTATAAGTTGTATCCTGTCCACCTGTGATGGAGATGTCACTATATTTCTCTACTGTTCTTTCTACTCTACGGCTCTTTATCGCAGCTCGCTGATCGCGTCCATATTGGTAGATTATTAACTGAAATGCCTGTTGGTTATCTCTATTTAAAAGATTTTACCCTCATTCCCAAAACTGCAGTCTGCTCATTATATTACAGAACTATAAAGGGAACTGTTGGAAGCCTTTAATTTCTCGAACCAAAACCTCGGCCGTGAGAGGATTCTTGTTTAAGTTTACCTTCAGAGTTCAATATTGCTTGGCTCATCATAATAATTTGAATTTCTGTGCAGACGGAGTGTGTATTCTGGCTTCGTGTTGGCGAGTGACAGTGTTGCTCTCACAGTTCAGGAGTTCAGATGTCTTCAGACTTCGATAGAGGACATAAACCCATAACTGCTCAACCACAGTATATATATGTTTGCTAGTAAATCGCTATATTTCGCTATAAATCAGCTATTGAGTATACCTGTATAGTATAAGGTACACAGGTCTCGATACGAGATCGGTCAACCAGCTAAAAACACGGTCAAAATTATTTTATTGTTGGCCTACTGATCACGGTGTTTGCGCTGGTATGTATAATGACCGAGAGTAAAATTAAATGTGGCATAAAACCTACGAAACGTACCTCAAACAAGAATAGCGTCCGATGGCGAAATCTATTAGCGCCACGAGGTGCGCGCATACAATTAATGCATAATTTAACGTATGCGCAGAAATTCTGCTGCATGAAACAAAAGAAAACAAGAGCCCATCTGGGCTTTCACTCGGACCACACGAGATTGAAGATGAAATACACTTTCACTTGAAATCCTATTAGTAATAACCAAAGGGAATAATTATTAGCTGAATTTAGCAGTCTTTAGGGGTGGCCGGTAGCGCGGTGACTTTCATTCTCTGCTCCCCTAGTATATATGTAATTTAATATTTTTGTTTTTCTCGTATGTAAATTAAAGAAGTTGATCTTTTACTGTAAACACTACTTATTCATGTAACGCACGCTTACAATTTAGTCTGCTGTTCTGCAGGTTCCGAGTACTAATACATGATTGTCTCAAATGTATGTTTATATTTGTACCATATTATATTTTGTATCCTGTCCATCCTGTGATGGAGCTGTGTCAATTTGTGTGCCTCTGTGTAACTTTATCTGCTGTTCTTGCTAAACATGATAGCCATTACGAGTCCATATTGGTATTTGTTGGATTAAAGATTATGAACTGAAATGCCTGTTGGATCTCTAATTAAAAGCTTTACCCTCATTCCCAAAACTTCAGTCTGCTCATTATATTAAAGAACTATAAAGGGAATTGTTGGAAGCCTTTAATTTCTCGAACCAAAACCTCGGCCGTGAGAGGTTTCTTCTTTAAGTTTACCTTGAGAGTTGAATATTGCTTGGCTCATCATAAATTATTCTGTGCTGAGTGTGTATTTCTGGCTTCGTGTTGGCGAGCGACAGTGTTGCTCTCACGGTTCAGACTTCGATAGAGGATAGTATACTACCCATAACTGCTCAACCACAGTATATATATTTGCTAGTAAATCGCTATATTTCGCTATAAATCAGCTATTCAGTACACCTGTATAACGTACACAGAGAGATCGTACGAGATCGGTAAACCAGCCAAAAACGCGGTCAAAATTATTTTAGTGTTGGCCTACCGATCACGGTGTTTGCGCTGGTATGTATTATGACCGAGAGTAAAATGAAATGTGATGAAATGTGGCATAAAACCTACGAAACGTACCTCAAAGAAGCTGATAGCGTCCGCAGAAGATGGCGACTGGATTGGAGATAAATCTGTTAGCGCCAACAATTAATGCATAATTTAACGCATGCGCAGATATTTTGCTGGATAAAACAAAAAAACTAGAATACTACTACTACTAATAATAATAATAATAAATCTGTTGAGAGGAGGCCTCCGTCACTATGCAAAAGTGGTTTTCAGGAGGGTCCTCTATAACATAAAATTAAAATTAAAAAGACAAAATGGACATAGAATAATAGATAAAAATATTAATAAGAAAGAACGATCATAAAAAGATAAAACTAGCATAAATACTGATTAATTAAAAACTTATTTATATTTCTTTTAAAAATCAACTTGGGCATGGGCTTTTTTAATTCATTTGGCAGGGAAGCCCAATCGTTTGTTGCCCTAAAGTATGTAGCACGCCTTCCCCATTCTGTCCTCGGCTTGGGGAGTCTCGGCAGATATCCGTTCCTAGTATTATGACCATGCGACTGACTTAAAGTAGTTTTGAAAATATTAAAGTGTTCTGGAATATCCCCTTTGATTGCATTCTGAACGGCAACACATCGATGTCCAAAACGCCTTCCGACCAATGGGATCCATTTAAGCGATGCCAGGGCCTCAGCTGACGACAGCTTGCCTCCTTCAATCTTTTTAGAAAACCGATTTTGGAATGCCTGTAGCTGTTCCATTTCTGATTTCACACCAGACAGCGTCCGCATAATCTAAGTGGGGGAGCACAAGGCCATTAAAATACGCCATGCGAGTTCTCTTATCGAGCATGTGTGAAATACGGTTAAATACCAATAACCGATGGCCTAGTTTCCGTAATAAGTTACTAATGTGTTTCTTCCAGTTCCACTTTTCATCCAATGTTACTCCAAGGTATTTAAAATTATGAACGCGATTTATTTGCCCACCATCCGAAGAGAACTCAAAATCCTCAAAAGTTGACAACATTGTTTTGCTACCTGCCAGCATTATCTTGGTCTTCTTATCATTCAGGGTCAATCTATTGTCTGTATACCAGTCCGAGATTAGGCTGTAATCACGTCCAAAAGCCTCTTGAAGTTCAAAGGGTGTTGACGCAGCGAAAACCAAAACGGCATCATCTGCGTACAAAACCATTCGACTCTTCTCCACAACTGTTGGTAGACTATTAATGTAAACATTAAATAGCAGTTGACCTAGAATACTCCCCTGAGGTACACCGAGGGCAATTGGGTGGGTCTCCGACATCTCCCCATTTATCCACACACTTTGTCGTCTGCCAGTGAGATAAGACTTAAACCATCTCAGAGTTTTTCCCAGCAGTCCTATGTGTTCGAGCTTTCCCAAGAGCACTCTATGGTTTATAGAGTCAAATGCTTTTGATATATCAACAAATAACAAACCAGTAAGTTTGCCCCCATCCATGGCCTCAAGTACCCAGTTATTTAATTGCCCTATAGCTTGGGCGGTACTGCGTCCTCGCCTAAACCCGTACTGGTGCCCATACAAAAAACCCAACCGATCCAAATATGCATTCATTTGTGTGTGTACCACTCTCTCCATGACTTTATTCAACACCGGCAACACAGAAATGGGCCGATAGTTTTCCACAAACAGCTTTTCCTCAGCCTTATACAAAGGAGTTACACGCGCAACTTTCCACAAGGCAGGGACAGTTCCATCCGTGATTTATTTATTGATGAGATAGGTTATTGAGGGAGCAAGCTCTACCTCAGCATCTCTTACCAATATTGCCGGTATTTTATCAAGTCCTGCTGCCTTGGTAACTTTCAGTGAATGTAATATTTCAAGAACAGCCTTAAAACCAACTTGCTGTAAATCCCAGGGGTTTTCAATATCCATTTGTAAATTGGGCTCGTGATTTTTCCAGGCGTTCCTTGCTACTGCGCGCAACTTGCTTGCAACTTTACTTCCAATGGTTGCAAAGAACTTGTTAAACTTTGAGGCTACGACCTTAGGTTCTAACAAAAGATGCTTGCCATCCTGCACTTGAAACACAGATCCTCCATCTTTCTTTGCTCCAAGCACTGAGTTCAACGACTGCCACATCTCTTTGGGGCCCACAGCTGATTCAATTAAGTTTTTATAATACAAAGCCTCAGCCGCTTTTATCTTCCTGTTGGTAAAGTTTTTCAACTTACGATAATTGTCCCATTGTTCCTGTTGAGCACCTGATCTTTTCGCAACTTTAAACAAATAATCCCTTTTGGCCATTAACTCTTTAAGATCGTTTGTAATCCAAGGCTTGAGTGCACCCTTTATTCTCAACTTTTTTATAGGGGCGCGTCGATTAGCAACATCAACAAAGAGACTATTCCAAGCAGAAACAGCATCATTTATATCATCAAAAGACTCTACAATACTCCAGGGAATGTCAGCCACATCTTTGCAGAACTGTACAGCCTGTACAGCCTGAACAGATTACTCACATTATAATCATACACAATAATCCACAATAAAAGACCAAAGTAGATCTTTAATTTAAGCTTAAGTTTACCTTGAGAGTTGAATATTGCTTGGCTCATCATAATTCTTTGCGGAGTGTGTATATTTCTGGCTTCGTGTTGGCGAGTGACAGTGGTCAACGTTGCTCTCACAGTTCAGGAGTACAGATGTCTTCAGACTTCAATAGAGTAGAGTAACCCATAACTGCTCAACCACAGTTGATATATTTGCTAGTAAATCGCTATATTTCGCTATACATCAGCTATTCAGTATACCTGTATAGTATAACGTACACAGGTCTCGATACGAGATCGGTAAAACAGCCAAAAACACGGTTAAAATTATTTTAGTGTTGGCCTACCGATCACGGTGTTTGCGCTGGTATATACTATGACCGAGAGTAAAATGAAATGTGGCATAAAACCAACGAAACGTACCTCAAACTAGTCTGTGTACAGCCGTCCGTCTCAAGATGGCGACTGGACTGGAGAGAAATCTATTAGCGCCACTAGGTGCTCATACGAAACTACATCCGGGTATTGAGTGCCGTATTTCAGTTCTACTGATCCTCGCTAGTGAAAATATCGATGATGTCACGTTTGCCGACGTTTCACGTTTCACGATGCCACCTTTTGAACTACAAAGATGGCGGCAGGTTTGTGAAAATCACAGAGGAAGACGTAAACAGCTTAAATGAGCTGCATGACAATGAATATTTCGAGCAAAAAAGGCAAATACGATCTAAACTCTCTAAAGATGTTCTCGACTGCAACGACGAGACAAGACAAACCGACGAAACTCCCCAGAACAGCTTAGAAAGATCACGAAGAAGTCTGAGCCTGCGTTGCGGCTCCGCTCACTGCGCCGCAACGCAGGATAAGAAGAAGTTTGAATTGACAGTAAGTAAAATGAGTAGATAACAGTTCTTAGAGCAGTTTAATTGTCTGTATAATAAAAAGAAAATTACACGGTGATTTGAAGATATGAAGTTTATCCTCTCGAGTCCAAAACATTTCACTCGTTCGCTGCGCTCACTCATGAAATGTTTTCGACTCTCGAGGATAAACGTCATATCTTCGCACCACCGTGTAATATCCTCTATATATTTCGAATATGCTAATAATGTGACGTCAAACAGGGAATTTACCAAGTTGCATTCACAAGGACAATGAAATGACACTTCTGATTTAGACAAAATATTTGGTAAAATAAGCTTCAGATATAAAACTAGTAAGGCAGCAAAGAGTCATCACTGTTTATGAAAGGTCATTTATCTCTACCAGCAAGTTTTTGTGTCATAAATTATTCCCTGTTTGACGTCAACATTAGCATATTTGAAATATGAACTTTATAACTCAAATTAAGAACTATTTTACTGTTAAACTATTTACTTGATGTAGAATCGATTTTAATGAAAAAAAAGACCCTTTCAGCTTGCCTGTTTGTTGCCCCATTTCAGACCACGTGACAGTTCTCCAGAGGATTCAGTGCTTTGTCAATTACAATTATAGAAACTGGTACATTTCCTCTTGGGACACAGAAAAACAAAAATACATTACTCTAGGGAAAAGTCACGTGGTCTGAAATGGGGCAACAAACAGGCAAGCTGAAAGGGTCTATTCCCGAAGATATCCCAAGATCTGCTGTCTGCAGGAAGATGTTTCATATAACGTATAGACTTTCTCAAAGTCCTTCTTAGCCCCCCGCACGAAGGACTTTTCCCACTTGCAGCGCGCCAAATTTACCGGTTGATTTTTCAACCGGAGGCGTGGCTTAGACGTACTAAGATTTGCCCAATCACAAAGCGTCAATTATTCAGGCATTGTATGTTGACGTGTCAAGTCAATCGACTGTGGATGTGGTATTTATAATTTGATTGTAATGTGTTTTCGCGCTAAAACATAATCCCCCGATTCAATTTCCTGCAAGTGAAACAAGTCGAACTCGCCTCTCCCTTCGATTCTCGCGCTCGATTTTTGACCCAGTAATCGCTTACCCAGTGACTCAGCGAGTTCGACTTGGAACAAGTCTATATAACGTACTGCATCATGTTATGGATACTAATCGATTCAATCGCTGCTTTGCTGAAGGGTCACAAAACAAAACTAGTCTAAACTACAGAATACAGGGCCACTTACCAAGGTCTACCCCAGAGCCACTGGCTCGGTGGCTCGGTAGTCGTGATTATAATTAATATGCAAGTTACCTGTGGTATATATTGTTAATTAGTGGCTCGGTGGCTCGATGGCTCGGTAGTCGCATTGATGAGTAACTAATAATCAGATTCATTGGCAGTGAGGTCGGTAAAAACACTGAACAGGTACAAACGGCGCGTAATGACTTCTAGGGCTTAGGTTAGGTTAGGGTTAGGTTAGGTTAGGGTTAGGGTTAGGGTTAGGGTTAGGGTTAGGTCATTGAATATTCATTTAACGGCACGACTACCGAGCCACCGAGCCACTAAAAATATACACTCCAGGGTCATTGAATATTCATTTAACGGCACGACTACCGAGCCACCGAGCCACTAAAAATATATACTCCAGGGTCATTGAATATTCATTAATGATACTTCGTTCTTTTAAAGACGATGATATAGACTACCGAGCCGCCGAGCCACCGAACAAAATAGATGGAGCTTCAAAAGTGGCCCTGCATTCTGTAGTTGCTCCCAAAACTACAAATATAACAGCCTGAGATAGAAGAGAAATACCATGTGAATGCCGTTGTATGATTTTCAAACTTTTGCGATAGAGGATGGCAAAGATTAAATTGGATTACAAAAGCTTATTATAGAAACTTAATTTTGGTTACAGTGAACCGATTTCAAGTTGCTCTAATATAAATAGTATTTTTCATCCACTCGAATCTTTGCCATCCTTCATCAAAATTGTCTCAACTTTTCTCCAGTATACCTGAAAAGCATACTCGGTTAGAAGGGGACATGGGGTTTGCGGAGTTCAGCTAATATTCTTGCGGTTTTTCAGTAATGTTGATTTCAAAATGCGGTTTTTCGGTTTTCGAAAACACAGCGGTGTGCGGATCTAATACGCGGTATTCGGTGAAGGATTTTTAATTCCGGTTACCAGTGCCAGATACTGTCCTCCGCTAAGCCAAAGTTTAGATCGACGAAAAGCCTTCTTGTCGATCTAAACTTTGGCTTAGAGAGGGCAGTAGAGGCCTCTGGCACCCAGGGTAGGTATTGATGTGATCTGATGTCGCAATGTGTTTAATATTCAACTCTACGTGACGTAGTGGTGAATTGCGGTTTGTAATTCCAGTTAATATTTCACTTGATTGTCTGTTATCCAATGATAATGCTGTTTTCAAGTTCGTGAGTTGTAATGTGAACTTTGCGACCTCGTTGCCTCGGCCAGATATTGCAGAATCTACAACATTGTGTCGCGCCATGTTAGCAAGGTCCGCAAGCGAGTCGCGCGCGAAGGATCCGAAGCTATAATTGACTGCGTTACTCTTTTTTTACGAAGACTGGAAAAGGTGGGAAAAACTACCTAAGGAAAAACAAATTTAGATGTAAAGTTGGAAAGGAGAAGCGAGTGGTGAAGCTGCGGGAAACGATTTGGTAAGTTGATAGACGGTCATAGACCGATTGTATTTATCACAAGCCACATTCATACGAACTGAATAGATCTGAATAGTGCAGTCATGCAGTTTACATTCATGAGTGTTGTTAGTATAATGCCTCCGAGACCAGACCGTTGCACCGGGCGAAAATCCCCTACTCGTACGAATAGCACAGCGGGATCTTTAACGTCCACCGGTATACAGGGTTAAAAGTGAAGGTAGATGGGAGAGGTTTGCAGATGTTAAGCAAATGCAGCGCCTTCTCGATTATTTTAAGACCCTTAGTGTTGGCCTGGCCGGGATTTCAACCCTCCCGCACTGAGCTCACAAGGACTATAATAAACAGTTGACATCAAGCTCGATGACTTGATATGGTCTGCAATATACTCGGCGTGTCTAATCGAACTCAATCGAACCAAAATGCAATCGAACTCAATCGAACCCTTATCGTTCGATGGAGTTCGATTAATCTTGTAATCGAACGTAATCGAACACCTATCTTCTGGGTGAGTCAATCGAACGATGAATCACTAATCAGTTCGATTAAGTTCGATTGCGTTCGGTCGAATTTGAATTTTTATATGGACAATAATATACACTCTCAACAGTTTAAATGTTTATCAGAAAGAATCAGCCATGTCTATACATTGAAACAAATCACATACGATATTATTAACTGACTAATGAAACCAAACAGGTAACAAACTTTTCGTATCCGACTGCTGGAAATAGGTGAATGATCGAGAATAACACACTCACATCAACTTCTTCGATTTCGAAATTATCAAGTAACCTTCTCTATCCTTATGGAATCGCGCGCTGAGATATAATTCTTTCTGTAGTGCTATTTCTCTCCTTATCTTTTGCCATCCGCAATGGATAACAAACCGCGCGCTCAACTCTTGACTGCTTTGAATTGAGATTGATGCAAATTCTGTACCCCGGAAATGTAAACTGGTTTAACTGGATTTCCAATTTCAGAGTTCGATTAGGTTCGATGGAAATGAACTGAGTTCGATTAAGTTCGATTACCCGATTTTTGGGTGAGTTCGATTACGTTCGATTACAAGATTAATCGAACTCCATCGAACGATTAGGGTTCGATTGTGTTCGATTACCGAAAGTTCGATTAGACACGCCGGGAATATATCACATCTATTACGACCATTACCCATTAAACAACTGAGGTCGCGTGTAAAAGAAAGAAAGCGCGGTTGAACTTATGAACTTATGTGGTCTTATGTCTGAGTCCATTGAACACTGTCACTGCATGGTCGTAGCAGAACCATCCTTTGTTATACACACCATAAGTAAACTTCATTGACCTTCATTCCATGCGATCTTTTGGACCTTTTGGTGACTTTGGTGCTTGTATCATTTTGGTTTAAAACAAAATGACCAAAATCGTAATTCGTTACATTGAAAAAAAAAGAGGAAAAAAGATATATTGAAAAAAATAAGAAAAAAGAAACGCATTTTAATTTGAAACTAAATTCGTTATGTGCGGTTTCTGAATTTCGTTGATTTATGATGCGGATGTTCGTTTTTTGACGATTTTTTTCCCGCGGTTTTAGACCCCCCCTTCTGTTAATATGAGTAGCTATTTTTGTATTTCGTCGTGATAAACTTTATCATTTGGGGGTTGACAGTACCCCTTTAACTACAGAAGTGACGTAGAACTCTATGAGGTTCAAGCATTTTAAAAACCGCCATACTTAAGTCTCATTCGATTCAGTTTAACCTTAAACACAGCTCCAACTCAGAAAAAGGTTTGCTTGAGTTTAGCAAATGTGGCTTTACTGTAGTGTACAAAGCACGTACATAAATCTCACATTTCATTTCCGATCCGGAAACAGTGATTTTTGATAACATGATGGTAGTCTTTATTAAATGGCACAACTTGTTCTGAAAAACTCGAAGAATTTAACAATAAAGTTGTTTGTTGTTCAGTTGACCTCAACACCCGGCATACTTGTCAACCTGGTAAGAGTTTGACTAACATACAAAATAGGCAAAACAAAAGCATAAAGCGAAAACGTAATGTTAAGCAGTGCAAGGGATATTTCTAAATTCTGAATAAAATTGTTCCCAATTTAAATATGAAGATTTTTTTAGAAAGATTGAACCATATATGTAGTAGTATACAAAGTGAGAGTTCTGATCTACATTTGAGACACTTTTTTTACTCCTCATCATCACTTTGTTCCATTGTAGTGAACACAGGTTCTGGCTTTGTGACTTATTCTTTTCTTATTTCTTTAAAGTGTAGAAAACATATAACACTAAGAACTATCAGAAACACTCCAGCAATCGCCCACTCAGACTGAAAGTCAGACTCTTCTTGTTCTTCTTCATTGCGGTGGATTAAAAAATATTTTGAATTCTTACCCCCACTGAAAAGAGAAAAGCAAAATATTACCCCCCAAGAGCACATTTGCAAAACCTACCCCCACCCCTAGCACTCGTAGCAGTCGCAACACTGCCATGTTGACTGCCCACGTTCCAGCGATCGTTAGATAAGTCCCAGGCGTTCTTACATTAATTTTGTCAGCATGGAGCATGGAGACTAAGGGTAACGCCAGTCCCTCTCCGACACGTCCCTTAGGTGGCAGTCGCGAGATTGGCCATGCTATAGGATGCGCTATGTTTCTCACTCAGTTTCTCAGGGGGGGGGGGGGGGGGGCATGATATGTTATAAAATCCCTAAAAGTATCAAAAAATCCTCTAAGAGTTCTTTCGGTCCAAGGTATTTTTGGCAACGATTGTATGTTGTATTTAGTTAAAGTCTTCAAGAAGTTCCATTCAGTCTATGTTCTACCTTGGAGTTTATTTTGGAGACATCTCTTGACAACCAGTCACTTTTGTCTACATTTGTACCACCCCCAGGAAGTGTCTGTTCAAACTGTCTTTTTTACCTCTTGTTCTAGCTGAACGTGCATTTCTAAAGTATTTTAGACGAATGTGAGATGCAGCCTTGACCTTTGCACTTTCTTTCTTTCCTGTGTTTGGGTGGGCCAAGGCTGGAGTTTCTGGGTGGACGTAAAGGCCAGTAACAACTCGTTATTATATACAGCGTGATCATGAATTGATTTAACTGAAGGAGAACTAGTATAGCATGACAGCAAAGGCCACAGTTACCTACCGCATATTTACAGTTATGTATGCCTTCTGTAGAATGTTTCCATTGTACCGTAACTGTGCGTGTTACTTCCGTTGTGAAACTCTTCAACACGCTTGCTTTTACAAACACCTCAGGCCCCTTCTCTTTTCAAAACCTTTATAGATTTCATTCTCCTTGACTGAAACATTCGTAAGGCCTTCCTATACTGTCCCTTTTTCCCTTGTCTCTTTGCAGATTGATAGGCGTGTTCTTGTTTGATTAAAATAAAGCTGTATTAAACTGCTGTTGATGGGGGCACATTTTCTCTCGGAAGCGATGTCAAACAAAACTTGGTCCTTTAAGGGCGTCAATCGTTCGATAAGTTCTCTTTTTGTACCTGATATCTTGAGTTGAAGTTTACTACAATACTTTCAATTCTTTACATTCTAAGAACTCTGCTCTCCCTTTCAACAGCTCTCCATTGATTAATTCAAAGGATAATTCCTGTTTTGATGCTTGTACTTTGGAAAAGCTTTACGAAAACTTTTGATCTTTTGGAACAGGCAAACCCGATGTTGCCGCCATTTCTGTTTGTCCGCAAAAGTCCGGATTCGCTCCAGTCCCTCACGATGTGAAATTGGGCAATGCGATTACATATACGTAACAAATTATACACTATAATTATGTTTTGTATTAATTAGATGATATGTGTTATTGCTAATACAATTATTTAGGTTACATATGAAAAACAACAACTGGCATTTTAAAATTTAAATGAGCATTTCTACTTGAGATGCTTTCTATCAAGAGTTCATATACATGTATAAGCAGTTGCCTTTAGATAGATGGTATTATTTGTATATACAACATATTACGTGTCATATGGTGTCAGCCACACTGTCACCTTATGTTGCGTATGTAAAGAAATGCATTTATCAATGAAATTTGTGAAATTTATAAACAGTATGGAAATATTTTTTTTGTATTTTGTTTATTTTTCTATTTTTTTACACATAATATACACATACATACTTATAAAAGGAAAAAATTACAGCATAGAAAAAAAAAAAAATTAGTAAAAAAATTAGTAAACAGTTTAATAAAAAAAAAAAAGGCTTTTTGGCGACGAGTGGTTTATCAATCGAAGAGTCATCCATTTACGCTGATACAAGGAGGGGCATTAGGGGCCCCCATTTTTCATAATGATAAGTTAAATTGTTTTTTTCTCTCGCTATATAAAGCTCTATCTGATATGTTCTTTTCATTCTGGATAATAGACCACTTATTTATAAAGGAACATTTTTAAGCTAACCAAGGTATAACATATATTTGCTTTCTAATACTAGATAATTTACCACTAGAGTATCTCGTTTTCCTCTAGGTTGGTAATTCCAAATAATATTTCTTTAATGCCGAGCGTCAAATTTATGTTCATTTGTTCTCTCAGCATACATTGAATATCTTCCCAAAACCGTTTCACCTTAGGGCAATAAAATATAAAATGTTCAAGCGATTCCGTTTCCAATTCACATAGATAGCTTAAGGGAGAATTAACAATTTTGAATTTGCAATGCATATCATTTGTATATAAGATCCTATCGAGGATTTTGTATTGGAATTCTCTTAGCTTACTGTCTAGAGTTGTTCTAAAGGGAAGAGTGTATATTTGGTCGCATTTAAGTTTGGAGCTGTCAGAATTAAAAATAGTTTCATACTTTTTTGAGGCTGTTGACTTATTCGATATTCTAGAAATTAACTTCTCATACAAAACCTTTGACTGCACCTTTCCAATTTCTATACACTCATTTTCGCTTACATACAAGTAATAAGTATCTAAAACTAAACGGAGAGTGGTATCGATTATCACACTTTTATTTGTGTTTAATAATTTTCGCCAGTCTTTTGGCAGAGCGTTAAACATACTAAATAATAAGAAAGTGTCCACGGGGGATAGCCTTGTTTCTGATTGACACTTTCTGAATTTGAGTTCTCCAAAGTGATCGTATAAATCACCAACTTTGTAAAAACCGATTTCCATTATTTTGTTATTAAAGACTGACTTGTTTCCAATACATATAAACTTATTATTCCACAGCACTTCATTAGTTACTTCTATAAGAGTTTTGAGATTTGGTTCATTTAGCGATTCCCATGCATGTTCGGATACACTCTTTGTAATAGTCTGGAATTTCTAGCGTTTAGAAAAAGACTGGGTCGATTCTTGATCTTACGTCATCTAATTTATTCCACTTTGCAATAATTTGAATAAATATTTAGCAGCTTGTCTAAAATAACTATTTTCTTTACTAACAACTCACAGACTGTGTATATTATCTATATATCGATGTTGTTGTGATAGAAAGGCGCCATGGAGAATAATGCATTAATGAGGTGACGTGTGATCAAGAATCGACCCAGTCTTTTTCTCACGCGGTCATGGGTCAGGAAAGGTCAAATTTTCACCATTTCAAACAAGCATAGAACATAGAGTATTCTATGTAAGCCAAAACTTTCTTCACAGAAGTACTCAAAACCTTTCAAAGATTCATATGTATAAAAATTGCAAAATGGGTTAGTTGCACTTTAATTCTTCATAATTAGTAAGTTTCATATTTCCCAAAGGAAGAACTTCTGTTTTTTCCTTGTTCACTTTTAAACCTGAATAAGTATGAAATTGATCTATTGTATTTAAAAGAAGCAAGTACGATGCCTTATCTCTAACAAAGGTTGTCATATCATCTGCGAAAATTACTAATTTAATTTCTTTCCCATCAATTTGGATTCCCTTTATTTGATTATCATTTCTAATTGGGATCGGACTGCCAGCAATTCAAGAGCTATAATAAATTAAAATTGCGAAAGAGGGTCACCCTGACGTACTCCGCGACTGAGAGTAAAGTAGGGAGTGGCGAATCCATTGTTAATCACACAACTAGATATGTTATTATAAAACGTGTTGATCCATTTTATATACGATTCACCAAAACCAAAAGCTTCAAGTGATTTGATCAAGAATTTCCAGTTTAGAGAATCAAACGCTTTTTCGAAATCTATAGCAGTCAATATACCGCTATAACCCTTTAATTTGATAAATTCTAACGCATCCTCGATAGTGCGGACGGCATCGAAAATGGTACGCCCCTTCACAGACGCGTTTTGGTCAAAGTGAATTATACTGGGAAGGACTTTCTCTAACCTACTAACTATAACTTTGGAACCGATTTTTAGATCGGCATTTAATAAGGATATTGGCCTCCAGTTTGCAATCCAACGCCTATCTTTATTCTTCTTTTCTATTATTTTCTATTCTTTTCTATTATAGCTTGTTTTTGGGATGTTGATAGTTCACCATGGTGGTATGAGAAGTTTAATGATTGCACTAAATTCTTTCCAATTTCTGGCCAAAAGACCGGCCCTGTAAAACTCAATTGGAAGACCATCATTTCCTGGAGTTTCATTGTTTTTAAACGAGGACAAAGCTTTAAAACATTCTGCGGCTGTAATCTCACCCTCACAAGTGTCCCTTAGACAAGAAGATAATTTAGGAATAAAGTTTGAATTCAGAAAGGAACAAGACGCTATATCCCGATATGATTGTGATTTATCATCGTACAGATCAGAATAAAATGTGTTAATTTCGCTCAAAACTGTTAATGGCTTCGTACATTCTTTCCCATCTGACTGTATAATTTTTCTTAAACAACCATTTTTTTTCTTGTTGTTTTCAAGATTCAAAAAATACTTATTATTCCTTTCGCCTTTCTCGTACCACGTTGCTCGCGAACGGATTATTGAGCCTTGCAATATGTAATCATATTCCTTTTCGTATTCCGATTTAAATGCTTCCAGTATATTACAATTTTCACGGGTTGGGTTATCGGCAACCTTTACTTCACTGTTTTTTTATTTTTTCCTCTATGTTACTTAATATTTCTCTTTTATCTCGATCTCTTGCTGTAAGACAAGGTTTCCTGCCGGATCCTGTACTTTATCCAATCCCATACAACACGTGGGTCATCGCTCGGTTGAAAAGCATTTTTCCAATCCGTAATATTTTGTCGCATAGAGTATACGTAGTTTGTATCCTCTAAAAGGCTATTGTTTAATTTCCAAAAAGATGGGGCCATGTTGTTGTTGCTTTACACTATTTATTTCAAGAGTAATAGCGGAATGGTCTGGAAATGCTTTTTACGGCAAAGCGCCGCTTGGCCACCTGTCCCGGCGCAAGTCTTGAGCGCAAGTGTTGATTTCAAAACTTGCGTTGAACTAGTGTCGACTTGCGAGTTCGTTTTGCCAAGGATTTACCGGCTTGTAAGATGAAATGAATCCAGGGGGTGGCGCTCGGACATAAAAATGTTCCAAAGGTAACGTCAGTAACACGTGAGGCGGTAACATGGTAACATGTGAGGCGGTAACATGGTAACATGTGAGGCGATAACATGGTAACATGTGAGGCCGACGTGGCACATATTTTACGTCCTTATCCGGAAGACGTGAAGGTCTAACGACCCTTTTCAGTTCGAGAACGAAATTATTACACAAAGGCAACAGTTTATATTTGAAGACCCTGAGTGTTTCACTCGTCATATCGGCGCTGAACCACTGAGATAACCGGGTATAAAGAAGAAACGATAGGAAGTAATAAAGGTTTATTTTTAACAATGAAATACCACGATAACTGAATTGAGAAATCTTGAAAGTACACATTTGTTCTATGGGCCCTACAGTATCGTATAAGTTTCATCGTTGAGTTCATTTTAATTAAAATCGACTATCAGCTTTCAAAGATCTCTTACAAATCAGCAGGTAAGTGTCGAATCCTTGTCGAGTCACCAGGAAGTTCAGGGCGTTTGGCGCCCTCGTGTGCAATTTCATTTCCGTTATGTTGACATTGAACGAAAAATCTCAGGTTTAATCTTAATCAGGAGATCTATTAATTTTGTAACTTAAGTCCAAAGTGTGGGAGACACAAATAATGAAGATCGCGGTAATGATGATGTTATCATGTTTATACGTGTGACCCCTCGATGTTCCATTAGAAAAGTGATTTTGGGGGGGAGGGGGGGGGGGGGGGGTGTAGGGTGGGTCAAAAACAAAATAAAAATTCGCGCAAGGCGAAAAATTCACCCTAGCTATAGCTACAATCTCGGACAAATTGAGTAGGAAAAAATATCCCCCCCTCCCCCCATTTCAGTGATGAGAGCGTAGGCAAACTGAAATAGACCATGATTTAACATCATTGAATAGGGGGGAGGGGGGGTCTTAATTTTCCAACTAAATTGACCGAGATTGTAGCCTGCGTCGCATCCGAACTGCGAATTAACGAATGAAAGCTTTTTTGGACCCCAGCGAAGTAGCACGATTATATGTACCCTCCTCTGGTTGGTTTTTACTAATGCGCATACACACTATGCATAACTCGCGCGGTCACAACACGAAAAAGAGGCCGGTAGCTCCTCTGGAATGTTGAAGTTGAAATACTGGCAGGAGGTGTGACACGTGTTGAACATGTTTGTTTAGTTGAAAAATGTTGCTAATCTGTCCTCATTTATCCTTTATTTTTCTTTATAGTACAACCAGCCAGGCGCATAGCAAATTAACGGCATTGTTTCACTGAACAATCTCCCCGGGCGCTTCAATTTCAACATTCCAGAGGACCTACCGGCCTCGTTGACATGCTAGTTACCAGGACTTATGCATAGGGTCTATTCTTACACGTCTTCTGAATGGCCATTCAACTGTCACCAGCCTCGGAGATTGTTCATGTCAGAGGCCGCTCGGTTGAAACTGTTCGTTTGCATCTGAGTCAGCTGTTTACTTTGGATTTCTCGCCCTAGACGAGCTCAGTCGTCATTTCCCTGCGTTTTACTATCGGAGAGGGTTAGGTTTATTTCAATTTCGGGTCAGGTTTTGAAGTAATGTAACATAATAGGCTGGCTGTGGTTTAGTGCCACATGAAAGGAAACTTGCCGAACACATTAAATAGAATCTGTCACGACAAAATGCTCGTTCGAGGAACACACACACAAATCTCCCATGCAGCTTGGAAAGATCTAGTATATTCCACATCTGAACTCAACCACGGTCAACTGCTCTTGTTCCAGCAAACGAATCTTGATGTCAAACTGATATTGTACAGATGTCATTGCTTTTCTCAACGTGTATAAAAGCCGCCATATTTTGAAATATAAATTAGCCGTAAGTCGCACTGGTGACAGTTGAATGGCCATTCAGAAGACGTACACGAATGAGCATACCAATCAAAGGAGGGTACATATAATCGTGCTACTCCGCTGGGGGTCCAAAACGAGCTTTCGTTCGTTAATTCGCAGACGGACTTAAGTTCGGATGCGACGTAGGCTAGCTATAGCACGCCTTTACATTGATTGGATATTCCAAATAAGATTAAATAATGTTATAATTATTATGACTACATAAGAATTATAGCATTAATAAATATATTTGGAATATCCAATCAATGTACCAAGGCAGTACAAGATCCAAATAAAATGTATGTATGTATTTACTGATATATGTAATAAAACGTTCAATTCGTTCATTCGACATCCTTTAAGCGCATTCCGCTGTCACGGGAACTGGAGTGCGTCCAGATTTGCCCTCCCTCCTCCCCTCGGTAACAGCGACCAGACCGTGTTCCGTACACCTGTTACTCCCCATATCTTTCACCCCACATCTCACATCATGCAAACAATAGAGGTGCAGGGTGGCCAGTTGGAAGGTATTACCTTTCCCGTACTCCCTTTCGGTCTGGTCGCGTAGGCTTGAGTCAACAGCTGTATATCACAAGGTCAGTGTCCATGATTACTCTGTTCTGGAGTAAGATCTCTGAATCGGTCTCTGCCACATTATTAAATAATGTGTCAGCTAAAACCTGTAGCAAGAGCCAATATAGATTGCGACAATACCTGCCACATCCCCATATACGGCTTGAATATGCCTTAAGTGCTGTATGAGATGTCTTCAGTCCAAGCTACACCCAGAAAACAAAGTACATCGGTATGCTATTGGCTCTTGTTACTGTGAAAACTCAAAGAAGCCACCATCCAGCCAATCGGAAAGGGAGAAAACGAAAGATCTTTCAATCGCAAATTTGAGAAGTTTTCCCAAACCATAGTTCGTTTGATCAAAAATATATTTATGATAGTGCATTATTTCGATGGTATTCTAGTGAGTACTAATCAATGAAATTACGAGGAAGAAAAATAGAAAATTAATGCCAAAAAAACGTCAAAAATTATCGAATGATAATGCATTATTTCGATGGTTTTCTAGTGAATTTATGAGTAGCAACCAATGAAATTACGAGGAAGAAAAATAGAAAATTAAAACCTTTTTACATTCCTTGCCGTTCAGTGCTGTTGTTGTTAGCCGGAGTATTACTTAAAACAAGATTTTACGTCAAGTGGACATTGCGCTGCACATGCTTGTGCGTGCGGGCGATGTCGTTCCAAGTGCGTTTTGTCGGCTATTGAATATTTACAAGAGCCCATAACGCTCTATATACAGGAAGTTGATTTTGTTTCTCGGAAGTAATATTTTGACTTCCGTCGGTTAGCAATCTCAGCCATCCGGCAGAGGCTTCTATTACATTTTATAGTATAACCCAGAGAGAACGAGCGCTCTGATTGGCTTATAGACTCAAAAACATCTATGGTCTATTGTGCCGGTAAACACATAGAAATCGGCACGCCTGCTTGCGTTGTGTCGCAGTTATAATTAATGTGTTTACTGGCGAAATAAAGCACTTGGGACTGTTGGGAGAACACTACAAATGTTTGAATAACACGCGCCTTTGGCTTCGGTTAGGTCGGACCGAACGGGAAGATATTTGGCTCTCGGTCATTTTATACAGACCTCGCTGCACTTGGTCCGTTCATCGTGACATCGAGACAAATATTCAGTTCCTGTGCGGCCCTCCCTCAGGCAATATGCACTTTATAAGACCCTCTAGAAGAGTTTCTTCTTCGTGTGGTGAGATAGCCGTTTGATATATTTTGGTATACGGACAGGATCTTGTGATTGTGTACACACGTAAACTTACAACAAGCGTAAATACACGAGGTAGTCGGACTGACTAGGTCCTGTGTCCGAGCCCATGGTGCTTTGCGCGCGCAAATCATTTTCGTAGGCTACGAAAGTCAGAAAGATCGGTGTTGTTCAGTTATGTGACTCACGAATCTTTCGAAATCCATCTCTAGTTTGGGCCATCGTGTAATTATTTATAGATATATATGCTTAACTGACTTTCTTTTATCTTAACTTTTGTATATATACCTTTTAAAATGAAACTTTAGTCGAATATTTCTTCGTACACATTCCTCTAGTGTAGAGGAATGCCGAGGAAAGGTCAGCCAGCGAGGCGAAGCAACTCGACAAATAATCCTTCAGCAGTCCACATTTTACTTTCTCTAGGTCTACAAGAGAACACTTGTGGTTCAAAAGGACTACTACGTGAGTTTCCCGGGGATTTGCTGCACTAAGGGACCGTTGGAAATACAAAGCAACCACTTCTGGCATCAAGATCATTCGTAATTATAATTTCGCACGGCTCATGCTCCACTGAGGTGTTACGACTTATCTGTATATGTTTTGCATTTTTATTAGCAGAGAAAGCAATTCCCTTAACCTTTTTTCTCATCCTCTCATCCAGAAAGTCTTGCTACCAAAACTACGACCGCTGGTCAAACTCCAATCTGCCGAGTTCAGCTGTTACTTCGCTGTGAGTTTGACTCGAGTGCGAGTACGACATTTCATTTTTCACTGAAAACATATCATTCGCAAGGAAAGTAGAGATCTTCAAATACAGCTAAACAATACTGGAGACATAAAAACAAGATAGCAAGAGTATGTGTTTGCTTGTAGAGTTGTGAAAAGTTGCATTCGTAAACCGAATTAGAATCTAAAGGCAGTACAACTGGCTTCCTACCGAGTACTGTTCAAATCATATTCGAAGCATCCGGGGAAAATTCGTGGGCTCGATTGGGTTTTTAATCCGGTAGAAATGATGAAATTCGTTATCCAAAGTGTATGTGTACTTCTTTTATGAAACTTATAAACAATCGAGAGCATTTTAGTTCGACTAAAAGTTGGCCTTTAATTTATGCGGTCGTTGATAACTAATCATAACATTGGCGCAAAGCACCATGGGCTCGGACACAGGGTCTTTAAAGAAGTTGTTAGTGTTTCTAGCAAAAAAACATTGCGTTTTTTGTCCAACTACACATAACATGTACACAAGAACAATATCGTTACGTAAAACCTTCTGCATACAACTAGACACCGTTTCTTTCTTAGACTGTTTGTTTTCATGTTAATTTTTTATGTTTTCATTTTCTGATTTGGACAAAGACCGTTCAACTAGATGCATGACAGACCGTCGTAATATGACATCTCAGACAATAACATGTGTTCCTTTAATTATCACATCCTATAGATAGGATATCTCATCTGCGTTTTGGGAATTAGTCTAATACAGCTATTTTGTCGGTCAATTTGACTCAAGCCTACGGCGACCAGACCGAATGGGAGCATGGGACAGCAACATGTAATCGTCAAGTGAATCCCTCTCATCTGTTCTTGCTTGCTTGATTTAAAATGCACAAATGTATAAATCTTTTATCAACGGTATGCCGGTATATTAGATGGCAAAATTGACCTCTTACCCATGTTGCCTTTCGGTCTGGTCAGTTAAGTCAATTTCACCGCCAACTTTTTCGTAATAGTTATATGTAATATGATTGCATCAGACGTGAAGATTATCGACGGACTCAGCTGTCGGTGTAACACATGCATAATTTACTACAACAACTTAATTAAAGCTGATATTTTCAGTAGTTCTTTGACGGTGTCAAACTTAAAAGGTCAATTTATCTTTCTGTTTGTTCTCCGCTGTAATTTAAAATTCAGATGTTAAACCTCCCCATACGTGGTTAAACAAGGAACTAATTGATAAATAATTATGCTTTTTATTAAGAGGTAAATGGAAAGCTGCCAAAGCTGGCCAAACAATGAAATATTCTATTTTCGTAAAAAGGCTCCTTAAAGTATAGCGGACAGTTAAAAAGAACCCAGGCGCCTATTCAGTATATCATCAAAATGCAATAAACCTGATCAACCAGTTTGGAAGTAGTTGTTATTTTCATGAAGCTTTGGGAGGTTACTCAAGGTAAGTTGAGAACTTTTACTCCATTTAGTTAGTCTAAAATTTGGGTCTCACTAGGTTGTCCTAGTTGCTTTTGAAACTCAAACAAATATCACATCGTCTAAGAGTCTTAGTATCTCCCAGAACAAGGATCGGTGCTGCCAGTACCAGAGCGTGACTAAATGTTACTAAGTCTGAGCGGAAAGATGACTGAAAGAGAAATCGGACAGAGATTGTGTTATGCATCTTTTCCTGTTTGTTATATACCCCAAACTGAGGCAGAAGCAAAGAAAACTAGCGGTTAGGACGATGCAAATAATTATCTAAACACTCTAGTAGAATCATGGGAGATTTTAATGTAGATCTGAAAGATAAGATTAGCTCAAATCGACTGCATTTTCATTCCATGTCATCAGGTACATTTCCCTCCCTATCTTTTTCTGTTCCCAGTTTTCACTTGAATGCCGATGTTCTAATGATATGAGCTGTTGACTTTCATTGCTTACTTTTTTCTATAAGTACAATTGGCGTTATCGCCCAGTTTGTTTTTCACCTAGAATTCAAACTGGATTCAGCGCGATGTCGACCGTATAACCAATGCTTGTCGGCAAAGTCCGATCTTGCGGTCATTTATACTACCTGGATAAATGTATATATCAAACACAGTACATAAAAGCCAAGATCTGTAGCTTGCAAAAGACAGCCGCCATTATGAGTAATAACAGTTCTCGTAATAGCCCCCGCAGTAAAATCCCGGTTATAAGCCTTGGGCTTATACTCATTCGTAAGGTGTTTTGGTGGGCTTATAACCGGGGGCTCATATCTGGGGGGCTTATAACCGCAGGAAAAAAAGTGTTTGGGATTTTATGAAAAATGTCTCCGCTTTATTTTACCAACCAATGATAGTAAATAAATACGAAATAAATACAACTTCTGCTCAAAAGATTGGATACCGTATATCTTATAATCAAACTTGAATAGCAAGTAACCACGTTGTATGGTTTTTAGCAATGTCTTTATGTCCGATTACATATTAGCTCATTTTTCAATCGATCAATTGCCACATATATAACCGGGGCGTTTATAAACGGAAGGACACTTACGTTAGCAGACAGGTGGGATTATAACCGGGATTTTACGGTATTAACAAAATAAAAGGAGTTCAGGCCATATACCAATGCGTCCCCAAAACTACGCTTATTTTTTTGATGAATTCAAAAGTAACATCAGTAGCACAGCGTTACAACTAGAGCTCTCCAATTTGGCAGTGTTGTTGCGACTTAATTTCAGTCATAGTTTCAGTTGTTAGATCATTCGGCATGCAGGAAAGGAACATTTGGTACAGGGTAATTGTAGCAATAGGTTACATTTGAATTATGCTCTAACAGCCACCCCATGAGTAAATGTTCCGCAAACTGCGAGGTTAATTGGTGCAAGAACTTTACGAACCCCGAACAGTTAATCGAAATCAAATCAAAAGCAACCATTTCCATTTGGGCAATTTTTTGTAAAGTGTTTTAATACACCTTAACATAACATATATCAACCATAGAGGTAATCGGCTAACACCGTTGCCATCCAATTCAGATCATGTGATGTAAACAGATGCTACTCTGGGGAATTATTCCTTTTTCATTCTAATCATAATGCAATCATGCCTATCTGGTAAAATTAATTTTCAAAGAGTCAATTCTCCAGAGTAATATGTGTTTACACTACATGATCTGAATTGGGTAGCAACAGAGTTAGCCGATTACCTCTATTAATGGCTTCCCCCCACCCCTTCCCCTCCCAGCATGGAAGCGCTACGTATGGTGATCGCCTCGTTTACACGCAGCGCGGGAAGAAACTTAGCAATACCACTTTTGGCATTGGAATTCCCTCTCAGTAGCAGTTCATTGTCCTTATATTGCGGTAGTACCCTGATGCAATTTAACCGGTTCTTGTTAGAAAAATAGCCTGGAAGTTTCCTTCAGTAGTTAGTTTTGATTGCAATTGACCGAGCTGACGTTCGAAAGCGCGACACTCAAACATAATGGGTGACAAAGTTTATATTTGTTGCGCGCGAGTTTTAAGCCTTGACAGCAGACAACGCTTTCAAATACGGCTCCGTCTCAAGCTCCCTAAGAAATATAAGTAAAACGGTAATAGAACGTACACTAAAAATTATGAAAGCAAAGTAGTATTTTATTTTTGCACACCGCTATTTGAAATGACTTTCTATGTACATTGACTGAAGGAAGACTGGGTCTGAAACTGAGCTCCAAAGTTGTACCCAATCTCTCGCTCTCATTTCAACGGGAGGGCAATTTCAGCGCATGTTCAGGAAACAAGCAAAATGGTGGACTATGAACAAACCAATCCGATGTCAGATCAAAACATACAAAAGTTTTACTAAGTTCAGGGAGAAACGTTTCCGCTTATGTTTTTTCGTTTTATTTTGCGAAGTAAGGGCACATAATTTATTCTGCACAACACCAGTAGTGACTTTAAAGAAAGCACTTGATGTCCAATATGTTCAGTATGACTCAGAACCATGAGTATTTGTTGTTTATAATTATAGTATAATAATTTACTGGCCGTTTGAATATACAAGTTAGGGAACATTAATGAAAATTAATGAAACTATTTCGAAATATATTTCATGATTGCTTCCAAAAGAGAAAAAAGGCACTGCCTTAGATATCAGCTAGTTCTTCGTTTTCATTCAGTCTGCTATTATTATTGGACACCCACTCATGTAAAATTGCCAAAGTGCCAAAATTATTTCACCAATAATTTAGTGACACAAAACAAAGTAATAGGCCCCTAGATCCTGAATTGAAATAGAACAGGTTACCTATACGTACCTGTAATACTTATGGCCCGACTACTATATATACACGCTTCATACACACATATTACTGCGCACTTTCATTCTGACGGATTCTACTTTGCAGTAATAAAGCTTCACACATTGGTCGTGGCTATGACTTGACCCATGTCGTTTGATTACAGCACTGCAGATACGAAAGCCGTGCCCCAGGGGGTAGGGGTGCGGGAGGTGAGTACTGAATTAGTTCGCCCGACTTCCTTGGGGTACGTGCCGATTTAAACTTTATTTCCCGGCTTCTTACATGTAGTGAATGCCACTAACTTTGAGCGATACTTTAAGTTATGTGTCAGTCTTACATGGACAGTTAGCAAGGAGTTAGTACAATGGGATTTTCTTTTCTGCAACACTTTTTGTGTGAGTACCTTGTCTTGCGCATGCGTAGTAAGGATGCAGTGTATACATATGGGTATTTTCACTAGACTGCTAAAATCTGCTGCAAGCTAAGGACCAACCGGATCACCTTGGATGCGATCTAATCAGCGATTACACCAATACTAAAACAAGATGTACGCCGAGCTGATTATACAGTTTGGGGGAAATATATCATTAAAACCGATATTTCGGTTGGCCAACCTTCCTGAGGGTGCAAAAGAATAAAGGAATGTTCATTATTAATGTGTATTTTTTGTTGGGGGAGGGGGGGGGGGGGAGTCTCTAAACACTAGAATAATTATGACCCCCCTAAAAAAAATCTAATTTCTAACGAGATCTGAAACAACCATGGGGGCTGATCAAAGACAGGTCCTGGCTAATCCACAGATCGAATTGGAATTTAGCGTGTTGATTTTTGCGGGGGAAGGAAAACCGGAGAACCCCGTGGAGAAAAATCCTCGGAGCAAGGGTGAGATACCAACAAATTCAACTCACATATGGCGCCGCGTCCGGGAATCGAACCTAAGATAAAAAATCCCGGACCTCCCTCCAGTAAATGTAAAACAATTTATACTCCTCCCCAGGGTGTAGCAGGATGTTTTTGCAAGCCCAAATGTGGTGCATGACGCACTGACAGGGGCATGCTCGCCCAGAAAGTTTTGAAAAGCTGGTCCTCTTAATAAATAGTATTTCCTGGTATGATATGTCCCTAATATCATTGAAATGCCTTTAAAAAATTTGACCTCCTCTTGAAATGGCTAAACAATTTTGAACGCCATTTTTTTCACCAGCCCCATCTGCCGCCCCCCCCCCCCCCCCCCCCCCCCCCCAAAAAAAATCCGTAAATAATGAACATTCCCTAACAAGAAAACGTAACAAATTTTAAAATATTAGCCTTTGAAGAGAGAGAGGTAGAACCCTGTAGCCAGGATATATGATATAAATGGAGACTAGGAGATAACGGGAGAGACTGAAAATAGTAGAGTAAAGAATGTGTACGTCACCCACCCACCCACGTGCCTGTTTGTCATCGCGGATACGTTGATTAATGTTTCTTTGTAGGGACTTGCTGTAATGTGGCTACTAAACGTTCAATTCGTTTTCCCAAACACTCACACCTTACTAATAATGGTTGCCGCCATGAACTGACTGATCCATATCCCGATGTTGAGCATGTATTGTTCACATGCGGTCTGTATGTTTTAGTATGAGATCGCGAACAAGTATAAAGAATCATCGTATATAGCGGGCCGTGGATCAAAAACTAGTAAACGAAGATAAAACCGATTTTGTTGTGTTTTCGTTGGTTTTGTCTTTCACAATGTGTGATCTTTCTTTTGCTCCCTACTGAGGGCAAAACTCGATCTCCAGATTAACGCACGCGAATCTAAGGACACAATGTTTTACTGTTATCGATAATCTGGTTAACAAATTAGGCACATCAGACGGCCGCGGTTAGGTAGCTTCTGAAACAACAATATTTTCTCCAATTCAGGCAATCCTTTTTACTTTCTATTCTACTAAAAGCGGCTTAACAAGGAACCCATTGTTTTCATGCCCTAATTTAAATAGAAACGAACCTACAATGGCTTGAATTCACCAGCCAAGTGCTGTTATCTTTCCACTTCTGTACTGTGTATCAGGTTTTCATTGTTAGCCCGTGGGGTCTTATTGATACTGTTTCTTGTGATTACAAATAAGGCTATGCGCTATGATTTTTCTCCGCTGACAGATTTATTGATTCCAGAACTTGAAGCATTTGAAGATCTTGAGGAAATATCCTTGATCACGTTAAAAAAAACACG
Organism: Actinernus sp. WN-2022; assembly: GCA_030867875.1. Lineage (NCBI taxonomy): Eukaryota > Metazoa > Cnidaria > Anthozoa > Actiniaria > Actinernidae > Actinernus > Actinernus sp. WN-2022. The sequence goes on from JAOWCC010000577.1 coordinate 126,912,717, forward strand.
GGATAGAATATCGAAATGTCATCGGTACACATAACCTTTAATTACTATAGTTCTTATGGGTCACTGCATTAAAGCGAGCGAGAAAATTCACGTGTAGGTGGTCAGAAAGAGAACTCAATCTTCCGGAGGGCAAATCACGCCTTAAATACTTGAACTGATCAGACTCAAATCCTCGCTTCCTACATGCAACTTGTCTGTTATTATAAATAATAAGGCCACCCGGATATTGAGGTGGTGGAGGTTATCTTTGCTGTTATTTTCTACCTAAGAATACCACGGAGTAAACTTAAAAATGGCCATATAAGTAGCACGTATTTTGAAATACACCCATGGCGTTTGTTAAGCCTAATTTTATGTAGTTTGATAGATCCCGTAAAGACCTGACTAACTTCATCAACTAGTATTTTAATCGATACAGAACACAGTGACTCGAAAATAAGTCCTATTTTGTATTCTCGTTATAACAGCACAATCCCATGATGTTTTCGATCAGCTTTAATCTCATGCTGCGCAATTGAAGTTGATCTTTGACTCTGTATCTGCTCAAGTTACTGCGTTGTTTTATCTCACTCCTCGACACTTTACACATTAGGGTTTCTCGTCATTTGGCGTTCCTTGTGCGCGATGATAGAAAACTTGCTTATTTCTCAATTGAAACACCGGTCATGAACAGGCCTCGTTTCGATCCCCTTCTCCTTTGAGGCTAATTTTTAGCTGACACTTCTTAGCCAGTTAACAGAGTCGGCTCTTTCTCGATTGTGTTCAAAACAAGGTCCTCACTTTAAGAATGTCTAAACGAAGCTGGGAAATGTTGGCGATATCCGGAAAGGGGAACAACTGTTTTCTCCGGAATTTGAAATTCACTTAAACTGTTTTGCACATCGGCAGGGCGTGTTGTTTTGAATGTCTATGGCTATTTACAATTTGAAGGTCATAGGAAGGGAAAGCCTCGAGAAAGCGTTTGTCAATACCGCGACATTACAAATTTCACATCTGCAAAAATTAGGTTAACATACACCATCAGCACTAAAAAGAGAGTAAGAAAAACACAAGAAAGAGTTACTTTAGTTAATAGGCTTCGCTTTATTCCATTTACTGACAACAGTCATTTGTACTATGACTGATCGAAGCTTTAAGATGGACAGATAGATAGATAGTTTAATAACTGACCTTAGCAGACCTAAGGCTGAGTTACTTACAAGTTTTACACTTTACTTACAATAAATTAAGGTTCCTATATAAAACTATGTGTCCATATAATCTAGAAAGTCCAACGATTGTAAAACTTACGATGCCATGCACTGACGAGCGAGATAATTCAGCTACTTTGAGTGTTTTTCCTTACTAAGTCGCACGATTTGTAATCCTTTCACCGGCATTACTAGGTTCAAAGACACTTCAAAAGCATTTTACAAGTTTAAGACGACCAAGCTTTGAAATACGAGTACTCAACTCACGCTTACATACAAGCTAAAATTTACTCTGCCAATTCTCGAGAGTACTATAGTTCTACCAGATAAATGATTACTGATTCGAAAGTTGGCTAAAGCCAACCTTCAACTATGATACCTACTTTGATGTGATCCATGAACTGCCCATGCATGTTTTGGCATCGCGACCTGTTTTCAATGATGTCGAGTCGGGTACGTGGCTTTAATTCAGCACTTTTACAGTCGGTTTTACCTTGCGATTGTGGTGTATCATCTCTACAGCCACCATCTGGGGTGATAAGGTATCTAACTATTTTGTTTTCCCAAAACAGGAACTACAAACTAAAACCTAAGGACTATTTGGCAAGACCGCGAAACCACGGCTTGAGATAATTTTGGGATTTGGTTTGAATCAGTCAATTTGAAGCAAGGCCATGTCTTTTTGACTCAACAAAAGTTACTCTAGACCGCATATATATTTCGTCTAAAGCTCAATTAGTTGAACCACAATATTCAAACGTGCGGATTCGTGATGTAATTAGTGCTTTGACCTCATTTGCTCTATCAAAGTACTAAATTAGTTGGTGTAGCTCTTCACATGCGTGCTGATAAACGCACTCAGTCTTTGTTTCTTTACACGAAAACTGACTGAATATTTATACCAAAATATTGTTTTCATTTTGTAACCAAAGATTTTATCGTTAGCATGATTGCTGGATTATTTTGGGTTCCAATTTCCAGAAAAAGAAATACGAATCATGCAAGCCACTTGAAAAAGGGAAGCGAAAAAAGAGGTCATAAAGCTTTCCATTCGCTTCTTTGAAGAAGTAATTTAGAAACTGAGGCAGTTAGCAAGTTGGTATTTTGTGTACCGCTTTATTAAAGAAAGTGTTATCTCTTATAGGTATCCACATCAAACAGTTGTAAAGATTGCATGCAAGATTTTTTCCAATATGGGTTTTGCGGTTCTACCAAACGAACAAGCAAACTACTTACGAAAAAGAAACATTTTACACTCAAATATATCATAGGACCCACCCGCCTTGACGTTTAAGGTTCTTCACCGTCGAAAATGAAATTTCAACCAAAGCTTTTCTATCAGTTTTTGCTCTTCATACCATGCAGCCATATAGTCCACAATAGGTAATGTTCATTGATTTGCTTTGTCTTTCGTGTTGGCTCAGAAACAGACTAGTTATTCCAAGAAAAACACGAATTACTGAATATTAGGAATTGAGCGAATAGTTTCTCTTAATTTTCTTGTTTGGTTTCAAAATGAGCGTTGTTTTCGGCTTGCTAAAAGCGAACGAAATATTCGTTTTTAGTTTCATTAAGAATTCTCAAGCTCTAGAAAATCCAGTTATTTCTGAAGTGGCGATAGAATTAACCTTCGCATTTATTGGGTGCGTTCAAGATTGATTTTTTTTGGCGACAACGAGGTGCTCGGGGCACGTGTTACGAAGTACAAACGCGAGTAGTAATTTACATTGGCGGCCCGGCCTTCAGCACAATCTATTTCATTCTTTTCCTGAATGGGTGCTACCTTTCCCCCAGCATAAAACCCCATGGGCAGATCTTATAAAAGCCGTACGGAAATGTGGACGGCATTTAAGAACAGTTCATTAATGTAATATTATTTCTTTTATTCGGTTATTTGTTGTTGTGTTTTTTTTTATAGTTCATCAGTGGAAAGTTCATTGCAAAAAAAGCTTTCAGTATAGTCAAAGTTAATCTGTGAAATAAAAGCAATCTCTCAGGTTTGCTAAGAGATACCAACAATGAAATTTGCTGCGTGATTGATTGATAGGACTAAAGTGATATGAATTTCTCGGCATGTGTATCTCGTGTGTATGTGGTGCGGGCTAGAGAAATAAGTTTGCACAAAACTATGGAAAAGCAAACCAGGAGTTTGAAAGAAATCTCCTCTTATAACTGTCATACTAGTACAATCTTTATATAAAGAAAGAAAGCATTGAACTGAGAAGTATCAAATAGTTTATCGGCTCCTATAAGGCTAAAAAAGGAGCAGCTCACTTGAGGAAACTGGCGTGATATTATTATTTGGTGATGGGGTCATTAGTTGTAGCCGAAGGTGGTGACGATTTTGCGAATTTTCTGCGGTTTTCTATGACTGAGTTCTTCTTATTTTACCAGCACTGCCTGCTTTGTATTGTAGTCAGTATTACTATTGTTACTTTGTTACTGATATAAAAAAAAATATATGGCGAATAAAAATATAATGTAATGTAAAAAAGGCTGCAAAGCCGAGATAACGTTTATTTTAGCCTCGAAGAGCTGAAACAAAGAAGACATCTAAATCACCTCGCACGAGCCAGTCAAATAATGCTCCCGCTTTTCAGTGAAACTTTATCCCATATATTTTGAGCTAAAAGCATGGTTTCCATAAAAAAATGCCGAGACAAAAGCAAGGATTACACTCCTCTTGTACATTATGCAACAACCATGATATACTGCCAATAAAAGCCTACTTTAGATTATATGATGACAATAAAGTCTGTTATCAGCAAAAGCATATCTACTTTCCTTCATCTTCCAATTAACTAGTTTGCCAAACTGAAAAAAGCGAACTGCCTGCTCAGTAAAACAGATTAACCGAACACCCCCACGTAATTAGCAGGAAAGTGGTTCAAGAGGCCAATTTACAGTAGAAAGTGAACAGGAAGAGAAAGCGGTAGTCTTCGTTTCATTGAAGGCAAAATGAGGATTTTGAAGCGGGAATCCGGTCTTGTTTTTCATGCCAGTTTGTGCCGGGTAACCTGAGATCACAACAGGTGCCACTCCTGCCCCTAAAAGCTAACGAAAAAAGCCTAAAAAGTTATCCCAAAATAATTATGGCTTGACAGTTTTGCGGGTGCTTGTACAGAATTGAAAATGACACCAGTCTGAAACTCGATCGGACTTTCCTGGAGTTTCATTTAGGTTGTAATTATGTTGTTATTTCGAGCTTGCCTCGTGCTTGTGAACGAACGCTGCTATTATAGCTAACAAGCTAAGCCCAGTTTAGAGGAGAGAAAGAAAATAAGCCAAGAATGAAAAGAGTTTTGATAAAGGCTGAAGCACCAACTTAATTCTTGGGACAGGGATCCATTCTTTAGCGGACGCCGGTCTCTTTATATCTACGAGAAAACTTGAGAAAGAGAAAGCTTTTCGCGAGCGATCGATTGTACTACCAAGCGAAGTTAAACAAACCATTCTTCAGCCTATCATAACAGTACTTAGTTTTCTTTTTCTTCTCTTTTTATGGTCTCGTCAATCTTTAGTATTTTAGTAGCTGAAAGCGCATAGCAATTAAGTTACCAAATGTTTCCGATCACTTTACTGGTTTGATGTTTGAGCACAGTAGTGAAGAACGATAGTCTTAACCAATGCGGAAAAAAACGGTCCATGTTTGCAAAGTTTAGAGATACGCTGCCAAACTTCATTAACATTATTCTGCCTGTGAATGAGATGTGGTACTGTTGGTCCACTTTCAACCGATTGACCTTTAAAAGTGATCCGACTTTGCGAAACGACTGACTTTCGGCCTTAGTGTCAACTGTGGTATTACAGACTGAATATTAATTTGGTTTTGCAAAGTCGATATGTTTATTTCAGTCATCAAAAGGCAACAGGCAAGGAGAGGGGGGTTTGTGCAGTATTGAGCTAAAGAGTTTATTTTATTAGTCCTATATACATTACCATATTGACACAAAAACCTTGAAAACTAAAATACACTCCAACTTTTAGAACTGTTTAAAAAACTTTTAGTTCCTTGCAGAGTTTGTAAAATAATTAAACAAACTTCAAATCATTAACGGCTCCCGCTGTAAATGTAAACTGATTGGAAAACTGCAAGTCGACGCCAAGCCTGAAGCTTACATTATTTCATTTTTAGAGGCCTTAACTAAATAAAACCGCACAATAATTTAGAAAACAATACTGACAATGATATTTCAGTCATAAGGTCAGGGTAGTTTTGGTTTTGTTAGCTCTGTTTTGTCTTGCGTATTCAGAGGAGCGCAATAATCGATAGGATAGTTGTGGCTTGGCTCAGTTTTTTCTCCAAACAATCTGAGATAAATTTACAGCAGTTTAGCCATTTGTTTTGTTTCTGGATATTGCTTTGTCCTACAAGGAATAAGGGAATTCTTAAAAAGAAGGAAGACATTCGGGAGCAGATGTCACTCGTGCCGCCACAATTATGATCAAGCGGGTAAAAATTCAAGGATTTCGCAATCGGTTGATACAGCCACTAGCCTACCGTTTCTAGGGTTTTATACTTTTCTGTTTTCAATTTCTTGCTGCTCAAATTAGCTTGCCAATTCAATATTTTGACCCAACACTGTGCTCAGCACAAGAAAGCAACCGCAAAAAAATTATTGACACAAAAAGTTTGCCCTTCAATTCCACGAGTAAACATGTGTGTTTAGGGTCACTAATAATTAATTAAACTATCTCGCACCTGCGTTTAGTTTGCTAGGACTTTCTGAATGGTCATGTGAAAAAGTCAAAATGCTCAGGAAAGTTAAAATATAGACACACTTACGGTGGCAATACCACGGGCTGATAAAGAATATTTAGCTCAAATATTTGACTGGATGTGTATTCCTAAAAGTCATTAGCTCTTGAAACAATCTCATCTATTGTAAAAGTTATGAGCCCAAACAGAGCCTATATATACCACTATTGCTCTGTGTGCTAAACAGCATATGGTTCACGGCAATGTGTGTATTGTTGCTAATTAAGTATGCATTCATTTGTAGGACCGAAATAAAGGAGTGAGTCTTTTACATACGGCGAAAGAAAACCGAGAACTTTAGTGTAAAGATTGTTTATCTGCGGACTGGTACCCAGATACATTCCTATGTTTATAACTAAAACACATAATTTAGGGTTCTTTTTTTACAGGGATTTTAATGTTTGATGAGAAGCTGTCTAGTTCTTTCTCAATCTCTATAAGAAACCTAAAGCTCACAGGAGAAAGTCGAAAGGATGTTCGGAACGAAAACTATGCGGAAGAGAAGCAACAATTTATAACAGATAATTTAGTTTTTAATGAAATTATCTGTATAATGTTATGGTTTCGATATAGTGAAAGGTATTAGCGCGTATTAATAATACTGTTCTGTGGCGATTTCCCCTCCCGTCCATAAAAACACCATTGCATTAAGTCTAAAATAGGGAGAGGGTAATTTAGATCGATCAATACTATATCAGAAACGGACGGGAGACTTTTAGTATTCAACCTACTTCGGCGCGGGGGGGATTACTCCCACATAATTTATATAAGCTATATAAGTATATGCCGCCCCAAAGGGTATGGTTTTCGAGCTGTTTTAGCCGGCGGTCTGAAATAGGGTTAACATGTTGCCATAGGGGATCATTTTGACTGAAGTATGAGCCCGCACATATTCATTGATTTCTCTTAGTTTCTATTAATATTCAAAATAAATTGAGAACGAGAACAAACCGACCATGGTGAAAAATGTTATTGGATTAGCTAACGCGATCAAAGGCAGCTTTTAAGTGTTGCATGAAACAGGGTACATATTTTAGGGCTGAAGACTGAAAAAGGGTACAGAAAATAATATATTTTGGTCTGAAATAGGGTCAGGGTTTTGAGACTCGGACGGCACACTCGCACCCAATATTCCGGGGCGTTCCCGGCTCCTCCTGGGTCACTTCTGAATAATCTGCGACATCTTCGCTGACACCAAACGGAAGCTGTATATAGCTGGCTGGGGTGCACAGCAAGGGAGATATCAACCGCTACATGCATATTGAACAGGTCGCTGATAAGGTCGGCTATCCATAACAAATATTCTCTCAAGAAAATTGACTCTGCTTAATGAGACAAAAGGTTTTTAAATTCGACTAAAAGCCCTACTTTTAAATGCTACAACGTGTGTGATTTTTCGATATAATTAAGGTGTATAAATTTGATCACTAAATGCGAATCAATGGCCATGCCAATTTTGAAATACATCAAACGGGCGTGATTTATCTACTATACGTTGCGTTTTTGAAAAGCTGAAAAATGTCGTACTGATTGAGTCGAATTTTCTTCGAAGGCTGCGTAGATTTATTTACAACTACAAATACAGCAGATTCTAATGCAAAGACAAGGAAAAACAAAACGAAAAAACGAACAAACAAAATAAGAATATAAATGACAAAACATATGACATTAAAAATCTCATAATAGTTCTGCTTCTTTCCACCGATTTATTCAATTTCTACCGCTTCTAAAATATGTTTCAGTTTATCCTCATCAGGTGAATTACATTTTTCCTTTCACATGTTTATCATTATCGATTTACAATATCATTGCAGTTCTACAATAATTAAGAAAATCCCGAAGTGATTAAAATCACAATCGAATGTTTTGAAAATTTGCCGATAAAAAGGTATCAGTTTCTCTTATCTGTTATGCAATTGAGGGTAAACCCCCGGGGGTCACTCTTCCGATAGTTGTAGCGATAAAATACAGCGCCTTGTTTGTAATTCGGTTAAGTTTCTTAACTTGAAAAGTGAATTATAATAGCTTAGGACTCGGTGACTTTTGGGGTCGTTTCATTTCTTTGTAGGAGGAAGCTTGAAATAAACAAAGGACTGAGAACAGATATAACTTATTCACGCTGTAGAAATCATAAAGAAACCATTAACAAATATTGGAGGAATTACCAAATTATACCATCACCATGAACCCTTTTTTTAAATGTTCCTTTCTTGGAGTAGCCGAAGTTGCTTACCAAACGGTTTAATACACTATCAACCGAATTTATCCAGCTACTTGTTCTTTGTAACAAGAACTACGTTTATTGTACCATTTCATGTATACATTTAATTTTAAAAATATGTTCTAAAATGTGATTCCACAGCGAAACTAGTCAAGAAAAAATATCAAACACAGAGAAAAACTGAGTCACTTTATTTACCATCTAGAAAAAGGGATTGAACGGCGTGATTTCAATGAATATTTGGGATACCTGTGGTAAAGCCGCAAATTATCAAAAAATTACTACTTTTATGATTTTTTTAAAGCATGTTTCTTGTGAACAGACAATACAATGTGTATGTTTTCATCTAAATGTTACAGTTCTTATATTGTTGAAAAGTATGTTGAAAACATTTTCTCCGAAATAACAAAAACAAGGACTATTTTGGTGCCGGCAGCGACTATATCATTTTGAGAAGAGACGAACCTTTGTTCTTACATATCATCTCTGACATTTCATATCTTGACAAAAGATTGGGAATTAAAACAAACACAAAACAAAGAATCGAATAAATTCTAACAGGAAAACCTTATTTAAAGCATATATTTCGCAAGGTTTTATTTAGCCGAGAACCAGAAAAAGTAAGATAACAACTTTACGACCATTTAAAATCGTTTTAGAAACTGAAAACAACAGTTGCATACAAAAGTATCGGAAAAATGCAGAACATTTGAACATTGTCTTAAACAATGAAAATGTTGAGAAACAGTCCTTTAAATTAAAAGAGAAGTTCGTCCATAAACAAGGATAATTAGAACGTACGGGGTAGAGGAGTCAGCGTGTCTGACACTAAAATATAAACGCGAGCCGGAAACGTAATAAAGGTTCAAAGAACAGAGATTATCTTTCAGTCAAATCCCGTCCAAAGTGCTTATAGAACTTAAAAGGCCTAGATATCCCTTTCTTCCGAGAAGGAATTCGTATCTGGTATCTAACTGTGGAAATACTATAGAGTACAGTAATAAAATGAAATAAAAGTAATTATTTGAGAATTAGTTGTTGTTTTTGTCAACCCTCCCCGCCCTCTCAGAACATCGTGTTGAGTACAGTGAATCATGCCAGTTAGGGTTCGGTGGTTAGTAAGACAAATCGACATCGGCCTAAGTGTACTGACAGCAACAGCCGAGAACAAAGAAATCCATACGATGAGATCATCCTACGTCTATCAAAAACTGTCAACAATAAAAAATAACAAGGCAGGTAACTTCGAATTCGTTTTTTTTCTCAAGTGTTCCCAAGAAATGTTATTTCGTAAGTGAAAATCCTTCATTTGTGATTTGAACAGCAAGAACCGTCAAATTAATTGGCTAGGGATTTATTTTAGTGTGTCTAATGTTATTTTAATTTATACCAAACTGATTGCACTAGTTGTTCGACCTGCAGCTATGCTTGTGGTTTGTAAAAAGCAAACACTAATTTGTACTCATTGGAATATTTCACCACCAGTCTGCCTTGATCTGAACCTGCTATTACTTGGATTGCTTTTCGGAAAATCAGCTAGGAGATAGACCAGATTCTGTTAAAACTGAGTAGAATTAATGAATTAGTGATTTTGAACTTTGGTACCTAAACTGCAACACAAAGAAACATTGAACTTTGAAAAACGTGGCGCGTATTTTGTTCACAGTGTTTGCCTTTCCAAGAAGGCAGAGAAAACCTCAACTATACTTGGTTACCTTTTCAACAGATTTTTATCAAATAATTATACTTTGAAGATAGAAGAGGGTATTATAATTTTTGAGGATGTGTGTTTCAAATATAAGTCTAATGAAAATTGCTATGGGGTCCGCATGAAAAATATTTTTTTAAACGAATTCGAAGTAAAGCAAATATTGGAACTTAAAGTCAAGTTTGGCAAATGAATTGTTTGGTCGTTCGGTTGTTCTTTCTAGTGATCAGTTCTGGCTACAAATCAATTCAAATAACATAAAATAGTAAAAGAAGCATTGGTCTTACACTAAAGACTGATTGGATCGCAAGAAATGGGTGGATTTTGATGGTGTTTTTTTTACAAACACTGAATAGTTCGGTTTTAGAATGCTTTTTCAGCAAGGTCGTACCTTTACTGTGCGGTAAGGGTTGTTTAGAATTGCAATTAAAAAGGTTTTTTGTAAAATGAATAAATGAATCTTCGGTGTGAAGAAAGAAACCGGTGAAACCTCTTCTAAGTAATAAAAACCACGAATTCATATACCAAAGGAATTTTCAAATTTCATGATCAGAATTTTCCCTCAGGAGACCTTGCTTATCAAGTGAAACAACTATACTTGAAGAGTCAATACGTAATCTGTAAAAAAGGTCTTTCAATAGTTCATCAAGAAATCTGAGATCAGGGAACAGAAACCATGCTATTTGGTCATCAATAGCTAGATAGTGAAAGCGAATGTAATCTGGTTACTAATATCAAAATAAGAATTTTTTTAAATGTGGAATATAGAGAAAGGGAAATTAGATCTGGGCATGCCAATGAACGAGAAGGTATCATAGTTAAGTAATAGTTTAATACAGCGCTGCCCAGAAATCTTTACAACAAAAGATCCGAGTGTCTGAGAAGCTACTCCAACCATGTACCGGTGAAATGAAATAAGATCATACTCGTTATTCTAACGTGTAACTTCAAGCACTTTCAGGAAGTGGACTAATGAGTAGGTTAAATTGCGGATTTCGTCCATTACTAATGTTCGATATCTAACCGCCCACCATGGTAAAATACGGCACGTCAGCGCTTTTGTTACACTGAGTGAGCATCCAGAAAACTGGCGCCTTCTTGTTTGTACCCCGATCCCATCTACGTGTCATTGTGCGCGCGCCATTTAACCACACCACCCTTTCAAGGTGTTTGTGTTGTCTTAAGAACTAAAGTGAATGGAGTGGATTTTTAATTTCCTTCAAAATAAAATGAGGCACGAGAACGTGCCTTTAAAATGCGGGCGCTGAAAGGCAGTAACACTTCCAGGGAAGCCAGTAATTAGCTTAATTGCACTGCAAGGGCTTGCAAACACGAAACACGTCACTCTCTTCAATATTTCTTTAGTAACTTTTAAACCCAAGCCAGGGTTACAACATCGGTCAAGCGTTTCTGGTGGCGTTTTTAGTGGCGACGTTCAATCTGGCCACCATATGCAGGACAGGGTAGTAGAGCGCTTTGTTTGGAACGCATCTATTTGCTGATTGGCTTAGCTGTCACTTTCGCGTTCAATAAATACCCTCTATCAACAAACACTACCTTTATTCACACCAATCTCACATTAAATTATTACAACTATTAATTAGCATCTTTTCGGCTAATAGCTCCATATAATGGATGGAGTACTTTTTGGTATTTCAGCGGCACAGGTCATCTCGTAAATTAGGTTACGGAAAGAAACCCGATCCACGGCTACAATTACTATCAAAATATTTTTCATACAATATTTTAATTTTGCAGTCCGCGGTAGTTTCAATTAACCAGTGACCTAAATAGAAAGAGTCCTAGGCAATGTTACTTCTTTGAGGGGCAAGTGACACTGTGCTGGTTTGCCTTCTATCAAGGACCCGTGCCCTTACGGAAGTGGTATTCTTAAAATACAGAGCCAAAGATTGACATTGTTTCTATGGTATTTAGTTTAGCAGCTCCTGTGAAAACTTGAAACCATCTGTTCGATAAGATTTGGCCAATCAGAACGAGTCCTTGAAGTGTAATCTTAATTTAATAATGACAATGTCACGCTACTGAAAGGGAATTTGTCTGTTGGCTGTTGGGTGACATTTGCTTTTTAACCGTGCGCAATTCGATGCCAAGCAACTATAAAGTGTGTGTGTCGTCTTAAGTTCAGACAAATAGACAATACAAAGAAGTGAAAGGATAAACCGGTGCGCCGCCGCGAGCAACGAGACATTACCAACGATGCTTCCCTCATTCAGTTTCACACCGGAGCAGGTCGCTTGCGTTTGTGAGGTTTTGCAGCAGAGCGGAGACATCGAACGTCTTGGACGATTTCTATGGTCCCTACCTGAGTGCGAGACCATTCAGAAGAATGAAAGTGTCTTGAAGGCCAAAGCTATCGTAGCCTTCCACCAAGGGAACTTCCAGGAGCTCTACCGAATCCTGGAGAACAACAACTTCTCGCTATCCTCGCATCCGAAATTGCAATCGTTATGGCTCAAGGCGCATTACATGGAAGCCGAGAAACTGCGAGGGCGGCCTTTGGGAGCTGTCGGAAAATATCGAGTTAGGCGCAAGTTTCCACTCCCTCGTACGATCTGGGACGGAGAGGAGACGAGCTACTGCTTTAAGGAAAAGTCAAGGAATATACTACGAGAGTGGTACTCACACAACCCGTATCCCTCTCCGCGGGAGAAGCGGGAGCTTGCAGAGGGAACTGGATTAACCACCACTCAAGTTAGTAACTGGTTCAAGAATCGAAGGCAACGCGACCGAGCAGCCGAAGCCAAAATAAGGTAACAGAGATCCGACCCTTATCAAAATACGACTATTCCACTTCAAAGTTTCCAAACTACCTTTTTTTACAGAGTCTGTTTTTACACATTGGTTATTGATGTCGAAATCGAAATCGTAATTTGAGGGTTGATTCTAAAATTGTTTTAATTAGAGAATTTATCAAAGTACTCGAGATTCGGAAGTTGATTTGCCAACTTAAACTAGTTGTTCAGTTGATGCAAATTAAAAGTGTCTAAACAGGGAGAAATTAACCATTACATACCGTTAACTACCAGGGTGTGAAGGGAACGAAGGTTTTCTTGCTCAAATTGACTCCGGAAGTGTTAGTTTAGAGTTAGGGCATGCGAAAAACGCAAAAGTGAGTTCACTGCTGTCGTTTTGTGCTACGTGCCCGCTTGTTGTAACAATAAATGACACTAATATGGGCCGATCGAAGTGCAGTTTCTTGCATGGCTAACCTGTATCGCAAAATATCACGGAACTTAATAGCTGATTACGAAGCCTGTATTTTGTTGCAAGCCTGGTTATATTTGATACGAGTGTTGGCTTGCGATACACGAAAAAGAACGCGCATATTTACGGTAACTCCTTGATCGATTTGCCCTCAATATCATATTCGATTAGGTATTTGTGGTAACGGTCTTTTACGCTCATCTCTTAGGGAGTCCACGGTGGACGTTCGCAATGGCAAGGTACTATCGCTCGATAAGCAGTCCTTGCTACCTGATGTCAAGAAATGCATGATACCGGACTTCTCGCACTGTATCGCCCAGAACATCCCGGTAAACGTTAAAATGGAGGTCGACGATCCGACGCTAATGGCGGTTACTCATACGGATTCAGTATCAGGAGTTTCCGCAAATGATCTCAGCCAGGGATTGCAAGACACCCATATGTTAACGACCCTTACAAACACTTTAGTGGGACTGTAGAAACCCTGGCTAGGTCGCAATCAACCCATCCAATACCACGAAGCATTTCCCTCGTTCACTTCATCCCAAGACGAGCGCGAGATACAAGACTTATAATTAGCTGAGTAACGCTTCGAGTTCGCCATTGAAAATGTCACAAACTCGTTACCTTGAGCCTCGTTCAAACATTTTAAAGTAGGCAGTGTTGTGTAGAATAATAACGAATGTAGCCAAAGACAAAAGGTGTGTTCTTAACGTGCAGCCACTCAAGAAACTGTACAAAAGGAAGCGTTATTTCCGCTCGATCATGAAAGCTAAACTGTGAGTGCGTTTGATTCTCATCTCAAGTAAAATCTTCAGATCCGCAACATTCTTTACTCGTTTACAAAAGAAAATGAGTCTCACCGGGATAAAATAGACAAGTTCCAAATGCCTTGTACATTACGCCAAATCAACGACCCCATAGTCAATGTTTTCCTTGCAGTTTTGAGTATTACTCCTTAGTAACACTACGTATATTCTCTCGTAATAGTAAACCTCACTGTATATTCAACACTGATTGTACAAATTGTAAAAGTATGTAGCACCGTGCACTTTTTCTAGTTCTTTGTGGTGCACGACAAACGCTAGTAAAAAGGCGATTATTTACGAAACCTTTGGGTTTTATTTTCAGTACGATTAGTAACTTCCTCAGCCGTCAAGAACTATGGGTCCTTCCGCCAAAACGAAGTATCATGGGTATCTCATTTTACATTTACCTTCCTTCTCAAATATCTTCCATATCACTAACTCAGTAGAAATCGAAAACCACCAGGGTTCAACCCACACTATTTGAAGTGCGGTAATCGAACTTTAACGGACAAGTTTCCATCTTTGCCAAGCTTCATTACATCAGTTTGAGCACAAGCGATGGGCAATCGATGGCGTTCTCATAAACGGGTAAGTTTGTAAAACCAACAGTACTTTCTTTGAAGAACATATAACTTAAGTGTTATTTTTACGATAAAGTGGTGATGAGCAATTCTTAAGAAGGAAATTCGGGCAATAAAAGATAGAATTTCGTGCGTTTGCCAGACAAGACTTCGTTTCGCTTCGTGTGCCTTCCTTCGTCGATCAAAACAAATGGAAGCTAAAGGTTTTAAAAGCATCTTACTTTGGGACCTCTGCTTTTCGTTTAACAATTCGCCGTTAAAGAATGGAACATAAAGATAGCAATAACTTTTTTATTGTCTTAACAATAGCTCTCACTAGAGAGCGAGGGCTTAGCCTTTTCAAACGTAAAGTAAATGTACATATGAAACTAAGAGACACGTCTGCCATAGAAGTGGATTCGGTTTCGTGATTTGGGTTGGGCGGGTTCAGGGGCTGCATGACTTTATCTTCTCTGCAAATCTGAGGCGATGACAGATCCTGGCGCTTCGGTAGACACTCCTGCTGGGAGCTCCAAGAGAGCCCGATTGCTACACGCATTCTGAGGGGGCCCCGTTTTCTCCAAATGTATTTATCTAAAACATTCACACAAAAGTGTCGTAATTCACTTGTATCAAGCGGCTTTTGTCTAATGCTCATGTCTTTTTAAATAAAGCAATTAACTTACAAAAGCTTCTTTGTGTGGATTGAATAGCGTTTATCAGCAAAGCACATGTCACAACACATGCTAACAACAGCGACTATTTTAGGGCCAGTGCACGCGACTTAGTTAGGTCGGCTCCAAACTCTGCTTACACAGTTGCTTCTGTATGTAGGTTTAGCAATGAGTTTGATCAATTTCTACTGAATGGTCACAATAGGAAAATAGGCATTTATGAACATTAAACATCATTTCTAGTCTCCCCGGCGACAAAGAAAAATTGACAGGAAACACCAAAGCTCTTTTCTTGGCGTTTAATTGCTACTTTAAACGACTTGCGGTATGCTTTAGCGAAATTCGCTTACAAGCTCACCATACACACGTTATTTGGATATACACGCGTTCTCAATTTCAAAGTAGAACGCGAAGTAAATGAAAACGTTTACCAGTCAGATTTTGTGTATCTTGTGATTGATAATAGCGGAAACCCTACCGAACCATATGATAAATTTTGTAATCTGAGTATCCTTTCATTATATGAAGGGCAAACAAATGTCATGGCTCGATAAGGGAGCAAACGCCGTGCCGGGATTTATCGAGGCTTTCATCCTCTGAGCAAATAACACAGGATGACAAACTTCCTCTTGCTTTTCTGTTCCTTTCAACTCGAAATGTCGATAAGCTCCGCTTTATGCGTGGTTTATCGTACAAAGCACAAATTTAAGAAGTACAGGCGTTGCTTGTTCAATTTGTCTTTTGTTTGAACGAGCGCCGATATGCGCATGCGTGCTACCGAGTGCTGTCAAGTGTCCCGACCCGTCTAAGTGGTTGTAATGTTCGTGATAATTCCGCGCTGCCGTTGATTCCGTTTAAGACATTCAGTTGGCTTCCCGAAAGCATTTTAATGGCTTTCTCGGTTTCCACTTTGATATTTCACGAAAGCCAACTGTCAGAAAGGTTATGCGCTGAATTTAAACCTTCAAAAGCAATTACGGATTTGATGTCATTTTACTAGACAAACAGCCCAAAGACCGTAGTTCAATCATCTTGACATTCGAGGCCAGCTCCTTCCATCAATTTTCTATTAATACTACGAATATTTACATTTCTTCTTTACACAAAAAATTCCTCAGGTGAATTATTGGAGATTTTGAATGCTTTGTAGACAGATTTCGGATTAAAGAGTGAAAACGTTAGCCAAATTTAGGTTCAATTCCAAACTAATTTTGTTCCAAGGCTGTTTTTTTGTTCTGTCACTCAAAAAAATAAATAAAAACTGCGGTTTTCCGGACGCAACAGTGACCTACCTAAAGCACTTAGACCATTATTCCCGGTCTACATATTCCCTCGGTGGGTAAATAAACTTCTGAGCAAAATATCCGGATTTTTTCCTACTTTCAGGAAACCTAAGTTGTTTTAACTATGTCTAGTAGTTTTGCTGGATTCGATAGGGTTATCTGCTTTTTAAAGGTTAGTGAAAATAGACGGTAACCCTGACAACGACATGATGAAAATACTAACAGAAAGGACTTATTAGTTCTTAGTTCTTTCCTAAATGAGCTTTTGAAAGCCCTTAAATCGAGATCCTATTCCCTAAATTCGCCAAGAGAACTCAGTGGTCAACTCCTTTATTTGTTGTTTGAAATATAATCAGTAAAACCTCAAAGGCTCTAGTTTTAGAAACTGCTCAACTAAATAATCTTTACTTTGCCAGTTTGCTGTCCAAATGGCCATTGAAAGATTATCTCAAAAGAAAACAGACGGAAGAAACAAATGAAACAGTTATTCAACTAAGATGGCTAGTGTTTTATGGGCCGTTTTTTTGTTTTCGTCTTTGTGTCGGTCGGCTCTGTTGAAAACAGTCGGCTCTGTTGAAAACAGTCGGCTCTGTTGAAAACAGTCGGCATCATGATGTTTCCTGTGTTTTCGATACGTTTGACCACCAAGGCAGCGACAACTCTTTTCATTCATAATTTTTCTAACCAAAATACAAAGTAGCCTTTTCTCGTTTGCTTACTTTAGTCAACTGTGGGTTTTGTGTTTCTAATGAGAAGTTAAACTTGGTAGCAACCAGCGATACAGATTCCATAACCTTGGAAATGCGAAAATACATATTAGCAACAAACGCAAATTAATATATCTCAGACTCCAGACAGTCGAACAAAGCAGCTACGCAGCAAAGGAACTATCAAACCTCGAAGCACAATTGCAAACGGGAGAAAGAGCAATCATTTGAAAAACAAAAATGTCAAGTGCAATAACTATTACCTTTTAATAACTTCATCCAAAAACCCTAAGATTTAGCTTTTAATATTGTTTGGTCGTGTCATGTGCCTGTTCCTGGGTGTTAAACAAGTGCGATGATTATAAAAACAGTTTAATACTTAGTGACAGTATGTGTGGCAGTTTCTAACACTGTGTAAATTTTAATTACTACTGGCCATGGAAAATAATAATTTGGGAGCCTAAAGAGATCAGTTATTCTTCCAGTAGATATTCTACCGGCTTGAGAGGGAAAATGACAACGGAGATTTTTAGTGTTAGATCAAGAATATAAGTTATGCCAGAATAAAATGTCTTTCTTTGGGCGCCTGGTATACTGAGTTGACTGAAACAGATTTAATGGAACGGATGAGTATCTTTCCTACTTTAGTCTTATTCAGTTGAGTACACTTATAAAGAAAAAACTATTCACAAAAAGATAGTTTAAATATAAAGTAACTGTCGATTGGAGAGTGTCTTACATTGAATTTCACAGCTCACTCATCAAACATCAAGAGTGCTTCTTTATACTGATCAAAGCTTGCCTGGTTTCCTTCTTTAGCTCAAGATAAAATTTAGAAAATAGAATTGTCCCACGATATATCATTTCGAAATAGGAACTATGGCTAATGAAGAAATGATCCTATACCGTTTCGAAACTAAATATATATTTTTTAAACTGGTAGTTAAATTTTGCACGGAGAAGCAAATAACGGATTCAAAACCTAGAAGAAATAAGGCTAGAAGAAATGCAGTATTTGGAAGAGGTTATTCCCTAGCTGTTTTTTTTTTACGAAAAATCGAAACTTCAATGAATATAAATATATGTAAGTGAGTTTAATCTCTGATTAGTTTGGAAAAGAAACACTAAAGGGCCGGGTCGAGGTTGTATTTCGTATTACGTTCCAAAATATTGCAGGTATAGCTTCAACATGTAAATAATAGTGCCATGAGTATCGATGTCTCACATATCATGAATAGAGTATCTTGCTGGATTAAATTGATGTGGAAGGATGAGAGATCGTGGCGGAAACTTGATCTGTTGTTTTTGCAAAGACAAGAGTAAGGTAAAGATTGACCGAGAGAGTGAATTTGACCGATATCTTCAAATCAACTGTATCGACAAGCATATCTAAAGAATATAGAATAACCTACACGAATCTAATTTAAGTTGCCCGCGCATTTATTAAATATTGATGAAAGCTAACGATACTGGGAACTATCTTTCGTGAAATCAGTTACTTTTGATATACAATTTTAGAAGTTGGAAATGGAGCCTGATTTGAGGAGATTGAAAGTGAATCTGATGCCTGAAATGTAACATGACGTGACACTGCGAGCAAATTGGCCTCTCAGATCAAAACGATGTTCCCATTTAGAGATCTGTCATTACGAAAGAGTTTTAGAAATTGAGTTTTATACAAGTACAGTACGCGACAAAATTTCCAAGCCATATCTTTCAGAAAGATAATTGATGGTAACTTTATCGGAAAATAATAAAATCAATTGAAAAATGATGGGCTTATTCCTTGATGGTTTTCAGTAAGTAACATCAAACAATTTAATACATGTACAAACTTGGCCTATTGTTCTTATATAGCAAGGACGCTGCACAAAGCACG
Organism: Actinernus sp. WN-2022; assembly: GCA_030867875.1. Lineage (NCBI taxonomy): Eukaryota > Metazoa > Cnidaria > Anthozoa > Actiniaria > Actinernidae > Actinernus > Actinernus sp. WN-2022. Next base: position 126,931,732 of record JAOWCC010000577.1, read on the forward strand.
AGTGAGAAAGCCAGTCAAAATGATTTCGGTCCAACTTACGTGTCAAAATTATCTTGCTTTTCATTAGCAACAGACAATAATCACATCATTGTTATTTTAAGTCTGTGAAGTAATCGTTTAATACTTCAGAATTTATCATTTTTACGAAATACGTACCAGGATCGAGTTTTTCCAAGTTGAGTGGTCTTTCATGCCTTCGTTTGCCGTTCAACTTCGAAGGCCTTTGTAATAAAAACACCCCCAACTAGATCTTTCATTAACTGCACGACAAAGCCAAAGTACTCAGTTGTTTTTTCAGCGTACTTCTACATCTGGCTTTGAAATATCTCGGCTGACATCTGCCCCGCTATGGGTATCAAATATTTCCCCCAGGCCAGATGCTGGAGTAGTTCTCTATTTGTGTGTCGGTCATTTTATGCGCTTTTGCATCTGTCCCCTGAGGGCGAATCCCGAGTAAAATAGCACTGGGTTAGTTTGAGAGACTGCTGGTAAAAGAAGGTAAACATGGATAATTGTAAAGCAATACATGCAGTCTCGGTTGGAAATGATTTGATTTTTATGCACAAGCTGAAGATCAGCAGGTCTTTCCTGAGCTGTTGTTTGGGGATCCAGAAGGGATTTTGTTTACTCATAGCTTCAACATGCAATGCCACTACACTCTGGAACCACAAAGTAACGCGCGAAAGTGTAAATAACTTTCGTACCAATTGCCGGGAAAATCCGAAAGTGAAGTTTATAACCAAAACTTTGGTTAACCATTGCAAAAAGAATGAAGTAGAATTCTAAAACTATTTATTGAAACACAGCTGAATGGTTTCCAGTGTGCCAGTTGTAGTTTCATTATTGGTTTCTGTAATACTTATACTCTTATATGCCGTATCAACCCCAAACTCCCGCAAATGAGATGGGCCGGCACTTTATCTGACTTAACCGCGAGGCCGGCGGTAAGTTGGTTTTAGCTATAGTTATAAGACATTTTAGAGTTAACTATTTTCTTGGCAATTTATAGCCGAGGCTCAAGCCTTTTCTGAATTCTTCCGGTCTGTCTTTACTGACCACAGTCTTTGTTCTCCTCGGACTGAAACTTTTTCAGGAGGACTGGATAGCGGAGTGATTGTAAGAGACGTCTGTAACTATCGACTGTTACTTCAAGCTGACCCAAGTAAAATCTTGATACTCCACTTGAAATGTACTAGCTTTATATCGCCATTCACACCAACGAAACCTGTTTTATTAAATTGAGTATCTAGCCCCTACCCTGAATGAGTTTAGGTGTACAAGGTTAAAATTACATAGAAAAAGGTTGTTTAGTTAAGAAAGGTCAGTTTGAGGCTAGTTTAGGGCCAGCGAGCATGCGGTGTGGTGTGAACAGGTATTATTCTAAACTTTCTTAAATTAAACTGAGCTTTTTAACGAGCAAATCGAGCTCAGATCAGTCGTCACAAACCGCTAAAAAACGCGTACGCCTCAAGTGTTCATCAGACGGCGCCACTAATCGCCAGTTATTTCCTGCTATCGTGCATCATCCTCGTAAAAAGACGTAAACCCAGGCGTATAAATACTCTTCCTTTTAGTTCTACGAGGAAAAGAGAGACTAACACTCTTAGTTTCTCTTCGACACGTAAATAAAGCCAAACAGTTCCGAAAGAAAAATAGCTAAGATAGACATTTAACACTCCGAGTATACATTAAGCGTTCGTGGAATTTAAAGTCGGCTTTCAAATTAAAACATATTTTAACGCTCAGTTTACTGTCTATGGCTTTTCAGTATCAGAAGAGATATAAGTATTATCAGCCAGGAACATGGTTTCAGGAAAAGAACTACGTTTAGATTTAGTTTTAAAGAAAGACCATTAGGGACCGGACATTACTTAACGGTGGGGGGAGAGGGGGATCTGCATTGTGACTTGCCCAAAAAATTATGACCCTGCAGTTCTCTGGTCTCAAAAAATAATGAGGGCTGGGGTGGAAAAGCATGTATTTCCTGTATAATAATGGTACCCTCTAGCATTAGAAATGGTTGAATGAGGTAAACACGATGAATGCATAATATTGGTTGCGAATTTGGAGTAAGATCTGCGAACCTTACAAAACTGGGGGGAGGGGTGGAAAATAATTAGCGTTTCCAGTTAATTAATAACAGCAAATTTCTGAGTTATTACATGCACAAATAACGTTCAGGGGTAAAGGGATTACAGTTGAATTGAGAGGAAAAGTGTCAGAATTGTGATCAGAAGGGTTTTATGGCCACTGTATTTTGCATGTGATCATGTTTGATTTCGACTTGTAATAATAATAATAATATAGCTTTATTGGCCATTGATACAAACATTGTACTTGAGTTTTAATCCAATAGACTTGTAATAATCACAGCCGAACAGACTATAGAACAAGGAAAAAAAGTTAAAAATATCGAAGATAACAATTCAGCCGTATAATTGCATGACTTGATGATCAGTTGTGTTACGTATGAATCAATTATTTGGCTAATAAAATTGCCACTTGTTTTATATATATTCTGATTTTTTTATTGCAAGCATGTAATAAAATAAGCTAGTATGATTGAACGAAAAGAAATATGGATTTGTAGCAGCTGTAACAGTAAACTGCACGAATTAGTCAAAATACTCTCCAAGCCTTACAACAACGATAAGTATAATCTTAGCCGCATGTTATATAATAACATTTGAATCCTCTATTTTACTAGAATTAGGATTTTGGCACGATTCATTAGTAGTACTGATTAGTATATTAATAATGAATTAGTATTTAGTTGTAATAGGAATCTTTATATCGATCTATCTATCTATCTATCTATCTATGTTTATTTTCAATCGCTGAACTGAGCTGCACTTCCTAGGCTGTCATGGTATAAACCACATAATATTATAGTGAACTATAAAGGTAAATAATTAATAAAGAAACGAAAAACAAACAGCAAGTACCATCCCAAAAAAATATATCATCCCAAGAAAAGAAAAAGGTCATTTCCTTATCCTGCCAAAGGGTCAACCGACTATTAATGTGGAGTTTGAAGTGAAGTTTGAAAGGGTGTAAAGCTATCCTGATATACATGATTGTAGTTTACAATCAATAAAATACAATCACTATATCAATATTCAGTTCTTCTTACGTCAGTGTAAGAACTGAGTCTTGAAACTGACGTTAAAGTACCCGGCTATAAGCCCTAGCCCGAAATCGTTCATTTGGGTGCTGTAAAGTGTCTTAAATCTTGTTCAACCATCTTTGGACGAACGATGGTCATAATATTGCTTTAAACTGCATTACAATTCCTTGAAATGACGTTATTTAAGGAATATTATGCTAACGCCGATTGAACTAATGAATTGAGTCATACTGAACATTGAATGGGTGTATTTTTTCAGGATTTAAACATTTGTTCCTTGCAATCTTATTGAAATAGATTTTAATAAGTGGAGTTGACATAAAAACAGAGCAAAATTAACTAGAATTGGCTTTTGATTTAAATTATGTCATTGAAATTAGATTCCTTAATAAACGAAAATAGCAGACGCTAATAGCATTATTTCCTAAGTCGGTATTTTGTTTTCCACTTTGACCTTTAAATCCGTAATAACTGGCTACGACTTATACGTAATTTAAGTTGGCTAAGGGATGGACCATGATATTTTTAAGGGGGGTTTGGGCAATTTTTTCTGGATCGAATTTTTTGTATGACTCAAAGTTCTGGGTTTTTTTTAACACCCTTTGCTTGCACGAATTTTGTTTTCTTGAAAAATTAGAAGTTGTAATAATAATGACGTTTGCACGATATTTTTTCTTCAATTTGTTGTGCACGAATTTGTTTTTCTTTTCAAATCCTGTGTTCGAATTTTTTTTGGGTATAATGGTCCACTCCTAAGGGATAGTGACACCTCTGCCTGATATATGCTTAGTAAAATATTTCTTGATTTAAGTTTTGCGTCTATGAGATTTACATTTCAGTCCAATATGCTAATGTGTGATGTCATCATTTCTTATACAAAAACATGCTTTATACATATTGATGTTATATTTGGGGCGTATATCAGTGATTTTACCAACTATTTTGTCTTAATCAGGAAATAGGTTCATTCACAAGGAGAGAAAAACGACAGTAAATGCCTGCTTTGACATTACGCATTAGCATATTAGAAATATAAACCTTTATAACTCAGACGCAAGACTCAAATCAAGAAATATTTTACGATTTACCTATTCAATTTATGTAGAATCAATATTTATTCTTCGTTTGCACGTGACGTCATCAGGAGTATTCAAAAACCTATAATCGAACTATACATCCTATAAAGCTATTTCTTTTACATTTTGTAGATATCCGAAATATGAGTCATCACAGAAAATTTATGGTCGGTAGGATGTTTTGCTTCAGAGTTGTAGAGGTTTGAAATGTGTCCCACGAACCTAATCACGTTTCAGATATGGTCGTGAAAATCAACAAATGTGTGCCAAATTAAAGGTTTTTGGCTTAATAAATGTTTAGAAGTTCGATTCAATGGGACTTATAGTGAAACCAAATGAGCTGGATGAAATATTCGCTTTATTTAAGACTTTGAAGTTTTGGCGGCCATGCATGTTGGTGGTTATGACGGTTATCCACCAGGATGGTCACCCCATACATTTTACGTGGACAATTTCACATTTTCGTTCATAATAACAATAATAAAGACTTTATTTAGCGAGGGTAACACATAATAGCAACGCTAATAAACTTGTGGCCCTCCTAGTAGTTAAAATACAAACAGTGATAAAAAGCTCTATGTCCTACATATACAATATTAAAATCTAAAAAAAATACTAATCTATAACTAGCTAAATTTAAGTATAAAAATGCAAGAATATATAAAACTAGACTAGGTATAAAAAATAGACAACAGGAAAAGAAAACGGATAAAATTGAATTAAATAAGAAAATAATGTATAAATTTCTGCTCACTAAAAATTCGATTCCGCATGTTACGTCTAAAAGAATGTAAAGAGTCTTGCTTCCTTAAATCTAATGGTAGAGAGTTCCATAATTTACAACTTGTTACAGCAAATGTTCGCCCATAACTCTGTAACGAAATGCTCTTCTGCTTCAAAATTTGGCCCGAGGGTGTAGTTTTCATCCCTCTTCAAGCTTATTAACATGTTATTTAGCAAAGGAAAATATTTTTCGTGACATCGATGCTGAATGCAATAGCACGAGTTGTTGTGTTAGCCCGAGCTAGTGTAAGCGGGGCCTCGGTTACTCTTACAACTGAACGGTCGTAACTAAGCTGTACCAAACTTGAGGAGAGCTCTCTCTCAAAGTAAGAAAGGATTCAGTCTTCGCGATACCGCTGTTTGTTCGTTCTTAAACTGACTTGTTTACCTCCATAATATTGTACACAAAACTTCGACTAGACTGTCAAAACTAATTAAATTATACAATCTTTTCCTGTTTGCAAAACGTCTGTTTGGAATACTCAATATTTTTCCCATGGCTGGAAGACCTCGAACTGGAATTTCAAAATTGGAGGAAATTTGAACTGTTTATAATCATATCCTATTTCATTAGTGTAACTAGATCTTGAAGATGACATCTAGTCTGGTTGACTACACATAGAATCGCCAAAGGACTTTTTCGTTGATCCTTTTAATCTTCATTGGACATTGGAGATGTAGAGGTAGCATTGTATTCTAGGTATTTGGTCAATAAAGGTATTGCTGGCGAATAACAGTCGGATTTAGCTTCTTCAGTAGGTACGTTTATCGATTTTTTTCTTCAAAAAGTGATCCTTGAGTCGTTTTTGAACGACAGCTTAGTCCCATAAAAGAATTTGATACTTAATTTTAAACACATCGGCGTTGTATATGGATTCTATTGTTGTTCGTGCGCGCGTCCGGGTTTCGCCTAGGCAAGCCGATTGATAACTTCTAGTGAATTCTTGCACTCTTTTATTAATGGTAACGCATGATGTTAAAGCTTCAGTCTAAATGAAGCACAGATAATTTTGAATAATTCTCGTTAAGTGATGTTTAATTCTAAGGACCTACCTAAACATGGCGCTGTTTGCTCTATAAATACACTTGGCATTCACAAAATAATGCGAAAATAAAAAGGACGCCATCAAAGTTCAAGCGTATTGGCCGCTCGTGTTATTTCAGATCCACTCGCAAGCAAGGCCGCCATATATTGATAAATTAAATTAATATGACCTTCAAAAGTTGATTCAGATGGGGGAAATTTACAAAATGATAATTTACAATACTCCACTGCACACTAAAGCGCAAGCGATGGTTGCTAAGAAAGTTGTCATTGTTTACACAGAAGTGAACACATTTTGGATTTCGATCATTCTTTCATTTGTTAGTTCGTGTTTTATCATCGTTACTGCTACTGTACTAGCACTGACTGATATAGAAAATTCCTGAAAAAAATAAACTTTAGAGTAAGTTGTACTTTGATGAGTTGTCAGTACTGGATCAACTGCCGCGTGGATGCAAACAAAATCCGCTCGGAAGTATTTCTCATGTTTTGGAGGTGTGGGGATGGGGTATGGCGAAGAACTTCTCTTCCGCAAAGACACCTTCGGCCTTCATCTTCCATTCTTCTTGAAGAGATAAAATACTATGATTCAACAGACTACTGGCATCTCAGCGAATATACTAGTCAGTCTATTTCATGGTACTTTGTAGATTAGAGATTGTTAATCAAAAGCAACATTTATGACTGAAGGAATCTTGGTTTGCTCGGTAATTTTAACGCGTGCTGGTGCGCGACCTTTAGGGCCTTCTACACCAACGCACCCCGGTCAGTCTACACTTGAGTATTCCCATAGCTAGGAACGGCAGTACAGGAATTCACATGATGAACAACATGATTAGTTCTGGTGCGTAGGTTGACCGCAATCTTTTGGCCCTTTTTGGCGCTTCTGGAGAAGCGGCCACTAAAAAATGCCAGGAGGACAAAAGTTAACATATGTATGAAATGATACTGTATTTTCAATTCGAAGAATACTGAGAATAGAAATATAGAGTTGAATATACAGATGCAATTAAGTGAACAAAGCGAACTTTGAGATCAATTTAAAAGGCTTTGTTTTGAAAGTGCTACTATATTGGCTATTTTACGCATAGTGTTAACTATATTTTACACAAATATACCTGAGTAGCATGAATATATCAATAACGAATAAGCTATAGAATTTCATACGTGGACCTCTATCAACTACTTAAGATCACGAGGAAGTTCTTGTGCTAAAATATTAATCACCGAAAATTATTAGCAAATATCAACTTTCTATTTTGGCTAAAAGGCGGTTTAGGGCATGTAGATTAACGTGAGAGCAGTTATTGAATATTACTGTGAAGGCTATGTATGTTGGTCATTACTGAAATAGTCTCGGTATTCACAAACAGCTCTACCCAAAAGCGGCGGTTCTTTATATCCCTTTTATTTTCTCGTATGAAAGCTGGAGCAGTGCCCGCGGCCGTTGTCAATAGAGAACCATTAAGAAGTCAAACTAAACAACACCCCCACTTGCTAATATGAATTGTCAATCTTGCATGAGTATTAGTATAGTCCATGGTATTATCCCACTCTAAATAATGAATGTATACATACTTGGTCCCATTTACTGTTACGGGATACTTTGAGGGTTAGCTAAATGAAAGTTGATAGCCGGTTAAGTTACATCCTGTGTTGCTTTTTATTTAATCCAGACCTTGGTTTGAAATAAAGAAGGATATCCACCCATACAACACACTGTATCAATCAAGAAACTGCCATAAAAGGTCCATTACAATCACCAACTGAAGGGTTAAAATCCCTCTCCATCCCCTACCGAGTAGATGATGATAATGTACTTGGAGGGTCGTACAGGGGGGGGGGGGGGGGGGGGGTGGGGGGACCGTCTCAGCACGGTTCACGATGAATAAAAATACCGAATCACGGATAACGAATAGAAAAAATCATTTTCCCGAATCACGAAAATAAGCAAGTAACGTAATATCGAATTTCTGTTTCAAGCGCGAATAAGATCGTAGATAAGCCTCAGGAAGTTTCAGGGAGAGGTAGTATTGCGTTACAAAATAGTGACAAGAAAACGTTTTCCTAAATCGGGAAAGTATGTATTTAGTTCCCGAGTATAAGCACGTTATAGCCCGTGAAAAGGTCTCGAGGGGAAAAATCACGTGAAATAGGAAGTAAAATCACGAATATCAGGTGTTTATTTGTCTTCACGCGTGACGCGAAATCCGTTGAGCACGGATCACGAAGAAATTTAAAAATCACGTGCCACGGAAAATAAAAACGCCCGATCACGGGTCACGAGAAACCCCCTGTACGCCCCTCTACTTGCGGTTGCTGAACTCTTGTGATATACCACTAAAGTGTTTATCGTGAGGGACTATACATGTATTTATCATGTATTTTCTCGCAAAGATTTGACGGCAAAAAAAGAATATTATCACGACTAGCCCGAATGTTGGTTTCATGTGGTACTGATAGGGTCAATATTTATTTCACTACTTGGTCATCCAACTCTTGGGAAACTCATTATCTGACTGGCTCGCTTGATCTCGCTGTGGGTTTGGGGGCTGTTATTTGATTTATCTAGTAGGTTTTTTTATATATCCATGTATATACATTGGTAAATACAGATTTATAGTCAATATATATCTTAGCTTTAGTTCTCTCTCTCTCTTTATATATATAATATATAAATATATAGATTTTTAGTCAACATATATCTTAGAATTGATTGGTTATATTTTATAATCATTTAGTACTATATGTACTAGCTAAGTTCTTTTAAACTCTTCTTATACACGACCCCACAAGCACTTGTGCTTTAAATATGTATCGTGTTTAATCAAAGTTATTACAGAAATCGCATTTATCATTTATTTTTATTTTTTATTTTTTGTGTCGCTGTTTGGGGCCGGAAACCAATCAGATTGCACCTTCTTTCAAGTTCACCACCAATCAGATTGAACTGTGCTGGTCACGTGAACAATCGCCAGGTTAATTTATTTACATAACTTAATACAGTAAAATCAAGATGGCGTACCGCGAGGAAATTTCTCTCAAATTTGGAGTAGCAAATTTTTCGCCAAGCGCTTGCAATGGAAGCAGTTTAATGTTTTATTTAACTTCACTCGTGGGACAGCCTTCCAACACGCTCGGGATATTTGAACTGGCGCCCTTGTTATTATTATTAGTCAAGCGCTTCGGTACTTTCGAACAACGAACGCGCGTAAAATTCACTTATTAAGTTTTTCATAGTAATTTACTAACTGGGTGGCAAGCATATTAGCTTGGTTATGCTAAAGAAATCAGTTAGACAACTGGCCTGTTGACTTCATTAGTTGACTCTCAACCAACTGAAACCAAGAACTCGCAAACTAATTGTTCAATAGCGGGAGGCATTATCACGTCATGTGATCACTCTTGTCCAATCAGAGTAAGGGACTTTTATTGGAACACCGACGACGAGTATATTTCATGTATTAAAGTTTTACTGAACTACGGCGTTTCTCCCCTCTCATTTATCGGGCGAAAATCTATAATCTGATTTAAGGCAACAACCCGTTAAGTTTCGTTTAGTTCATTTTCACACTATAATGAAATACAGTATGATGACATTACAAGAAAATACACAAATAAAACTCAAATTTGAAAATCTAAAAACACAATAGACAAAAACATTGAACTTCGCCGAGCTCTTGCATTAATTTGTCTTGTATTTAGTTTTTTTTTGCTGGTGAGTTTTATATTGAGCAAAGTTTTGTGCAATTCCGTATAGTAAATGAGACTAAAAAAAGCAGCAAAAATCATTTTTACACTGTGGTGAAATCCAGTCGGTTGGCTTGCATGCCCTACTTGTCGTTCAGTTGAACCGGGTTCCTTGCCTGGCGTGTTTCAATTTCATACCAAGAAACATTGGGTAAGAAAAGAAGTATGGCCGTGGTCTGTCGTCTTTAACTGAATCTAACAACGATAATAATTTGGAAAGGTGAAGTATGAAGATAATCTTTTTTCCATCCATCAAATCCAAAGTAAAATACTAAGTCTCGAAAGTTAAAAAAAAAGGAAACATGTTTTTGTTTAAAAGCAGCCTGTTTTTCTATTTTATGAAAACACAGGTGAAAATCAACATTATAATGTTACATGTATTTATCTCGTGCTTAATTGTGATTGAAATTTCCTTTGATTTCACTAAATTGAAGTCCTTAAATGTGCTTTTAATCTAGTACCCGTATTATTCTCTTCTTTCAATTAAGCATTTAGAAGAATTGTTGAAGATTAGAAGTATTGTTGGAGGCCCACTGTAGTGTTTGGAGTGCCTACGGGTTGTTACAGCTAACTAAACACACCAAAATCGACAGATATACCGTACTATTGTGATCAGTTACTATGGAGCCAAGAAACAGGGGCACAAGCATCTGTCAGATTTGGTTCAAAAGCATGCTTACACAGCAATAGCACAGTAGTCATTTCACAAGAGGATCCATTAGTACACCTGCTGGATAGCGAGAAAACTTTGTTTTGTCTTTGTTGTTCAACTAGTAATTAAAGTTTACACTGTTCTGTGTTTTTCAAAGTGTAATGAATTGCAGTCGGTTTGGTCGACAATTGGGATTCTGCTTGATTGAGGAAAGTTATGGCCAAATTATAATAAATGGTGGGGTTTTAGAGACAAGAAGGAATCACTAGTACATAAAAAAATAGGTTCAGTACTTTTATAACACATTTTGATTTGTAGCTTGGATTTATTTGTTATTGTACCTTTCCAGTACTCCAAAAATGAATTATATAGGCATACCATTCTCAGAGACTGACCTACTTCATAGCTCGAAAAGACTACAATTTTCTGAAAGAAGGAAAACTGAAATTTGAATATACAATGGCGTGGCACTGGACTGAAAAAGAATAAGACTGTATCTAACTGCCCATATCTCACATTGGTGTACTATATTTAGTGCCAAATTGTGAATAAACTGCCTCTGCATGAAGTACAGACGAACAGAGATTCAAAACAATATGATCTTCCAAGAGAGAAAAGGTTCGTTTACTTAGTTCGAGTTGTGAAGACACGTCAGTATTGTTCTTGTTTGATCTCTTTTGAATAATTCTTTGAAAGAAAAATTCCTCGTGCCGCCATTTGATTGTAGTGACCGCTATTGCACGCGACTCGATAGTAAAGCTGTCCTTAGGACAACATTCAGTTGACAGTTCAACCTGCCCTCTTAATTTGGAGTTCGCTCCACTATACCGCCCACATCTTGTGTTGGTACAGTTGTCTTTGATGAGTAACGTGCGCAGGACATCAAAATGCGCGCGGGAAGGGGTAGGGAGGTTTATTGAAGAAATTGTTTTCTTGGGGCGGGAGGCGGTGGGGATCGAGAGGGTGGGGAGGTACAGTCGTCTCTGATACGATAAGCCTCCTGGGCGTGCGCAGAAGATTAAAACGCGTGTTGACTTTGGAGAGGGAGAGAGAGGGAGAGACAGAGGACTTACAGTTGTCTTCGTTAAGGAGTAACTAAATATACATGACTTTTAATTAAAATGCTTTTCGGAGGAGCAATACAGTACCGCTCGAAACTCCTGTATTCTGATTGCACCATTATACTGTAGCTCTATTGTTTTCGTACTGTACGTTCTAAAGGTTAGGGTGTTTTGTATTGTTGAGTAAGCCAATGCTGTGAGTCGTTTCGAGCGGTACAGACCGGTACTTTCGGAGAGCTGGAATGAAGATGAGTTTATTGGTGCGTTGAGGGGAGAGAGAAAAAGAGTAGTTATAGTTGTCTCCATTAGAGAGCGTGCGCAGGACAAAGTTACTGCGTGTTTGAAGGGAAAAGGGGTTAAATGGTGCATCGAGGAGAGAGGAGGAGCTAGAGAGGGATTAATGCGGCATAGATGAGGGAAGAGAGTAACGGTGGATGAAGGATTAGAGGAGTACATATATTATATTAACCACTAATGTCGCGGGATGATCATGGTAAGTTGTTTCACAATAGTTGTGAGGGATGAACAAGACTGTTTTGAAGAAGTGATCCTTCAGGTCGTCGTTTACAGCGGATGCAGTCAGTCAGCAATCATCATGTATAATGAATCATTCATCAGTACAAATTAACTGGGCTGTTCTACATTCCTCTTATTAACCGAGTGCGAGGTCCATACCGTAAGTTATGGACTGAGTTTTCCCGGGCTATATACAAGAAGGGTAAAAAGGAGGATCTATATAACTCACGGTACGGACCGAGCAAACGAGTTTAATAACAGGTTTATCAGTATGGTTTCAATTTTTTTCAGTTTTTGCTATGCAATACCAACTAACTAATCATAACACACAACGTTACCTAGCCATAAAATATATACCGCTTATTGACTGAGTGCATGCGAGGTCCGTACCGTAAGTTATGCACCGAGTTTTCCCCTTTATGGCCCGCGCGCTTAATAAAGAGAAACAAAAACGAGGATCATAACTTACGGTACGGACCGAGCATTGAGACCGAAAGTGGGCGGAAGGTCCGTACGGAAAGTTATGGACCGCAAATTGACCAATCATAGCTTGCGAAATTACGTACCTATAATAAGGTGGGGTATGTTCCCCTGTTGTTTAAGCCCTACTTGTTTAAGCCCAAATATTTGGAAATCATTCTTTATAAATATTTATCCGTTCCCCTTGTCTCGTTTTTTCGGGTAGGAACGCGCGCGAAGAGCCTGGATAACAACAATGTATCTACTACAACAATATAATACTGTCAATACTGTATGTACTACAACACTGTATGTACTACAACACTGTATGTACTACAACACTGTATGTACTACAACACTGTATGTACTACAACACTGTATGTACTACAACACTGTTTCTACTACAACACTGTCTCTACTACAACACTGTCTCTACTACAACACTGTCTCTACTACACCACTGTCTCTACTACACCACTGTCTCTACTACACCACTGTCTCTACTACACCACTGTCTCTACTACACCACTGTCTCTACTACACCACTGTCTCTACTACACCACTGTCTCTACTACACCACTGTCTCTACTACACCACTGTCTCTACTACACCACTGTCTCTACTACACCACTGTCTCTACTACACCACTGTCTCTACTGCACCACTGTCTCTACTGCACCACTGTCTCTACTGCACCACTGTCTCTACTGCACCACTGTCTCTACTGCACCACTGTCTCTACTGCACCACTGTCTCTACTGCACCACTGTCTCTACTGCACCACTGTCTCTACTGCACCACTGTCTCTACTGCACCACTGTCTCTACTGCACCACTGTCTCTACTGCACCACTGTCTCTACTGCACCACTGTCTCTACTGCACCACTGTCTCTACTGCACCACTGTCTCTACTGCACCACTGTGTCTACTGCACCACTGTGTCTACTGCACCACTGTGTCTACTGCACCACTGTGTCTACTGCACCACTGTCTCTACTGCACCACTGTCTCTACTGCACCACTGTCTCTACTGCACCACTGTCTCTACTGCACCACTGTCTCTACTGCACCACTGTCTCTACTGCACCACTGTCTCTACTGCACCACTGTCTCTACTGCACCACTGTCTCTACTGCACCACTGTCTCTACTGCACCACTGTCTCTACTGCACCACTGTCTCTACTGCACCACTGTCTCTACTGCACCACTGTCTCTACTGCACCACTGTGTCTACTGCACCACTGTGTCTACTGCACCACTGTGTCTACTGCACCACTGTGTCTACTGCACCACTGTGTCTACTGCACCACTGTGTCTACTGCACCACTGTCTCTACTGCACCACTGTCTCTACTGCACCACTGTCTCTACTGCACCACTGTCTCTACTGCACCACTGTGTCTACTGCACCACTGTGTCTACTGCACCACTGTCTCTACTGCACCACTGTCTCTACTGCACCACTGTCTCTACTGCACCACTGTGTCTACTGCACCACTGTGTCTACTGCACCACTGTGTCTACTGCACCACTGTGTCTACTGCACCACTGTGTCTACTGCACCACTGTGTCTACTGCACCACTGTGTCTACTGCACCACTGTCTCTACTGCACCACTGTCTCTACTGCACCACTGTCTCTACTGCACCACTGTCTCTACTGCACCACTGTCTCTACTGCACCACTGTCTCTACTGCACCACTGTCTCTACTGCACCACTGTATCTACTGCACCACTGTATCTACTGCACCACTGTATCTGCTGCACCACTGTATCTGCTACAACACTGTATCTGCTACAACACTGTATCTGCTACAACACTGTATCTGCTACAACGCTGTATCTACTACAACAATTACAGTTCAATTCAAGAAGGATATGAGTCAATCTTTCATAAGATATTTTATTGACTTACTGGAATAAATAATATGTTTTGACTCGTCCCGCAATGCCGACCCCAAAAGGGTAGTCAATGAGTTAGTTAATAATAATAATGGTGTTTTATTTACACATCCTCGCATAAAAATGAATTACAATGTGTGTATATATAATTATTAAGAATGAAAAAATTACATTGTTTAACTGATTTAAACTAATTTAAGTTAATTAACACTAATTTAAGTAATCTAGATAATATAATTATTATTCTAAGCTAAATTTATATAACGTAGGCTAACTAAAAACAATTATATAGATTAAGTACTCTGAGATGTGAGTGCCGGGATAAAACTGAGTTTGAAACGATCGGTTCTACAGCGAAAACGAGTGAGTAAACTTTTTTAGATAAAACGGCCCCATTAACGAATAGGATGTGCAATAAAATAATGTTGGAATTAAGAATTTTGGTCCCACGATCCATAAAAAGGGCCAGATGTAATTGGATTAATTTAAAGTACGTCGTTATTTTAAAATAGCTTATTTTGTTTTATAGTTTGCACCAGATAATCAAATCTCTACTATTTCCATCATTGTATCGCCAAGGACGGTCCCTGACACTATATAAAATTCCTCTTCTGCAGAAATACAGAGTTGCGCAAATGCAATACCGCGCGCGATGTCATTTGTGTAGAGTCACGTGGTATTATTGCTGGTTTGCACGTGACGTCACGGCGGCCATGTTGGTGTACCTTTAACAATAGATTCTTCGTTAGCTTCTTTTGTTAGGTACACCAACATGGCCGCCATGCCCTTTGTCATTTGAATCTCTGGGGATTGAGTGAAACCAGCAATAGGGTTTAGCACAAACACACAGTCATCAGGGCCGCATGTTAGATAACTATGTAAGGTTAATGTGTATTCCCTCTGTAAATAAAGAATATTGTATTGTATTGTATTGTATTGTAGTACAATTACGTGACTATGCACATGCGTGACATGACCACGTATGATGCGTGACATTTTTGATGCGATTTTTGCAGTCATCATGCAGGCTATATCAATCCCCAGAGATTCAAATGACAAAGGACATGACGAAGCATCTATTGTTAAAGGTACACCAACATGGCCGCCGTGACGTCATGTGCAACCATCTATTCGAAAATCCATTCGAAGGAAACCATTAATATTCGTCTTAAAGAGTGACCCAAAACAAACAAAATCGCCAGACTTTCAGCTATAACCACAATCATTTCGGTCTGGGAATGTCGCTTGTCCGGGACCGGACTTTTTGAAATAGGTCCGGTGTATTCTGCATTATCTCAAAGTGATAGCGCTAGCGCTAAGGAACTATGCAATTATTAGAAGGGAGGGACCAGATGTGTGTGTGTTTTTTTTTGGGGGGGGGGGGGGGGGGCGCATCATGTAAAATTATGACATTAATGGGGATGGACAGTAACTAACATTACTCACTAAGGGCCCGTTTACAAGGAGATAGGGTTACCCTAGTACTAGGGTTAAAGATAGCCCGGGTTTACAAGCAAAATGATTTAGGTTGGGTTACCCTACTGCCCGGGCCAACTCAACACAAGCCAGTTGAAGTCTCTTTCAAATATATTATTCATTTGAGAAGCCGTTTCTTATGAAATGTCATACTAATGTATGAAAACATGTGCTACTAATATTACTCTTCCACTTTTCTTTAATTTTTATCCGGTTCAAACAGATCTGTGGAAGCGATTTTGATTTTACTGATTCTTTGGTAGCCTGTGAACCGCTAGGCTCGCGGCCGCCAAAATCATTCAAGCATAGAAAACAACATGGCGGAGACGAGTAGAGTTCTGGCGGGTTTTGGTGGATTAACGTCGATTCCTCTTTCTGTGGTGCCCTTTATTGCAGCTGTCTAATATCCTAGAATGTTGTTATGTTACCTACTAATTGCTAGTGAACTTCAGAAACTTGCAATGTGAAATTTGGCTCTAGAATAGAGTTGACCCGGGTAGGCGGGTTACCCTAGCAAACCGTTTACAAGGGCAAAACATAGCCCTAGTGCTAGGGTCACCCTAGCTCTCAGACAGGGTAACCCTAGCGCTAGGGTAACCCGGGCAGCCGAGTTGAGTTGTCCCGCCTGCTTGTAAACACATCGCTAAAAATAAGAGGAAATGACCCAGCGCTAGGGTAACCCTAGTGCTAGGGTAACCCTATCTCCTTGTAAACGGGCCCTAAGGGGGGAAGGGGGTTTAACAGTACACTCATCGTATTTTCTTCAACCTGTTAAAAATCTTGAGATATGATATGAAATCAAACAAAGGCATCATTAATTGCTAAACAAGAGCATTGAACAAGGAAATTTTAGCTGAGCTCAAGAGACTGGTCTTACAAAACTATCTGGCAAATAAATATCCTCAAAGTCCAGAAGAAATTGAAAAGGATAAGTCATGTTCTCTTCAGCTGGCGTTTGGAGACACTTCCGGGGGGGACTCCCTATGTTGAACTGACGGGAATGCTCGGCGCTCCTTTTAGGGGTAACAATTCTCGTAACCATACCTTATATGGTACTGTCCGCACGAGTTAGTTAGGGGCCGTCGACATATTCGAAATGCCCCGCTTAACGCACAACGGACGTTTAGGGGGGGAGGGGGTAAGGGCATGGACGTTAGTGTGGGGCATTTAGAACAAACACTTTTTCATCAATAGAAGTACACTTTTAAATGAAACGTTTCCAGTCAGGTAGATTTACATTAGAGCGCAATTTCTGTTTAATTTCTCGGAAATTTCAACAAGGTCTTTTGATTACAAGTATCATGAAATACCTCAAACCTCCAGGTAGTGAAATTCAGTTTTATAGTCGTGTGGATAATGAGTATTTTAGTCAAGATCCGAAATGAGCTCGTACGGGAATTCGAGGTACTGAAAGCTTGTTTTATACTTTGCTTATAAGTGAACTCCCGTGTATTTCATTACTGTTTTTCCTGACCTTATAAAAGCATAAAACAATGGGTGGACGTTAAGGGGGAGGGGGGGAGGGGGTCTGACCTTAACGTCCGTTGTGCGTTAAGCGGGGCATTTCGAATATGTTGACGGCCCCTTACGCAGCCAGAGTCGTATCTTTTAGGCGTTCAGAATTAGTATTTTAAGGTTCTTTTACAACGTACACGTAAGGATTTGTAATTTATGCGTACCTTTTTGGGGTCATTTTCAAAATGATCGACGAGCATCCCCGTCATTTTGGTACCGGAGTTCCCTCCCCCGCGCTACAAGATTCCCTCTCTTACTTATGCTCTCTTGGTATAACTTTAAAAGTCACGGTTTAGTGTTGCGCAGTGTTGCGTTACATAGTATTGCGTTATCTACGAATGTTCTATTTTCCACTGCATCACGCTGCAGTCCTTTCCACCGGTGGAGATCACTCTCGTGTCATCGTACGTAAAACGAACACAAGTCACATGAGAGCTATGGCCAACACAGTTCTGGCAGTCAGACTACAAAATAAAGCAATGGAAAATTAGGGAAGAGGTCAAAACAATGGATTTCGAATGGGACCCAATTTTGTCAGGGGAGGTGGTGGGTGGAGGGTAATACCCCCTACCCCTTTTTTCGACGGTGATTTTCTCGCGTTGTAAAATAGGGATACCTGATTTTAATGCAGACACGCGTTCTTCTCTGCCTGTAGAAATTAGAAATATAGTTACTTCTTCGATAAGTGTTTTATTCAAGAAGATACTTGTGGTCAAAAATCTAGATTTTGCCAAAATAGGTGGTGGGTTCCGGGTACAACCCCCCTTCCATCAAAATTGGGTCCCGCCAGAGTACCATTGTTTTGACCTCTTCCCTTAGACCCAATTTCCTAGCGCAAAGCACAGCTTATCCGAAGTGAGCGTGAAGCCTCATAGCGAAAATAGGCTTCATTGTATAACTCTGCAAATAACGAGCACAACATGAAATACGAGGCCGTATTGGGGGTAAAAATAAAAAATGGTTTCCTGGGTGCCGGAATAGTGCATTTGTCTGCAGATTTCTATAACAAAACAACTTATTGCAGCTAACCAGCTAACACGGCTGTATTTGTACTTTTCGTACTCGGGAATTTGCGATATACGGGCTGCAACTGTGGTGCAATGTGCTGCCATGCAGCTGACAATAACGAGTGTTTGTTAGTAGCTTTAGAATACAGCCGGCTGTTATGCTGCGAGAAAATTTACTCTTTTTCGAAATACAACAACAGGTTATTTTATGTCCATTAACGTTATATTACATCAGAAGAGGAAGGAGACAAGGCCAATGACTTTACGTCCCTGCTCAAGGACGGGGTCGGGACTCGAACCCAGGACCTCCCACAAACAAGACCGGCACTTTACCACTGCACAACCCACGAGGCGGTTGAGTGCAAGTGTCTTGTGCGTACGTGTACATGCTTTATAACTATTTCCACCACATACTGACCTTGAGTTTTGACGCTGGATAGCTGAAGAAATTCACTTGACCAAAGTCATCGCCCGTTACGAGGAACTTCGATTGATTTGACCGAGAGCACGCGTTAATATCCGTACCATCAGCACCTTCTGGCCAAATACCTGAAAACGTTCAATAAGCAACAACAACAATTTCAGAACAACGCATTTATTCAATACGAAAAATAAATTAAAATGCACATATTTTTGTGGAAAATGTAATGGCTATGAATACTAGTTACTGAGGACAGATTTTCAGGGGAAATGGCCTAAAACGTGCTTGCACCATTGCTGGAAATTACCCCTGCACATGATTTTTTGGTAAAATATCCTACAAAGTTTACAATCCAAATAACGTTTTCTGTATTTGATTTTTTGAAAATAAATCTGTTTTTAAGAAAAGGAAGGGCTCAAAACGGACCCTTTTTCAAACACCAGTTAAAGCCTCGCGTTATCTAATCCACTGACATTTTCGTCATGGTTTGTTCTTTTTCTCAAATAACTTTGAAGATCAATTTCAAAATAACAAGAGAAACTAAGAGAAATCAATGCACATGCGCGGTCTCATACTTTCATATCAAAACCATACCCTATTCCAGACTAAAACATCAGAGTAAAACAGCTCGAAAAACATTCCCTTTGGCACACATCCTTATAGCTTATATATGGGAGCATACCTTATCAACACTTTGTTAATAAAACCCAGTGTCTCATTTCTCCTCCGACGCATGCAGACCTACATTAGTTTTTTACAGAAACGATTTATTCATTATATTTATAGCATCTCAGCTTAGCTTGGAAAGTGCTCATGTGACGATGTCCACGCGCTAGCGTTCGCTGCATTTCAGTCGGACTGCGTAAGTGTATGTCGGATAATGTAGTGCAAGTGTGTTGCTTTTACACTTAAACCATACTGGTCAAGACTTTTCGAACTTCTGATACACCAATTTAATATTTTTTTACTCGTGTAGTATACGAGTCTGGCCATTCAGTTAAACTGACACCGGAAAACAATGAATGGCTAGCCTTGTAAAGTACATATGTAAACGTTTTATTGTGTTGGCTCCCGAACGCGCTAGCATAACTAGACTTGTGTATGGTTATTACTGACCTGTTTCGTAAAGCTTAACCCTCTGCGCGTCTGCATTTCATTAGTATATTTGTTCTAGATGCAACTTACCGCACACAGGAAATCCTAGCACGCATGTCCAGGAATCCCATTTGATGTCCCTCATAGAGAAGGCTGACAGGACTTGTTTACACCGCTCAGCATTCCCTGGTATTAAAGCACAGTTATACTTGAATAACATCGACTTTTAAAACCCACAGGGGTTCAAAATAGAATGCCGCCCTTTCAAGTTCAACTAACTATAGAAAAAAATCAGAGAACCCTGCCCTTTCGGGAACAAATCGTACGTTCGAAATATACTATGCCAGTTTCAGCTAGTATAATACAATTTTGCTCTTTTGTGGAGGAATTCACAGTACTAATAATAATCTTACAGTAGTATCTTTATGATAGAAAACTTACAGTAGAGTATTTCGTAATCTCCAGAGTTGCTTTGTAGGTATTGGCTGTCCCTGCACCAGTCAATATGAGTAACAAAGCTCGAATGACCCTATTAATAAGTGTAGCACACGTGTTAGCGTAAAATGCTATTACTGATAGCATGTGGGATGCGGGTGAATGGACAACTGTTTCGGCCTCTTTGGGCCAACTTGCCATAGCTGATGCTTTTGACAGATGCATGTTTAACGATGAGTGTACCATGTGCACGTGACCTTTGTGTCCCTAGGGGCTTTAGCGTACCATGTATATGTATTATATACAGTTTTCCTAGTTTAGCATACCCTGTATATGTATCGTGTACAGTTTACCTAGTGGCTTTAGTATACCTTGTATATGTATTGTGTACAGTATACCTATAGTGGCTTTAGTGTATCCTGTACAGTATATGTATTGTATACAGTTTATCATTCCCCATATTCAGCTGCATCTCTCGTGCTTTGTTTCCTAGTGGTAACCCAGGCTGAACCATTTTCTCAGTTAGGAACAGACTGATAAAACAGCTACTGACAGTGAGTGTTTCTCCTTTTAAATCCTTTATGATAATATAATAATAATAACACAATATTTATATAGCGCTATTTCCAGAATGTCCAAGAGCGCTTTACAATGTTTGGCTCTTCTAGATAAATGAATATATAGAACTATAATCTAAAACCAGACAAACTAATGTTAAAAGTTGATGCTAAAATTGTAAGTTAAGAAATGGTGATTGATAAATAATTGATAGATACATTAATATAATAACATTTGGCTATGAAAAAAAGAAAAAGACAATTCAACTAGAGACGGAGGGGCTACATTTCAGTTCTAACACAACGCATTCCATAGACGCGGCGCACACACTGAAAAGGCACGGTGACCGGAGAGGGAGACATACTGAAGCCATCGCACAAACCAACAATTACGGAACTAATTTAAGTCAACGTGAAATTCAGAATTCGGGCCACTTTTTTCCAGTAAAGGGAAGTCAAACTGAATGAGGTTATAACGGAGTAATGAAGTAACTATTGAAAAAATATTATTTGTTTAATGGAAATGAAAAAAAGTGAAAGGTGAAAAGGAAAACGTGTGTTTTCTAATCGTAATCTAACTCCGGCTTCTGAGGTTCTTGATTAGTAATATGAAGCAATACAACAACAACAAAAACTTCGTTTCAGGCTAGACATATATTATTAAACGTACCGAGAGCTTTCCGTGTCGTTTGTAGGTTCGTGCATCCTCGCTGACAGTGTAGAGGTAAATGAAGTTGTCGTGTGAGCCAACTGCGATGAACTTGCCATCTGCGCAACGAAAGAGAACATTATATCTAGTACATCAGCGCTCTCAACAATGAGAGAAACTATTGCGATGGCTGTCTGTTGACTGAACGAAACCAAAAGTGCGCTTTATCAATACTGGTTTGACATTGACTAAACAAAAGGTTTACAAACGCTGCACTTTGATTCTCAGGAGGTTGACGTACTCAAGCTTAGGTTCTGCATGGATGTTAAAAAGGTTATTATCCATTTCGTTGCGTTGAGTTGCGGAAGGGCTAGGACCGAGTGTCAAAAATTAATCTGATTAAAAATGAACAATATCTTAAGAAAGATGACACTATAAAACTAGTGGATTTACCGAGTTTGGAGATTGGTTTGATAATAAAAATGTGGCTAGCGGCGTCCCCAAAAACCATACAATCTCTCTTAATTTTGCGATTTTTGAAAACTTGCTATTTAGTTTATAGTCATCCGAACATTCTCAAACTCGGTAAACGTACTAATGGTAGTGTGATAGAGCGGTTTTCAGTTGAGTGTAGTGAAACCAAACGCAAATTACCCACAGCCAGCCAATCATTGGAGCGAGTAATCACAAGCAACTCCGAAATGGCTTCCCTGTGAGCCAATGACAAACCAAAGCAAAACCAAAACCAATTTGAGTTTGGTTTTACTTTGGATTCTGATTGGTTGGTTTACTTTCTCAGCCAATAGGAGAGCTTAGTAAACGCAAAACCAAAACACTTCCGACACCCCATTGAAATCCGCTCTATTTCTTGTGATGGGGTTCATTTCTTAATCAGAAAGATTTTTAACACTAGGTCCTAGTCCCTTCCTGAACTCCGAAATGGCTAATACGTTATTTGCTTGAGAGCTAAAATTCGCGCAAAGAGCTTTTCGAGGAATTTCCAACATATCTGCTTCAAGACTCGGCCTGCTGTGTTGTTTTATAAAGCGCACATGGGGTAAGCCGGTATAGCAGCCATATTATTGCGCTGGCGATACGAGTTCTGAGCAATGCCTAACCACATACCTGGTGAATATTTAATGGCATCGAGTTGTTCGGGGCCGTCGTGGAAGGCGCCTAATTGATCCCCATTGATCGAATCCAGGACCATCCAATTACCGCTCTGTGTCCCTACAGCAATAATAGATACCCTGGGATGGAAGGCCGCTGACTGTAGCGTTTCCTGTAAAGAAAACAAGTGTTGAAATAAAATATCAATGATTATATCTTGATCCCTACTGCCTCTTTTTCAGAATTCATGATTGTCTCTTGCTACTACTTGTTTCCACGTTTTATTTGGGTTTGTACTTGGAATAACACTTTATTCTCGGTGCAAATAAGGTAAATTTTCTAATCAAAAACGTCTCCCATATGGGTTAGAAGCATTTGGTTCTGGCATATCTATCTATCTATCTATCTATCTATCTATATATCTATCTCTATCCTTATCTACAAATATCTACGTCTATGTCTACGTCTATGTCTATATCTATATATATAATTGCGTTCGACGAAGGAGAACGCATCCTAATCTTGCGTCGGGCTCCCTGTGGTCATGTGTGGGTTACCTGTGCTTTCCCAGGTTAAAGAAATCAAGATTGTTGGTGTCCTGGCTGGTGTGGCACACTAATTTATATCGGCCGAGAAACTGGTAACTACACAATGCTCGCTCGACGTTCGGTGCATGGTTTATTTGTCATATTTCCTCATTCAAATGCAATGATACTTAAAAAGTTCGCAAGTACGATTTATCAGTGCCCGAGGAAAGTGTGTACTACTTCTGGAGCATTGGCAAAATCTGATGTCCGAACTATATCAAGTCAACCATGGTCCGTTTTTTCAGCACGTTTGATCGAAGACGCGTGTACATGTACACGAAGTTGAACAATCGAATCCCTCGGCCATAGTTTGTGCTGAATTATCGACAAACCGAGTGAATTCCGTTGGCTTGCTCGCTGTATTGGATTGTGATTTTCGCTGAACAGATACGAAACTGCAAACATGAAGATACTATAAATATATTCATACCTGAAGAGAAACATTTCACAGTGTCTTGTGTGAGTTGTGAAGATTTAATACATATGAACACTGTGTTCAGGCAATTAATAAGAGTTCATCTATAATTGGATAAGTCAGGGAACGTTTAAAAATATGAACACAAGGTGAGGGAAATTTAAAGTACTCTTTATTGCTGTGTACGTGCATGTACTTTAATCGTTATTATCAATGGCAAAGCTCATGTGTGCATGGTGGCCTTGCTGGGACATATGTAAGCTTTACAGTCTACCAACATTGATCGGAAATTATTCTGCAATAACAATGGACACTCAATATTCTGTAGGCAGATAATTTGAATGCTCTGAAGGAACTGGAGTGTTAAGTTTATACACATGGGTATATAGTTTAAGTTCTATACTGGAGTGTAATCACCAACATTAGCCAGCCTTGGTCATCAGAATACAACACATGGTTAAACTATCAATGTGCATTATATCTGTTGCCGAATTTGTTAAAACTTTCCTCAAGATCCACATTTCCAGTCATTTGAATACCTATTTAACTGAACAAGTCCATCCCCTTGAATAGCTTATAAGTCAAAACTGTTCACATTTATTTTAAGACAGACATTTTTGATCAGGATTTTAATTGTTTACACACAGTCCACAACACTGTAGCAATAAAGGGTTTGTATTTCAGGTTGTGTCACAACCGGAAGCCCAGTCCTTTCTTATACAAAGAAGTATATATGTCGAACGCACTTTGATAATCTATGATTACTTCTAGTATAGATATATATATGATTATACCAGTGGAGTTAAGAGGAAACTAGCGGTGCAGATTGCGTTACGTTTATAGTACACGTTTAATTTGCATAACCTGAAGTTTGCGCATTAGTAAAGAGTGAGCGACGGACTGTATACATCGAAGACTCTCAGACCTCTTACGTCGATCCTTGACTTAAACGTACTGGTACTATTGTCATCTGCATTACCTCAAACTGTTTGTGCCAGATGACCGCATGGCTGTCTCCATCCCACATTATGATCTGCTTATCATACGCACATGTCACAAACAGATGAAAAGTGGCATGGACAGCAAGACCCCATAACTCATCCGTATGACCCTGGAACAGAAAAAAGGTATTCATTCATACAGTGCAAATTCTATATGAATATGTTCAAATGCGCTTTACAAGGGAAGACTTGTTGTTAGACACGGACTGCTATATGGCGCAATGTGCTTCCGTGCAGTTTACAATCATGAGTGTTTGTCCGGTACCTCCAGAATACAGCTGTTGTGCTGGGAGAATCTCAACAGGATCATTTGCTTCCCCGTCATATAGATTAGAAGAGGAAGGAGACAAGGCCAACGGCTTTACGTCCCTGCCCAAGGACGCGTTTAGGATTCGAATCCTCCCGACCTCCCGCACACAAGACGAACACTCTATACACGACTTTCATAATGGCCGCCTCCTAATTTGCATATGTGATTTCCCATTTCGATAGTTTATCCACATGTATAGAAAATATAAACATTGCCATGTGAAAGAGCATGTTGACACTAGTGAACTTGTGAAAGTTGAGTGCTGTAGCCTATAAAGCAATAAGTTACATCCAGTTGAAATTAGAGAGATTTGTACGAGAAAAACAACGGAGGCCTTTGTAGCCTCGCTTTCATATTTTTCTGCATTACAAATGCTTATAGCTCAACAGCAATTTTCCACATTGCTCCAAAACTCAAAACAATTACTAGTTATAATGTGATCTTTCATGTGGTAGCATTGGTTTCCCCCTACAAATTATGCAAATTAGGAGGTGGCCATTATGAAAGTCGTGTATAGCTACCACTGAACTACCTGGGAGGCGGTTAGATCTGATATGCATTTTAAGATCAAGAAATATTTCATTATTCCATGCATGAGAGTACAGCTATCTATAAATATCATACGGGAAGTTATGGACTGATCAATCATAGCTCACGAAGTAGCCATATAATACGTTGTATTATTATATAGCTAAGTAATTTCGCGAGCTATAATTGGTCAATGTGTCTTCCATAAATTCCTGTAGGGACCTTCCGCCCACTTCCGGCCTCAATTAAAACGAGGAAGCTATATAATAAACATCTTTATATTAACCTCGTTTGATCGGTCCGTACCATTAGTTATGGATCCTCGTTTCCCCATTTTTTTTAATGGCCCGCGCGCTTCGAGCTTGGGCCATAAAAAGGGGGAAATCTCGGTCCATAACTAACGGTACGGACCTCGCACAGAGTTAAAACACCTTGTTTAAAACTTGCTCCCTCGTTCCATTAATTATACTTTGAGAATCTACATGTACATGCACTTAATTATTACGCATGCAATGGTTGGGTGTTCGGGTTGGCTCACTTCATAACGACAGACACTGCCATACAAAATGCTGCTGTCGATTTTACTACAAACGTTTTGTCAGAAACAAACAGATGTATAGACAAATTTGCGTGCATTCGTCAATGTCCGAATCAAAGTTACATTTGAAACACTGTGTGCAGTTATATAATAGTTTTTTTGTGATAGCTGTTCAACTTCTCAGGCTCTGATTGGCTAATTTTAATCATTTTTGGTGTGACTTCATTTGTCACATTGTGCGCGTTTTCGAAGCCATCGAGTTGAGATCGCCGTGGCTATCTTTGCTATGTCAGGATCAAAAGTATCCTCAATTGAGGACAGACATATTACCACATATTAACTAGATCTTCCATTTCATAATCTCTATACCTCCCTTCAGCAGTTTTTATCGACAAAACCAAATTGTGTTTTTTATTTATATGCCAATCTTGTGTAACGGCACAGGGTGCCGGGGCAATAATCCGCTTTCGATTCACTTGTCATGCACAAACATGAGGCTGGTTCTAGTAGAACAGAATAAATTGAATTTATCCCAGAGCCTCATGTTGAAACCTTTGTGCGTGACAAGTGAAGCATATGTCGAGAGTACGTCTCACCTTGGCAATGAAGGACATCCCTTTATCCAAGGTCCCCTGTATTAATGAGTTCCTTGTGGTACCAACAACCATATGATATGTACCATCATCCTGAACGAGCCCTTGTGTTATGCACCTTACTGGACCGGCACTATCTGGTATCTAAAGAAAAGGAAAAGGGATAGATTAAACTGATAGAGAAATGCATTGGCTTTTAATTCACTGAATTATTGGAATCTGCTTTTAAAGTAACGTACCTCAGTTTCCATGACAGGATGATAATTGGTGTCCCAAAGTACGATAAGTCTGTCCCGGCCACCGGACAAGAATTTGCCGTCTTCAAGAGGACACAACGAGAAGATGGGACCCTAAGAAAGAAGAACGTTAAACACGAAGTTCCGGTATAAATAGGTTAGCCCCTCCTCTTTTCACGCATGGCGAACTCGAAATTTAAAATTCAAATTGCTGAGCAGTGAAAAAGCAAGCGAGCATATCAACCTCCCTTTAAAATGCTAAATTTGTAAGGTCTAAAATTAAACAAGCCATAAAAAAGTGACCAGAGCTAGGGATGACTGCCAGTGGTATTTTATGAACTCTGTAGCCCTTACTCTGAAGTTGAACATTTCGCGCGATAAGCAATCAGTAGGGAGCACTCAAGCGGAGCATCACAGAGATGTTCACTCCACAAAGGCTGATGATTGGCAACTGAAGGGTGAAAATCTCCTGGAACCGGAACTTCGTGTTTAAAACATCATTTAATCCGTACCTGCAAAAACAGTTCGCCAGTTTTGGGAAAGGACAAAGGAAATTTCATCGTATTGGTTCAGTAATCGAAAACCATTTTCCTTGTGTGGTTTTTCAGCAGTGAATTTTTTTATTTTGTTTTGTTAATAGAAGTATACGGTTGGAAACCTGGACGTGAGTACCCTAAACCATTTCCTTACCTCATGAGCATCCAAAACAGCTTTCCCGATGTTGTTTGTACCTGAATATATAGATAACTGTATTGACATTTTTTACAACGTTGGCATGTTTGACAGTCATTGTAACATGATACTTAATTGTAGAGATAATAATAATAATAAGTATATAGTTATAAATATGGCTATAATAATATATATAGAGAGAGAGTGTGAGTGAGTGAGTGAGTGAGTGAGAGAGAGAGCTTATTAGTCGGCTATAGTTTGGCGTATTATGCATATTTTGGCGAACCTTTAGCCGAGCCAAAATACGGATGACTCATAAAAAAACAGCCATATTAGATGCTTAACCGACTAATCAGTTATTACTCGGGCTGCCTGTGGCAGCGCCGAGTCTGAAAATGCAAGTGGTTATTATTATTTGTTTTAATTAGTGTCAGACGGCTTCTGCGCATGCGTTAAAGGTCAAATTCGAACCAATCAGATTGCACTATGCTGGTCACGCAAACAAAGGTTAGATTTCCTCAGGCGCGCTCAGATAAGAAAATTCAAAGCTCAGACTAGGCGAGACAAGGAGATATCAATTTCAAATAGTCATTGTCAGAAATCTATTCCATCGTGGGCAATGATGCAATACAACCTAAATTTGGGTCAGGTCCATGTTTTACGACAGAATAACCAGAGTCTTTCTACTGGATTCGGAGAGCTCGAGACATTATACAAGTCTGCTAATATGGGGAAAACTGAAACAAAAAATGAACTTTGACGGCAGAAACCCTCATATTTGAGCCAAGCGGAATATTTACATGATCCGCTAAGATTTTTACAAATCTAATTAGTTAAGCAGATGTACGCAGTGTATGCCAACTGAAATGCTGTGCTCGTTTTGTGGTTACGGCTCAGTGAGGCAACTACCCGAACAAGAAGCATGAACTGCCAGCAAAGAGAGAGGAAAACTGAAAGAGGAAATCCTTGTGAGAAATCGACGTACATATGAAGCTATATACGTTATCATCGACTATATGGGAGTCAAACATCGAGCTGCTATGAAACCGCTTGTGACAGTTTGTTTACGCACTTTCATGACAAACGAACGTTTCTACTTTCGACACAACGGTCGCTAAACTGTACGAAATCTCCAAGGATATATCCCTAATGTTCAAACTAAAGGGAAAAACTGAAAGAGGAAATCATTGTGACCAATCGACATAAATATGAAGCTCCAGAAGTAATTATTGAATACATGAGAACCCATAGAGAAAACCGATAATAATGAACACGGTATTAGTTTCACCGACATTTGTGGCGTAACTGAACTCGCACTACAGCATAGCTTGAAATACTGTACGAAAACTCCCGTTTAAAAATTTCCTGATGCCGAAAGGACCGTAGCATTTAAACAAGATATCCTTCTGACCAATCGACATACATATTAAGCTGTGAAAGTATGTTTCCATTCCATAACAGCCGATAGTGCAAACTAGTAAACTGCCACTAGTAAATTGACCTTGCGAGTACTGAACTTTCTAGCGTCAAATGCATGTGTTACGTTTCCAAACTTTAGGACAAGAAATCTTCCATAGAATGTTCTATTTTATTTACAGCTGAGAACTGTATTATTAAACATAAGAAATAAAACAATGGTGCCATTTGAAGAATTATATCATGTCAAAAGTGCAAACGAAGAAATATATATCTACGGACGCGAGCAGCTCGATCGTTTCACTTTGGTCAAACTCGGACTGTTTACGACTGGAACCTGCAGTTTTATCGGACCTGCAGACTAAATTGTAAACGTGTGGCCGTGTTCAGGCTAGTAAATCTAGCTAGCTAACCACAGGAGGTAGCGAGCTTCTTTAGTCTGAACAGTTTTTCTGCTCTGGTGATCAGCTAGCTAGTGGTCGGTGGAATACTTTGAAGTTCCAGGCTACCTAGCGAGGTAGCTTGAATAGAATCTAGCGCGCTAAAAGCCCATCGATGACAACTACCGGGTGTATTGTACGTCAATTGAGCCATCATGGATAACGAGGATCGCCAAACACCAGTCAGTAGCAGTTTTTCGCACAGTTTTAATATTTTGTTGAAATTTCAATTGAGCACTTTGGCGGTCAATTATTTGCGATTACGAAACACTTGCGCCAAGGGCAGTTATAGACCAAATTTCTATCTTTTAGAGAGGGTCTGAATGGGGGGGTCTACATGTCAGTTGTCAGTTAAAATGTTGGCCATTTGTCAGTTGTCAGTTAGCCCTAGTTAATCATTACTAGAGAAAATTTACAATGTTTGACCCACAAAAACCAAATTTGTCAGTTGTCAGTTATTTTTCGGTTGTCAGTTGTCAGTAAAAAAATCGTCATTTGTCAGTTGTCAGTTATTTTTAAGGCTGTTTGTCAGTAGACAGTTAACCCCATTCATGCCCTCTTTAGAGATAGAAACAAACCAGAAGAGGGAAAAACAAAAAGTAAAACCTACTAAGTTACTAGGTCTGAACAGTACTAATTTATTAACTAGCTGCGAGTTGCTGACAGATATCTCAAGACTCTAGCTAGCTGCACGATAGTAGTCTGAACATACATACACACATGAATAAGTAGTGTTTTCAATAAAAGATCAACTACTTTAATTTACATACGAGAAAACAAAAATATTAAATTACATACATGTATATATATACTAGGGGAGCAGAGAATGAAAGTCACCGCGCTACCGGCCACTCTTAAAGACTGCTAATAATTCTTCCCTTTGGTTATTACTAAGAGGATTTCAAATGAAAGTGTATTTCATCTTCAATCTCATGTGAAAGCCCAGATGGGCTCTTGTTTATTATATAAATTCTGCAATGAAACGAATTTGTTTTTCCATAATAACCAAAACCCTTGCGCGCGCGCTCGAGAAATGGGATTACCACATATGGTGATGGTTTACCATATATTGTGACGGGAAGCCATTTGAACGTAAATACCCGAAATACGGTCTATTATTTG
The DNA here is from genome assembly GCA_030867875.1 of Actinernus sp. WN-2022. Taxonomy (NCBI): domain Eukaryota; kingdom Metazoa; phylum Cnidaria; class Anthozoa; order Actiniaria; family Actinernidae; genus Actinernus; species Actinernus sp. WN-2022. Next base: position 126,962,226 of record JAOWCC010000577.1, read on the forward strand.
GTGCGTTCTTGTGTATATTTCGTGCGTTCTTGACAGAATTATATAATAAAAACATATATATGTTGTAGACCTCAGAAACACCGACCACAAAATATTTTACCTTGCGACCAGACGAAGATGTTCCCGTTGGAGTCTCCTGACAACAGGTCTCCATTTGTAAGAAAACAGATGCACAGCACGAATCGTGGCTTGTCAAATTTCTGAAAAGATATTCATAAGTATATTAATATAACGAAATTTAAGTAAAGCTGAATGGGCCATTGGCACCATGACTACTAGAATATATCCCTTCGAATTCGTTTTCTCATTCAGATTTTTCAACTCCTTTGAGAATACCAAGGCAATGGTCTAAATTAGAGGAACAAAAGAATCCACAAAAAGGATTCTGTTAAGGCCGGCACAAACGAGGAAACACTGCTTTGGAAACATTTGTGAAGTTCAGTGTTTCCCAAAATGCGTCCTCGTTTGTCGGCCCACGAAGCATATGTTGCGTAAGCGAATTTTGTCCACGGTTTTAAATACCACTCGAAGTTGTACGGAGAACCTTAACTGACTTATAGCCCGTCTATTTCTCCGAGGCCCTACGATTTGTCGTCCATATCAGAGAAGACGTGAAGGTCTAATCATTTGCAGCCGTTCGAGAACGAGGCAAATAAGGCAGCATCTTCTACTCAGTTATTTTAAGACCTTGTGAGTGCTGATCTGAACCCTCGACCTCCGCACGACAGACCGCAACAAATATTTCCTGTTTACTCATAAATGTTTATGCAACAATGTTTCGTCGTTTTCCCAGGGCTTTAGTTGTAGTGGATTGACGTTATAGTGCAAATGGTCGATTGAGCTTCTGCAAGTATTGCAATGGCTGTGTTTTAAGGCAATATTTTGGTGAACTGTTATGGTTCTACAATCTCGGTCAATTTAGTTGGAAAATTAAGACCCCCCCTCCCCCTATTCAATGATGTTAAAACATGGTCCATTTCAGTTTGCCTACGCTCTCATCACTGAAATGGGGGGAGGGGGGATATGTTTTCCTACTCAATTTGACCGAGATTGTCCCCGATGGCTAAACGGCGTTACAGATAACGTGACATATCATATTTCGCGAAAGGAAATTAAAATAGCAAGTACAATACCGAAGGAAAACAAACAAATGAAAATAGAATGGGTCCCATAAATGCCTGCGGGAAAGTGAAAGCACGCTTACAGTTGTTTTTGGAAGTGATGAAGCTGCGTTCTTCTCTGTTGTATAAACATCACAAAAGTATGACCACCCATATAATATATTTTGAGGATGTCGCTTGACTTTCATTTATCAATAGCAGTCATATTTGATTGCGTAGTATCTCGTGTGTGAAGCCGCCTTGTGAAGCTTTTCCAGTTATTCTTCCACAGAAGTGCGAGAGGAAGCTACGTTAGGCAATCGTATGGAGTTTCTTTCGCAATACGATTCGAGTGGAAGCAGTTTTTCTTCAGAAGCAGAGGAAACTAATCAAGATACAGAAACGTTCACTGAATGAGCGGAGAAACAGATTCGTAGCGTTTACTTATTGACGTATAGCCAAGCAGATCTAAGCGTTATTCCAACGAGGGAAGCTTTCGCGGAAAGTGTTATTGAAACTGTGAAACGTAGTGAAGGACCCAGAGCCACTGTAGTCCAGTGGGCATGTAGTCAAGAGAAACACCAAGGACGGAAACAGGGGCAGTCTGGTGTTCATTTTCACATGGCGTTAAAACTTAACCGGCTCAAACGCTGGCTTCCATTGAGAGAGTACATGCGTTGCAAGTGGGGTATTCATGTACATTTTTCAGATCGACACGTAAATTACTATAGTGCCTGGCTTCATACTACTAAAGAAGACGAAAATGTAGTAGAATCTCCAGGTCACCCTGATCTGCGAGACCAAGGTCCACCGAGAACCATGTCAGCCAGTCAAGCACGTAGGAGGAGGGCAGTACCGGAAGATGGAGAGTCTGCGGAATCTAAAGAAGAAAGTTCCGGGGGAGAAACAGCTTCCAGTTCTGGCAAACCGAAAACCCGTAAGCGAAGGCGGCGGTCTGGGCGTTTAAATGCTTTTGAAGTCTCTGAAATCATCGTGCGTAAAGGTATCAAGAGCAGAACGGAGCTGCTAGCATTTGCGAATGAGCAAAAATCTGAAGGAAAGACAAACTTAGCCGAATTTATTTTTAACAGAGGGAGTAAGGTGGTAGAGGAGGTTATTGCTACAGCATGGGAGATGGAAAAAGCCAACGAAACGCTGGAAAGACGAAAAATGACTCGGTTGGAGATATTGCAGAAAGCACGGGAGGGATCATGCAACGCTGAATGTAACAGAGAATGGATTGCTTGTGCTAAAGAGCTCCTAAGTTGGAATGACATCTCAAGTGAAACTTTTTCTCAGGCTATTTTCAGTTTGCTAGAGAAGGGCAGAGGAAAATTCAGAAATGTAATGATAACAGGGCCTGCCAACTGTGGTAAAACATTTATACTGAATCCACTGAATGAAATATTTAATACATTCAGCAACCCAGCCACCTCAACCTTCGCTTGGGTAGGAGCGGAAAACTCAGAAGTCATCTTCCTGAATGACTTCAGGTGGAATTCACAAATAATTCCATGGCACGATTTTCTGTTGATGTTGGAAGGCCAGATTGTTCACCTTCCAGCACCTAAGTCACATTTTTGTAAAGATATTGTTTTTAGTGCTGACACACCTATATTTTGTACAACAAAGCACGATCTGGTCTATGTACGGGGAGGCGTGGTAGACGAAAGGGAGACAGAGATGATGACTGTTCGGTGGCGGGTCTTTCAGTTTAGAAGGCAAATACCAGAACATAGCCAGCGTTCAGTTCCTCCATGTACAAGATGTTTCGCAGAGCTGATCCTCCCTCACTGATCAGTGTTTCTCTGAATGAATATCGTTATCAGCCGGACTGGATGTCTAGCATTGGAAAAAATAACTATGATATGTCACAAACAATATGACTGCCATTACTTACTAATAAGTTTATTTCAGTTTCCAATAATAAAGGCCAGTAAGAACTACTGTAACATGTAATAATAATAGTATTAATAATAATAACAATAATAATAGTAATAATACTACTACCTATTATTAGTATTATATTATTAATGTCTGTCTGTCTGTCTGTCTGTTCATGTCTTGTTTGCATGTAATGTGCAAATTAGATTTCAAACATGAGCGTGCATTTTGTAAGTCTAGCATTGCTTTCCTGTAACATTTGAATGAATTGGCACTTAAACTTTGTTTAAAAAAATACCTGCCTTGTCCAGGTATCGAACCCGCACCCACTGGTTCGGCGGCGCATTACACAACAACTTCGCCATTGAGCCACACTTCTATTTTACGTCTCTCAGAAAACGTTGTTATCTTTGTCCTTGTTAGATTTTACTGAACTGTGTTCATTGCCTTTTTTCTTCAATCGACGAGCTTTAAGTTTTCACGATTATTTTGGGACGGTTTACATGTCTTGGATTAATATACCACGGTTTACGAGCTATTTTGGTCGATTTAGCACGGTTTCCAACGGTTTTTCAGTGGTAAGATAGAAACTACAGCGATGTTTTTATTGTTATGGTATAAACCGTAAAAAACCGTTCTAAACCGTCTGAAACGTTTCTTAAATCGTCCCCAAACCACGTTTAACCGTTCTAAATCGTTTTTTTTTTTCGTCTTTGGAACTGAGGGTTAAACAGAAATCTTTATAGGCCTTAGCTGGTGGTAGTCGAAAGCACAGGGTTCCCAAACACACGAAGCATGAATACCACTTTTCCGTATAAGCGTTCTTTTAGTATTTCAGCCGTTCTCCATTGTTTCTAATTATTTCTCTAATCCTATTGTTCATAGATTCTATAGTCTTGTCAATCACCTCAACTGAGATTCCGGTAATTGTTCGCTGTACTCTATCACTGAACTCCTTATTAGATTCGCGTGTGATACAATGACTTAATGCATCTTTTTGCAACTTCTTCGATATAATGTGGAAAATATTTTCGATAGGATTCAGATCTAGACTTCGGGGAGGTATCTTTAAAAGATCAGCATTGGCACGAAGCATGGCTGCCCGAGCTCTTGCACTATTCTGTGAGGGATCCCCATCTTGAAGCCAGAGCCGGCTTGTTCCTTTCGCAGCCCGATGAAACAAACCATCAAAGTGTTCGTCAATGAACGATTCGAAATACTCAGCATTCATTTTCTCGTACTGCTGGCAAATCACTACTCCTCTGCTATGACTGATAGCCACAATCATCTTGACCACTTTTCCTCCAGTTCCTACTTTACTTCCCTTTGCCAGACACCCTTGGTTAAGGCCTTCTGACTTTTTCCTCCAAATTCTTCCCTTAGGAGCCCGTGCCTGGTCCAGGGGGTTTGTTTTGTAGATAAAATTAACTCCATCTAAGTAAAATGCAATTTCATTTGTCCAAACATCCTTAGAATAATTATTTTGTATATTTTTGGCAAATTCCACCCGTCTCTGCCTATCTGCTTTGTTCATTAAGCCCTTTTTACGCGCTTGAAGGTAGAAGTAGCCATTTCTGTTCAAGACGCGACGGATAGTGCGATCACTCACATTACGAATGCCTGTGTGTTCCATGAGCCGTCTCGATGAAAATGCCCCGCCCTCGTTCTCTTAAATCTTCAACACTACGAGCGAGTAATGTATCTTGTTCCTTGGAAATCTTTCGCCGCCTGCCGCAAGGAGACTTCTTTTTTATCACTGCAGTTTTAGGCTTATTAGTTATTCTGAAAACGGTAGTAGTTGAAACTTTACATCGCCTTCCAATGTCTTCTAAGGTCAGAGTTGTGTTGTTTCTTAAATGCTCTACAGAAGCTCGTGTGTTCGAGTCGATTTTCTTTTTAAACACCATTATATATACAGAGACAGTGTTCAAGGTTGTTAAAATTCGTCTTAGTTTATGTACCGAAAACCTCCCTTTTTATACACTTCTAAGCTCAAATATAGAAGCGTTGTAATATATATAATTAGGTCATTCCGTAAAACCCTCGAAAATTATCGCGCCATCTTACTGACAGATAGTCTCATAATTAATGACGTTGGTAGCTTTGTCACGTTAACGCTCTGAATACAATCTCGGTCAATTTAGTTGGAAAATTAAGACCCTTCTCCCCCCTATTCAATGATGTTAAAACATGGTCCATTTCAGTTTGCCTACGCTCTCATCACTGAAATGGGGGGAGGGGGGGATATTTTTTCCTACTCAATTTGACCGAGATTGTAGGTATCCGGACTAGCGAAGGTTGTCAGGTTCAACTAAAACTTGCTGGCAATGTGTTAACCGTCGTAAAAAGTGTTTTGAATGTCATCCTCTGTTGGAAAACCAGATGTTCCTTTGTTGTAATATTCTAGATTAACCTCACTCTACTGGATAAAGTAAGCAGGCAAGGTATGCTAGGTGTGTCTTCACTACATGACAAAACAAAAGTCGTTTCCATGCATGTGTTTTATTTACCCCAAACACGCCCATTTTCTTGACCAGTCCTCCACTTTCCACCGAAGACCAGAATGCAATGTGTGACTTGCCACATGACACGATAATGGATGAGTCACGTGGGTGGAAAGCAACCATCAGCACTGGGTCACTAGCGCCCTGATATACATGGAATATTTAACGTTAGTTAATCAGTAAGTTAGTTCTTTTTTGCCATTCAGTTCTTTTTAACACGGCGGTACTTTTCTTGAAATACTTTTCGTTTTTGCGACATAGAATTGCTGCAGCTGCTTATTTCTTTGTAAATAATTCCGATGCCCTTAGCTACGCATGCCTACACTGATTGACCGCTGTCTAATGGTAACGTGTTGCAGCTGACATAGCATACGCTACCTCTAAGTTCTACGTGCATGGAGACCCATTCGAAATTACCCTACCTTGGTTTCAGTAAGTTTCCTCTTGTGTTCCCATTCCCATAGGGAGATCGCGTGTTCATTTGCTTCGTCGACAACTACAAGATGTCTGCCTTCGTCCTGTAATATAAAGTATAACATAGACACGAGAAAATGCGCGCGCTCATTGGTCGATAGCTATGCGTTATTAAAGGTCAGAAGCACAGATGACGTCATGTTTTACACGAAATAAATTTGTATGCCCCTCCCCCTCCCCCTCCTTTGTGCCGCTACGCAGGCTACCTCCTTTTACGCTAATTATTGTATAAAACAAAACGATGTAATTTTGTCGTGAGTCTGTCCTCATATAGATTCACAGATGACATCAAAACATGACAAGACTACCAGTCAGGCAACTCGACTGTGTCTCATGGCATATACTTCTTTGTTCTCGTCATGTTTTGACATCATCTGTACGCGGCTACAAGAGGACAGACCAAGTTGAACAGCAAAATTGCATCTATCTGTTAAATAAATCACTCGCCTGAATGGAAAAGGCCAAGCAAGAGACAGCTCTCTCGAAGTCACCAATACCAAGCACTTGTAAGGTTTCAAGAGTAGCGGAGTCCCATATGCGGACATGCGGCTAAGAAAATGCAAGGAAACGTTAATTGCAAATACAGTAATCGTAATATTCATGTACTTTATAAAAATCATTCATTTCTAAGTAAAGAGGCATGTCATTGATCGTTGTTAGATAAGGTGGGGATGAGCGGGGCATGTAGGAGAGGAACAATGAACCGGCGCGACGTGGTGGAGAATGATGAGATTACGGCACGATTAAGCAAGTTTAGGTGAGATCAAGCGAGATTAGGCAAGGAGAGCTTACCATTTGCACTGAAAACCGGTATACGTAATTTTCGGTTGGGAATTCAATTGACACGGTTCATTCCACTGGAAAGTTTCGGAAAGGAAGGAATACCTTCGGAGGTATGTAAATATTAATGGTTCCATTTTTCGATCATTTCGGTGCGGTATGGAAAAACAAGAATACCTCCGAAGGTGAGCCTTCGTCCGTTCCAATTGAATTCCCAACCCCAAATACCGGTTTTCGGTACAAATGGTAAGCGATCCAGGTTTGCAGCTGTTTTAATGATTTAAAACAAAATGGCAGCGGATATACCGTTCCATTTGGTGTGCTTTATCCATCCCGTTTTTTCTTTGCAAATGGAAACACTCCAAGCTGAGGCGGAAAATGTAAATTTTGGATGTCTAGAATACAGTGAGATGCTGGCAGTAAGATGATAGTGCAAGATTTGGCACTAAAGATTTGGACCAATAACATATTTTTAAATATCTACTTCTACTATAAGAAGTATGAAAAAAGAAATCTAAATCTAAGCAGGTGCAGACTTACCCTTCCTTCTTCCTTGTCATGACCCGCAACCTGGCCGCTGGCAATGTAAATTTTATTGGGATGTAAAGCAATGCTGAAAATAAGTAAAAAAATGTTAAACTGACAAGCTCCATTTTATTGAGGAAGAAGTACATTTGAGCTGAGTACTTTACCAAGGTGACAATGATATATTATGGTGTAAGGGTTGCCCGTACTTTACCAAGGCGACAATGATATTATGGTGTAAGGGTTGCCCGTACTTTACCAAGGCGACAATGATATTACGGTGTAAGGGTTGCCCGTACTTTACCAAGGCGACAATGATATTACGATGTAAGGGTTGCCCGTACTTTACCAAGGCGACAATGATATTACGATGTAAGGGTTGCCCGTATTTACTTTACCGAGGCGACAATGATATTGCGGTGTAAAGGTTGCCCGTACTTTAACAATTTATACAATAAACAGTTCGAAACGCGTGCTCTAATTGGTCGATAGCCGATGCATGTGTTATTCGAGTACAGTTTTGCAAAAAAATCATTTTGCATCTTCCTTTTCTCGCTAATTATTGTATAAACAAATTCTCGTCATATTCGACGTACAAAAAACTCCTATTTCTAAAGTTTCTGATTTTTCATCAGTGTCAATACAGTTGTCCTTGCCGGTACTGAAATGAATATATGTACATGCATGGACGCGTATTCACAAGCGACAATCAGGGCAAAGGCAAGAGACATGGCATCAGATATAACTGAAGCCGCAGTTAATCAAGACGGTGTATTGAGATATTAGTGACCGTTAGTAGGGACTTTAAGCAACCAGGACGGCGCGGCAATGATGACGGGACGTGTTTTCTCCCGAAATTTGGTGTCTACTATACCTTGTTCGCCTTGGATTGTTTTTCACAACCGGATTTTCGAAAAATATGATCGAGTATAGAGTTCCGTTCACGACGAACGAAAAACGGATTGATTTACTTTCTTACGTTCGCGTTCTCTTTAAAAACGTACAATTTGGGGTTTTCACGTTGTGTTTTTGCAGAGAACAGTGAATGTAGGTGACTGCGTGCATTTTCACGTGCAGCTATCGTATTTGTAATTAAGGCTATTGTTTATGCCGTCGTCGTAGCGTTGCCGTCGTGGTTGCTTTAAGGCTGGTTCACACTTGCGACATAAGCATAAGAACATACGCAAGCGCAGATTGTACTTCATGGTTAGTTAACCCCTTTATACAAAGCATTCATCCAACCTTAAAGTACAATCTGCGCTTGCGTATGTGCTTATGCTTATGCTTATGTCGCAAGTGTGAACCAGAATAGGGACAACTACGGTCTACGACTACGGACGCGTACCAATAAAGGACTGGTTTCATTGTACCGTAGCGAGTCCGATCCACGACGGTGAGAAGTCGGCGTGTTTTTCGTAGTCACCACAACAGAGTATGTTTTAGTCGGATTTAATGTAAGAAATTCACCACTCTTTTGGATATTTCAATAGCTAAAAATATGATCAGCCTTCCGTTCAGTCCACACGAAAAACGGAGTGGTTTACTTTCTTACACAGTCGTGTATATAATTTTGAGTTTACATGTTGTATTTTTGCAGAGAACGGTCAAAATGTAGGCGACTGCGCGGGCATTTTCCCCGGGGTGGGGGGGGGGGGGGGGGGGGGGGGGGGGGGGGGGGGGGGGGGGGGGGTGGGAACTCCCCATAAAAATAGACGGGGTGCTCGACGTGAGAAATGAAATTCACCCCTAAAAGATAGCGATATGGGCGTGGCTCACAAAAATTTTACCCCTAAAAGATAGCACTCCAAAAGACAAATTTGTGCAAACTAAAGGAAATAAGAGACAAAGCTCTGCCCCATAACCTCGTCTTTAATATTCGGATGGATCAAACTCTATATCGAAGCCGTAAATACCGATTCAACTTGTGGGGTCTCATGCTCGAGGATCCAGCGCTATTTTTTCTCGGCCACAAAAATGTTGGGTCTCGGAGACCCCTAAAAGATAGCAGACCTTTGGAAGACCCCTAAGAGATAGCACTGCTAACGATTTTAACCCCTAAAAGATAGGTCGAGCACCCCCGTCTATTCTTATGGGGGCATTTTCATGAGTGTGCAGTTCTTCCATTTGTAATTAAGACTTGTTTTTTGCCGTCGTGCTAGACGTTGCCGTCATCATGGTTGCTAATGGTCCGTACAGTATGAACAGTAGATTACATCGACATATAATTGATAGTAAAGTCAGTATAAAAGAAAGAAAGAAACACACCACTTGATATCATCATTGTGACCCAAGTAGTGCCGCTGTACACAGTTCTTGTCGTCATAAATAACAACAACAGCAGCCATGTTATACACAACCTCACCAGTCGACAGGTAAAATAGATTGTTACGGCAGTCTCGACCACGATAACCATACCTTGAACTAGTCAAGAAATAATCTGCTACAGTGTACATATATCTACCCTTACCGTAACAATAAATACAAAAAGGCAAGTACTGTATGAAGTGAAACCATTCGCTAATACCACAACAACGCGTACTTGATGTGACTCACACTACGTTTACACTATACTGATCGCTAAGAAGAAAGTGGCTCCAGATTCACACTGTTCTCTATACCCAGGGAATCCGGAGACTTTTTCTTTAGTGTACACGTAGTCTAAGAGAAGCGTACTTGATGTGACTCTCACACTAAATTTACACTAACTAAAGACTATACATTTACACTGAAGCCTGGTTCACATTTGCGACACAAGTATATAATATGGGCCGCGTCAGGCAAAAAGGGCCCGGACGACATTCAAGTTAAATAATTCCTACAACGGTGTTCCTAATAACAGGTTGAAGATTGTATTATATTCTTGACGAGAAGCGCTACATTTCATTCCTAACAATAAATGTCAGTTTCAAGAAATTGACAACAAAAATCAGGGGTGAAATTTACGTGATTTTGATGGCCGGGCCCAATTACAAATATGACCACAAAAATTAGGAATCCTTTCAGAGGGGATGATTTTGATGTATGACATTCATTGATGTATGACAAAATAAATAAGATGAACGAGATGATCACTTTGTGGCCAAAAAGAATATTTTCTGCAGTCATTCTACTCCCCGTAGTTCATAATATGATTTTAGCAATAGTACAAGTTACACCTTAAAACAATCGTCTGATGATAAGGAATCATTTGCGCCTGCTAAAATTGTGATCACACCCCCGTGTAAAATTATCGTAACTTTTGTCTTCGATTTTACTGGTCAATTTCATGAAATCAACACTACCTGTTAGTAGCACAATGTGGCGTTCGCGATGCATATTGTAATCGCACCACAAGTATAAAAAACATGGTACAATTTCAAAATACATTTACATATTATGTCGTCCGGGCCCTTTTTGCCTGACGCGGCCCATATAATTTACAAGCAACAGACGCAGATATTATTTGTGAGATAAGAACAAGTACTGCTAATGATCAATGCATTAAGTACTGCGCCTGCGTATGTTGCTTGTGCTTGTGTCACTAGTGTGAACCAGGCTTAAGGAAAACGTCATTCTCCTGATTCATGTTGTATTCTTATTGTTCTGCTCTATTCCAAGGAGAACGTTAAACAACATGAATCCGGACACGTTTCTCCTTTTTAGCGAAACGTAGTCTCAGATCTGACTTGAAGCAATATTATCTATTATATTTTGGGCTTGTAGGTTTAGCAGTACAAGAGTAGTTTCTCAAATGAAACTCCACACAGCAGCCCGATGGTATATATTTTCCACTGCCCGCTAGATATTTTTAGGGTTTAACCCACGTCAATCCCTAAATAAAAGACAAAAACAATCAACTGATATAGAGACGGCTTGAAGTCGCAGTCTGATAATTATTAATGACAGTTCTTGCATGGTCGAAATAATTTAAGAGGTAAGGATACACCCATTCCAGTTGTAGCTTTTGTTCCGGTGGATAACCAGCGAACTTGCTTTCCACGAAGTTACTTGGGGGACAGAGGTTGAGCGAACGACCGCGAATGTACAGCCTGGTTTGTTCGTCTACAGAAAAACAGAAACGTGTTTATTTCAGATAAGCAAAGATTGAGAAAAAACTTAGTAAACTTTGAAATTTCTAACGATGTTTCTTTCGTGAAAATAAGTTAGGCGCATCCGTACCTTTAGATGATTTAGTAGGTTCTTCTTTGCTGATAAGAGAACTAAATAAGGGAGAAAAAGACAGTTACGTGGAATATAAACTAGCTTCTTTTGCAGACAGCTACACTTAAGTCATAAAGTAAATTGGTATTCGTGTGGCTGTTGGGAGCTGAGGGAATGCAGACGAGGTTCCAATCTTCTCTCTCCCCAGAGTCCTGCTTCTAGTCTTTTCCACAGGGCTATACCCGGCGCTTCCTTTCTTCCTACGTTGTCTGCGAAGAAGCCGGGCTAAATATCACAATTTCTATCCCAGCCTGTACAGAGGACGAATCCAATGGTCTACAAAACCGGGAAAACTACATAAAAATTGAAAAAATAGTATCATTTATTAACCTACTAACCTCGTTGATATTGATCTTTTCAAACCACTACTTCCAGTGGAGGCTCTCTTTCTGAAAAGCAGAAGACATGACGCTATAATAGAGAACTATTGTCTCATATTAAACATAAGTATTGCAGATCACTGAAGCAAAGAGTTTTGGTACTTTGATCACTGTTCACCAATTTTGTAATTCTTCTCTCTATTATGTCTGTTTTGCATTAACTCTTAGTGTTGTTACGTTATATTCTTTTGCTGTATTTTATGGTGAAACAGTGTGAAATAAAACTTGAATTTGAACTTGAACCTCCCTGCATTAACGCACGCATAACAAAATAGAAAATATAATCCAAGGAACTGCGTTCCAATCACAGCTGTGGACGTTGGAAGAGCCTTCATGCAGTTAGAAAACCGTCCAGCTAGATCCGAGTTTGTAAGAACTTACTTGTTAAATAAATGTATTTACAGCTATTTCAAAAACAGTTGTCTCATGCATGCTGCATTCAATCAAAGATCGGGCCCAACGAATGGCTAGAAAATACTGAAAAAAGTGATTCCCTCATACTTATAAAAGTGATTCCCTCATACTTATAAAACGCACGTACACTAAACAGACACACCGATCATAATATGTTTGGAATGCGCAACTCATAGTCAGGAGAACAACCATTTTGAATTAGCTGTATTTTACCACAGCGTGTCATTAAGCACTGATGACGTATTTACTTGATTGAAGGAGGATGCTGACTGCTCATTGGCTGAGAGCCCCACGTGAATGATCTAGGTCGCATCGACAGGTCTGATGCACTACGCCGTACTTTCCTTTTCCCCTTCAAACCTTTGCTGTTGTCGCTAACTCGCGCGCGGCTTGATGTCGAGGTTGGCCGGTTGATGGCCATTTTTGGATTTTCTTCTTCAGAAGAACTGGACTTTCCGTTTGTTTTCTCATTTGAAAAATCCATCGCGCTTTCGATGTTCCTTGGAGAGACAGAAACCAGGTCCTTCTCTGCTGAAGCGATTTGTTTCTGGGTGGAAAATTGTAAATGCAACTTAAATTGAATATAGCGGTTTTCGACTCAGTGTCGAAAGTAATCAGTTATTATTTGCTTAGCTTTTCTATGACTGTGAAAAATGTTTTGTAATTATCAGCCAGTCAAGTTCTAAACTAAAAGCAAACATTGTTTTGGTTCGTCACGGAATCAATTTTCGTTTTATAGCGAGAATATTCACAACCCACCGCACCGTCACTTTTTCTAGCAAAACCTGTTTGTAAATGCTATAATTTTTTCAACCTCCAATCGATTCTCGATCTTTCTAAAACAGCGTTTAGAAGTTTGTTTGCTGTCCAGTAAAGCCTTTCCCATGGAATTACTGTTGTGTCTGTATGTCAGCGGTATACTATTAATTACGCATGCGCGGTAGTGCTAGATAACACGTGTGTAAATCGTCGAGCAGAAGGCGGCCATTATAACTTTAATCCGATCCATCATATGAAAATATAACAATTACGAGCTAAATTCATTGGTTATTGAAGTGATAAGTCAGCACGTGACTGTTCGTGCAACCAATCACGAATTACTTCAGTTCGTGCTCCCGTGATTGGCTCTGTAATTACTTCTATTTTTGAAAACCACTCTATTGCATGTATTTGGGGTCTATTGCAAAATTTATGAAGGAATTGTTCTTATTGTGTGTGAAATCAAAAAGATCAAAAAGACACTTAGGGGATGGTCTCTGTCTTTGGGAGTGAGACCTGGGAAGGAGCTGAGCAGACGGCTGTATATAAAACTATACAAGGACTGACAAGGATTACTGAGAAGATCAACCTGGACTGGCCTAAAAATACCGCATAACCATTGCAAGCAAAACAAAACGTTGAAGTTGTTCGTCAGCTGACATGCATAGTACTCATTGCGTAGATTTTCAATATCTACCTGTTCTCTTGTACGAGTTGACGTAATTTTATCACTGGTTGTGGTTATCGGACTGGTTGGTGCAGATCTTTCTAGGGGTTTATAATCTTTGGTTTCCATATCGACGTTTTGCAAACGAATCTCCAGTGACGTCACTGCAGGTGGCGACTGAACTGTGGGGGAGGTCTGGGTTCGAATAGAGCACAAGATTAGCCACTTATATCGTACTCAAGTCTCTCAGAAAAGAAGAAGAGATGTGACAAAATCAAACTGTGTAAAATAACAACTGGTATAATTGACACAAAGACGCTCAACCTGGCATGATATTCTATAGGGTTTACTAACGAATGAGACCTCGACCTAACCACCATACTAGCCACAACTAGTTACTTGACAATGTGACCAATCGCCGAAAAAAACGTAAATCTTACTCTCGTAACTAAAGAAAGTCATTCTAAAATATCTCTTCTTTCTCTCCTTTCGAAATTGTTCACTTTTGGGATCGAAATTGGGCGTCGAAATATGTAAGGGTTAGTTACACATTGCGAGGTGACTAAGCCGGTGATTTTGATGCCCGGGGCCTACCCAGTGGCCATCTTGGATTGAAACCGAGGCAATCCTTTGCTTTTGCTAGGCGAAACGCGTTCTGACATCCCTCATTGCGAGGCTAACCTAGAAAAACAAAGGATTGTCTCGCTTTGAATGCAAGATGGCTACTACGTGAAAAGAGTGAATTGTTAGGAAGGTTATCTAAACAAAATACGGACTTCATACAATGAGTTCAATGACGACCATTGTTAACGAAAGCATTGTTGATCATGATTCCCCTGGTTCAACGCAAAACAATAGCTGTTTCAAAGGTATACGTTTTATCACAAGAATTTTGGTTGTTAGTTTGTTGAAATATTTCCAACGATTGCTTCAATGGGCTTTTATCGCACGGCGGCCATGTTGAGTCCCAGGAGAATAAAAACCTTTGTTTTCGTCCGGTAAACTCGTTCTGAAACCAACCAGTGCGAGGCTACCGGGGCCAAAACTATTGTTTTATCCAAGATGGCCGAACTGCGATAACAGCCCATAGAACAGTCGGGAAAGGGAAGTGACAGAATTCCACAGGTCCACGGTTCGAATCCAGTTAAGTGTTCCCGTCTATGATTTCCAGTCTAAAATCATAAATTATATAACGTTCCTGGGATCAGTGTTATATATCATCCCAGGATTGATATGTAATGTATGGGTTTATTCTAGAAGACACTGGATGTTCGGGATAATTCAGCTCGATGGATGACTGCAGCACCTCAAAGATAACCGACCTAACTTGCTATAATCCACCGATACATCTTGGCCAAAATGAGTCACGTGGCACACTTTCACAGGGCGGATGTCAGGTATTGTATACACCACACATGTGAATAGTGCTTTGCGCGCTCTGATTGGCTACAATAAGTGCTAAAAAGTCTACAAAATATGCAATTAATGTCTCATTGAAAACGAAACAATTTGACACGCCATGATTAGTTTTACGTATATACAAAATGGACGAATATTTTCACAACTCAATGAGTAAGCTATACTTTCACTATTCCCTGTGACTTAATTATAACCTCGTTAAACTATTCATTTGTCCAATGTTCAGCTTGAAAAAAAAGAAGAGAAAAACATTATTATACTCCTCTACTGTCGATTCGTACAACCCACAAATTGTCGTTTACCTTCGTCTGTCGCTGTGTTAATGATTGAAATTCTATTCTCCCACTCTCTCAGTTTAATTACCACATGTCCATTCTTTAAGTCCTAATGCAGTTCCACACAACGGCAATTCCAAGAACTCTACTTTTTTGATTACGTCACGTGAAACGATCTATTGGGTTTTCCCGCGCGCCGCGGAGTGTTTTATTTTAGGTGTAGAAACTTTATCGGAGGATTATAAAATAATTAAAACCCTTTCTAGCTTACTGGTATATCGGCTGATAATGTCCTTGGCTGAGAGACGGTGCTCAAAATATCACAGTTGCCTGGAAACTGTTCTTCTTTCAAACCATCTCTCAGCCGCGGTCATTATTCGCCGATATATACCAGCCGCCAGAAGGGGTTTATTGTTTAATATTTGTCCGTGGATATTATCTGTGCCGAGAAGTGCACGAACAGTGTCCGAGAGAGAACCTCGAGGGAAACTGAGTTTTGGGAAACAAATAATGTCCAAGTTCAGTTCATATTTCAAAGCCACTATGTAGATTATAGTCTTTATTTATAATCCTTCAAACCTTTTCTTGTACGAGACTGAGAGCCCACGTGCGCGAGAGAAGTTATCCGACCACGTGACGCTATTCCACCAATCAGATGAAGTAATGCACATATTCGATGGATTATTTAAACTAATAACAACTATTATCAACTGACCGCTCTCACATAGACTATTGGTGGGACGCCGCGTGTAGATTTCTCAGTTCCACTCCGTCCAGGAGATTTACCTCTATTAATGGACTTCAGTAATCCTTTAACGAGATGAGAAGTCTACAACAGAAAATCAGTTGTTGACAGTTAATTTTCTGGTGACCATAAATACAATCTGCAGTACTTCTGAGGTGACATTATTGAGAGAGTACTGGGTTTTGATTAGGTACCGTAAAATCTCGCGTATAAGCTCTGGACTTATACAACTTCGTTGGAGCTGGGGACTTAAAACCGGGACGATAAAAATCAGTTTTGAAATGCGTCTTTAACGCTCTTTATCACTAGCCTTTTCACCGTCTCCACGCACGCCAAAGTTGGAATATTAAACAGTTATCCATCTTATCAAGATGAACTTTATTATTTGGACATAACATTGTTTCCCTGGTGTAGGGCTATGTGAAAGAGTTTGCTCGGCTTTTATAGAGCTGCGCTACGCTGCGCTGACGAGTCCCAATAAGATCGAAACAGCTGTCCACATCTGCATTCTAGTTTTGAGCGCTTCTCGTGTCAGGTTTAGCTAACCGTAGTGCTATGTACCCGGGGCTATGTAGAAGAGTGTGCTCGGCTTTTATAGGGCTTTCACAGCTCTGGCCATTTCGTATTTCCCTGGAAGAATATATTCTGATTCACGTGAATGCGTAGAGAAAACGTCCCTGATAATTTGGGTAAAGCACCAATTTCTTTCGGCATTGAACAAATATAATTATTTCGCTGCTATCCCTGCGCGCACGCGTATCAGGATGTGTATGTTTGTTGTGTTTGGTCCAACCTCGTTCCAGGCCGGGGTCTTTGAGCGCTTATTAAATCCAAGATGGAGTCGAATTAGGTGAGGTTGACACCATTTTTATGACGTCAGAGAGCTATTGCCCTCGCCCTAGACTCCGCACTCGTTCAGAAAAAAAGGAGACGAAATAAAAAGAACAAATTACTATTAGTAATAGAAGAAATGTGACATAATAAAGAAAACCTAGAATGTTATCTTTTTAATACCTCCTGCCAGGAGCCTGGGTTCCTTCTCATGTGACATAACTGGTGCCAATATATGAATCCACATTTTTAATCATTTAAATCGATTCGACCTCAGCTAGTAAATAGGTGAATACTAAAATATTTCTTGATTTGAGCGTTGCCTCTATGAGTTATAGAGGTTTCTATTGCCAATATGCTAGTTTGTGATGTCACAGGAGGCTGACAACTGAAGCAAAAACAAACATGGGAAATCACCGACCGATAAGTGATCGTCCTGATTTACATAAACTTTGGCTTCGATTTTCTCGGCCAAAATAAGTCGTATCTGCACAGGACCCGAACAGATCCCCAATTGTACCCAAACAGATCCTGAAGGATTTATAGGAATGGACTCATGGAAAGTGGATGGAACGTGGTAAACTTCGCTAATTTATTCCTTACAAACCTGAGTCACGAAACTTGGTCAACATCCCCCTCTAGAGCAAACATTAATGACACATGTGACTCTAAGCTGATGAGCTCCTGATGAGACGTGCATTAGTCACGTGACTTTAGTTACGTATGCGGAACCGGAACGGGATCTGCGCGCATTTAGAGACTTGGCTACTAAAATCTTGAAATATTTAGATGCAGGCTAGTTGAATATTAGTTATATAAGTTGTAGTAGTTATACATTTGATTCAATAAAAACAGAAAAAAAATATTTTAACAAATTTTCAAACAAAATGTGTAGTCCAAGTCTCTAATGTTATCGGCTCCTGCTCTAGAGGGGGAATGCTGACCAAGTTTCGTGACTCAGGTTTGTAAAGTAAGGAATATATTAGCGAAGTTTATCACGCTCCATCCACTTTCCAGGAGTCCATTCCTATAATTCCTTCAGGATCTGTTCGGGTTCTGGGATCTGTTCGGGTACAATTGGGGATCTGTTCGGGTCCTGTACATATCGCCAAAATATATAACTGAAAACATGACTCTCTCCATCTAGAAGCGCGATAAAGAATTCGCGTCCGATCTTTATGGGATTTACAAACTCTCGCTTTCAGCTCGATTTTGTAAATCCCATAACGATCGTCCGCTCATTCTTTATCTAGTACATAAAAACGTGCTTGCAGAATTTTTTTTTTCTACACATCCAAGTTAAATTTGGGCCTTATACCAGTGATTTTACCAAATATTTTGTGTAAATCAGAAATAATTTCATTCACAAGGAGACTGAATGATCTTAGCATGAACGGCAAAGGAATGTAAAAGGTACTAATTTTCTATTCTTCTTTCTCGTAATTTCATTGGTTGATACTCACAAATTCAATAGAAACCCATGGCAATAATACATTTTCATTCGATAATTTTTGAAGTTTGAAGTTATGCGTGATCGAACTATCTATGGATTAATTTCGAAGAACATCGTATGTGGGGAAAGTTATCAAATTTGAGCTTGAAATATATTTGTACTCCCTTTCCGATTGGCTGGATGGTGGCTTCTTTAAGTTTTCACAGTAAAAGAGCCAATAGCATAAAAACAATTTTCTGGGTGTAGTTTGGATTGTAGACATATTATACAGCACTTGAGGCATGTTTAATCAAAATCGTATGTGAGAATAGACCATTTTCTTAAGTATGCGCACGCAACAGGCTTGACGGGCCGGTAAATACTTCACGTGGGCAATCACGTAGTGGTTTCCTATAACCCTCCCTATTATTTCAACCAATACTAAATCCAAGCTGCCTACATGAAGTATTTCTTGGCCGGCCGTGAGAGTTTGTTAGCTTTTGTTAGACTCGTTCTGATGCGTCAGCCTTTGTTATTCAAATTATCGGCTTGGCGGCTATTGTTCAAAAAGCGATTTGGCGGGGCAATATTGCGTGCGCATACCTGAGAAAATGGTCTATATGCCATTGCCGCAACCTATTGTCTTGTGTTCTAGTTCTCAGCTGAACCATTACCTCTATAACCCACAGACGCAACACTCAAACCAAGAAATATATATTTTACCATGCAAATATCACTTGATGTAGAATCGATGTTTGTGATAACTAATTAAATAAACGTTAATAGGAGCCAGGAGCGTCCAACTGTTATGCCTTCATGAGCCAGCATGTTACCAGATCAGGCTATTTTTAGAATCAGATGAACAATATCTTTATGCAGCAGTGTACAAGCAAACAATGCTTCCTAATGATTTATGAAAAGAGATATTGTTATTCCTTACAATGAGGAAACCTCGCCATTGTGAAAAATAAAGCATTTTATCGCGCTTTCGCTCGGGGGTATGGGATTTATTGACCTCGGCTGTTCTAAAAATAACTTGATCTGGGAGTGTGCTGACTCAAGTATGGGTGATGGACGCTCCTGGTAATGGGCTCGTTACAGTACCTGGTTGTCTGTGTCGTCGGTTTTATCATTACTGCGAGGATTAGGGGAGTTGGATGCTGATAGACGAGTTGGCCGTACGAGGGCTGACGGCTGGCCGGATGAGGTAGGAATGGACGGCATCATACGACCTGTCAAGATGCAATCATGATCAATTATGATTGTCATCAGCGGGAAGATCAGTATGCTTAAATGTAGCTATGGCTGTACTGTCATGCGATTCGCACTCTTACTAAATATTTAAGCTCCCATTTTTTTCTACCTTTGCAGGACTGTTGCCAGGATTTCGGAATAAGGTCAGGCAAAGTCAGAAAATAAATGGGAACAAATATTCGAGACTCCGAGGTTGAGCGCATTTATACTGTAACTCAGTGAGTGATAACCAGTGGCTAAATGTAATCAGGATTTGATGTGAGCGAGGGGCAGTTCGTTAGTTGTTCCTCTGGCGACAACACTGCTAGGGCTTACCTTTAGGTTTCTTCATGCCTTCCTCCACAGTCGAAAGCCGTCTCAATGTGTCGGCCAGTGCTGACTTCAACAGCACGATTTCATCGCTTTGCTCTGCTATTTTCTTCTCAAGTACAGCCAATCTGTCGTCAGTTCTGAGATTAACGGCATTTTCTTAAGAGAAAAAGCCGATGCCGAAAAATTAATATGAAAACGCACACTCTGGCAAGGAAAAATATTTAAATTGCTTTCTGTCGTTGTAATTTCAAGTGGCGGGCGGGGTGGCTCAGTGGTTAAGCGCTTCTCCTCTCACCTCTGTGGCCCAGGTTCGATTCCCTGACAATGCGCCACATGTGAGTTGAGTTTGTTGGTATCTCACCCTTGCTCCGAGGGTTTTTCTCTGGGTTCTCTGGTTTTCCTCACTCCGCAAAAACCAACATGCTAAATTCCATTTCGATCTGTGGATTAGCCCGGACCTGGCTTTGGTCAGCAAAAGCCCTGTATTGTTATTTCTTGTCACTACCTCCCTGAGTCAGGATTGGGTAATTTGCGCGCCTGCTGCCTTCCTTAGATGTGGTAGCCCTATATATATGGTTGTTTCAGGTCTCATTAAAAATTCAGAGAGAGAGAGTTTTAAAATGTCACAAATCATTATTCTTAAACTCATGAATAATTAATGATTCAACAGCCAATCAGGTCCTCCCAATTTGGTCAGGCGGATCTTGATACCCAATGAAACAGCAGATCAAGATCGCTCCGGTTAACGCAAACACTGATCAAGACACTAAGTAACAAATTTAACTAAGTAACAATGATAACATCATAGGTATGACTTCACATGAATAGAAGTGAAGGAAAAGATAGAAATAAAAATCAGCCGCGTACGTAGTGTGTCTCGTGCCTTAAGCGTCTAAGTTCCACCTCACGAATGCATCTGAGTTCTAGTCCTCTGTCCTGTCCACTGCACTACTAGGCACGTTTGTTGAAATAACGAACAGAAAATAACGTTGAAAAGTCTTGTCATCTATAATACAATACTTCCTAATGATTTATGAATTGTATACATAATTTAACATAGCAATACATTTGTTGTTGTAGTCAGTTGTTGTTGTTGTCAGTTGTTGTTGTTGAAGTCGTATCAAAAACTCGTTCTACGTGTTTGCCCGTGGTATCAAAAACCTCGAAAGCAATAAACGGTGTTGACACCCCTCGAGATTCAGTTTGCTTTTACATGTTTGACAAATTATTTCAAACATGAATTGGAGTCTTTTTTTCAGGGGTTCCAAATATTGAGAAAACAAATCAAAATTTACATACGCTTCTTTTCAAACTTCGTTAGCAAGTATTGTTTACCGTTTGACTGTTGTATATAATTATTCAATATTTGGCCTATTATTCTTTTTTGATAGCAGTGATTTCAACTAGCATACCAGTAGTGTAGTGGTAAAATAAAAGGTATTCATTTATACAGCGCAAATTCTATATGAATATATCCAAATGCAGTTAACGTTCACAAGATTATTTTTGTGATACGGACTGCCATTGTGGCGCAATGTGCTGCTGTGCAGTTTACAATCATGAGTGATTGTTAGTACCTCAGAATACCAGTTTGTTATGTCGGACAATCCCCTACTCTTTCTCGAAATAACACAACAGGTTCTTTCACGCCCCCCTCGTATAGATTAGAAGAGGAAGGAGACAAGGCCAAGTAAGAGTTTCATACCGAGAACCGAGGTTCTAAGCCCTAAACATCCCGAGGGCCGTAGGCCCCGAGGGATGTTTAGGGATTAGAACCGAAGGTTTTCGGTATGAAAGTGATTTATATCACATTTGGCGAGGTTTTCTCAAATAGAAGGAGGTTTAAAACTGAGTTATAAACCTCCCTGCAACAGTTATAAACCTCAGATTTGTTATTTAATTAGTCTATTGTTCAACGGGTTTATACCAGAGTTTCACCCCTATGAAGAACAAAGAAAACCGTGTCAAGTGTGATATAACAGCTTATACGTCCCTGCCACAAGGACGCGGCCGGGATTCGAACCCCTGATCTCCAGTGGAAGCACACTTTTTCTTTCTATGTCGTTCTTTACTTCTTTACTTCTCCGCTCCTTACTTGTAGTTTATCAGTATGTAATTAGTTAGTGGTTCATGAATATGATGATTAAGATGATTGATCACGAGGGTTGGAAATCTGACCAAACACTATAGTGCGTTTGGTACTGGACAGGTGTACCCTGAAATATTCAAGCCAACCCCCGACTTTTAGCCTTCAGTCAAATTTAACAAACAAATTATGTAATTGAATAATATCAATTCATAATATGATTTACTATCAAGACTTTTACCTAGCTATATTATTTTTTTACCTTTCAGTATAAGTATAAGTCAATTTCAGTGAGTAATCTAATCGCTTCCTGGACAGTAATCAATAAAGTATCATTTCTTTGTAGGGAGAGTAAAACCGATATGTACGTTTTCAGTCTACTTCCATTTACCATTCTTTGGCTCCTCTCTAGCCATTTCACAACCATTGAGGGCAACGCTACCGGCCTGCAATGGCTCGCCCGCAATCACTCCGTTTTCCAGCGAGATCGATCGATGCGGTGACACTGGAATCACATGAATATGGTCCTTGGAGATCTCTTTGAATGCAGATCCATCTGATCGTGACAAACGCTCGGGACGACGATCTTCATCTTCAAAGTCTTTGAGGATTTCATTCAGTTCTTCCTGTGACAATTTCCTTCCCAACGCGTTTAACATGTTCTGGCCTATGTAGTTAATCTAAAAATGTAAGCGGCAGTCAGTGAGATGTTAGTCGCATCATTGAGTATGAGATTTGAGGATTAATACAGAATACTTTTTGTAGGACTAAAGAAGCGTTGGTAAAAAAAAAAAAGAGTATTTCCTGGGTCGTGAGATATGAAGCGATAATAACAATAACAACACTAATGGCAATAGTAATAACAGTAGTATAATAGTTACAGCTAATATTTCGAGAGCTGGTATCTGATTCGCGCAGATGAAATACGCGCTAAACGGCTCTTCGATCGGTTCGTGATGTCGTGTTTTTCTTCAGTTGACATGGAAAATTATTCCTAATGCTCAATTTCCATATTGTTAGTATTTACTAAGCTCTTATCGTTATTGTAAAATTCATGAATAATTAATGAGGATGAAAACCAATCCCAGCTCAGTATTCAGATCACATGCACAGCACTGTAAATCCCAATAAAATTATTAATGAGTAAATTAACTTTTGATAATAATAATAATAATATTGCTTTATTTATCGAGGGTAACACTTAATATCATACAGATAATATACACGTGGCCCTCAACATAAAGAAAATAAACAAATAGATGATTAATAACAGTAACAACTAAGCACTAATAAAAACAGTTTCAAATTACAATAATCATTGGAAGCAGTGAGGTTAACCTAAAAAAAAAAGATTTCATACTCAGCTAATAAGTATGCATAACGTTTGATAAAGATCTCAGTAATGTACCGATCAATTCGAAACATCAACATCCCCCCCCCCCCCCCCCCATTTGACTCATTTTCGTGCCCGGGGAGTAGGGAATTTGACATCGGTAGCTATCCTTGGGGTGGGGAATTTGACACCGGAAGGGAGTTAGGGGTGGGAATTTGAACAAGTTGTCTCGCTTTTCATGTTATGGCTGCGTGATTTCCTCGATCGAAATCATAGCGGAATTGGAGCGGGGAGGTCACTACGGAGCCCTGTAAGACATTTTATGAAAGACTATCGCGTGATACTGCTTTATTATCGCGCGATACCATTTTACTATCGCGCGATACTGTTTTAATATCGCGCGATAGTGTTTTAATATCGCGTGATAGTGTTTTAATATCGTGCGATAATGTGTTATTTTAAAATACGTACATTACTTAGCAAGACACCATGGCGGCGAACACGCTACGTGGTAATGCTCTTCTCCTTTATATGTTTCACTTACGTCCGACAACGAATTTGGCTTTACCCGAATACTTACCGGCGATTCAAAATGCTATTGAAAATAACAGGGATGCATTAGTCGACTGAGTACTTTAATCTAGGTTTGAATTATATGGAAATCCTCGCTTTTCTTTTAATTTATAATGCCATCAAGATGAGTCTTCGCCAGCTTAAACGTGTTCTGAGAAGCAAGAATTTATGATGGAGAAAGGACTACAGTAGTCCAGATGAAATAATTGACGCCATAGAAATGGAACTCCAGGGAAGTGCACAATGCACCACTTGTTAAGGAACAAATATTCGCTAGTATTAAATTAGCAAGGAAACTGTTAGATATACGCTTTGATGAAGGAGTTGAAAGACGGTAGCGAGACACAGATTAAAGCGCGGGCATTATTTTGCACCAGGGCCTAACTTCATATGGCATTAAGATGGCTAGCATTTCTCGACTAATGCATCCCTGTTATTTTCAATATCATTTTGAATCGCCGGTAAGTGTTCGGGTAAAGCCAAATTCGTTGTCGGAAGTAAAAGAAACATATAAAGGAGAAAAGCATTATCATGATCACGTAGCGTGTTCGCCACCATGCTAAGTAATGTACGTATTTTAAAATAACATATTATCGCGCGATATTAAACACTATCGCGTGATAATAAAACAGCATCGCGCGATAAATCGATAGTAACACTTTATCGCGCGATAGTAAAGCAGTATCGCGCGATATTCTTTCATAACATTTGTGTTTGTGGATAGCCCTTACAGGGCTCCGTAAGTCACTTTAGACGACTTCAAAAAAGGACAAAATTCTGATTTTGTAAGCGACTGCCTTAAAACACTAAAAGCTGTATTTGAAGTCCCGGGGGTAGGGGCATTTGATCGCCTAATACGACGATGGGGTAGGGCATTTGAACAACGTTTTTGGCCCGGGGGACGGGAATTTGAACAATCCAAACTCCAAAAATTAAAATGCAAACCACAATAATAAAGTAAAAACAAGAATAAAACGTGTTTACATATTGTTTGTGAAGTGAAAACGCGTTTATGTACTCTTTGTGAATTTGTAATTTTTTACCCTCCTCCCCTCTCCCCTACTTTTAAGACTGCTGATGTTAGAATTTGAATTGAGCAGTCTTAAAAGTAGGGGGAGGGGAGGGAGGGTAAAAAATGACAAATTCACAAAGAGTACATAAACGCGTTTTCACTTCACAAACAATATGTAAACACGTTTTATTCTTGTTATCACTTTATTATTTCGGTTTGCCTATGTCCTAACTTTCGTGTTGCTCTTTATTTTCATTGTCTTGACAAAACGTTTTGTTGCTTTATTTCCTCAGGGTAATAGGTTATCTTTCAGTGTTTTTGGTACAATGAGCTCAGCGCGCTGTTTCAGTTGCACTTTTAACAGTCGGTTTTATTTGTCAGCCTAATACTGAAAATAATTTTGTAAACTATTGAGACGTATACTGGGTTTTCCGCTTTTTGTGTCATGCTGAATGAACGAAAATAAAACTTATATACAAACGTAATGGGCTCCTGCAAATGTCTATTTATGAGAGGGAGGAAAAATAGCCCTCATTGTCTTCTTTGCGAAGCAAAGTAAAAAGATTTTACCTTTCTCTGCACTGAACGGGGCCTTAAAGTTTCTTGAAAGCGCCTATTAGCCCAAGCTAGTTACCTTTGATTTAAATATCAAACTGGAAAAAAATGAACGAGATAGGAAATATAATAATTAACATGTGCCATTTCCGTTTATTAAAGAATCAAATTTTAATGACGTCATTTAAGTCATTCCTAATTAATGACGAATCATTTCAATGTTTTAGCTCAATTCAAATTCAACTAGTTATTATCATCATAATGTAATGTAATGCATTTCGACCATAAATCACCCAAAAATGGTTAAACAAGATTTTAACTGACACTTTACTGCGCTCATCAATGATTTCTGGCTAGGGTTTATAGGCACTTTAAACAAAACTCATGCGAATCTCCTCATATGTTTTTCAACCGGTGATATAGGATGGCAAATGATTGTGGTTTACAAAAGCTTATTTACAGTGAACCAATTTCTAGTTGCTATAAATTTCTCTTAAAAGTAGTATTTTTCATCCAGTCGAATTTTTGCCATCCTTCATCAAAATTGACTCAAATGAACTTCTCCAGTATGTACCTGGAAAGCATGACTTTTGTATATTCTAATGTGTGTCTTTCGTCATGACAACATTTACTATTTTTGGCTCCAATTTTCTCCAGTATATCTGGGAAGCATAGTTACTCTGCTAATGTGAGTAGTTATTTTTGCCTTCCATCATTTGGGGCACTCTTTTACACGGCAAATATCAAGATTGCCGGTCCCTTATCGGAACCTCGGGCCTAAATTTAAGAGTGCCGTACGCAAAATACTTGTCGTGTAAATCGCCGCTATAGCCCACAGTCAATTAAGCAGCGAAAAGAACGCTTTATGTGTTGCCTTGTATGTTAGTATATCAAGTTTTGGTATATTCTCATAGGCTTAAAGTTCCTACGAACCTTATTTTTTATCATTAATATCAGAATAGTTGAATATAATATTTATTTTTATTAGGGTGTTGCGTCTGGTGAGTTATAAAGGTTTTTATAATATAACCCAGATAGTACGCGCGTTCTGATTGGCTTATAGACTCAAAGATATATAAATCGGCACGCCTGCTTGCGTTGTGTCGTAGTTATAACATAAAAGCAATAGACCACAACTTTCAATGTGTTTACTGCCAAAATAAAGCACTTGGGATGTTGGGAGAACACTTGAAATGCTTGAAAATCAAGCGCCTTCGGCTTGTGATTTTCAAGCATTTCTTGCCGGTTCTCCCAACATCCCGTGTACTCTTCGCCAGTAAACACATTGAAATGTGTGGTCTATTGCTTAAATAATGCGTGACGTGAAATGAGGATCATTTCTTATACAAAAACATATACTGGTAGAGGTAAATGACCTTTTACAAACATCCATGTTACATTTGAAATTTATATCAGTGATTTTACCAAAATTTTGTCTAAATCAGAAATAAGATTCATTCACAAGGATAATGAACTGAATGGCAGTAAATGCTTCCGTTGACGTCACGCGTTAACCATATTCAAAATATAAAGCTGTATAACTAATAGACGCAACAGTCACTAAATATTATAATATTCAACTATTCACTTGTCCTCATACATGCACAGATAATATCGTTCAACTTTTAAAACTTTTAACGATGAATCACTTCCCCCGAAGCAATAACACTGCCTCGTCTATAACGAAATTTAATGAAGGAACTATTTTCCTCGAATTCTAAACTAACTCTTAGCTTGGCTTACTTTCAAGAAGCAGCTACAAACTAGCGTCTTCCTCATACTATGACCAGAGACACTGGACATGTGGTATACTATCTTGTATTATCTGTTAGACGGCTGGTAAGCCGGTAGATGCTATTAAACTACCGCTGAAATCCACTGAGTTACAATAGGTTGCCACACGGATGACGATTCAGTCGAGCTGTTCCAGTCTGATAAAACTTGGCGAAACTTTTTAATCATGGAATCGTTCAGATTCTAAAAGAGTAATTTTCGGATACCTCTTACCTACCAGCTGGGTCTGGAAACTTACCAAGTTTTCTCCTGCAGTCGTGTCTCAAGTATCCACAAGTCCCTTCCGCCATGCAAATCCGTTCTGACTGAAACTAATTACCGACTCTTTGCAGTCTGTCTGTCTTTAGTATGTTTGGCCCAAGAGAGCACTTTGACTATTGTTTCAGTTATTACACTAGAAGAGTATATTGTTCTTGAGACCAGGCCACGCTTGGCCGGAGAATGGCGTTACGTTCGATTTGCTATCAAATTGAATTAAAATAATTAATTGAATGCGTGGCTATCTGGCAGTGATTCTCTACCAGTTCAGTACAGTTTAAACAAATACCACTGGCCGTGAATAAGAACTGTCAAAGGAAATCCATTTTTCACAAGCTTGGCTGAGATCCGTGCTCTAATTGAGCACCTAGCGCTTTTGTTTCTAACCAAACAATAGACAGTAATTAGTAACGTTTCAACCCCACTTTTTTGACATTTTGAGCCATTATTCGAAGTCTAGTCGAACGATTTTTTTCAAACAACTGGAAACTATTATCAAAACTCTTGGGCGGAAGTTGGCGGAAAATTTGGGTTATGAATTTCTAACCTTACTGACGTTGTCAAAGTTGAAAGTAGCTTAGTTTTCTGTCAATAGAAGTAATTAGAATCCAAACTGATTAAAAGTATTCCCCAAAGGTTACTTAATATTGATGACTAATAAAAAGGCAATCCCTTTATGTAGGACGACACGAATTTTTACCAAAAATACAATAGAATACAACACAATACAATTCAAAACAACAATAGAACGCAACACAATACAATACAATAGAATACAATTTGGTAGCAATTCGTGTCGTCCTACATGAAGGGATGGCCAATAAAAAAGTTGTGAATATTTCTTTGGCAAAAACTTCAAAATCTACAAATTTAATGTTTTCTAAAAACCGCTCCAGAGATTTTTCTAGCGTTTTTGAGCATTAAATTCAATCTTTCATAAAAGTAATACACCAAATCCTATCGCTGAAAAAGATATGATTTTTCAAAGAGAAGCACATTGGAGGCGAGGTTTTGGGTAGTGATTTGTTTACATCTAGAGCAGCCATGGCTGACTAACGGATAGACACGTGCATTCAAAAGTCGAGAAATTTTGTGAATATATATTCACAAAAGTAAAAATATGGCCGACGGCAAGGTTTCTTTGAGAAATAATATGACAGACGGCAAGGCCCCTCTAGTAAGACATAGTTAGAATGAAAATTAGACAAAACATGCACTGTATTTTGTCGTATTTAATTTACGGAGACGAACATAGACGTGCACATCAACGGACGTCACACATGTGATTAGCATATATGTATTTGCCTGACGTAAGCTTCACGAAATATAGTTTTAATTGCATAAAAAGAAAAACTAAGAAAAACGGGTCGAAGTTTTCACTTCATAGGCACTTTAACGTGTTTAGAAATGTTAATAGACCGGTAAGTATATTAGGGAGAGAAGATCAGAAAAACAACAAAAAAGCCCAAATAGCTAATAATAAACGACAAAGGCAACATTTTTTTTAATCTAGCTTTTCTTTAGTTGTATAGTAGGGAAAGGATTTAAAATTCGCCAAAATTCGCTGAAACTGCATACAGACAAAGCTAAGCCTGACACAGATTATGAACACCAGGTAAGTTGTATTCATTTTATTACAGTATATTTATCGAAAAGCTAGATTTAAAAATTCCCATACAAACCTGATTATAAAATTGATATAAACAAAGCTTGGACTTCCTGTGGTAAATATCTTCATGGCTTAGTTGTTCCGGCGATTTATTAAATCCTGGAATACGCGTAAATTTGAACTTGTGAAGACTTTCTCATAGAGTTTCAACTCCTGACACATTGCCATATTCTCTCAAAAGCTAAATGTTGTAGTGTATTTTTACTGTCTCGTTTTTCTCGGCCAATGGCAATCGAGATACATGTATGGTGACCATTCGGGTGCGTGAAGAGTTTTAACTTTTTGAACTTCGCGCAGCCGTTGTTCAACAGCCAATCAAAATCTTGCTCAATCGTGTCTTACCATGCAAGACCTGCGATATTTTAGTTAAGTTGAGGAGGCACTAGGAACGAGAAGTTTACTGCTGGATGCGATGACCATTGATGCTTACTCATCATTCTGATGTTAAATATTCATAAATACCAGCAGTAAGATGGGTTCTTCACAACTCTATGTATTGTTGTAGTTTGAAGTTCTGCATCTTCTCGCTGGTATTTGTGAAATTTTACACCAGAAGTCATCGCATCCAACGGTAATTCTTTAATTTCAGATATTTTTAAAAGGTTAGATAGTTTAATATAAAAGTAAGATTTTAGAAATAATTTACAGAATTTGCATCCGTGTTGTATCGTATCCTCTGGGCTTGGATCTGTATTTACCGATACAACAAAATAGTTACTTAAAAGCTGAAACACATGAATTGCTATCAAAATACAATCGAATTAACACAATTCAAAGCAATAGGACTAAATACACAATTAGTGATTCATGTTTGCCTACATGAAGGGAGAACGATTAACAACAAGATTCGTATTTTCACGGAAGAGCTAGAACGAGTACTCAATGGAGGCTCATGCGTGGGAATTCGCTAAAAGATTTTTAGAAAATAATCCCTCGTTCTAGCCTCTTCTCGCTACTCGTTCGTTAGAATATGAAGCAATGAGTCATTCCTGCCGTGAGAAAGCGAGGTCAAAAAGAGAGGTTTAGAAAAATCTCGGCTACACCAGGGTAGTCAGGATTCAGTCGACTTGGCTCCCTGCAAATTCTGTTTACTATATTTACGTATTGAGCATATTGTAAAGTCTAAACTGTATAACTTTCGGCTTTGCCTTAATCAGTATGTTATGTACTTTTTCTTGAATAACTACTGGTATCTCTGTTTCAATAAGAAACGAATGCAGCATCATTCCCGGTGAACTCCCGGGTAAACCGTTTGAGTTGTGGTCATGCGGGTTTCAAAACTCCCCAAACGAAACAGTCACGTGCTCCGGCAAACAAACTTCAAAACGTTGTTTTAGAAAGATCGACAATCCAGGCCATTGGAGGTGGAAAATAGCATTTACAAACAGGTTTTGCTAATAACACTACCGACAAGGACGATCATCAGGCTCTTGGAGACCTCTGCTCCACATCTAGGCTTTAAAGTCCGTTGGAGTTCACCGCCGGTCCACCTTCGAGTGGAAAAACAGAATATATCCATAAAAAACACTCGACAACAGGGCCCCTCAGTTGGTTGTTCACTTACCGTTCTTCCGATTCTCTTCGGGGTTTGACGATTACTCGATAACATGCCAACCCACAAATCATGTTCAGTCTACTATACGTCATTATATATAGTATGTGTGATCGGGTCAATATTTTGGTATCATCAGTTGTTAAGCCACAGTCATTTTGACATTTTGTTTAAAATTGCAAAGTGGCTTCGGAGTTTCGATCGACACGCCCTCTTTACGGCACTTTTGCTGTTCCACACATCACCCCTTCCATCCCTCGGTACACTTCCTTGGTTTATTTCGCATATTTCGTCCCTTAGTATACTTTGTATACTCCCTCTCCTCACACAGCTGCAGTGTTTACTGTATAGCATCCCACTCCTGATGAGACAGCTATACAGGATTTTGTGGACAAACATTGAATTTGCTTCATTTCCCCGTGAGCTCACTAGGCGGGTCTCCAGTTCCCAAGTTGTCTTATTTCTCCATTATAGCTTCCACCCTTTATTTGTACCCTCCTGTCCACTTCACAGTTTGTGATTTTAGCCCACTGCTTGTCCCGTAGACTTTCATTCCTCCACCGCTAGCCACCTTCGTGAATTTACTGTACACAGTTCCCCCTCCGGCCCCTCTTATTTTTCTTTCATTCACGTATTGATACGACCTTTTACTTCATTCATATTCTCCTACATCAGTACGCTTTCTAATTCCTCTCTAACCACATTGCAATACGTTCGCGAAATAGAAGCCTTCCTCTCCCCCGTCCTCAGCAACCATTCTCACACAGGCAACCCCTATCTGGTTTACGGCTCTCCCTTTACTACATAGATATTTTTCATTTCTTATGTTCAACTTTACATATGTACATATATACATTCCTTATATATATTTTTTATTCTCCATGCCCTGTAATTGTTTTTCCTTTTATAACGTCCTTTTCACGGATTTTCTTCTAGTACATACTTTTCTATTTATTTTTTTCCTACAGGCTTTCTTCGCATATTATTTTATTCGCACATTCCTTAGTTTACCCACAATTCACTTACATTTCGCCAATCCATCCATCCATCCCCTTTTTTCGTTTTTCTCCCTTAAGGGCTGGTTCTCATATAATCGTCCCGATCCGGCTTGATTCTTTTGTTCTGCATATTAATTTACGCTTCGATTCACACCGAACAAAAGGTTCAAGCGATCGGGACGATTATATGAGAACCAGCCTAAAGCTAGCCACCAACCTTGTCAGAACCCGGCCCTGTTCGCATACCCGCACGTCACCTTATACCGAAACCACTAAAATATTATTTTCAACTTTCAATCCTTTTTTTTGTACTTTATTTATCAGTTTCTGTTTGCACAAAGTTCGCTGAATAAGATTGTTTCATTTCTGTGGTTTTTGAATTCGGCATTCCGACGACGCAGTTTCAGTGTCCTAGAATCTAGGACATCCAGTTTCATTCTCGACCCCAGACCCTTCTCTTATTTCTTACTGCGCATGCTAAACGAAATCGTAAGGCTCTGGGAAACTCCACATATGCAAATGAGGGTTGTAGCCAAAATCTGGCTACGGTTCTCACAGCGCATGCTCAAAACTCCAGAAACGAAATGGCGGACAACTCGATGTTTGAACTGTCGTTAGAGTTCGTTATTAGAAAGGCAGGGAAATAGTTAGTATAGGTAATCAAATGGGGACGAGTGAAACTTAGGGATAAATTTCACGCGTTAGTCGAAAATTACGTAGATTTTGACAAACACAAGTGAGATTTATCCCTAATTTCACGAGTCACTATTTGATTACCATTAATATTATGGAGAGCAAATTACGATCCAGAAAAACATTATTAAGCGCGCGTAGGCGGCGTTTGAAATTTCACATGTGAAATTACAAATTACGCGTGAAATTTCAAGTTGAAATTAGGGATTAATTTGTCCTCTATGGATTTTCCGGTTACTTGGCGAAATTATTTACTTCAGACACGCTTGTGTTCGTCCGACATTTTGTTTTCTCCCTTCAAATGCAAATAAATTAATTACGCACGCACGTGCTATGTCGTCATCTGCATTGTTTTATAAAACACCAATCAGGGCTCTCTAAATTCTGGAGTTTCCCAGAGCCTTACGATTTCGTCGAACATGCGCAGTAAGAAATAAGAGAAGGGTCTGGGGTCGAGAATGATCCAGTTTGTCTTACCAGGGCCACCGATTTTTCAGTTAAGCTGAGGAGTCACTGGGAACGAGGATGGACAATGCGCTGTTTGCGTAACAGATAAAAAAAACAGGTCTCATAGGTGAGACAGCCTATTCAGCACCACAGCACGGCAGTTTTACCTAGGCATTCTGCCCCTGGACTCCCGAGAAGTCTGTGATCGGTTTAGAGACCTCCCATGCAGGGCATACGGAACTGATTCATGTTACGTTCTGTATCAAACTGTAGTCTGTAAATTAATAAAGGCCTGGGACCGAGTGTGTAAATTGAATCGAATTCAAAAATAATTGTTTACATTTTAAAAATGAACCTACAATCGTTGCCAAAAGGTGTTGGCACGAAAAGACAATTTTGGTTATATCATATTCTCATTAGATTTTATACGAGTTTTCGCACCCCCTCCCCCCCTACTCAATGTTGGGTCTTGATTTGTGTGACATCTCTCTCGCAAATAAAAAATATAAAACCAAATCACTAACTGACAACGCAACATTGAACGGGGGAGAGCGGGAAGACCTGTGTTTTAATCATGTGAAGTTGTTGGAATGACAGAAAATGTGAATTCGTGCCAACACTTTTGGCAACGATTGTAGCTTGCAGAACAGGCGCTTTGAGAAGAGACCCCAGAAAGTAGGTCTTGTGAGGGAAGCGAGTTCTTTTAGTCTTCTTTTTCCATTCTCACGCGGCCAAATTATTTTATCACTTCCTTTGCGTTGAAATAATACCGAGGGCTAAAATGAACGTCACTATATGAAAGTCAAGCTTGCCGAGTTGGAATACATAAGAACTGAATAGCAAGCTTTTCAAAATCGCAAAAATAAGAGCTCACCACCTCGTTAATTTTTAGCCTGCTTTCATGCGGTAGAGGTTTGTTTTTCGCGCAGCAAACAGATCATCGAAGCGGCCGCCATATTGACCCCCTCCCCCCCTCCATTTGTCATTCGATCCCAGGTCTAAATCAGGCCCATATGGGGTTCCTTCTTGGTGTAGCAGATTCATTGTCTGATTCATTGTTTCTGGGGTTAGGGTTCTTTGTATTTCAGGGTATTGTTTTGCTTTAGAAGACAATAGTTTTCTTTGTTTTACGTCATGTGGTGATCTGTAACACCAAGAAACCCCCAATATGGCGGCCGCTTCGATGATCCCTTTGCTGCGCGAAAAAACACCTGCATCTACCGCCTGAAAGCAGTCTACGTTAATTTTGTTCCAAACGCAGTCAACACACTAATTTTGATGTGATCTTTCTTATAGTGGATTTATTTTTTAAGTTGAATAAATTTACATGCTCAATCCCAGTCCTTTTTTAGTTTACGAAATGGCTAATAGACAGACGTTTTATTAGTTTTGTACTGGAACCGACTGGAACCAACACGTGGTACCATTCAGCGCACAGGATTGGCTGGCTGCCTAATAATGAGGTTTAGAAGACATGCAATGTTTCTAACTGACAAATAATTTATTCCATTATTTTTGTGATAATTCAGATATTTACAACTATTATATTTTTCCCACTTCATCACGATCTGATGTGTAGCTAGGCTGTAATAAAGTTGTAGGCCCATACAGTCGGCCGGTGAAAAAAAAGGACGGACGTGGATAAAAAGTTCAGCCTCAATAAATAAAAAGATCTGGAAATATAGCTTGCCATACTCCAAAGCTTGTGTGAATACTTCCCTGAAATATTTCATATACTTCAGAGCTCGAACTTAACTTCTAAATCCACTAGTAAATGTCTGCTAGTGCATGGATTTTTTTCTACTAGTAAAAATCTAGAGGGTACTGACAAAATGGAATGACACATTCATGTACTCATACGTTCGTGAACTGTATCACTTTAATCGTGCATCGGGAACGAATTAAGATTATAAACTCTTCAAAAACTCATGAATAATTAATGAGCATTTTGTCCAATCAGATGAAGCAAATCAGTCACGTGCATGCTCCTTTATACCTGATAAAATCTCATCATTCTAAACAGCCCGCGGAGGGATTTGAATTCTGTCCCAGGGGGAAACGGGGTTAATGATTGAGACAATGGATAAGCACCTTGCAACTCTTGGAATTTCTATTGATGTTTTAGCTTTCCCATTGAAATGCTAATTAGGATGAACGTTTTATATAAAGAATATTAATGAACATGAAATTTTATATAAAGTTTCATCCTAATTAAGAATTCACTGATAAAGACCCAAAGATAGCAAAAAGTACACGGAACATAAGGTACCTAGATAATAAATTTTGCACTAAATTTACTAATATCAGCAGACTATAGCGAGATACACAGAGAATATTTTTAAAATGAAGTTATCGAACTACCATTACTTGTTTACCGAGCCACTGTTTAGTTCCAATTATTAAACCAAACTCAAAGCCGTAAAATAATATAAACGTGCATTAAACTTACAAACATCCTCTTCATATTTTGTGCCGGAGTCAAAAATTTAGAGTCTGCCGTCATGTCAGTCACATCGCTTTCCAAGTCTTGAACTTTATCGATGTCAACCACGACACCAAATCCTTCAAGTGCAGCTTCTTGCCCGGCTAGCTTGGTATTTGCCACACAATGCTTTCAGCATTGCGAAACTCCGCTTCAAACAACATACAGTAGTATGGTAATTTCTTCATGTCAATCCCTTGAGATGTTCGTAATTGCAGGCGGTGATTACTCGAATATTTTGCAGGCGTTGTGAATACAAAGGTTCAATGGTTCATTAAGTAACCATTGAGTTTTTGAAGCCGTTTAATAAACTCGCAGCACGTGTTTTATCAGGTCTAAAACTCTCGGGCTGCGCCCTCGAGTTTTAAACCTGATAAAACACTGCTGCTCGTTTATTAAACAGTACATCAATATGCCACGTTTGTTTAAGGTTTTCAGATTCCAAGTTGTACCTTAAAGTGCATACGAAGCGAAAATTAAGTTGAGCTAATTTTAGAATGCTTTCGAAATAAGGAATAATTAAATTTTCCATTTGTCAATATATCATCTCGTTTCAGAGAGATGCAGGTTTTTTGTAATTAATTAATTAATTAATTACAAATATGCAAATGAGAAGACCTATGACGTCATATTGTTTGCACAGCCTTGGAGACAAATCACAAATGAAGAATATCTCTACAAATATTGGATAAAAAACTATTGAAACTTTGCACATGTGGTACTATGGAAAATACATATCATTGTGCAAATTATGATATTGCCATGGCCCCAGGCTTCCACTACAAATAACACAAACTTCCCTAATTTCTCCTTTTCCAAACACAATTTTTTTGGTGGGTCCAAAATAAGATTTGGAACGATGTAGGCATTGTATGTAAGTAGTTTAAGCAACCTATTTTTTGTAAGGAAAGAAATTGGAATTTTATGTTCAAGGTGAAAGGTGCGTGGGGCCATAAGTTTCCATGGCAACACCATAATTTGCACAATAATGTGTACTTTCCATAGTGTCATACATGTGCAAAGTTTCAGTAATTTTTATTCAATCTGCAGAGATATTCTTCATTTCGTGATGTCTCCAGGCTGTGCAAACAATATGACGTCACAGGTCATTCATTTGCATATTACAAAAACCAGAATCTCTCTGAAACGATACGAGATGTTGACAAACGGAAAATGTTATTATTATTCCTCATTTCGAAAGCATTTTAACATTAGATCAACTTAATTTTCGCTTCATATGCACTTTAAAGAAGATCGACTCGCAGAAATCTGCTTGTGAAGATTTTTTTCACTCGAAAATTAAACAATCTACTAACATTTTGCGAGCGTTAATTTCGAGCCCTGGTACACCTCAGAAATGTAGCGGATATCGTAATAATGTTTTCCTATCAGTACAACCGATATATCGAACGATATATGCTTGATTTAAATTCTACTTTTTGTGCAAACGAAACAGTCATAAATATGTCCTATAAACTTAAGTAACAGTCCGCGCAAGAGGTAGGCACAATTCCATTGTTCAGATGCAATTTGCTTTCCCCACTTTAGTATTTTCTGTTTTGATAATCACAACTCATCAATCCTTAAATGATAAATTTCTGAAATTCAATCCACTAAAAATGCATTTTAAAGGTCCATTTCTTTTGTGTGAAAACATTGCGTCCAATCAGAAGAGTCCAACACAATAACCAAGAAAACGTTCAATATAAAAATGTTCCCCATATTGAAAGTTCGTCATATTAAAAGTTATGAGTGTTTTCACTAGATGCAATTCAAATCTGTTTACAAAACAATAAAAAATAATATTCTTCTTCAAGTGTAGATAGATTTTAATGTCTAAGCCAATGAGGTGGAAGATTGAAACAATACTTAGCACCTTTTTACATTCCATGCATAACATATGCCTACCTCTTGCGCGGACCATTACTTAAAGTGCCTATCACCCTTTTGCAATTTTGATAGCTTATGAACCTCCTAAAAGTTTTGAGTACTTCTGTGAAGAAAGTTTTGGTTTAAAGTGAATACTTTATGTTCTATGCTTGTTTGAAATCGTGTAAATATGATCTTTCCTGACCCATGACCGCGTAAGTAAAAGCCTGGGTCGAAACCTGGGTAGACGTCATCTTGACGTCATATAATTAATTCGGCTTTGCAATCATTTGAAGAAATACTTAACATGTTGACTAAAATTACTTTTTTCTTTACTAACAACTCAAAAACTGTGTATATTTTCCATGCATCGATGTTGTTGTGATAAAAAGGCGCCATGGAGAATAATGCATTAATGAGATGACGTCTACCCAGATTTCGACCCAGGCTTTACTTACGTGGTCATGGGTCAGGAAAGGTCACATTTACACGATTTCAAACAAGCGTAGAACATTTAAAGTATTCATTTTAAACCAAAACTTTCTTCACAGAAGTACTCAAAACTTTTCGGAGGTTCATAAGCTATCAAAATTGCAAAATGGTGATAGGCACTTTAAATAAAATATATGTGCATAACAACATTGGTAGACGTAGGCAGTGATCAACACGAAAGCTTCTTGCTATTTTGATCACTGCACATGAACAATTGATTATAGTTTCTTTTTTGTGTAAATGTTACTATTGTTATGTCTTTTATTTATCCTGCAATTATCTATCATGTTCATTAGAAAGTGTGCGAATAAACTGAAAGAAATGAAATAGCTCTGGTTCTTGTCAAAGATTGGATGCTACAGGAGGCTAACTGCAGCATGAAACAAGTTCTTGGAAATATCTCGAACACTTTTATGATTAATATAGACTGTTCACACGACACTGCTAGAAACCATTTTTTTATGAACTAGTTCCTGTGCTTGTGACTGACAAAATCTACGAACTAGTCCAAAGTCAAACAGTCAGTTAGCCTGCAAAACAGGCCCTCAGTGTTATTTCAACGCAAAGGAAGTGATAAACCCTGCAGGCTATCAGTCAGTCAGTCAGCCAGCTCTCTCTCTCTCTCAAGATTTAAGTAGCCCAACTCCAATGTTTGGTGTTCCTGGTCTCTAGAGGACTGACGCTAGTTACGAGCACTAGCTGCTGCACGGTGGAACTTTCTATATTAGTAGTAGTTTTGTATTTTCAGTTGTCGAGCACTTTTATCGCGAGCCCCTGGCTCGGGTGAATGCATGGGCAACCACTCCGTGTAAACGACTTTAAACATGATAAATTATTGTATTGTATATTATATTGTTTTAGTCTTTTCATTCGAAGAAACGTTTTAACCTGACATTGGTAGGTCTCACGTTATCTTTTTAGGAAGGCTTATATTCTAATTAATTATAGTACTTATTTGAAAACAAACAACTTATTTTTAACGTATTTTACTATTTTAACTAACTTAGCTAACGGTTAGCTTAGTCTTCAATATATGTATGTCAAGTTAACATTTTCCCCCTTATTCAGTTAAAGTTTTAATATTGATTTTTTTGTATTGTATTGTAAAGCGTTACTTGACAGTTGAAAAACGCTATACTAGTTTTTAAAGTTATAAACCGCTATTGCACAGTCTGGAAACAGCGCTACATAAAAACAAGTCGCCTAAAATTTGGCAATTGCTCTATTTTGAT
Organism: Actinernus sp. WN-2022; assembly: GCA_030867875.1. Lineage (NCBI taxonomy): Eukaryota > Metazoa > Cnidaria > Anthozoa > Actiniaria > Actinernidae > Actinernus > Actinernus sp. WN-2022. The sequence goes on from JAOWCC010000577.1 coordinate 127,001,226, forward strand.
TTTAAATTATAGAAACATATATATGGCGTCATTTCACCAGTCAGAGAGGCGTTAGTGAGATATGACGTCATTTCCATGATCTATAATCTCGAAAACCAATCAGAGCGCGCGTTAGTAAGATATGACGTCATTTTCATCATCTAGACTACACTCTCACAAAGTCATAGCTTTTGACCAGCTTTTGACCAGCGCGCTTTAGAGAGCTACTGAATACTTGAGGCTGTCACGAGCTATTGTATCACGCAGAAAGGGCGCAGAAGGAGGACACGGAAGTCCATATTAAAGTTTCGATAACTTTCCACTTTCACCAATCCTTGTGGTACTTTCCAAAATAAAACATTCTTTAGATATTTGGATAGGTGTCTTTGGTTGTCGTAGTCAAGCTACACATTCTATAAATTAACCAAACACTCTGTCTTGCAGTCATCTGGAGGAGACTTTTGACTCAGCTTCCATTCACATTCACCAGCATTGACGGGAGAAATCAGCACGATGCTTCAACCGATAACTAGTTAGTCCTCTCCATCTGAGTGTAGTTTGCTTGCTGTCGATAGAAGCTGACAAAGCAACCTAGAAATAAGCGATATATTTTAAAGAAAAGAGTAACTATTTTCGATGCAGTCATTCGAGTACGGTTAATTTTCTCAGTCATGCATAGTATACTCAACAAAATTACTCAATTATGATAGGCTGAAAGCTAGTGCATTTATAAGAGTGCAAAACTGTAGGCAATAGAGTGCACTTTGGATATTGCATGCCATATATAGAAACGTGCATATAAGGGTGAGGCTTTAAATTCTCTTGGTTGGTGGTCAAGAGAAAAATGGACTTTTACCTGACAACAGGAGCTTTGTACAGACTATATGCCAAACCCATTGCAGAGTCCTGGGGTAAATTGACCTGTTTTCGTGCTATTCCAGACATTTTAAAGTTTAGAAACATTTCTTGAAGGGAACCTCGGCTGAGAAATAATGATTGATCTCAAGTGTTTGTTATGGTGCCTAAGTCTGCTGTTGTGTTTGTCTCCAAGATATCATTTATGCACCGATATTCCTGTCGATAAAACTCATATAAATTCCCTGCACGCAACCATCTTGGATCTCATGACGTCACAGTGTTGCCCTATTGTTACACAACAAAAGAGCTATTGTTTTCTGACAATAGGGACAACACTGTGACGTCATAAAATCCAAGATGGCGGCCCGCAGGAAACCTCAAATGAGTTTCATTGACAGGAAAATCAGTGCATAAATGACATCTAATGTACAATTTACTGGAGACAAACACAGAAACAGATATTTTGTATTTTGGCGAAAATTCAGCTAGACCGACCATCCTCTCTTTCGTAATTCGACCCCAAAGCCCCAGCAATGGAGTTTGCACGCGGTCAATGTTTGTGGTAAATTTGCTATAATTTCAAACACAAAGTTTATAACTTCGTCTCGCTTCGTATTTTGTTTAGTATACTATACACATATCGCATGAATTCGAGTGCAATTTATAATAACGATTTTCATCACAGGTGATATTTGAAGATGGTACCAAAATTGTATGAGCCGCTCTGCAGTTATGGCATTCTTCGGAGAAAGCCACTCGTTCGAATTAATCCCACATTAGGGCTACTGAATGGTCAGTCAAAATTTGGAAGTGCGCGGATGCTTACAAAAAAAGATTGTGTGTTCGAATTGCTCGTACTTGCTTTGCTCGATGCTCGCGAAAGATAAAATGAATATGCTCGGTGCTCATTAAAGGTAAAGTGAATATGCTCGATGCTCACTAAAGGTAAAGTGAATATGCTTGTGCTCACTAAAGGTAAAGTGAATATGCTCGGTGCTCATTAAAGGTAAAGTGAATATGCTCGATGCTCACTAAAGGTAAAGTGAATATGCTCGGTGCTCACGAAAGGTAAAGTGAAAATGCTCGTGCTCATTAAAGGTAAAGTGAATATGCTCGTGCTCACGAAAGGTAAAGTGAATATGCTCGGTGCTCACGAAAGGTAAAGTGAATATGCTCGGTGCTCATTAAAGGTAAAGTGAATATGCTCGGTGCTCATTAAAGGTAAAGTGTATATGCTCGGTGCTCGCGAAAGGTAAAGTGAATATGCTCGTGCTCGCGAAAGGTAAAGTGAATATGCTCGTGCTCACGAAAGGTAAAGTGAATATGCTCGGTGCTCATTAAAGGTAAAGTGAATATGCTCGTGCTCACGAAAGGTAAAGTGAATATGCTCGGTGCTCATTAAAGGTAAAGTGAATATGCTCGGTGCTCATTAAAGGTAAAGTGAATATGCTCGGTGCTCGCGAAAGGTAAAGTGAATATGCTCGGTGCTCGCGAAAGGTAAAGTGAATATGCTCGGTGCTCATTAAAGGTAAAGTGAATATGCTCGGTGCTCATTAAAGGTAAAGTGAATATGCTCGGTGCTCATTAAAGGTAAAGTGAATATGCTCGGTGCTCGCGAAAGGTAAAGTGAATATGCTCGGTGCTCGCGAAAGGTAAAGTGAATATGCTCGGTGCTCGCGAAAGGTAAAGTGAATATGCTCGGTGCTCGCGAAAGGTAAAGTGAATATGCTCGGTGCTCGCGAAAGGTAAAGTGAATATGCTCGGTGCTCGCGAAAGGTAAAGTGAATATGCTAGGTACTGACAGCTGTGATAAAATAAACTTGCTCGTGCTCGTCGTAAAAACAAGATGCTCGCCAATGCTCAATTTACCATTCGGTAGCCCTCAAATTGCACTCGAACCCGTATGATTACCTAACATAATGATACGATTTACCGCCCTCTTAATAAGCACCCCCTTTCAATGTGTTTATACTAAGCGCCCCTATTCCAATTAACCCTCTCACCCATCATACCAATAAGCTACCATATTCTAATAAACGCCCCTGAAAACTTGTTACATAAACTAGTCTTGTTTTATTTCCCACACCAAACAGAAACTGGTCTTGTTGTTTTTCGTGTGAGCAATATCGAGGTTAAGGCTTCTCTGTAGTGTTCTCCTTACATGTAGTCTCACTTCTTATCAGAAAAAGAAATAAGCAGGTCCACAATGGGGCACTAATTCGAATGTTTACGGTATATTAAGAAACATGCGTCGCCTTCCAATGACCAATCAGAAAACACTTAAAGTGCATTAAAATCATTAAAATCGATTCTCCATCAAGTAAATAGTTGAAATTTTAATATTTTTTAAATTTACTTTTTATTTGAGTGGTTTCTATTTCCAATATGCTAATTACGTGACGACATGTGAGGCCAACAAAAGGTCATTTCTATCTCCTTGTGAATGAAACAATTTCTGTTTTATACAAAATATTTGGTAAAAGGCCCACGTATTACATGGATGTTTAGAAAAAATATGTATATTTCTGCCAGCACATTTTTGTATAGTCCTCACATGTCGTCACATAATTAGCATATCGGAATTAGAAACCTCTGTAACTCATCGACGCAGCACTCAAATTAAGAAATATTTTACAATTCAACTATTTACTTGATGGAAAATCGATTTTAATGATACACAATTTGGGCTCATACGCACTTTAAAAGAAGAAGCTTACCTTATCCCATATGCTCCAATTGCAAAAGAAATACAAAGTGCTACGGAGGCATCTAAGAACCACACAGACTTGTTATGTTCATATACCATTGAACTCATTATCATCCCTACAGACATGGCTGCTCCGGCTGTCGAATTGAGTCCTGGATTAAAAAAACGTCACATATTCATTTTAGCGGATCACTCCCCAGCCGTGATTTTTTTTTTCTTTTATTATCGCTTTTCACATCCAAATTTTCGAAAAATAGGATGCGGACGGAATTTCGGTTCAAGTCGAATGAAAAAAAAACAGAATTATGAACTTTCCTACATATTCGTTCGTGTTCGAAACTGGACATCGTATGATTTTATAAATCAAATCATTTACCCACAGCATTTAGGAGCTTCATGTAGCTCATTTTAAACGTGCACGTATATTCTGAGATCGAAATGCAATTCTGGAGGGGAAGAAAAACTGGGGGAGAAACCAGGCGGAGGAAGACAGTCAAAACAAGGGAGAGGACAAACAACAAACTCAACTCACACACTGAATTTCTAACGAGACCTGAACCAACCATAAGAGGCTGATCAAAGCCAGGCCCCGGCTAATTCACACATCAAATTGGAATTTAGCGTGTTGGTTTTTGTAGAGGGAGGAAACTGAACCGGAGAACCCGGAGAAAACCCTTGGAGCAAGGGCGAGATACCAACAAACTCAACTCACATATGGCGCCACGACCGGGGATCGAACCTGAGCCACCGAGGTGAGAGGCGAAGCAGTTAACCACTGTGCCAACCCGGCTCCTATGACTCAGCGTCCGGGAATCAAACCCCGGACACAGAGACAAGAGGGGACGCTCAACAACTGTTGTTTTCACGTTGTATAATGCTGCAGAGTGGCTAAAAATTAGGTACATGTATTTTGTATCAACACCTATTTTTGCCGTCGTTCGTAAAGGCTTTGCCAACTCCTTGCACGATGAGCTACTCAAGGCCTCAAGCGGATGTGTTTATACAGTCGCTCGATCGGTGTTGACGATTTAGTTAAACTAAATTACGGTAGTTAACTATTTAGTTGATGTCAATTAAATTAGTGTATCTGCAAGACCAACGGTCACAGCAAAATCAAGGGGCAATGTTACCTACAGGTTGAAAATAATGCACCTATCATCGCCCATCTCCTGGGGGGGGGGGGAACCCTGGGCTGACAATGATTATCATGGGGACTTTATGTGGGATTTGCTGAAGAATCTTTCCCAGGAGGACGGGAAAATATAGGGATTTGTATCTTCGAACCTAATACCCCACCGAGAATACAGAGGACTTTGTATAAACGTCACAAAATAGCCTTATTTCACAGTTGCCTTGATATATTTCAACCTACATGTATTAACCTGAACAACTGTTGACTCCGAGTGTTCAGTCTTTTTATACAACCTTGCTCATATGTTGCTCGGAAGGATTAGGGAGGACTGGGGCATGCGGAGCATCACACCGCGGCAAAACCCTAGGTACTTCATATATCGTTAAATGAAATGTCCCAAGCACTAATATCTTATATTCTTGGTTTGTATACGTTCTATTAGTTTTTATTTAACGATATATGAAGTACCTACCGGCAAAACATTGTGCTCCGCTGACCAAAATAACGAAGGCTCTGGAGTTCAAATACAAGTTTCCGAGGTCTTAAACTTTTTTAGTAAATAATTTTCTAACTTAGTACACTCGGTGAATTACAAATTAAGAAAACTTCAACCTGTTCAAGTTTTAGGCTTTTAAGTAGTTTTCTTGTTTTTCGCTAAATATTGTTAGTAAATACGCGTTTGTACTTAAAATTAAAACCAGGGGTGATTGCCTCTGTTTTCTTTTAGTTTTGGCGGGAAACTGGGGAGATGCGCGCGCGACCGGCTCATCAAAAGCCGTTTTGCTTTGGGGGAGCGTGTGGGGGAGCGTGGGGAGAAATGTCAAAGGTGCCCAAAATGTCAGGACTCATCTCCAGTCTACGGAACGGCCGAAAGAGAGGCCAGGTCAGGACTAAGCTATCTCGTGATCGCTGGTTATAAACATGCAGGTTGGAGTGAATTGAACCATTTGCATCCTATTTCATGCTTCTTTGGCACTTTAGATAATCATAGCCGAGTGTTCTAGAAGCATTAGTCTTCCATATATTAAGCAACATTGTATGCCAATGTTCTTGATTCGTTGTCAAAAAAATAACTTATAAATTAACCTGAATAATTATGTTTGCCCCAGGTATCTTCCCCTAGAGGGTGGGGGAAATCACAATGTTTGCAAAGGATCTTTGACAGTCCCCTCCCCTGCCCGGGATCCCCACCCCTCCCCGCAGTGGATGGCCGCTGATAGGTGCATAAAACCGTTGATTCATACAAATGTACACTAGACTTAGTCAAACAACAACGTCCCCACCGGATCTGAGGATCGATGGCACGTGACATTTTAAGTTAGGTGACGTCAATACTAAATTAGTACTAAATTTAACTGATTTGATTGGTTTAAACATTGGAGCGACTCTACTAAGGCCAAGACTAAACTATTTTTGACGAATTTCGTTGACACAATTGAAAGTGTTGTTTTACCATCTGTCTTGAGCGAATCACTGGAGATCCTGTCTGCTACCACAAACTTCATCCATGCCAAGATAGAAAATATCACAATGCTGACACCAGCTATGGCCTCCAGGCCAGAGAACTGAAAGCAAGAAATGATGGTCATACACTCACGTTTGTAAGAATTTGTAATTATTTCAAAATGAGTGAAGTTCTGATGTGAAACAGTGGCAACTGCAACAACTTGCAGCAAAAAGGCGATTCAGGTTGAGCGTTTGATGGTGTCGGATTTCGTGTTCGTTACATACATACATACAGTACATAAAGCAATGTAACTTAAGGCTGGTTCTCATATAATCGTCCTGATCGCTTGATTCTTTTGTTCTGCATATTAATTTATGCTTTGATTCACACCGAACAAAAGGTTCAAGCAATCGGGACGACTATAATTATGTTATCAATCTCCTGACATTTTTCAGTAGAAGATGACAAAGTTTACAGCATGCATTTGCAAAAGTCTCAATCTAAACATTTTCAAGGGAGCAAACCCCGAGACCCCCCAAAAAGCGGGCCTGTTCAGGTTGGGCCTACAAATGTTAAAAACCTGTATACGCCCTAGTTGTTACGTTGGTGTAAACCAGAGAACACTTGCTAAACACTACATTTTACCAACTATTGTTGATAAATGGTTGCCGATCATGTGACTAGCCCTTCATCTGTTAGTCTGTACCTGGTGTGGATGCTTTTCAACCACTAACGATCTGAGAGCTCGTACAAATATCCCAACAGAAGACACAACAAAACAAACTCCAATTATTATGCAAGCCCTGCAAGTAGAATAGAGACAAAGAAAGGTTAAGAATCACATGCTCCCTGCAGTTTTAATAAAATTTCAAGCATGTGTATACAGGAAGCAGGGCCGAAGTATGAGACCATTAATATTAGAGTTGATACTTTCAATGTCTTGTACAAAGAAAGGTTAAGAATCATATTCTCCCTGCAGTTTTAATAAAAAATCAAGCATGTGTATACAGGAAGAAAGGCCGAAGTGTGAGAACATCAATATTAGAGTTGATACTTTCAATGTCTTGTACATGTTGGTATCACCAGTTATCAGTTGTTCTAAAAGTTTTGACATCTTAACAAAATGGAGCTGTGTTCTGCAGCCTGTGGAATAGACTACAATGTACATGTACAATTGGATAAGGACGTTAAATCGTAGGCCCATCGTAGGCTTGTGGAAATGCTACTGATTAATCGGTTATTATTATTATTATTATGTCATGTATGTAGTCACTGTACTAATTTGTCCAAACTTTTGCAACCACCGCCAGCAAAACACCATGTTTCCTGACCATCGCAGTGTCAGTGCCTGCACCTGGTGTTTACCGTTGGTGGCACGAAACCACCTGAGATGGCTTTGAACCATGACAGCTGGCTGCCAGATGGCTTTGTAAATTATGTTAATCTTGAGCAATATTTGGAGTATTTAGACAGCAGCGAATTTAGATGATTGTACACAGGGGTGCCACACAGATCTGGCTTTTCCTTGACTCAATCAATTAAATTTTCCCTTACCAAATACATGAAGAAATCAGATCTAATAATGACCTTCAATCTCCCCCCCCCCCCCTTACAGCCATCCATTCCACCCATTCATTACTTAATTCTTACCCTGCAATCACATTGCAACTGTAACAAATGATACAAATGTTGATCTTTGATTGCATGACTGAGTTTCTAATGGGATCTGATACAACCATAAGAGGCTCATGATCAAAGCCAGGACCTGGCTAATTCACAGATCGAATTGGAATTTAGCATGTTTTTTTGTGGGGAGAGGAAAACTGGAGAACACGGAGAAAAACCGAGCAAAGGCAAGATACCAACAAACTCAACTCACATAACGTGCCACGTCCGTGGATCGAATTTGGGCCACAGAGGTGAGAGGCAATAAAGTGCTTACCGGTAACCACTGCACCACCTCGGTTCCCCATTTGTAAAATTCATTAATATTTCATAAGAGTACTAGCCAATCCTGTGTGCTGAATGATACCACATGATGGCCTTTGTATATCGCTATATTAGATAAGGGGATCCCATACAAAATAAGGGGACATAAGTTGTATCAGACATTTAAGTGTTGTATCTTGATGTCTCCAATCACTGACTTGACCCCTATCCTGGTCCTGTATTGATGCATAGAGACCAGTACCTCACATTATGGGATTTTTTTTGCACACTGCACATGTCTGCAATGCAAACTAAAGTGCTGAACACTACGGTATTTTTTTATGTTTTCCATCAAAATTTCATACTTTTAAAAGATTATAATTATATGTAACTGTAATTGACCATCTATAAGCTGCACCTCCACTTTAGGCTTGTGATCTTACATTGTAACTTGAGATCAAGTTGTAAACTTTAAGGAAATATACCACTTACAAGCCAACCCCAACCTTAGCGAACTTAAAGAAACATTATACTTTACTTATGGTTACACAGTCTACAACTTTACATGTAGAAGTATGTTTACCATCAAATATAGTATTAAAATAAATAGAATATTCATATCCAATCTGTATGGGATTTACAATGACTTGCCTAATGGCTAATCGCCATTTGTAAATGCCCATGAACAGATCTTCCACTCATATTGTACATTGTATCTAATTACTTGTCTTCTGTTCAGAATTTCCTGCTAACTAATTTGGGGTCGATATCAGTGTGATAAACCCATGAATAAAATCTGTATCAACAGTGAAGTGATACGATATCACTTCATGGGTTATATTGCCTAATCTAATTTCCTGTAATAAATAACTTAGAGCAATCAAATTGCTTGTATAATTTTTTGCTGAATGCTGAAGCCAGTTTCCTGCCAAGACAGGCTAGACGTCCATGCTCGCTTTGCTGTTTTCTGAAAGAAATGGCGGCTTCTAAACTAGTCTGAGGTTTGTGGTCATTTCTGAAGAAAAAATTACATTGTTTCTTCAACAAAATGAAAACAAAAACACTGCCAGAAAAACTAATGAAGACTTGGCATTATTAAAAACTTTTTTAATAAAAACAACAACAAGGAACCTGAAGAATTATTGCCATAACAATTGGATGCTTGCTTAAAATAATTCATGCTTGGCGTGCATAAACAAAGGGTTGAGGTGAGCCTTTATTGTGCTGTAAATGTTGTATCGACTGATATCAATCGTAAAAATGTAATAAACAAATTATGACATTGAATCATGTTAAGAGCCTAATATCGTTTTTATTCACTCTTTTCTAATACCATATTGCTCACTCCCTCAATTAGACTCACTCGTTCGCAATATGGCATTAAAAACTTGTGAATAAAAGCGATATCAAGCTCTTAACGCCCTGACCTGTGCAACTCTGTTGAGGCATGCATGCTTACCGTCTTTCTCTTTCCCGTGAGTACCCTTGACCTGTAGCTCCCATAAACCGCCAAATGACCACTAAAGTTGTAAGGACATCCAGAAATGAGTCAAACTAGATGTTGGAAAAAAGGGAAATAGAAGAAGGTGTAATATAACTATTAAACTGAGTGTGTATTATTTAACAAGAACACTGCAGTTTGGTCCTGTTTTGCTGTTAATTTGGCACAGTGGAGTACTTACTGCAAAACCAAAGGCTGCTGAACTCTTTGCAAGACTTGATACAGCTAAAAGTGCAGGTAACAAAAAAAAAACATTGATTACACACATTTCACTCCCCTTTATTTAGGGAAGTTGAGTTGATAAATATACTGAGGGAAAAACTCACTTCTCTGCTCTGTGTTTTAAAACTACATGTAAGCTGTTAAACAGGATGAGGTCAGACATTAGCCCATCTACATTTGTAGTTATGTACATGTACAATGTAGCAATAATAAAAGTAATGCTTACAGGGGTGTAGTGAGAGGGGCCCAGCCACCCCCCACCCCCCACCCCCCCTTGTGATTTTTTTGTTGATTACCCAGCATACAATTGGAGGTGGGAGCAGGAAATTGTGGTGGAGTGAAATGCAGTCTAAACATGGCATGGTTCACAGTCGCTTGGTGTGTTTTGTGCAAAAAAAACTGTGGTGGTTGGAAAGATTAAAGAGTGTTGATTTTGTGTTTGCGTTTGATTTCAAGTGCAAATGGGAAGGATTTTTGAACCGATTTTCAGCTCCTCAAAATTTTTGAAAATCAATTGAAAGAAACAAGACAAGGTCTCCAAAACAAATGAGTTTTTCTCCAAAGTAGGAGAGTCAAGCGATCCCTGATATACATGTAGCTCTTGCTTTGAAGTCATTCATCCCTTGAAATAATATCGCAACATCGTATTTCCAGCATGTCTAGGTTTGATGCAATAATTTTTCCCATGTACATGCTTCATATTGGCCGCTTTTGGTGCCTGTAGTGGCGAAAGGGCATATTTCTATTCAAAACTTTGTTCTTTTACTTCCTTTGTGAAAACATAGTAAAATATTGTACTTTACTTATAAGTTCACACAAAGGTTTATGTGAAAGTTGCTGAGTTGAGTAAAATTATGTCACTTCCCCTGAAAATTGGCTGGCCTGCTGTTTCCAGATTGGGCTTCCTGTGGTGCATGTGCCACAGGTATCCCAATCCAAAAACAAATGAGCACAAAAACCACCAAAGAACAGCTAACAGGCTAATTAGGATAATGGCACACATAAAAATTCAAGATTCAACAGACCCCCAAAAATATGACTTCCATTCATCATCGAAAAAGATTTTGACAGGAAAAACATACGATAGCAGATACGCAAAAATATCATTACTTTATATCTCAAAATTTGATCGTAGGGGCACTAGCTTTAAAGCTGATAATACTAAAACACTGCAATTACATGTACACAGGAATGTACAGATGGACTAAGCCAAGGGGTCAAATGACAAAGAAATGCAGATTTCAAACCAAGTTTACTTACATGTAGTAGTAAATACACAACTGCAGGAAAAAGTGATTTAATTTAAGTTTGAATAATTATCTTTTAACTGCCTATTAACTGTTAGCCAACAATGGCTGGGGTCACACTAGAGGGTATATAACACTGATTTCTTTTGTGTGCAGTTGCTCTAGTGCGACCACATCCAATGATTATTAACTTCCATGAACAATATTTCACTTAATTGTCACATGTATAAATAGGCACTATCTATAGGTAGATATAATCACTGTTTGTTTAAAATAATGTTGTGCCTTAATTAATAAATGCAATGCGCAGTAGGAACATTAGAAATAAAATGTGCAGAGACAGGAAGTTATTTATTTCAAATTTATGTTTAAGTATACATGTACATGTATACTCAAACTGTTAAAATAATGCAAAGTATGATGCACTTGATTGTGTGAGGGCATGGAGTGGAATTATAATAAGCATGACAAAGAAATTATGGTCACGTTCATTAATTTGCTGTGATGTATTTTTCTCGTTTTTCTCCTGGGCCTGATTAAATTACAACTTAACTCTAGCATTAACTTGCCCATCTGGCAAGTGACTGACAGCTTGCCCGACATGAAAATCTACTAGTCCCAGACTTAATTGGGCACAAGATTTGTTGAGCACTCTGGTAATATTGTTTAGGTGAATAGCTACATGTATGTACACGTAGGTCTCAACAACAGATGTAAAAAATCATTCCAAGCTCGTCAGGTATAATGTCTACATCTGGCTGTTTCTCAGATACATTATGTACATCTATATACATTTCTACCTATTGGTTGTTTGCAACTGAGTTTACCAAAGCAATTTGCCTCAATAAAATATGATATAAAAATATGTAAGAGGTCATGAAACCAGAAACAAAATAATACACAAATTCTGAAGCAATAGTGTACCTCGCTACTGAGTTGTTGGGGAAATAGAATGTGAACAATTACGTAAATTAGCATGCAGCTGTTACATACATGTATGTATATTCGTGTACAACTTTGGTATATGGCACCATTATAAAAACCATGGTTCTGTCAAATAATTAGCTGAATTTATAAACACAATCAATGGGAAACACTTTAAAACTCTTTGGATGCAACTTTTGAGGATTCAATATTCATTAAGTTTAAAAAATGAAATTGGCACAAATATACAATGTACATAAATTTTCACATCATCCCTTATTGATGTCTACAAAATTTAGTATGCTGACCATTAAATTATGCAAAATGAACAGCTTTCTAGATCTTTATACATTTACATGTAAGATATGTTAGAATTTAGATGATGTCACGTAATAATTAAGAAAACGATCTACAGAACTGATTTCAATCTCTCTTAGCATTAGAGTACACTGGAACTATACACTCAGGGTCTTAAAGTTACAGAGCAGAATTAATGTGCTAAACCTTTACATACATGTATAGTCAAACTCCAACATAAAATAGTTATATACCTTATTCTACAAGTGGCAAATGCTGTAATACATGAGAGTGCAACAAATGCAAGTGTACAGTCATGTACATGCATGTATTTGGATAAATTCACCACAAGAAGATAAAACTGGATTTCAAAGCTGCCATATAAGATTATGTTTATTGTTGACAGTGATACATGTACATGTATCACCAAGGGCTACATGTAAAAATTATGGAGTTTTAAGCAAATGATATACATGTATAAAAAGTGACATGAATGGGATGTTTTTTTTATATTATATACAAAAAGTCATGTGTATTTCACATGTGAAATCACTTTTATGTTGTCAGGATAAAACCCAGTAATTTATTGCCTGGTGAATAATAAAGTATATGTCATGTGTTCTTCGTGTTGACATTTAGCTTAGATATAAACTAGTTATACATGTATGCATGTGACATACCAAGAGCAGCAACACCAATCACAAATGTACAGAAGAGTGATGCATACGACACTGCAAGTGCAGCTCTTCTCCATTTCGCTGCCATTTGACTGGGTAGCTGCTTTTCTTTGTGTAGGAGGTAATCTGTTGATTTTAAAATATATTTGTAAAATTCATAAATAATTAATGAGGATGTAAACCAATCCCAGCTCAGTATTAATTCAGATCACATACATAATAAGTACTGTAAATCTCAATAAAATTATTAATGAGTAAATTAACTTTTGATAAAGATTTTAATAAGTATGCATAACTTATGATAAAGATCTGTAACTCCTATGGGACATACATGGTCATTTCAAGTTCCATAATTGACCTGTAACAAAACGAGCAGGGGACTGGGACCGAGTTTATCAGAATAGCCCACTTCCACGATATGCTTTACTTGTCACGCACAAAGGTTTCAATACGAGGCCCATGCTAAATTAAATTTAAATTATAAGCAATTGAAATTTCTTTGTCCCTCCAAAATTTTACAATGAATGTATGGTTTGGAGGGATGTCCAACATTAAAAAATAAGAGTTTGTATGGGAAAATTGACATATTTAATGCCCTCTAGCATCGTCAATATTGAGCCAAGGTTTACCAAACTTTCCAGACTAGCTAAGTTTGATCTGTTCTTTTGGAAAATAAAGCTCACTTTGACTACAGTAGTTATTAATTGAATTAGTTTTATGGACTCAGTTCTAGTCCCCCGCTCATTTTGTTACCGGCTAATTAGAATCACATAACAATAATGTGCATTCCAATTATTGTTTCATTTCACAAGCACAATAAAATATTTGCATCCGATCTTTATGGTCATTTACAATGGCTCACCAAAGCAGCTGACCATTGTAAATGTCTATAAAGACTGTCAACTCATATTCTATCTACCACTTAAAATAGTTGCCTTTTAATGGATGCATTTTATTACTAATAAATAGATAACCAATACTTATTCACTGGCAAATGTAACACAATGATTCAGGGACTCAGAGTTGTTGTCCCAGTTGTGTCCGTTTAATAAGGGGTTCTAAATTTAAAATCAGCTCAGAGAAAAAAGTAGTGAAATTAAAGTTTTGAAGAAGAATTCAATCCCACAATGACTTCAAACTTGGGTTGATTAATAGTTAATTTTGCTAAAATTCTAGACAATTTTGGTAAAAATCAAACCCAAATAGAAATCAAAACCCAAAAAAGTCATTAGCATTTAATATTCCTTGATTAAGAAAGGGTCTAGAGATGTCAGTAAATTGTCAATAAATTATTACAATTTCGTCTATTTGTTTACCCACCAAGAAAATACTATTTTAATTTGTTGAATTTGTCAGCTGTCAGTAAATTGCTGGGTTGCGAGTGGCGTCAACGTCGCCATGGGCTTATCGCAGTTCGGCCATCTTGGATAAAACAATAGTTTTGGCCCCAGTAGCCTCGCACTGGTTGGTTTCAGAACGAGTTTACCGGATGAAAACAAAGGGTTTTTTTCTCCTGGGACTCAACATGGCCGCCGTGCGATAAAAGCCCATGTTGGAGCATTCCTTATTAGCATCTTTTGTTGTTATGTCCTCTATTAAACAGAAACAGAAACTCGGCCTCACGGTCTGCCAGACTCTGGCCATCTGGGGATTGATTGCAACCCAAGAATTCACAGTCTATCGATTAAAATGTCGGCTCTTTCAGTTTTTGTCAGACAAACCCCATCTACACCCTCAATAAACTTCACAGTATATATATTCTTTGAAATATTACTTTGCTGAAATTAAGTTTATAAAGTCGAGATTTGCTCATTAAATAATAACGCTCTTCGAATGTTTTTGTGGAATATTCATGAAGCGCTAAAATGACACACTGACGTATATGATTGTATCACGTTCAAACTCGAACATTTTACGTTTTCTATGAAAGGGCTTTCGATAGAAAATTATCAAAAAGTAGATTATCTCTTTGGAGAAATCAAATAAAGATTGGAGGCTAACCATTGCTAAACTATTCCCTTAAACAGCGATTTCATTTCCGTCTCGAATCTTGATTGAGAAAGCTAGTTTTTTTAAATAATCAGCGGGCGATTTCATATATTTATTATTAAAGAGTTCCCTGGTAAACGTTTCCTCTTTTTCTAAACATGGATAAGTGTTTAATAGGTAGGGAATTCAATCATCACTCACTGATTCAGTATTCCAAAATAATAACAAACAAGTTGGCCAGAGTCAGAGACAGAGTTGATCGTCAGAGGATGACAATAACTAAAGTCAAAGAGCTTGTACCGCCCAGTAGCTAGAATTATAAAATATTAATGGTAAAGTGAAAAGCCCCCAAAACAGCAAAGTCCTTTCCGACACAAGCTTTATAAAGAAAAAAGAGTAATCACACATTAGATTTCACTATATGAGCAAAATTTACACGTTAGATTTACATACCGTCATCAATAGCGGAGATGCAAGGAACTGGTCCCTCCACATTTTGCCGTTCTAGTTTTTCGGATTTAACATCTGTGAGGATAAGACTTGACCCATAGAGAGTGGGATTATCCATTTTTGGTTTAACAGGTTCTGCATCCCATGTAAGGATTTAAAACCCCCATTTTCGACGATGGTTTCTTGCAGCCGGTATTATTCACTCCAGCTGAGCCAATTTACTAGAAAGACAGACTCGTTCCCAGGGGTCTTCACGCGCCTTGCTGACCAGATGGCGGCTTGTTCTTTTACCCACAATCCATTGCGCGCGAAAAACTTTTGCAGGAATGCAATCACGTGGTTGTACTGGACAATAAAATATAAATTATTTAGATCGGGAGTGTTACTAGCAAACCTGTTTGTAAATCGGCAGGTACAAAATGCAGACTGGACAATGAAGACTCGAAAATGCAGACCAGACAAAATCAACACAAGAAACATCCGATCGGTCTGTAACAGGGATAACGAGCCAGAGATCATCAGAAATCCAAATCAGCGTGAGGTCTGGTTGCTATGAAGTGACGTCACAGTTTAGAAATCGAATAACATTTTGCGGTTTTGTTTTATTTACCTTTTAAGTGAGTACTGACAGTTAGGTGAGTAAAGCTAGTCCTGGCTAATATCAGGGATGTAGGGAAGTTAAATTTTGATTCCGGTATGCATTGTTTTATTTCTGATTTAGTCTGCCATTCAAGTCCGTATTCACAGCCAGGATGAATGTTGAAGCTGTGCGCAGAGTATTTTGCTTCAAACTGACCGTCGTTATTAGTATTTCTATAGCTTGGACATTTCATCAACAAGAGTACAGATAAATCTTGGGAGCAAAATATATATGAGAAACCGAAGGATTTTGCGAAAGACTAGTCGATGAGAAAAATGGTGAGTTTCGCAGTAATCGACTCTATATGGATTACACAACGGCTAAACCAGTATTGCTTCTCCGCATCAGCTGCGCTATTAGGAGTAAACAATTTGGATTTATGCCTTGGATTGAACGTTAGTGACTTTGCGAAGGTGGTAGTGCTAAAAAGTGGCGTACATCTACATGGTAGGAAATTCCCGCCAAACCAAGTCTTATGATTGCTTACACAGAATCAGCTAACTGCAAGGTTTTAATTGAGAAGCAGCCACGAGGAAACATTGATCCTGACGAAATAAACAAGCTCAAGCTACAGATTTCGACCCAAGGACACTTCGGTACTCCTAACTCAGGGTTCAAGCGACGAACATAATAGACCGGAGTTGAACAGCCTTCTAAAAATGCGGCCAATTAAATGAAAGCTAAACAGGACAGAGAAACGTGACAGTGGGAACCGAAACACCATTTAAAAGAAAACCTAACTATTACTGAGTTATTATGCTCATATTTACATTAGAAATGAGAGAATCCAGTAAGACTTAATATTTCAAGCTAAAGTTCTATATCCCCAGTTGGTTCATCCAGCGGGAAGTCCTGGCAGCTTAGTCTGCCTGAGCGCTTCAGGGATATAGAACTCATTTTTTTCTAGCGTCTCAGGCAAGTTTACTAAAATAAGATTGATTTCAAGTTAGTTCTATATACAGCTGGTTCATCCAGCGGGAAGTCCTGGCAGCTTAGTCTGCCTGAGCACTTCAGGGATATAGAACTCATTTTTTTCTAGCGATTCCGGCAAGTTTACTAAAATAAGATTGATTTCAAGTTAGTTCTATATCCCCAGTTGGTTCATCCAGCGGGAAGTCCTGGCAGCTTAGTCTGCCTGAGCGCTTAAGGGATATAGAACTCATTTTTTTCTAGCGTCTCAGGCAAGTTTACTAAAATAAGATTGATTTCAAGTTAGTTCTATATCCCCAGTTGGTTCATCCAGCGGGAAGTCCTGGCAGCTTAGTCTGCCTGAGCGCTTCAGGGATATAGAACTCATTTTTTTCTAGCGTCTCCGGCAAGTTTACTAAAATAAGATTGATTTCAAGTTAGTTCTATATCCCCAGTTGGTTCATCCAGCGGGAAGTCCTGGCAGCTTAGTCTGCCTGAGCGCTTCAGGGATATAGAACTATTTTTTTTCTAGCGACTCCGGCAAGTTTTAAATTACCAAAATAAGATTTATTTCAAGTTTGTTCTATATCCCCAGTTGGTTCATCCAGCGGGAAGTCCTGGCAGCTTAGTCTGCCTGAGCGCTTCAGGGATATAGAACTCATTTTTTTCTAGCGACTCCGGCAAGTTTACTACTGATTAGTTCTATATCCCCAGTTGGTTCATCCAGCGGGAAGTCCTGCAGGCAGCTTAGTCTGCCTGAGCACTTCAGGGATATAGAACTCATTTTTTTCTAGCGATTCCGGCAAGTTTACTAAAATAAGATTGATTTCAAGTTAGTTCTATATCCCCAGTTGGTTCATCCAGCGGGAAGTCCTGGCAGCTTAGTCTGCCTGAGCGCTTAAGGGATATAGAACTCATTTTTCTCTAGCGTCTCAGGCAAGTTTACTAAAATAAGATTGATTTCAAGTTAGTTCTATATCCCCAGTTCGTTCATCCAGCAGGAAGTCCTGGCAGCTTAGTCTGCCTGAGCGCTTCAGGGATATAGAACTCATTTTTTTCTAGCGTCTCCGGCAAGTTTACTAAAATAAGATTGATTTCAAGTTAGTTTTATATCCCCAGTTGATTCATCCAGCGGGAAGTCCTGGCAGCTTAGTCTGCCTGAGCGCTTCAGGGATATAGAACTCATTTTTTTCAAGCGACTCCGGCAAGTTTTAAATTACCAAAATAAGATTTATTTCAAGTTTGTTCTATATCCCCAGTTGGTTCATCCAGCGGGAAGTCCTGGCAGCTTAGTCTGCCTGAGCGCTTCAGGGATATAGAACTCATTTTTTTCTAGCCTCTCAGGCAAGTTTACTAAAATAAGATTGATTTCAAGTTAGTTCTATATCCCCAGTTGGTTCATCCAGCGGGAAGTCCTGGCAGCTTAGTCTGCCTGAGCGCTTCAGGGATATAGAACTCATTTTTTTCTAGCGACTCCGGCAAGTTTTAAATTACCAAAATAAGATTTATTTCAAGTTTGTTCTATATCCCCAGTTGGTTCATCCAGCGGGAAGTCCTGGCAGCTTAGTCTGCCTGAGCGCTTCAGGGATATAGAACTCATTTTTTTCTAGCGACTCCGGCAAGTTTTAAATTACCAAAATAAGATTTATTTCAAGTTTGTTCTATATCCCCAGTTGGTTCATCCAGCGGGAAGTCCTGGCAGCTTAGTCTGCCTGAGCGCTTCAGGGATATAGAACTCATTTTTTTTCTAGCGACTCCGTCAAGTTTACTATTTAGTTCTATATCCCCAGTTGGTTCATCCAGCGGGAAGTCCTGGCAGCTTAGTCTGCCTGAGCGCTTCAGGGATATAGAACTCATTTTTTTCTAGCGACTCCGGCAAGTTTACTATTAGTTCTATATCCCCAGTTGGTTCATCCAGCAGGAAGTCCTGGCAGCTTTGTCTGCCTGAGCGCTTCAGGAATATAGAACTCATTTTTTTTCTAGCGTCTCAGGCAAGTTTACTAAAATAAGATTGATTTCAAGTTAGTTCTATATCCCCAGTTGGTTCATCCAGCGGGAAGTCCTGGCAGCTTAGTCTGCCTGAGCGCTTCAGGGATATAGAACTCATTTTTTTCTAGCGTCTCAGGCAAGTTTACCAAAATAAGATTGATTTCAACTTAAGTTTAATAGTGGCCGTCGAAGGCTGTCATAGTTAAAGGGATTAGAGATAACTCAAGCTGCGTTTAATTGATGGGAATGTAGAGAGTTGACTAGGACCCCACAGAGATCGCAGAACTCAGGTCTGCGATCTCTCCGGGGTGCCGAGTCAAACATTGGTTGCTAAGAGCATCTGGCTCGTTATGCGGGCGGCGGGTGAGGCGGGCGGGCGGGCGGCGGCCTGATTTTCAGACGGTACGAGGTCCTCCGCCCTCACTCGATCTCAAAAGGAGGTTTATTAAAATGTCACATGAACTAACCCTAACACGTACGGCCCCTACAACTTACTCCGTCAACGTTAACTGTCACCCAAAAAAAGTTTCCACCTTGAGCCCCAGACCGGTAAACGCAGTTTAGTGTTTAGGACTAGGTTGTAGCTCGAGTTAACAGGTAAAGGACTGGACGATTGTCTTGATAGGGCTAAGTACAAGAAAATTTACCTGTGATCCTCAGCCCCTCCAAGAACAACAGGAAATCCACTAATTTATATATAATTGGATAGTCTGCTTTGGGCTTCCTGTGCACATAGACAAGAAAGGAAACGCTGATTCAACGGTAGAGAATTTTTTCTTCCAATATTTCGAAAGAGGCTTAAAACCTAGCGCCCAGGGGGGTTCTTCAAGGTAAAAAGGGTAGGAGTGACCGTCGGAAAACCTCGAAAAATACCCTAAAAAATACCAAACCGTGAAAAATTCCCACTCTAAAATATGCCTCATGGTCTAAAAATCACTCTAAAATGTATTTCTCTTGACCAACCCCTAAAATATACCGGATCGCAGATTTCAAATCCTAAAAAATACGACGATCACCCCTACATTACAATAATAATAATAATACCAGCCGAAAATAGGAAGATATAAGCCCTGGCTAATTATATTTCTTACGAAGAGACTAGAGGCCATAGACAAAGGATTCCGGAATAAAAATTTGATTTGATTTATTTGTCATGGTGTATTGGCCGTTCAAAGTTGCCGAAAACCGTGTCTTGGGTTGCCCGTGGACGTAAAATCAAGCGCGCTTTACAAAATTGGTACTGGGTCTAATTTGACGTCATCAACAGAACACGCTCGCTGTGCCATTGCATGAAAGGCCATGCCGAATAAAGCTCTCCGAAATGTTTAGCACGATATTATCATCTTTCTCGATTATCTATTCAATTATTTTGCAAATAAGCCAACGTTTTAAAGCCGCAAAGAGACGAGTTCTGTTGATGACGTCACGTTTTATTTTCGTCCCAGTCCCCGAAGGTGCGCGGAAATGATTCTATATTTGGAAGTTTAGTCGCTAAAAAAATTATGAAAACATTTTTATTTAAATATTTCGGAATCTACCTTTTAAGGTCTAAGCTTTAAATAAAAAGCATAATTGGCCAGGACTTATTTGCACTTTAACTCCCTCATTTTCCCCCTCCGGTCAGTACCACAGGTAACCCAACTCCTATTTTCTTTGTCTTTTCTCTCGTTTTTCCTATACAGTCGCCTTCGGACGAGGTTAGAAGAGAATATATGATTTTTACCGTGTTAGGTTCGCAAGGAATTGTGGGCAAATGTACAGAACGATACACTACCATGAAGTATATACCCGATTGGGGAAAAATGAAAAAGGAAAACGATGGAACTGTAAAAGAGCATGGAGTAGATTTCGTATGAGTACTGTAACTTACTGTACCGTATCTAGGTAATTTGATTGAATCAGAAAGACAAACTGAACAATGGGGAAATCATTTCAATTAATTGGTGCATGTACGTGATGATGATGTACTTTATTGGCACCTTTATATACAGCAGATGGCAATAACGTTGCATTATGCATTACAAGAGCACTCGTGATAACTCAGTGAAACAATATAGGACTTATACAGGCCCTTAGGCAAAATAGAGGCTACTTAGCGCTCTCAAATTTACACTGTTAGGGACTGGTCATTAATTAGAGGGGGGTCTGGTGCAAATGAAAAACGTTTTCAATTTTTGATGACCCCTCCCCCCTCTAGCTTACTATGGCCCCCTAATTTGCTGCATGAAAACTGGTGACCCTCCCCCTATTTGCACCAGCCCTCCCCCGTCTAAATAATGACCGGACACTTAGTTACGGATATTTAATTATAGATCTTAACTGCATGCCAATATCGTATTAAAACAACTACTTAATTTGCTGTTAAATGAGCTACTTTCATAGGCGGGTTGATGATTAGTAATAGATTCTCACCGGAGGCCCTCGCTCCCATTCACCCCAGGCTGCATTAAGTTATGGGAAGAAACTAGCCCTACGGCGACCACTTGCCCGTAGCTCAGCAGACTAGGGAGCCGTCACGTTACGGGTAAATGGAGAGCCAAACCGCTCTCTTCCCATAACTCAGAAAAACCAAGATTAACAAGCTTTCGAACTACTGAATCACTAAGTTGCAATTGAAAGGCGGGTCTAAAGCCATCAAGGTTGTTTAAAGTTCTGTATGAGGAAACTGCCTCTTGAGCGGAGTTAGCTGATGAGGTTCCAGGCGCCTGGCTGGCTGCCAAGACGGATGCCGGGTTCCCTGCCTTGATCGTCCTTCCCAAGTCGTTGTAGTGCTCCACCATCTGTGCGGACCGCCAGCCAATGTGCTGCGCTATTGCATCCTTTGGGATTCCTAGCAATTCCAGGGTGATAGAGCACCCAGAAAGGACGCTATGGGGAGTTTCCCCTTCATCGATACTTAGTTCCTTGAGGTATCTTTTGAGACGGTTGTAGACCGCGGAGCCCACAAAAGGATTTTCGGAAATGTGACCTGTCCTTGTGACGTTACGGAATAAGTAGCCTCGCGAAATGATGAAGCGGCAAATGTCGAGATACAGCTTAAAGTTCACCACGGGACAGATGGTGGACTCACTACATTGGCGTACGGCAAAGGAATGGGTCGAGTCACCATGCACCGTTTTTCCGAATGTATGGTTCACCAGTAGACCGGAATCATCGGGAAAGAAAAGAACTTCCTTAGACTTT
Organism: Actinernus sp. WN-2022; assembly: GCA_030867875.1. Taxonomy (NCBI): domain Eukaryota; kingdom Metazoa; phylum Cnidaria; class Anthozoa; order Actiniaria; family Actinernidae; genus Actinernus; species Actinernus sp. WN-2022. The sequence continues at coordinate 127,023,306 of JAOWCC010000577.1, forward strand.
GCCCTTCCCAAATCGGATGACCGGTCTCCTGCGAAGAAGTCGATTGAAATGAAACTCAGATCTCTACTGAGTACGTAAAGAGCTGCGGGGCTGGTGTCGGGTTCCCTTAGCTTGGATTAAATGTGTCGCACTATCGCTGTAGGTTTATCCGCGAACATCGGTATGGCTTTCCGCGGTTGCACTATGGCCTGAGCTTGCTCCTCGCGTACACACTTTAAGGTCGACACACACGAAGGGACAAGTCCCTGGGATTTGTCCCCTCGTCTGAACTAAGAAAAATATTGTCGCCGGGACAAAATTTTGTCCCTGGGACTTGTCCCTTCAAATCAAACTGGTTTGAATTGAGGGGACAAGTCCGGGGACAAACTGACAAGATTTTACCTAGTTCACACGAAGGGATTTGTCCCCGGGACTTGTCCCTTCGTGTGTGCCGACCTTTAAGTAAGCTTTGATGGAGGGGTGCGAGGCTGGATTGCCGATACCCAACCGGTCGTCCCACTCGCCACCCAGGCCAGCTTGAGTTAAGATAGCTCTCAGCTTTCCGATATGAGGCTATCAACCGTGACTGCGACCAGGCGAGTCGGAAAAGCACAAGAGTGGCTTCGGCGTTGTCCCAAGCTAGGGCAGGAGAACCGGTGGACCGGAGTCCTTCCCGAGTTGTCTTTCCAAACAAGGAACCTCCTGATGTCGAACGGGGAGGCGGACGCCAAGCACTTGGGCAAAGGTAGGGATGAGAAAAAAGTTTCAAGTTGGTTCTGCAAAGCCGACTTTTGGCGCTCGTAACCTTTATTGGATTTTGCAGCTGCCTGTTGTGCCAACCTACTGTCGATGGCGCCGAGGTAAATTTCCACATGATCTTTGGGGTCATCCGGCATAGTAAGGGCCGTGCGGAAACCGCTGACAAAAAATAAAGTCACAGTCGTTGAGGTAGGAGCAGTCAGGGCAAGGAGCAGCCGGTTTCCAGATTCTGGGCCGCTGGCTCTGTGGGCAAAAGGGGCAAATGACTGTTGGTTATCCGGAAAGCAAACACATCCCACTGCAAGGGGCGCGTAACGAAGCCATTATGAGGGGAGGGGAACAGCAATATCCTGGCGTCCCCTTTCTTGCCTAATTGTATGTAATCGCTTTCCCGGGAGTGGAGCAGGGGCCACCAGTACGGGATAGGAGAGAGCTTGGGAACTACAATCGTAAAGGTACACAAAGCACTGCTCAGGTGACGAACAATCGGGCCTACCAGGACGAAAGGCGGGAACACGTAGACGTTCTCGTATGGCGGGATTGCCTGCGCAAATGCGTTAATTCTGTACGAGGCGGGTGTGGCAAACGGCGTGAAATGAGGTAGAGGCAAGCCGGAGCGTCCAACCTGAGCATTACAATCAAGTGCCATCAAATCGACGGTATGCGGTCCAAAGAGACGTTCGATCTCTTCCCAACACTTGGAGGCCAACACGCAGTCTTTGTCAGATAAGACGCGAGAGAGCCTATCCGCAAGGTTCTCGGCTGATGGTACGTAATACAGGTTGATGGAGATATTCTGGGATAGGGACACATGATATAACCGTTTTAGGGCATCGTTCAGGCTTTTGCTTTTCCCGCCCCCGTTTCTCCAGGCTTTGATGAAAGTGATAGAGTCAATATGAGCGTCCACTCGGCAATTGGAGACGGTTGTACCAGGCGGGATCCACGAGGGTCGTCTATGACACCACCCCAAGCGTACAGAGACGCATCGCTAGACACTTTAACAACTACGTGATGTTCCTCCAACCACGGAAGATGGCTGTCCCACGTTTCGAGGAAGCGCCAATGCTTGATTTCGGCTAGGAGATCCCCCTTTACTTTAATAGGCCGGCCAGATCGGCCTGGCTCCGACGTGGCACGAAAGATCTCCCTGGTATAGAGCTGGGCGGCTGGGACAGCGATGCAGAAAGAGGAGATTTTATCAGCAAGTCATTGAAGGATTTTGACCGAGGTCGTACGGTTGCTAAGGATTGACTCGCGCAGTCTCGTAAATTTGGCTTTTTTGTCTTCCGGCAGAATGAAGGCTTGGAGATCGGAGTCACACATGCAGGAACCTCCAAAACGTTACTCTTTTCTGTGGTATCACAACTGATTTCATCAAGCCGATGAAATAATCCAGTGAAACTAAGGTAAAGCAAACTATAAAGGCGGCTGCTTCTGCCAGCTCAAAATCGAATCGATGGAGTGGCGGTTCCCGATGTCCACGTGGGGCCAGCTGGCCGACGTGCCGGTCATCAATATACTGGCTGCATGGGACACCCCATGAGCGGACGGCGCTGGTGGCTGCCATGCCAACTGTATGGTAAAGGTTGCGCTGGATTTCCTGCCAAACGGTATCGTATTTTACGTAAAGTACCAACCTTTCCATTCTAGGCCAAAAAAGGACGAGCTCTCAGGGGATAGCCGGACTTTTGTCTTCAAATACGGTTTGGAAGTGTGATTTTGACACATAACGTGGTAGGTTAGAAATGTAATCCAAGGACCGAATGGAAGGTCTATAACCCATAAATTCAAAAAACGCTAGTCATGGCACATTCGAGGCTTCGACGGCTCGATTTTAATGGGGATGACAAGGTGAGGTGGCTCGATAGCACCTACTTTACCCCAAATGGAGAGAGAGCCGTTACTAACACGATCCAGGATAGTCTTGCCGATGAACTCTTCGAACTCCAAACAGGTTTTACTGTTTGGAAAAACTGCTCGAGGTGGGCGCGGAGGATTGTAATACTTTCCTTGAAAATCCTCCTTGTATGGAGTCCAAAAGTCGGCCACTCTCATGCCATTCTTAATATTATCCCGAATTTCATCCTTTTTGGGATTTTCCCGTAGAACCCGCTCCCATTGGGGTAAGTGTTGATGCAGCTCTCCTGCCAAAATGTGATCAGGATTACGAAATAGTATGTCCCTCGAGGAAGCACGGACCGCTCCCCTGGTTACCATTTCTATCGAGGGCTTCGGGCCTGCCCCTCCCCATGCCCAAGTGCACCACTTCATAATAGAGGCCTCTATCCTCGGATCGGGCTTTCTTGGCCTCTTGATGAATTTAAGGAATAACGCACGAGGGTGCGTGAGTACGCAACAAGGAAAGGGGAGAAAACCAACCTCGAAGCAGCCCCGAAATACCCTATCCAGGGACAGAGCAGTTAAAGGTATGAGATTACCTCTTCGAAGGCATGCAGGCGGTTGGAGTTCCGTATATATGTGTGTGTATATATATATATATATCACCTGAGTAATAAAGTGTGCAGGAACAAGCAAAAGTATACAATAGGTCAGTCGACATACACGGGAGACAAGTACAGGCTTTAACTATTTTATTTCAACGTATGACTGTCTCTAGCGCCTGGTCAACCTTAGAGGCGTTAATAGAAGCCTGCAACTGATCTACGGTTCTCTTCAGCCCATCGATGCCCTAAAACCAACAGAACCATAATTAAATAAGTTTCCATACTCTTATGCAACGCATATTAGGGTATTACTCGCAACCACACAGGCGATTATATTTGATGGTCACCCATGCAGACGAAAACTAATAGGGATGTAACCCGAACGCAAACTAATTGGAATGTCACCCAGACGCAAACTAATCAGAATGTCACACAGACGCAAACTAATCAGAATGTCACACAGACGCAAACTAACGGGAATGTCACACAGACGCCGACTAATAGGAATGTCACACAGACGCAAACTAAGTGAAAATGTCACGCAGACGCAAACTAATGGGAATGTCACACAGACGCAAACTGATAGGGATGTCACATAGACGAACTAATGGGAATGTCACACAGACGCTAACTAATAAGGATGTCACACAGACGCTAACTAATGGGAATGTCACACAGACGCAAGCAAATAGGGATGTCACACAGTCGTTAACTAATAGGGATGTCACACAGACGCTAACTAACCGAAATGTCACACGGATGAAAACTAACAAGCATCCTGTTATATAGGCAACATTGCCACCGTCCGCATGACACCCAAATTTCTTTTGTTTTTCTAATCTTTTTTCTCGTCCCCAGAATCGTCAGCAAGTTCATCACTTTCGTACTCGTCTACAGCCAACCAACCTGCTTTGCTTTTGCCCGCGATTATGATATGTTTTTGGCGTTTGTCGAGTAATTTCGAAGCGTGTTTCACTATTTTCAACGATGCCTCGACATCTTCTCACTTAAAATCCTCCTGGATTGAGTTTAGGTCGTCCTGAACTTCAGAATTGAACATAAACTGCTTGTAGTTTCCCTTCTTTTTGAGCTTCTGGGCTTCTGCTTCCTTCTGTAATTTTCAGGTGTGGCTAACGACCTGCTGCGGAACAAGATTTTTTGTACTGGAGGCGGTGAACTCTTCTAAGCGGGAATCCAAATATCCGATGAATTTCTCGAACACTTCGCCTATAGGATCACTGGCCCTCTCTTCTGTCTTCTTCTTCTTTATGTCTGGTTCGAGGACGTTTCCAGGGTCAGATTCGATATCACTCATTTCTCAGGACAGGAACAAAAAGCCAGCGACAGCACAGTAAGTCGGATTGTACCACTGTTATAATGATACGTGGATGGATAATTGTGGTATGTGAAGGTCTTATATACGAAATAGAAAACAATAGGAGACATGGTATGATTACGTAACACGCTAACGAAGAGCGTGAAAACGTATAAACAGGGAGAACGAATACAAATAACTCCAGTAATTAGCGTCCGGAAGAAAATACATTTTGGATGTCATACAGACGAAAATTCACCAGCAATGCCGCCTAACTGGCAATGTTTTATAGGAAAATACTAAATTCGCAGATCATGTCTACGGAAGACTAGCCGACAGAGCGCTTAAAATGTCAATCCGCGGGTCCTAGATAGTAAGAAGGGACATAAACTAACCTCCGGTGCGACCGGCTGATTCTGGATCTGAGCGGCTGGTGGGATCGGTGGGACCGGTACTTGAGCTTGAGCTTGATTATCAACTACCGGTTAAGCTTGGTTGGCGACCGCTTGTGGGTTTCGAACGCCAACAACCTGTGGGTTATCACCTGCAGCGTTTGGGCAACTTGGCCCGCGGCTAGATTCTGGGAACTTGAGCCATCCTTGCAAAGAAAAGACACAGCGATGATCGAGAAGTCTACTGAAGCGCCAACCGTTACTGTCTCTCCCGTTTTCATGAAATGATCCAAATACCTGATTTTGGAGGAGTTTATTTATATCCGCGCCCTTTAGGGGTTACGTAACTCACGTGCACAAGAGGATTAAAGTAACAGGCATGCTAGCGGATGCTGCCGGATTAGGGCGATTGTACGCGATAGCCCCATTGAGAATAGTTAAATAATTGATCATCGGACTGTGATGAATTTCTTTGCGTTAAAAGGAAGAAATTTATCCTTTCTTATTGTATCATATGTTTCGCATTTGACAATAAAGTGGAATTCATTTTCTATATCTTTATGACAGGTGGGGCATATTCTCTCTTCTGCTTTGGTGTATGGTCTAGTATACCTCCCTCTTTCGATTTGTAAACAATGATTACTTATTCTAAGTTTGATGAGAGCCATCTTCTATGCTTGATATTGGAGACAACCACGAAGTACTTTTCTAATTCATAAACAGTTTTAAACGATCTATATGTCCTAAGTTTCAGGTTGTGATGCAAAGGGTTTTTCTTTGATCATTAAAGATGTCGTTTAACCGCGCTGGCATTCAATGTCTTGCAGTCTCAGTTTGATTGGTGACAAGAATGTTTGGTAGTCGGATCCGTCTAGTTTGGTCGAGCCAAGTATTACCTACAAATTCTACTCCTTATTTTTTCTCCCCCCGAGTACATAGGTTTCGGAGCTCGAGAGTGAAGACATTCTAGATAGACGAGTTTTGAGAGTGTCGAATCATCCTTAATTGCTAATTTTGTACCGAGTATTTTAATACTTCTAAATGTAAATAGATTCTTGCTTGATTGGCGATATCTTCCAAATTCAGCTCTGCATCTGTAGGATTTTCCAAGAGTCGTAACTAGAGTAACTACAAGACACTGAGTCTTCGAGTCCATTTCATATATTCAACGCCACTCCCATGTGTCTTATAGAATATCCTATTACACTGATGTCATTATGCTAGGTGACCACACATCTTCCCTTCGTTGACGACAAGACATATTACTATAAATTAATTAAAAACTTAATGTCAAAATAACAAAACATCAATATATATATAGTTAGTACAAAGTTCCAAAGATTAAGTCTCTTGGGTGGGACCACTACTCGGTCCGACCTTGTGGTAGTAGGAACAGAACTCGTATACGTAGTACAGCTTGGAGATTCATCAGGAGTCGAATGCTCCTCATCTATGCTTGGTTATTGATACACATAGATGGGGTGAAACTTGAGGTGTCGTTTGGGTTTGCACTAGGTGTGCTTTCCGTCATGACAATGTATGATCATTCATCAGAAGACCTTGTTGGATAGTGATATTGCTCCGTTCAGGCCATTATGCCTTCAGTGCAGAACAGACTTTACTTTTGTCAGGCCATTCTCCTTGGCTAAACTCATTTAGCTTTTGGAACACTTCATCTTCATCCTGGTATGAGCGTATCTATTGTAGGCTATTTTCTGTAGCTGGCAAGTCTTCAATTACTGACGATACATACAGATTAAGATCCTCTGTGAGTTGATGGTCTTGTTTGGTTAAGGAACCAGATAGTGTAGCTCTAGAGAGTGTATCGGCAGTGATGAGGTCTTTCCCCAGGATGTGTCTTATGGAGTGTACGAGTAGCGCATCAATCTCAACCTGAATCGTTGAATCCTTGTTAGCATGTCATATAGAGGCTTTGAACCTAGTGGCAGGGGTAGGGCTCCCTTAAAACGTTGTCGTTGAGCTTTGTGAGATCGACACAAATTCTTACTCTGCCGTCAGGTTTTGGGACAACAACCATCCCTGAGCACCACCCGTTGGGACACCTTCGGGTATCTTTGTAATAACTTCTAGGTTTCCCATTCAAGCTAGTTCCTCCTTCACTTTCCCCATAAGTGGTAAGGCAACACGTCGTAGCGTAGTTAGAGTGAACGGTTTAGCTTCCGGCACAAGTTTAATGGAAAATTCGCCGTCCATTCTGCCTAGATCGCTGAACAATTTGGGGAATTTTTTTCGTTATTTCCTCTCCGTATGTCACGCTTCCGGTTTGAGTGACATTGTTGATCTTTTTGAGAAGATTGAATTTCTCTATTGCTGGCTGTCCAAGAAGCGGTTCCTTGAGATCCTTCACAACATACACTTCATCTTTTATCGTTTTCTTGTTGATTTCAAGCATTGTCATCAAACGTCCTACGACGTTCAATTCGGTTTGTCCCGGTCGAAAGAGTTTTTTCTTTGTTTTAGTAATGTTATTCAATCCGCTTTGATTGTAAACAGATGTCGGAATGACTGTAACGTCCGCTCCCGTGTCAATTTTAAACTCCACCACTGTTTGGCCAATCTTTACCAACAGTTTCCACTTCTGTTTGGAGTCATCCGAGATTACACTTCCAAGGAAGGATTCAGAGTACTCTTCTTCTTGGTCGTCTTCGACGTAATTGACTGACGAACTTCTGCAAACTGATCTAAAGTGACCTTTTTGTTCGGCACCAACAAAACCTGGATCGGATCGGACCGGATCAGTTCGGATCGGACCAGACCGGATCGGACCGGATCACGGATCGGATCGGATCACAGATCGGATCACATATATTGTGAATTGGATATTCAGTGTGATGTTGAAATACGTAGAAAGTTAGACAAAGATTGCTGTTCCAATTACCCTATATCATTATGACGTCACGGCTTGTTTATGAGGGGGACAGAATCGACTTGAACAATAGAATTTTGAACTAAATCTGCTCTGCTGAGGAAAATTTAACTTCGAATTGTCTGCATGGTTTCCAGATATCAGCTGTATCAATGTTTATCCCACAATATTTACCGTATTTGGTGGCTGTTACCGCTATTCTACGTTCTTCAAAATGCATTTGATAGCGATTTCCTTTGTGTTGTTGCTGTTTTGTCCCTGTTTTGTCCCCCTCCCACAACCGTGATCCTTAGCGTTTAAACAATAGAATGTTTTGATATGACGTCATAGTGATATAGGTCAATTCAACCGTTGACAGCTTGTAGTAATAGGCAACTCAAGAGAACGACAAAAGAATCACACAGAAACAGTCTCCGGATCTGATTTCTACAACAAATAAGGTTAGAACTTTTTAAAATTGCCTTTTTAGTGTATTTTCTGAATCTCTAATTTGTTATAAGCGTGAAAATAGGCATAAATGCGCTGGACCCGTAGATAGACAGTTGACCTCTCAAGGTCAAATATGTACGTTTTTCAACAGACTTTGAACAGCTCTAGAGTCACGCACAATTATTCGCCCAAAGAAATCTTTACAGTAACCGAGAGCTAAACTTTCGATAATTCAAAAACCTGAAGCTTGATCCATTCAAAGGTTTAGCACATGGTGAAAATTAATTTTATTTACGAGATACTTTTATCAACGTGAAATGTCTGCCTTCTGAATAAAATTATTGTTCATGTAAAGAATAATACAATATTTCTCAAATGTATAACACTAGATATTTAGATATCGTAGAACACGATGTGAGCGTTTTTAAGACTAGATAACTGTTTGTTTTTGTACGCGAGACCGTCAAACTCGTGTCAGAATTTGGCGTCTCAAACAGTCATTTCGACTGAATTTAGTTAATTGCATTTTTCTTGGAAATAAAAAGATATTTTCCCTAAAATAGTGTACAGTGCTGTTGGTTATACCTTAGCCTATCTGACTTTGAAATATGAAAGAAATCGAATTTCCGACCCTTGCCGCGAAATTTTAAATTTGTCTGGTTTTTCCTGACATCCGCTCATAAAGGGGCTCTGTCATGAATAACAGGCCTGGTTACTAAGCCGCCCAAAACTTGAAATCGTTCGCCAACGCTTTCAAGTTTGAAAAGGAAATATATCCCGAGGAGCTCACAACATTGATTCAATCTGTCTACATCGCAGCCATCTCTCATTTTAGTATATAGTAGTTTATCTTTCATATTTAGTTGTTCAAGTTTTATATTTACCAGAAATGTTCGTATTCAGATGTAGTTGTAATGAGATTTTGGGATGGCATCGACAAGAACTTCGAGCTTTAATAATGGCGGCTCAACTGCCAACTGGCCGTGATGGACGACTGAAGAAAACAAATCTGGCCGCAGAAAGATTTTGAAGAGCCTGAAAGAACACTGGAGAACGTGTCAGGAAAACCCACAAGAGTATAGTCTTTGTCTGGAACATTTACGAAGCCTGAAACGATGTCAAATACCGCTTTTGAGATGCGAGTTTCGTGTTTACAGTGCCCGGGTTTCGGCGGCCAGTGAAATTACGCTTCGGTTGTTCATTCCTGCTTGTATTCGTCCCCTTTAATACGTTTCTGACTACAAGAACTCTTGCATTTGTAAGTAATGTTATCTACCTGAAAGTTGGAGAGAGAATAGATGAGTACATTTTGTAGGTTCTCATCGAGAAAGCACAACTCGCATACCTACATGTAGAAATGTAGTTTACGCTAAAATTCGACATCCGGTCACTGAAACTCGTCAGAATGTGTTTCTCTTCAGCCTGAATCTCCATTGCAGCAGTGATAACAATACAAAGATGTTTTTCTAACTGAATGCCTTCGAGCAAGAGCCAGTTTGTATTATAATATAACTGTCGTTGTATCGCGATCGCAAGGAACTGAAACTCATTACAATTTTTCAAGTGTTATGCATATCATTAAATTGCTTGAAACCTGATCATGCGCATCTCATGACAGAGCCCCTTTAAATAGTACGAACCACTTCTGACACCATGTAGGGTTTTCCAAGAGTCTTAACTAGAGTAACTACTGTGAGTCTTCGAGTACATTTATATATTCAACGCCATTCTCTTGTGTCAATCAATCAATCAATCAATCAACAACTTTATTCCAGTGTCTAAAACTACTAGCTGGCCACAAGTAGCCTACTAATTGGGGACACTATAAATAAAACTTCACTATAAATAAAACACTATAAATAAAACTGAGTTGACCTTATTATTATTATTATTATTATAAGAAATTAAATGAATAAATTACAAATTATAGAGCCCGTCTCAGATGAGTGAAACGTTCACACAAGACGAAAGCTGTAGATGTTTCACTAATTGGAGTAGATAAAGTAGCGCTAGCGGTTCTGGCGCAGCGAAGGTTCTGGGGGGCGCGGCGAGCACTCCGTCCGCTCCCACGCGGTCTCCTCACGGGGGACCCTTAGGATAGCTCGCCAACACTCGTCGAGTCTCCCAGCTCCCTTTCCCAGGTTCTGGCGCAGCGAAGGTCCTGGGGGGTGCCGGGGGCGCCGCCGGCCCCGCCGAGCTCCCCAGCTGGTTTTCGTGAGTTGAGCAAGCACATAAGCGTTCGCGTAGATTAATAATTGGCAATTATATTTCTACCCAGCGGGCCAGCGAGCACTCTTTCCCGGGGGACCCTTAGGATAGCCCCCCACCCCCCAGCGGGCCCGCCAGCACTCTTTCCCCGGGGTACCCTTAGGATAGCTCGCCAGCACTTGTCGAGCCTCCCAGCCCCCTTTTCCGGGCAAAGTGGACAACGGTTGTCCATTACTACCAAGACCCACATGAGCCGACAGCAAAAGTGGACAACGCGTTGTCCATTTATACCAAGACCCACATAGAGGCGACAGCAAAGTGGACAACGCGTTGTCCATTTCTACCAAGACCTACATAGAGCCGACTGCAAAAGTGGACAACGCGTTGTCCATTTCTACCAAGACCAACATAGAGCCGACAGCAAAAGTGGACAACGCGTTGTCCGGCCATTTCTACCAAGACCAACCTAGGACCGACTGCAAAAGTGGACAACGCGTTGTCCATTTCTGGCGAAAATTGTATTTATGTCTGAGTCGTATGCAAATGACCGGCTGATGCAATCGTCGTGACCCGGTCTGGCGTTAGCCTCCGATGCAGAACGGCTTATGTGGTTCAGTTTCCTTCCTCCCACACCAACGTCTGCGAACTCGAGCCACATTTTGTGTTCCGTGACTTACGGATTGTTTATTTTGCCCAATCAAATTGCTTGTTAGGTTTTCCCCTTAGCCCAAACATTAATTAATTACTTCGTAGACCGTGGGAACACAAACACTTGATTGGCTGATTTTTTTTCTTCCATTCTGCACGTGCAGTACGTGCCATCTCCTCTCAGTCGCCTAGACAACAGAAAATAATTTCAAAACGCTCAGAGGTTGCCAAGTGGTGAAAAAAACGATATCCTGGACTTTTGACAATGGATTTCGAATATCTCCAAAAGAAAGATCTTCACGTCTTTCCTGTCGCCATAAAAAAACTTGCTTTGGTGGCAAGAATACTCAGTTCAGAGACTGTGAAGGTTTGTAGGGAATTCTATTCATATCGAAGTTCTGTGCATTTTAATGAGCTCCCGGAAAATAGGAGCTCCTCTCTGATTGGCTGAACAAAAAACCCGGCTTGAGTTCGCAGACGTTGGTGTGGGAGGAAGGAAACTGAACCACATAAGACGTCTGCATCGGAGGCTAGTCTGGCGCGACGTTAATTTGCATACGAACCAGACAGCCGTTCTTTGGCAATGTGGAAATAAATTCCTCGCTGGCTTCGTTCGAAAGAAATATCGATTTTTACTCCACCAGGCTTCCTAGTTGTGCCCTCATTTCGCGTCGAAGCTCGGCTCGAATTTGTTCTGTGTTTTTTGGGCGCTATCTTGTGGGGCCTTCTGTCGAATTTCGGGCTTCAGACTATCATACTTGTCGGCCTCGCCAAGGATTAAAGCGAACTCTTCGGCGGAAATAGTTCCGTCGCGTAGGGCTTTCGAGACAAGGTCGCTAATAGTATTCACCTTCCCCAACAACCATGTTTTTTCCTGCTTCGAAACGTATAGGCCTAGTTTCTTAGCGGCGACCGCGGTAGAGGCAGATATTATACCGAATATACCCCAAACGGCCCCAAGTGGAAGTCCGACGGCAATACCAAGGCCTGAAAGCGAGGTCGCCAGACCGCTGGCCGACAACACAACAGAGAGGCTCCCTGTGGCCACAGCGACCCCGTGAACAATACCTCGGGCCCGGGCATATTTTTTACGAACCCCCTCGTAGTGTTGGACTTGGGCTTCGAGACTGGCAAGTGTGTCACAAACTTTCTGTAGTCGAAAGCTATCTCCAGCCCCGGCTTCGGCGCCAGAGAGTGAGGGGTAAATACTATCGCTTGCCATAGCGTTCCGCAATGCTAATGCTTTCACACCTCAAGATTCAACACGAAACGTAGAGGTCGACCACGGAAGTCTACGATGTTGCCTTTCTCATCGCGAACTGTGAGGCGAAGGCTGCTCCGCATTGTCCCTAGAGCTCGGCCGGCTAGGGTTTTTTGGGGGGAATATGTCGCTTTTGCGAACCTCTCACCTCGGATCTCTAAGCTAGCCAGGATTTTCGATGGCTTTCCCTCAAGAAGTGAGAAGCTGGAATCAATGATATCGCAGTGGACATACAGTGTGTGGGTATCTTTAAGCACCAGTTCATGGTTACCCACTTTGAGCGATACACCCCTCCCCTCTTCATCACCCTTAACGCATAATAACGTACAAAGATTTTTACTGAACCGGATCGGTTTCTTGACCTCTATGGTCCAAGCCCCTCTCGGTAGTGGTTTCACGAATTTCACGATGCCAGCATCAATTGCGGGTTTGAAGTATGTTTGAATGCTTGCTATATCATGGTGCCCTGCGATGATACCGTGTGCGTTTCTCACCTCAGGTTCGTTACCTCCGCCCTCCGAAAACCACCAGAACGAAGCGTTTTCGGTCAGATTCCACCAACTGTTCTCGAGAGTGGTCTCAACTAGCGAAATATTCTGGATCTCAAGGGGTTGGTCAAAGTAGACCGTATGGTCTGCCGTAGAACAGGTAACATTGAGGACCACTATACTGGATATTAAAGTAAGACCCCAGCTTCAATACAGCATACCTCTCGTTGTGCCGGACAAGGGTGATTGGTATAGTGGTCTATCCGCCAAGGACAAGGCGGAGATTGCCAGGGGCGGTCCAAGGCTCTCGAAAGCTGAGCAGACTGCACTCCTTGCCGAGAAAAATAAAAAGATCGCGGCTGGCAGGGCAGCAGTCTTCACAGCCTTTCAGAAGAAGTACCCCCACGCTGATCTCACCCAGTTCTACCCAGAAATTACCTTAGACGGTAGCACGGGCTTTACAGCTAATGTTGTATTTCGGACGGACAAAGACACGGGGTACTGGGTCTACGGCCCGGATGCCCACTACAAGAAGCCAGTCGATATACAAAGGCGCATCGATGTCACACTACGCGGCATGCGAGGTGGCTTTCCCAGTGGTACTGCTACCCAACCCGAAGATGTCATATCCGGTTGAGCGAGGCCCCCACGTAGCAGCCTTGAAAAGTATCGAGATCTTTGTTGCGCCAGGGTGGTCGTTCGTCCTACACCCAAGGAACACCTTCGCGGATACCACGGTGCATCACACTACCTCTACGGGGGCCTACACGTGGTTACACGGTTCGAACATGCGCTACTATCCACAGCAGCTCGGCTTTGCAGCCTGGTGTGCTACCAGTGGATGTGGGGTGTCCTGGGAAGACCACGTCACAAACGAAACTCTCCCGCAAATGGTTCGCTCCCTGTTCGCTTTCCACGTGTACTTCACAATTCGGCGGGTGCTGCGGAAAATGGGGGAATCCATACCAGGACAGAATAGTTTCAACCCCGAGAACAACCTCTATAACGAGGTTGCGTATGCGAGACTCGCTCGAGAGTTTGCATTTCCCCAGGGGGCGGACTTCAGGGATACCGAGGGGCACAACGGGGAGTTGGGGGATGTGTACATCACCTACGAGGGGTATATGGAGAAGGGTCTTACGGTCATGAAGGCGTATATGCGGGTTTGGGTCACTCTCCAAGCCGACCGTGAGAAGGATGTGAACTCATGGCCGGGCGGCACGTACTTCCAGTTAAGGCTAAGAACCAGGATCTCATATCCTTCATGGCAAACCCTACCACGAAGGGGGGTTGGCAGCCTACATTCTGCAAAAAGGAGCGAGAAGGGCTCACAAGGGCTGGACTATTGCGGTTGAACCAGACAATCGAGGCGTACGTATACTTCATCGCCGGATCACAGGCTCTGACGCGGACGCCGATGGTATGTCCAGGGGGCGGCGCCTTGGAAACCCAGAAGGCGTACTCACAGCTTTTAGAGGATACCATCGAGATATCGGATGGTCTCCAGCAGTTCCAAAAGGCAGTGACGCAGACTAAGATGCGACATGGCCATATCACCTGGGGCATGGATGATGCCGACCAACCTGGTACTGAACACTGAAAGGGTAGTCGGGTACAACAACGCCCTGCAGATAGCCACCCCCAACATGCGCCTAGGACCAAACAACATCAGCACAAACCCCGCCGAGGCCTATGCAAGGCCCGCCTCCGAGGAAGCAGCTACAGCACGCGAGTCCGAGCGTTCCAGCGGCAACGCATAAAAAGAGGTTCCTTCCCCTCCTCCCACCCCAACAAAGTCAACGGTCTCCACCCATGAAACTAATTTAGCAGTGATAACCATCGCCACAGCTGGAGCCGCATGGTGGATGTTCCGCTAATTCTTCTCACGCTTGAGCTGCTCCATGAGGAAGATCGCTACGGCCACGATCAGAAGCCAGGCATTCTTTGCTAAGAAACCCACAACCTCGCGTGCAGTGCGGAAGACGAAGCTGGCAATAGCCCCAATCATCCCATGCAGGAAGAAGCTGACCAAGCTTTTGTCCCAGCGTCCTCAACCCATTGCCAACCCCCTTGGCGACACTAGCAAGCCTCGCTGCAGCGCGGAAACCACAACACCAATAACGGTGCCCCGCGGCTAGTACACCGAGCATAGTGAAGCCATATTTTTAATGCAGCCTTCACTCTCTCCCGGAGTCCCAGGCGCTCCTCTATAGCCTCATTCTCCCGTTCTACCATCTCCATGGTTTCCCTGCTCTGGTCTATCTGTTGCTGCGCCCCCTCTCGCTGGGTATCGGTGCTGTTTGGGTCTTGTTGTACATCCTCAGCAGCGGCGATCTTTTTGTTTTGTTGTGAGATCGTGGCCTCGTTCTTCTCCACGATTTCTTGGGCGGTCGGGCCGAGTTTATGTTTGAGCTCTTGTGATATATTTTTTATTAACGTTCCCAGCTTGTGTGAATAGGTTCCGCCATGTTTTGTTCTTACCTTCCCAGGGCCGAACCACCACCCTCCCACCGGCATCGACTCCAATCTGGACCCCATTAGCCTTTGGGAAGCGCTTGAACACATCCTCCTTAGCATCATCAAGCAACGCCACGCTCCTCTAAAACGTACCAAACTTTCCCGTCCACCTGCGCCCTGGATGAATGAACTTAACATCCGGTCACTTCAGCAGAAATGCAACTCCCAGCGTGCTGAGGCCCATAGAGATATGAGTGAGATAGTATGAAAACAAAGAGAGAATTTTATCAAAGTGCACTGGCTCACTTCCTATCTGATGAAAATGTGTTAAAGGACTCACTCAGTGCATATCGTAAAGGCCACACAACTACCACTGTCATGCTTGCCATGAGAGATGACATTATACGTGCTATGAAACGCGGGGAGGTCACCATGGCGATACTTGCAGACTTTTCAAAGGCATTCGACACCGTTGCCTATGAAACCGTACTGGTGAAACTACACAAACAAGGCTTTTAGAAGTCCTATTTGAGATGGGTGGCCAACTATCTAACTGGACGCACACAGTATTTCCAGATTGATGATAGGACATCACGAAGAATTAAAGTTACGTTTGGGGTACCCAAATGGTCAATCCTTGGACCAGTCTTATTTAACTTGTATGTTAATGCACTATCTGATCGTATGAAGTTGGTTACATCATATCAGTATGCCGATGACACTACCATATACACTCACGGCAAGCCCATGAAAGTTAAAGAGTGCGAGGACCGTCTACAATATGTCCTTGACCAATTAACATCATGGTCCGTCGCTTCTAACCTCGTGCTTAATCCCAAAAAAACGAGTCATGCTGTTCACCACTGCTCAGCTCTCTCGGGTTCATGCATAATCTGGATGACTATACTATTCGTCTCTCTGTGGGTGGCAAACAGCTTGAAAGAGTGACTTCTGCTCGCCTTCTCGGGACATAAATTCAACAGCACTTAAAGTGGACTGATGATGTAAACTCCACTATATCATCTTGTTATTCTGTTTTATCCATTATTAGAAAACTGAAACATTTCGCACCTTTCATGCTTACGAAGCATTTAGTTGAAGTCCCATTTTACCAAAGCTTGACTTTAATGATGTTGTACCACACCCAATTCCTGACTATCTTGTCAAACGATTACAGCGTGTCCAACTTGCTGCTGCTGGTTTTGTTCTCAATCGTTATGCTAGTAGAACTGATATCTTAAAACTTTAATTGTTGGCTACCCGTCTTAGAACGCAGAAAATTTCACTTGTTAAAGCTTGTATATAAAGCCCTTCATTATAGTGACTGGCCACTTTATCTTCCATTAGAATTGTACATACCCAATAGAACACTACGGTCAGCCAGCAATAAACAGTTAAAGGTCCCACCTGAAAATGGCACCTTCCAGGATATCAGTTCATCCGTGTTCAATAATTTACCTGTAAATATTAGGAACTCTGCAATCTTTGCTAAATTTTGTCGGTTATCGAAAGGATATCTAAAGAACTGCGCTGCCGACAGACCTCATTGATTAATTTTACAATAGATACGTATAGCCATATTTTAATCCTTTGTACTGTTATCATTACATCTCAGTTATATCTTAGTCATATTTTATCAACATTTTATATTTTACATTATTTAGATTAACAGGCGAAGAGCCACCCAGTGGAAGTAATGTTAATAAACCATTATTATTATTATTATTTAAATATCTCGGAGAAGGCTGCATTCTCATTCCAGATAAGCTTTCTAAATGATTTGAAATTACCCGTTGCAGACAGTGCTATTTGTCGTAAATTGTGGTGTGTGTATTTTAAGAGAGTATGACAGTGATCGGAAAGATAAGAGCATAGTATTTATTTATTTATATCGCGGAAATTGCAACAATATGTTCAAATGCGCAGTTACATAGAGGATATTACATGGCCGCGCGGAGATACCGATTTTATCTTCGAGTGTTGATGAAATATCTTACGAGAAGATAAAATCCGTATCTCCAAGCGGCCATGTAATGTTCTGTTTAATATATAATTATTGATGAAATACTAGTTTCAATCTCTTACTAAAAAGGCTAGAAATCTTTGAAATCGAGTCATATTTTCAAAAGTGATATCTTCACGTGTGAAGATATCACTTATTAGAAAGAAATAGACACTGGTATTTCATCGAAAATTATATATTAAAATAGTGTCTTACATAAATATACATAGTCATGATATAAAGAAATTTTTAAAAAGTTAAAAAGTTAAATATCAAAAAAATATTTACATATATTAAATCGATAATTAAATATTTTAATTAAATCAACAAATTTCGTGATTTAAAAATACTGGTCTACAAAGAATTACTGAATGCCTCCCGGAATAAATAAGTTTAAGTGATACTTTAAACTGATTGATCGAAGTAATGTTTCTAATTGTAGTAGGCAGACAGTTCCATAGTTTGGATGCAGCTGCGACAAATGTTCTATCACCCAAGGAGGCTAGTTGTAGGTAGCTGGAGAAGAAGTTCATTGTTCGATCGGAGGTTATAGTTATAGTTAGATTTAGGTTTGACAGTAATAAGATCGGAAATATAATTAGGTCCATGTCCATAGAGAGCTTTAAAAGTAATTAACATTATTTTAAAATCAACGCGGAACTTTACTGGCAACCAATGCAGGTCTAACTGTTTCGAAGGGGGAAACTCTCTTTAGTTTCCCCCTTTCCGGGAACCAGGATCGTTACTCCATGAAGAGCAGACCGGAGACTTGAGTGGGCTTTCTTTATTCGTTCTCGTTCGCCCCAACACCAACTCTAACTGCAACTTACAATTTTACGGCTCTACTTTTATAGAGTAGCTCTAGATACTTTTCATTGACAGACAACTGTCAATCTATAAGTTTCTTCTGATTGGTTAACATTAGTAATAAATGCTGATGTAAGGCAACTGGTCGCTGAGAGTAAACAGTGAAAAGATTGACAAAATGAGAATAAAAGATATTCAGGATATAAATTTGGCAATGAAAGTTAACATAGGATTTGCCTAACTATTAGTACTTACACTACCGTAACATAAACTAAGTCTTAACCGAAAATAGTAAAAAGAGATAACTTTACAGTAGAGTCCATATTTAACTTAGTAAACACTGTATCAGATAGTACGAGGCGGGGCCTATCCTTGGCAAAACTAGGGACCGCCTATTTTGCACCCATATGTAATGATCATATAAACATGATACTATACTTTACTCCAAGCTAACACAAGTTGCCTGTACATAAGTAACAGTAAATATAATAACATACATTTCCTTAGAAAAGCAAACAGAACGAGAGTTTCTCGTAGAGTTAATGAGGTTGAAAGACATTTATGTTTACTCTACTTTGATGGGTGTGTGATTAATTATATCCGAAAGAAGGGACAACTCATTTTATTTCCCGAAGATTATATCTGCTAATGTATATCGACCCTTTAACTATATACTATGTTTTCATTACTACTTTTATGGCTCGTTAATCGTGACATTTGGGCGCAACAGAGCAAACAAACTGTACTTAACTACAAGAACTAATTATAAACTCTGAAGTTGAAGATTCCCTTACCATACTATGTTTCCTGCTTACATGTTTAGCTGTTTATTTAAAAACCCTTATTCTAATCACCAATCCTTTCCTAAAATATTTAAACGGTTACATTTTATAGTGTAACAGTTATTTCCCCCTCCAGATGCGAATGTCCCCATTCGACAATGGAAACATTAGAACTGGTGGTATCTAAGAGAATCATGCTCATGTCGGTTACATTTTATAGTGTAACAAAACAACAGAGGTGTGATATGACAAAACCTAGGCGCACGGTAAACAAGCCTAGCAGCGCGTTCTGAACACTCTGAAGTTTAATTTACACAGTTGTGAACTAGGTAGTCCGTATATAGGGCAACCCGTTACAGTGATCAATGCGGCTAGTTACAAAGGCATGAATTAGTGTTTCTGTAATTTATCTAGTAAGATATTTCCTAATGCGTCGGATGTTATGTAAGTTGTAAAATGCTGCTTTGCATATTTTAGTGATGTGCGAGACCATTGACATATTGTGATCGAACCAAGAGCCCAAGTTCCGCACAAGCACCGACGCCTGAATCTGAGCATCACCTACAGACAGGCTATCGACATTAACTTTGTCTAATTGTGGCTTAGTGCCAATAATTAAAAAATCAGTTTTCTCGTCGTTAATCATGAGTTTGTCATTAATCATCCATTGCCTTAGATCGGCGATGCAGGCTTCCGTGACGGCAATTGCGGCAGATTGAGTGGCATTATCATCAGGCTTGAAAGCTAGGTAAAGCTGAGTATGCCTAACTCATTTCAAATCACTTTCTCGTATAAATAGAAAATAGAAGTGGTCCAAGGCATGAACCGTGAAGGACGCCAAACTTCAAGGCAAACTTGTCAGAACGAGCATTGTTAATTAAGACCTGGTGATGTCTTCAAGAAAGGTACGACGTGAACCAGGCCAACGCATTGCTAGAGAATCCAAGACTGGACTTGAGGCGCTGAAGCAATATCGCATCATATAAATCCTAAATTATCAAACGCAGCACTTAAATCAAGGAAGACTAACAGAGTCACATGCTGCTTGTTCATATTCATAAGAATGTCATTCCTTACTCTGAGAAGGGCGGTTTCCGTACTGTGAAATTGACGATAAGCTGACTGTAAATCAGGAAAAAGGCTAGGTAAATTAATATGATCACGAGTTTGATTACCATAACAACTTTCTCAGTTAACTTAGAAAATGAGAAGGGTAAATTACTGATTGGACGAAAGCTCTTAAAAAGTAAGTCCATATTAGACTTTTTAAACGTCGGTGAAACCAGCGCTTCCTTCCATTCATCAGCAACATGATCCTCCCTCAGGGACAAGTTCACCATAGCAGAAATAGCCGGAAGAAGTTCACTCAAACAGTCCTTAACCAGCTGGGTAGGCACAGGATCATCAGGGCAAGATTTGCTAGGGGAATTATGGTAATGAGGCCTTTGATATAGTCAGAAGTAACAAGTTCAACGTCGGTGAAGGTTACTCTGATGGTGCATTAATCGCCTCAGCAGTGCTAACGTCAGGAGTAGATTTACAGTTGTCCAGCTTAGTGCGAATGTCCTTTCTCTTCTTTATGAAGAACCTGCTAAAGTCGTTCGCAAGACTAACTGAATTAGTATGCTGAGGGTAAAGAACGTCACCAGAACGACCGAGAAGTAGGTTAGCAGCTTTCAAAAGCCTTCGTTGGTCCATACTGTTATCACTAATAAAGTCAGAATAAAAATCACGCCTGGCTTGGTCCATTAATAGGATTGTCCGGTTTCTCATCTCTTTAAATATTTGACGATCGGATTCAAAACCATCATATGTGAAAGCTCTTTTCAGATACTCAGTCCGAGGTTTCGGTTGTTTTATTAGATCTGAAAAGTTCTCTCAAGCACAGAGGGCCATTATCATTCTGAATTTTAAACATCGTGATAGCTTTGTGCTTAAAACGTCTTACCACAAGATTGTCCCAGTCAAGCCTGCTACGGATGTCATTGGATCTGATATCATAACCTTGTTTGGTTGACGCAAGCTGCTCGATTTTGTATTTTTTGAAACCTTTCAGCTGATGTGGCTGGTACGTTATTCCAAACCACATCGCAATAATCAAACCAAGGCTGTATTAATGAATTATACGATTATAGACCGTGATTGTCGTTTCTTTTGGGATAAAATCTCTAATTTGCCTTGGTCCCCCGATACCTGAAGATACTTTTTTACAGATATAATCAGTGTGAGCAGCCCACGATAAACGTTCGTCAACAAGGACTCCAAGAGTTTTACTAGAAGAAACTCTTTCAATTGGATTATTGTTTATATAAATGTTGAAATTATTGCTAATTTTTCTAAGGTTATCATCAGATCCAATATACATTTGTTCTGTCTTTGTAACATTTAAACTTAGTTTATTGGCTAAAAGCCAATTCTTTATATTTGACAGATCGGAGTTTGCTGATTTTGTTATTTCTGACAATGATTTACCTGAAGTTGTAATCAGTATTAGTTGTAATATTAGTATCGTCAGAGAGACAGAGAGACACTCAAACATGTTAAGGCCTGGTTCATTTAACGGAAAATATATTTACCGTAAATAAATGTTTCTAACAGGAACAGCAGTTTAAACAAAATCTAATCACACCATAATACTAATATCTTAAGTTGATGATTGTCGTATCACGTGATCGATGACGTCATAATTAGAGAAAATAATTTAAGCGAAATGCGGTTGCGACGATAACATATAAAGAGAAAATAACCCTGCTGAAATATTCATTTAGACCACGCTTATAAAACATGACTATCATGTAGCGATAAGGAAGTCACGTGACCTATTTTGCATATTTTCGCCTCAATAACTCGTTAACGAAACATTGTTTACCGATTTCAGCTTAGAAAAGATGACTAGGCACTCATTATCTTCGACAGACCACGTGACATGTTTTACTACACACAAAATTGGCGCAGTTACCGCACAGGCAGCCCAACCATTTTAGGCTTGAAAAACTCCCCAAAACAGCCTAAAATGGTTTCAAGACAAGAAAAACCAAAAAGGAAACAACATGGAAGCGAAAAGGTATGTTTATTTGTACATTGTCCTCCATTGTACGGCAATTTGAAAGGATTTATAAAACTTCATACATATGTTCTATTTTCATGCACAAACTCATAGATTGGGCTGCCTGTGGCTTGAGCAGACAGAGCTAGAGAGACAGAGAGACAATGATAATAATAATAATAATAATTCGTAACGATAATCATAGAAATAATAATGATCTTTAATTAATTAATGTTTGGTATATAGCGAATAGTATAAAATGTTTGGGTTATTATTGTCTCCTCCTGAATATACATGTATGTCTAAAATATATGATAATCGATAACAGACCAGGAAACGATCGATAACTAATCGATATATTATGCAATTCCTCGGAACACTTTCCGAACTGTTTCACACGCTCAAGGCTAACCTCACAACAACAAAACTTCGCCAAGCTCTCTGTACTACTGACTACTGTATAGACGTCTTTTTAACACATATTCTACCAAACACATTGGAGAAATGTTTAAGGCTTCGATTGATATCGAGGAGCATTTTATTTTTGCAGCTACACGTTTATTGGTTTAACCGTTTTTGGGCGCCCTCGAAGGACTTCATTCCTGCATGTCTAGATAAAATCTAGGCTTTGGGAAATTGGGTCAAAATATGGCTTATATATACGTTCGTGCTTTGGGTGGTGCAGTGGCGTTAGGATGTGGGTTATACGGCTACAGTCAAGCAAACGACTTCATTGAAAGGAAGGTACGTGAGTGCATAACATTTACTCATTAGCAGGGCACAGATCCCCATGTTCTGTTTTACTAAAGTGCCCCTAACGATCAAATTTTGATATATCAATGTTTTTGCATATTCATAAAGTAGAGTTGATATATTTATTACAAGTTAAAATCGTTTTTCGATACGACGACATGAAGTTTTTTTGAAATTAAACGTCCGCCATTTTCAGTAATACTGGGGGCCATTCCCTTTTGTTCAGCAAAGGTTATTCACCCGGGGGGGAGGGAGGGGGGAGGGAGGGTGGAGGGAGGTTCTTCCTATATTCGGCTGGTAGGGGTGATCGTCCTATTTCTTAGGGTTTAAAATCAGCAAATTAGTATTTTTAGGGGTTGTCCAATTTTCAGGGTGATTTTTAGACCATGAGGTACATTTTAGGGTGGGAAATTTTTCACGGTTTGGTATTTTTTAGGGTATTTTTCAAGGTTTTCCAATGGTCACCCCTACCCTTTTTACCTTGAAGAAACCCCCACACACACACACACACTATTTCTCGTGACGTGGTTGTTGTGTTAAGTGTATGTCATCACTTCCACTGAATAATGAGAATGGCTGACAACATCAATCAATAATTTCGATAATCGATATAATTTGGGAAATTAGTGATTTAAAAAATTTCCCCTCCCGAGGCTTGAGGGGAAATTTAATCACTAATTTCCCTAATTGTCATGGTATAACTTTGTAATACTCTGATCGCTGAGGAATGGAACAAATCTCTGAGAAGTTTAGTTTTCTCTGCCAAAACTAAAGATGTTGCAGTTGAGTTGCTTTCGAAAACGTTTTAATGCTTGATTGAATGACCTTGGCTTCCCCTGGGGACAAGTGTGTTGTCCCCAGTTATATCATTTCAATACTCTTTTTTTTTACCATTTGCCTGACTTTAATTGTGCAACTAGAGGCAAGTACCATGTTTTGTCTCTATTTTGTACAAAATGGGGGTTAGTCTAGAGAACTACCGTATATAGCGGCTATTGGGCTATTTGACTGTTTTAAAGTTCACTTTGGCAGGTCTGTACGTATAGTCACTATTCCGTTTGTGTGCACTTTCTTATTTTCGTTGATTTTTCTTGTTCCTTTTAATTATTTCTGGAAATGTTGAAGTAAATCCTGGTCCAAGCGAACCTTCTCTCTTACTTGGTCACTTGAATTCTAGAAGTCTTTTTAGATGCATTAAATTTGATGAAATTTCTTCTCTTTGCATTTACATAGGTTTGACATAATTTTATTTGCATTTTCAGAAACATGGTTGGATGTTTCTATAGACTTGTAATGAAATGATTAGCATTCCTGGATACAGTCCAACTCACAGATGTGACAGAAATAGGCATGGTGGAGGTGTCGCTATTTATGTGTCTACGACACTTGCATCTAATAGGCGCTGTGATCTTGAATGTGTTTTGTTGGGTCGAAATTAAATTAGTAAGTTAGCACACATTTCTTTGCGGTGTTTGTTACTGACCACCATACAATAACATTGAGTCGGTTTCTTCTTTCTTTGAACAGTTACAATGTGTCATTGATAATATCCATCAAATTTCTAATGCAATTATTGTCTTCATTGGTGACTTTAATGCTCATTATGATTTGCAAGCACCATCTGAGAGCACCGATATAGGAATTCAGCTTTATACAATGTAACTGCATGGCTTGCTTGTAATGAACTTTTCCAACTCATTTTGTACAAACACACATGCAACCCTGCTAGATTTCATAATCACGGATTCGCCAGGTTTTTTTGTTAATGCTGGCACTTTAAGCCCTCCTAATTTTCCCTTGCATCGTAATGAGGGAAAATTAGAAGACAATGCAGGCTCAGGACATGAGAGGGTGAAAAGCATCAACTCTTGCTCCCCTCTGGCACGACTAGCCCTGCGCTCCTGGGTGAAAAAGTTGAACCCAAACTGGCCTGGCTTCATCATAACCTTAAACGTAATCCATGTGGGATCATGCACATACATGTGTACATGTATTTCAATCTGCACGTTCTTCTCTTCATTTCTCAAACCTGCTTCTTCCATGTGGGATACTTAAACCATGCATATATGCATGACCTTTAAATATTTACTCAAGCACATAATTACATTGTGTTTTACTGCTATTCTTCACAAAATCAACACACTTGTCCCCAGGGGAAGCCAAGGTCATTCAATCAAGCATTAAAACATTTTTGAAAGCAACCAACTGCAACATCTTTAGTTTAGGCAGAGAAAACTAAACTTCTCAGAGATTTGTTCCATTCCTCGGCGATCAGAGTATTACAAAGTTATACAATTGTCATGTACCCACGACGATGTTTTATCAGTTTCTCCACTTACAGAACTAAATTAAATTCTTGACCGTCTAAATTACTGTATTACTAATTTACTAAAATTACTAAAATTACTAAATTACGTCTAAATTACTTGACCGTCTAAATTACTAAATTACGAGATCTAACAAGACGAAATACCCCAACGGCCGCGGTCCATTCAGATCCGCAAAACCGCTGGCCTCGCCAGCCGGCCGGCTGAATCTCGCAGGGTGCCTTGCTAACCCCGTTCGTTTCCCTTTCAACGGTTTCACGTACTTTTTACGTACTTCTCCACTCACCCGAAGCGGCCTCAGGACTTCCACAAACTCTCCCTCGGCTTACAGGGAAATTTAATCACTAATTTCCCAAATTGTCATGGTATTACTTATGATAATACCATGATCCCTCGCTTTCCTTTGTTTGTTCAGGGACACTTAATCTCGAATATCCCTCATCAGCATGCATACTTTCACTAAATCTCCCTCATTCACCATGTAAGAGGGAAACTTAAAGTGCATATGAAGCGAACATTAAGTTGATCTAATGTTAAAATGCTTTCGAAATGAGCAATAATGACATTTTCCGTTTGTCAATATCTCATCTTGTTTCAGTGATATTCAGGTTTTTGTAATATGCAAGTGAGATGACCTACAATGTACATGTATGAGGTCATATTGTTTGCATAACCTGGAGACAAATCACAAAATGAAGAATAATTATCTCTACAAGTATTGAATAAAAATTACTGAAACTTTGGACATGTATAACACTATGAAAAGTACACATCATTGTGCAAATTATGGTGTTGCCATGGAAACTCTCATGCCCCCTGCACCTTTCACCTTGAACATAAAATTCCAATGTCTTTCCTTGTTTCAAAAAATAATTTGCTTAAACTACTCACATACAAAGCCTGCATTAATTGTTCCAAATCTTATTTTGGACCCACAACAAAAAAAATGTGTTTGACAAAGGAGAATTTAGAGAACTTTGTTTTATTTTTAGTGGAAGCCTGGGGCCAGAGTGTTTCCATGGCAACATCATAATTTGCACAATGATGTGTATTTTCAATAGTACCACATATGTATTTGCAAAGTTTCAATAGTTTTTATCCAATACTTGTAGAGATATTCTTCATTTTGTGATTTGTCTCCAGGCTGTGCAAACAAAATGACGTCATAGGTCATCTCATTTGCATATTACAAAACCTGAATATCTCTGAAACGAGATAACATGTTGACAAACGGAAAATGTCATTATTCCTCATTTTGAAAGTATTTTAACATTAGCTCAACTTAATTTTCGCTTCATATATATGCACTTTAAGAGAGCATGCGTGCTGGCGAGGAGACATCAAAGTCCCCCTGACCGCATCGGGTTAGAGTGAGGACTGGGTGAGTACTACATGTACATTTGTATGTCGTCTAACCCTGCACCCTCTGTTGATTTATGAGTGCATGATGTACTCCTCTTGATTCCTTACACCACCGTCAATGCTTAAAACCATATATGTATGGCTTTTGATTATTTAGTCAAACACATAATTACATTATTTTTGTTTTACTGCTATTATTCTCAAAAACAACACACTTGTCCCCAGAGGAAGCCAGGCTCATTCAATCTATTGCGTTCAATCAAGCATAATAACAAAACGTTTTCGAAAGCTACTCAACTGCGACATGTTTATTTCTGGCAGAGAGAACCAAACTTCTCGCAGATTATTTCTCTTCCTCGGAGATCATGGTATTACAATCTAATAGGATGACATTTTGGGAAATTAGCGATTAAATTTCCCCTCGAGCCTTGGGAGGATCTGTAAAAGTCCTTCAGCCTGCGGCATTGGGACTTCCACAGATTCTCCCTCGGCTCGGGGAAATTTAAGCGCTAATTTCCCTCATGTCATGCTATTACTTATAAAAATTAATACAAATTGCTCTACCAAAATTATAGATTGAATACTTTAATACATGTTTTGTCAAAACACACCAATGATACATGTACTAAAGCAGCAATCAATTTTCTATGTTCTTTTTAACCTTTTTTGGCTAGAATATTAATTAGTACTACATGTATATACTGAAGTTTGCAAGTACTGTACATGTATGTGCCTTTCTGAATCTTTGCTTTATAACTAGCAAAACTGACTGTCATTTAAGTATTTTAAATAAACAAATCAATGTCATTTTGCTGTGTCTGTCCTCATAAATGCACAGATGGCATCAAAACATTACAATAATAAAAATATTGTTCTTGTCATGTTTTAATTGACATATCATACATGCATATTTATATATATATATATAGAGAGAGAGGACCGATGCAATATTAGCAAAGGGACAGTCATATATTTGCTTTATACCTGTCAGTATTTACATTTTATGGCTGGAAGATTAGGAGATCATGGATCAAAAATTAATTATTTTGTGACATCATCTGTACATCTGTACTCTAATATCACATGGTTATATACTGACCAATCAGAGCATGCAGTTCACACTGTTTATTACAAATAATTACATGTATGTATACATGTATGTTCAGTACATAATATTTATATTGTTATTTTGTTATTCAATAGAGTCAGTTTGCAATGGTGGAAGCTGCTGAAGTAGCAACCCAAGTAGGGAAAACACATTCATCTTTGCCACCAAGGTAGAAAGTGCCCATGAAATATGACAAAAAACTGACCCCATGCATTCTTATTTTATTGTACTAAATTTTAGTCTAACTTCCATTGGTCATTTTGTGCAATTAGAAACCAATTTTGAGAGTGAATCTTCTTTTCCCCTGGCAAAATCAGGCATTAAATTGCAAAAATGCTACAACAGTTCATTAAACACCATTACATGTATATGTTGCAGGTCAAAATATATTTCAGGTAAAAAAATGTTCAACCTAGGTTGAATTTTTTAAAACTACCGTATTTACCCGTGTATAAGCCGCACCCGTAGATAAGCCGCACCCCAAGTTTTGAAGCATGAATTTAGGAAAAAAACCTTTTTTGAAAAATACAAAAAATTATTAGAAAATCTTTTGTCCGAGTTCATAAACGCTTGTACTTGATGCCAAACTTTTTCAAAAAAAGAACAATAATCTTTTGTTGGAGTTCATAAACACTCGTACTTGAAGCAAAACTTCATCAGATTGTCAAAAAATAAATAAATGTGATTATCACAACTTTAATTCGATCAAATATGGTTCGACTTACCTTGTCATTTCTTGTGTATATTTTAACCTGCAGTCTTTAAATCGCTCCAGAATTCTTCCGCATTTATTCCCCAATTAACTAACAACAATTCCAAGGAACCGCTTTCCTTTAATCGCTAGAGCAAGAAAGGTTTTCTGGCGAAACAATACTTGCACGAGTAGGTCAGGTCCGCCATCTTGGATTTTCATTAACTAGTGCCAATCCTCCACGTGTAAAATTGCGAAGAATGCCTGGTTGTTTAGATGCATGCTTTGACAACCGCTGCGAATCAGCCTGTTTTGGAAGGTAAATAAGCTTAATCACGTTTAAATATTCACGAAATTCTAATATATTAGGTCTAAGGTGGATCTTAGAAGAGTTTTTGCTTTCACTCTTTGAAAGTGCGTGTTTTTTTTTCAATGATTATGCTTAAATTGCTATATTACACGATCGGGATGCGATTTAATTGAACCTGATTGTAATATACGCACCATCTCATAATAAAAGCTTCATTCAGGTTCATGATACATGTATGTAAATATAATTATGTTAATATTGGGTGACTCTCCTTTCTAGGTGTTCCCGTAGATAAGCCGCACTCCCGATTTTGAACGGAAATTTTGGGTGAAAAGGTGCGGCTTATACACGGGTAAATACGGTAGGTTGAATTTTTTCAAGGTTTTAAAAAGGGATTTTCCAATTTTTTGGGATTCATAAAAAAAAAGGGTTTAGGTTTTTGGCGGGAGAATTTAAAAGAGAAAAAATTTCCACCCACCCCTCCCCTGGGAATTTTATTTTAGGCCACTCTCCCCTCCCTCTCTACGGTACTCACCGTTCCGCCTCCCTAACTACTTTTCCCTTCTCTATCCCCCACAACCAATTCACTCATTAATTACACTCCATTACTACTTACTTTTTTTTTTACTTTTTCGTTTACCGTCGGTAGTGGGACTCGAACCTGCAACCCTTCGCTTGGAAGAATGCATTGGAAGACCAGAGCTTTAGCAACTGCGCCACAGAGACTTGCGTTGGAGTTCCAGTCATGTTTTTGGAATAATATAGCTTTTCTTAACCGAGAGGGGACTAGTAACTAATTTCCATATTTAATTTTATTCACGCATGCGCACTACTAACAAAGTCGGACTTGGAAAACTTCGCTGAGTTGCATGATTAGAAGCGGGGAAACTCGGAACCAAACCGACTTTTAGAGAGTTAAAATGGAACTAAAAGAAAACCAGATAATAGGATTTCAACTCTCACCAGGAGCCCATTACCAGGAGCGTGCATCTCCCAGATTAGGTCTGTCCCGCAGCAGAATAGATGATGTAGCTATTTTTAGCTTTTGGTTTCCCGCGAGAAGAAACAAAGGCCGTCATTTTCAACCAATCAGGATGCACAAAAAAAATGTAATTAACACAGTTCAAACTGCTAAAAATAATAAAGCGCAAGAGAACAAAAGACAACGTAATTTCGCGACTATAAATAGCCGTCTACTGTGCTGTGGGCGCTACCCATCACAGGTATGCTCAGGACTGGTAATGGGCTCCTGCTCTCACTTTATATTTAGAAGAAAAATTATATGGAAGAGTGAAGCTACAATGTATATCTGTCAAAAGTGATGAAAGAGAATCTCTGACTTGACAAGAAAATTATGGCCCGAGTAAGTTTATAAATCAGCTTCTATAAATAACCTGACAGCAAAGAAGTTGTGTAGGAAGGATTGCTTTAGATCTATAGAATTATAAAGCGAGGACAAGAAAAACTGCCAAAAACGGCCGTGAATAAAATCATTCTCAGGCAGGTATTAAATGTACATGTATGAAACTCAAAAAGTTATCAGCTGTCTGTGTCAGTTTTGTTATATAATTTGTACCGTTGTCATGCCCAAAATATCCGATTAAAAGCATAGTAAAATCAGTTCACCGGCAAGCACCATTGTCCCTAACATTGATAACAACTTGTGGATCTTACGGATTTTCGCAACTGTCTGTATAATTAGGTGAAAAAAACATGAGTGAACTGTACACCTGACTACACGATTATTTACCTGCACGAGACTTATTCGATAAAGTCAAAGAGTAACAAAAGCCTTATTGGGGCAACTGCAGAATACCCTACCCATGCAAGCACTGTACATGTATGTGCTTCTTCAATGGTCCTGTGAACTAATACAAACCCTACACCTACATGTACATGTACATTTAAAAACACCCTAACTGTCAGCAAAGGGTGCTCACTTAAAGTTAGGGTTTTTAGAGCTATAGTCACTAAATTTAGATAACTGAACACACTCAGATAAATAATGATTCTTCAATAGTCATGTGAACTAATCCAAACCCTACACCTACATTTAAAAACACCCTAACCGTCAACAACGGGTGCTCACTAATTTAGGGTTTTTAGAGCTACATGTATAGTCACTAAATTTAGATCACTGAACGACACAGAAAAATAATGCTTCTTTGATGGTCCTGTGAACTAATACAAACCCTACTTCTACATTTAAAAACACCCTAACCATCCACAATGGGTGCTCTGCCATTAATTTGGGTGATTAGAGCTACAAAATGTAGTCACTAAAACTCATACATTGTTGTACATAGTTAGCAGAACAACTATTTTGAAAAAAATAACCTAGGTTAAAAAAAATCAACCTAGATTAAAAATTATAACCTATGTTAAAAAAATTCAACCTTGTTTAGAAAGTTCAACCTAGTTAAAAAATTTCAACCTACATGTAGGTTGAAAAAATTTCAACCTGAAATTAAATTTACCTGCAACATATACATGTATATCAAATTTGCTAATACGTAATCACATGTGCAATGTCAAGTGGTTTACACACCTACATGTACAACAATGTACACTACTTTTCTCAGTAAACTGCAACACCCCTTGAGCTTTTATACAACCCACGTGATGTGACTGTTCTGCACCACATGATCACTGTTTGGCATACCACTGGGTAGAGATTTTGTGTGAAGGTGTGAGAAAACAACATGCTGTTCTATCATTGAAGACAATAGAATGCCTCGTAGACAGTCAGAATGACACATTGTAGACAAGTTTGACATAATTTTTGAAAACCGCAGAATGACTCCATTGATTATATTAATAATATTAAATGAGAAACAGTACTTAAGCCTGAGAACGAACCAGAGGAGATGGCTGAAATTCAGGCTAAAACAGAACAATAATTAACAAATTAATAAACTGTTGTGGAGAAACTAGACAGGTGAGATCTACATGTACCTGTAGTTCTCCAAGATTTAGCTTTCCCTTTACATTATTTTGTAATCCTTTAATAAAACTTGAGAAATTTGCACTGAATTGAGCTGCATTACAAGCTACATGTAGATTTTAATAGCATTGGACAATCAGTTCATTTTTGTACTTGAAAACTAATTTTCTCTTCATAGATGTGCAACAAAGAGAAATAAAACAGTAGAACTAATATTAGCACTTATTAGAACTTAATATATACATGTACTTGTCGAGTTGAATTAGGGTTCAGTTGACTTCTTGATGAATGTTTTTAAATTGTTGTAAATTATTTTATACTACAGGTCTGACCACATACGCAGTCTGAAGGAGACAAGAGAGTTTGATGTTCTTGTTATAGGAGGAGGGGCCACAGGCAGTGGGGTGGCTCTAGATGCAGTAACGAGAGGTAAACTGGCATAATTATGCTTTTCACTTGTTAGGGCTTCATTGCAATGAGCTTGAAAGAAATTGAACTTCATGCATCAAGTAATAATGTTATTTTTAAAAGTTGAATATAATAATATTTACCTCAAAGATGCTACACTCTTTTGATGCAGCAATTCAACACTGTTAGCACTATCTTTAATGTACACTGTATTCCCTCAATATTGTTTTGCATACAATGTACATATATCAACAACAATGCTGCTGGTCCTAGCACTAGGGCTATCTTCATTGTATTGTACTCTAGCCTGCGAGCCGGCTCTCCTGTGGGTTTATTCGGAAAAGTTTATTCTCGTATTCGGGGTTCCTGTGGCGCGCAAACACGAAAGTTTATTCTTGGGGTTCCTGTGGCAAAGGAAAGGAGAGCCAGCAAGGACACCTTTGTTTCCGGAGTATTTCGCGTTCGCCGGCGAATGCAAAATTCCAATTGGCTGATTTTGACAGCTTGTCAATTTGACAGTAAACAGCCAAAGATTTATGTAAATGTAGAGGGACTGCAACATGGCGGATAGTATTGGCCTTTACAACATCGAACTTATCCATAGACAGCACCAACAGTAATATACATGTTGTAGGTAAAATCCGTTGTCAGGTAGAATCTGATACAATATGCTGCTGGTCCTAGCACTAGGCAGGCCTTCTGATATTTCGTGCGGGTGCGGGCCCGCGAAATTTAGGTAAATCCGCGAAATCCCGCGAAATTCACTAAAGTCCGCGAAATCCCGCGTAATTTGCCAGAATTTTGCAAAAAGTCCGTGAAATCGCGCGGAATTTGCCAGGAATTTTGCAAAATACATACCATTGAACTACAATAAACGCTTGCCACAGTTATTGAAGTCATTTTTATGCCATAAAGTCCAAATGTGTCGGGAAATTGCCTTCAAAACCGATTCAAAATCAATCGAGTACGTTGCCGCGACAAAAAACTGCAAGGCGTTCCAAGTGTAATACCGCGGAGAACTGGGCGCTAAAAGCGATACTGCAATTGGATTACCGCGGAGAACTGATTTAATACTCAGCAATGTAGTATTTCTCAAGTATGTAGTCTTTACCGCATGCGGCGGCTTTAAAGTTTCAAAAGTATGGAGAAGTTTCTGACCAAAAAGAAGGACAGCCACACTGCCCTGAAGACCAAAGCATATGATCGGTTACGAAGCTATCCCAAAGGAACTCTTCACGTCGACGATGGCCTCCTATTCTGCTCAACGTGCAACGCTGTGTTGGACCACACGAGGAAGTCGACTATTGACAAACACTTCGAATCAGTGACACACGTTCAAAGATCGAGAAGCGATAAAAGCAAAGCCGCTGGCAAGCAGCAAACCCTGAAAACCTCTCTTAACGTCAAAACAACTGCCCAGACCGAATAGTAGAAGAACGTGAAAGTATGCTGCGCGCTTTTCTATTTGCAACCTGTTGAATCAATAATCAATAAATACATGATGTTTTTGAAAACTGCGTGTAGTCATTTTCGGCTGAAGCGGCAATTTTTACATTTGTAGAGCAACGACTGTTTCTGCTGAATATAGATTGCATTCGTTTCCCGTAAAATTAACTTTTTACACGCAAAATGTGTATCACAAAAGCGCCAATATTCTATACTATAGATACGTTCGCAAAAATAGAAAAAGAACGGCGAGAAAAGTTTATTTTCGCGAAATTAAGCACCGAAATTTTCCGCGAAATTCCCGCGAAATCGCCGATTTTTCCGCGAAATACACCTTAAAATCCCGCGAAATTTGTTTTTTCCCCGCGAAATATCAGAAGGCCAGACTAGGGCTATCTTCATTGTATAGTAATCCCTCAAGACTGTTTTGCATATTGATAAAAATATGCTGCTGGTCCCCCGGGAATGATCCGCTGGACAGGGTATGGTTTTTCGAGGTTCTGACCTTAGACAGGGTATCCATTTTCACATCGACAGATCTTGAACAGGGTATGGTATTTATCTAGTGCTGTTATTTAGTCTAGTGCTTGATGAAGACTTATTTAGTTATGACACTCATACAAGATCACAATAAACACTGACATCCAAGTATAGATAATGTGTTATTTGTCTTATAGAGGAAAAATTTTAACACTTTGTCTTGAACAGGGTATGGAAATTTGATTTTTTTTGTCTTAAACAGGGTAAGGGTTTCAGAGCCCCAGCGGCACACCCATACCCAACTTTGGGGGGGGGGGGGGGGGGGGGGGGGCTGGTCCTAGCACTAGAGCTATCTTCATTGTATAGTAATCCCTCAAGACTGTTTTACATATTGACAACAATGCTGCTGACCCTAGGACTATGGCTATCTTCATTGTGAGACTGTCTTGCATATCAACAACAATGCTGCTGGTCTTTAAGCTCTAGGGCTATCTTGTAAAATGTATTAGCTTGAGCTGCCTGTGTATTGACTATAAAGGCCCGTTTAGTATATACATGTATTAAAGAGGCAGTCAACCATGATCCCTAGCAGCTAGGCACTCTGTTATTCTGTTCAATGTACATCTGTGATTTCGTTACACCTCCATAATTGGACCTGCTCATTACACCAGCAATTGATTTTTATGGGTAGAAAGCAACATCGTAGAGATACATGTATGGGAGACTTTCACCAAAATGTTACCCATAGAAAACTGCAGGGGGTCTTCTTAATTTGGTTGACATTAAAGTTCAGGGGGAGAAATAATAGTAAACAAAATTTCAAATTGGCTTAACCCCCCTAAACTTCATTTGCATGATCAGTAATAATGCAAATATTTTTAACTATTCACTACATACAAAACATTAATTTAAATTAATTAATGACTGTATTATTTCTATGATTATCGTTAGGAATTATTATTAAGAACACTGAATGATGAGTAAAATGTTACACATATCTCTCAATGCAGGGTTGACGACGGCTTTGGTTGAGAGGGAAGACTATTCATGTGGCACAAGCAGTCGCAGCACTAAACTCATACATGGTGGAGTCCGTTACCTGCAAAAAGCTATCTTGAACTTGGACAGAGAACAGGTGAATTAAGAAAATATTATAATTATTCCCCAACTTGATCTACTTTGCTGTTTTTGTACGTGGTGAAGGAGGTACATTGTACATGTAGTGGTGAATAGAGTCTAGTGATTTCCCCTGCTGATCTTGCTGTAGTCCAGTTTTTTAATCCGTCGACAAAGAATATGAGCCACTGTGATAAAAATATATTAAGAAATAATGTCTAAGTGTAGCAATATAAAGGAGTGAGTACTGTAGTCGATTCTACATTGTATGAAAGCCAAAGCTAATTGAACTCAGTGCCTAGCATGCATTTCAGTAATTATCTAATGAGTATAGAGTAAAAACATTAACTGTAACATGATACAATCTAACCTATAATATACAAAAGTGTTAAATTAAACATTTTGTATGAAGTCGAAAATGATAAAATACTCCAGAATTCTTCTGCTTTTATTCCCCAATTAAGTAACAACATTTTCAAGGAACCTCATTCCTTTAATCGCAAGAGAAAGGAAGGTTTTCTGGCAAAACAGTATGAGTACAAGGCTGTGTCCGCCATCTTGAATTTTCATAAAAAATCAACTAGTGCCATGCATTCCCTCACATGTAAAATTGATAGGAATGCCTGGTTGTTGATTCGCTTACATTGTATACTGTTGGAGGTAAATTAGCTTGAGTTTTAAGAGTTTCTTTTTCTCTTTTAAATTCCATAACTGTTTCACTGATTATGCGAAAATTACTAAATTACGTGATTGGATGCAATTTGAGACCAATTTTGCAAAATCGCACCAGCGCATAATATCAGAAGCCCTGACATGTATCACTTTCCTAATGATTGCTGTTGATCATGTAATGTTGATGGTGATGCAATTTGTAATGACATATATTACACGTACAGTATGTCAAAACAATCTATTTCCGAAATTATGAAGAACTGTAATAGAAGTTATCAAAACTTGTTTAATGGTTTTGTTTACATATTACAGTATTATGCAGTGATTTTATTATGTTATAATAATATTGTACTACAAAACTATGGAACGATTTAACATAAATAACATGATATACATGTACATGTAAGAAATAACTCATCTCTGTCTCTCTTTAAAAGTTCTCTTAAAATTCACTTGGGCATTAAATCAGAATTACAATTTATACTACTTTAAGTTATTCAGTTAGCCAATACTCTTCAGTGTTACGTACATACTTGATTAAATTTGGAAACTTTGCTCTTAAATATAACCTGCTACAATGTAAGTTAGAAGGAATTGTGGTTTTCAGCAGGAAAATGCAAAACATTATATTGTTCCTTCATAATGTCCCTGTTTCACTGCTCAGTGTACATGTACATTGTAGTTCTGCTCTCCTAAGCTGTGCACAGATTTTTCAAGAAGGCCATACCTTTCTGACTAAAAGAATTATGCTTTCCTGTTTGGTTCAAATTAAGGTTCTAACAGAACAGATAGAGTCTCCAGAATAAAGATTCGTTTTTCAGTGTTCAAACTTTCTTTCAAAACAGCAAACGTTTCTAGAATCCACCAAATAGGACCATCTATGTTACCTACATGTACATGTACCTTAAAGTCTGACCCATAACATACATGTACCACAAGTATTTTGTTGTAGTATCCCTTTGTGCTGTATCCGTAAATATGTTGTTGGTAAGTGGTCGGTAAAATTGTGTTGGTAAGCTGTTGGTAACAACAACAACAACATTTTATTTCACTCAAACTATTACAAAATGTAACTTAGTCTATTGTATAAATGAGTTGGAAGACCCGAACAAAACCATACAGCTATCTAGCCGGGACTAGCTACCATATTATAAAACTAGAGTTAACATTAATAAATAAGTAATTAACATGAAATACAAGAATGCCTAGAACAGAATTACTTGACAGTTATAAGAAAATGTATGATAATATATTAGCTGAAAGTATATAATATTAATAAATAAATAATATAATATAGTTATTAAGGTACATTGTAATATGAGGAAACAATATAATAATTGTATAATGGCAGTAATAGATGTAATCATAATTCAGGAACACATCAGAGTAAGACAATGATACCATCTTACCTAATTTAATACTTATTAATAAATAAAGCAGAAAGTTCTCTCTTGAATATGTGTCTTTTCTCTAGTTTAATATCTTGTGGTATTTTTTCCCATGTTTTAATGCCATTATAAGTGATAAATGTTTTTTTGAGGTTTGTTCTAGTTGACGGTATAAAAAAGGTTTGTTTATATACAATTTTTGTCTTTGTTTCGTAATTGTGTATGCTAGTTAATGGAGTAAACATATGTTAGTGAAAGTATTGCTATTATTATTATTGATGATATTGTGCATAAAAAGAGTGGTATGTACATGTAGGTTATGGATATCCTCTAATTTCAATATATTCAACTTATAGAAAAGAGGTGATGTATGTGCATTCCATTGTTCTTGACATACCGTATTTCCTCGATTAAGCGCCCACCCTTGATTAAGTGCCCCCCTCGATTAAGCACCCCCCTTGGCAACAAAATTTGAAATAAGCGCCCCCCTCCCCTCCCCCAATAAATATGGCACAGTAAGAGAGATGGCATACAACTTGCGTTTTATTACAAAGTTACGGCATGTTCCTATATGTAGTACCGTATTAAAGTTATGTTTGGCTGATAAGGGAAATTAGTTTCTTTTCTTCCAACTCACAGTCCGTGATTATTAAGTCCATGTGCTTGCATAGCTCTTGTACCCGAAGCAGCTCGTTCTTCAGCCTTCTTCCCATTTCAACGCTTTGGGTAAATGCTGTGAAATAGCCGGGGACGACAAGACCAATTTCCAGTTTCCGTGAGCCATTAAGCGCCCCCCCCCCCTCGATTAAGCGCCCCCCTTGGCAACAAAATTTGAAATAAGCGCCCAGGGCGCTTATTCGAGGAAATACGGTATAGCTCTAATAGCCTTTTTTGTGAATTTTTTATGGGTTTGATAATAGTAGGTAAGGCATTTCCCCAGAGGCGATTTTCATAATGGGGATAGGTAAGTTGACTCGATCGCTATGTGTAGCCGTTTCCTTCACTGTACTCATTTGAACCAAAATAATAATAATAATAATGTTTATTAAAGCACTTGATTGGCAATTTACAATAATAAAAATTGAAATTGAAAAACTCAAGTTTTCAGATAATACATTTATGGTATATAGTAATATTGTATAAAAGGCAATTAAGGTAATGTGTTTAAACATGTAAGGCTATGGGTTAGCATCCCATTTACGGACACAATATGGTAAAAAACTGTTACTGAAACGAGTACTTCTGCATTTATACAAGGGCAGCTTCCTAGGATTTCTAAAATTATAATAATGGTCAACAGGGTCAGGTAACAGGCTGCGGAGTTTACTAGTAGTGTTTAAATTGTTCTTGTAAAATGATTTACATAGAAATTATCTTCGCTCCTCAAGAGTGGTTAGATCTAGTGCAGTTAGTCCATTAGTGTAGGACAGATGTGGAAAGATGACACGAAGAGCACGACGTTGGATTTGTTCAAGTTGATCACTTAGTTTGCGCGACAGTGAAGTGTGCCAAAAATACACTTAATAGCTTCTTAAGTTTCCAACGTTCTAGCAACGATAAACCCCTTCGATACAGTGCGATCATACGAAACAAAATAGATCAAAAGATGATGGTAGAGCACTGGAAATCGATAACTTAAGACCTAACCATTAAAGCCGAAATAAACCTTTTACCCGCACTGTCTACCCGCGACACGCGACCATTAGTTAAACTCTCTCTATGGCTGAAAGAACATGTCAACTCAGAGAATCGTCGTATCAACAAAAAGCTGTTTTCTTGAATTGAAAACATACGCGGAAATGAATAATAACGGGTAAAGATCACGTGATATCAGATATCCAAGATGGCGCGGGTTCACTAATTCACGGAGGACTTTGAATCGAGCATATGCTGCAAAGAACAAAAGACAGATATATTGAGTACGCTATTTTCATCAATATTGACAAATTTCGTTCTGACATTGGAAAGCTACGTGATATCACGAGCGTAGCGTGTATGTACGCATGGGCGTACACTTAGAGATGAAAATTCCCTGTTTGTACTATCAGCTGGAGACTGTGGAAACCATTCTCAAGTATTGTTAGTAAGCTGTCGGTAAGTGGTCGGCCGACCACTTAACGACAACATATTTACGGTGCAATTTGTTCACATTAGCCGTAATAGTATCTGAGTGTATACTCCCACGATGGGCTTCTACATGGATGCCCTTGGGGCAAACACTATGAATTGTATGTTTAAATATTGCATGCGATGAGTCCTTATGACTCTCTCCATAAAATAATATGAGTCCCATCCAAAACTACTGAGTCCTGAAACAAACAAAAACATAGGGCCCCTAAGGGCAACTCGTGGATGGTCAGTGAGCTATTTTGGTATGTACTAAAAATCACGTGACCAATGACGTCATCGCAACTAAGTGAATCGTGGGAAAATAATACTATACCTGTCCAAGTTTGAACTGTCTGGCATTAGAAATGAGGGAGATATTGCTATGTACTTAAATCACGTAATCGATGACGTCATCATTACGTCATCGCCACTAACTGATTGATAGCAACCCACTACCATGTCTGTCTAGGTTTGAGCCAGCTGGTATTAGAAATGAGGGAGATATGGGCATGTACTTAAAATCGCGTGACCGATGACGTCATCGTTACGTCATCACCACTAAGTGATCGATAGGGACCCACTACTATGTCTGTCCAGGTTTGAAGTGTCTGGCATTAGATGGGCACCATCAATACATCTTCTCCAGCATGACCAAATCTTTTCGAAACCTTGGACGGTCATTCGAAAGTCAACGGCGAGTCGTCGAGTCACAGAACGACGAATAAATTATCTCGTATCCACCCAAACCCAATAACTCGTTCTGCACATGCGTGCATCCACGAGTTAAATTACTATTGTGTGTGGAATAAACGACCTATTCATAGCTTGATTACGACTAGCACCTTCGCTTGATAATGGCTAATTGTGTTGAAGCATGCAGTTTAAGGATTGTGTGACAAAGTTATTATTTAGTGTAGCTAAATCAAATTGATCTTTAAATCAAAATGCCCCGCTGAACTTTGAAATCGCATATCGAAGAGGTTAAAACGAGTTTTTATCCGTTCCACATCGGCGCAGAATTGAGTTTTTGGGAATCTAACGCTAGCCAAATGTAACTTGCAAACGTTTTATCAAATATAAACAGTGCATGACCCGGAGGTCAACTGGCTGGAAGATCAAAGAAAACACGTTCTTTTTAAACAGGCTTATTATATTTCTCACTGGTATTCTTGAAGGTTCTCTATCACGATTTCTAACTGCAGACAAGCTTGATTTGTGCCTCCTACTCCTAGATTGATCAGTATTCAAGCCTTTACTAGATATTAACAATACAGTGCTCCTACTCCTGATTGATCAGTATTCAAGCCTTTACCAGATATTAACAATACAGTGCTCAGCTGTTCGCGTTCGACCATCAAATTCAAACCATTTGACATTTCGGTGATATTTAATACCGTATCATTTCTCGAACTGATCACATTATCGTTATTCTGTATATTACTAAGCTTTTCCATTGGCTTTTGTTTGGCTATTGTATGGCTTTGTTTAGCTTTGCTTTCCTCGCTGTCCAAAATATTGGCTTTCATTCCCCAGTGAGCAGGGGTGATATCGATGTTAGCTGTTAACATCTCCTCGTCGTTCAACTAAACTTTAAGCTTATATTCACCCTGACGAGTAAAGAATGCAGCACGTTCTATATCTGAGCGTAGGGATGTATTATGAACGTGCCAGGAGTCTGGAGGAAGTTTGTCGCGAAAACAGTTGTACATTACCATCTCTATCTCTGTTGCATCCAAAACGTTCCCAAAACTGCCAACACAGTACATTCAAGACATTAATTTCTGCTTAGCTAAGCCAAATGCGCTTATAAATTTCCGGACCGCTTCTCTCATAAATAGGAACGCGACCAAATGTCTGTCCTTAACAATATAGTTGTAGTGATAAATTAATGATAAGGCATTCCAGAATAATAATTACCACTACAACACGTCCAAATCCTTTCGAAGCGTCTTTCCGATAATTTGAAAACTTGGACTCTGCCATAAACTCCGTCAATACATCTTCGGAAAATCGAAGATTATTCGGACAGCCAACGGAGAGTCCCCGGAGAGTACACAGAAAAACCGATCTACATTACACACCATAAAACGATGAATAAATTAGCTTGGACTACTAACCCCAATAACTCGTGTTCTGCGCTTGCGCGCATCCAAGAGTTAAAAATGAGGCAAAGGTTTAGTACTAAAATATTGTTGGTGTCTATTTAACAAATTGAAGTTAGTTTATTTTGTGTCTGTCCTAATATTGACAATGATTTTCGTCATAACATGGTCAAAATAGCTGTGGATCCACGAGCCGTCTTTTTACAACAACAACAACAAACTAAATAGTCAATTTTACAGGCAACAAAACACTTTTAGCTTCAAGCGAAAGCCGCACGCGCACACCTTGACAAATTACGTCAGCTTTTGTTGTCTATCAAAATATTGCATATGAAAATAAGCAATCAGATTGCGAGATATTTGGCGGTTGTAAAAATTGGTGTTATTAGGTACGTGTACATGGTCAGTTTGGCAGATATAACGTATATACTACTACATGTATCACTTTCCTATTGATCGTCATTGCGTGATATCAATGGTGATGGGTGATGTACATATGTAACGTTTATTTACTAAGGTATTTATCTAGTCTTGCTAACCAAATTAAGTTTGGCTGTTTTTCATGTTGAAAAATAAAATTTAATTGTCTTTTTCCATTTCTATGCACAAGTAACACAGAATGCAGAGACCGGTAACAAAATCACTGTGCATGTTACATGCATGTACTTCAGACATGTTAATGTACATGTAGAGTGATTTTGATTGTGCTGTCTTAGTTTATTTTCTGTTTCTATATCTAGTACAAGCTTGTCAAGGAAGCTCTTCATGAGAGGGCAAATCTACTGGCCATTGCACCACATCTCTCAGGACCACTGCCTATCATGCTTCCTGTATATAAGTAAGTACATCGTGAGTGCAAACTCTTAATCTGATAGGCTGCCCAAGTATTGCCTATTTAACAACTGCATTGCCTAATGGGAGTTGGGTGCCCACAACCATCCAAGGGCCTATGGAATGCACAAAGCCCCAACTGAAGATGGAATATCGCTCTCATGGCTGGCAATCCTAGCAACCAAGCCACGATTATGCATGGCGGTCATGGACAGAGTGGAAAGGGGGGAGAGGTAGGGGTGATTATCTACAGGGGCTATACATGGGATTCTACATGATGTTTTGACCATAATTAAGCTAAGCACAAACTGTGGGACTGACATGCTTTTTCCGTAAAGGTGGTGGCAGCTACCATACTTCTGGGCAGGTATCAAGATGTATGACCTTGTATCTGGGCGACAGCTACTCAAGAGTAGTTATGTGGTTGGTAAAGAGAAGGCACTGGAGCTGTTCCCTATGTTGAAGAAGGAAAAGTTGTGTGGT
Organism: Actinernus sp. WN-2022; assembly: GCA_030867875.1. NCBI lineage: Eukaryota > Metazoa > Cnidaria > Anthozoa > Actiniaria > Actinernidae > Actinernus > Actinernus sp. WN-2022. The sequence continues at coordinate 127,065,743 of JAOWCC010000577.1, forward strand.
GCTATCATCTATTATGATGGTAAGGTTATACTTACCATAACAATAACCACAACCACAATATTAATCAAGGAGAATTGGAAGGCCTTCCCATGAAAACTTGCGCTTGAAAATTCGTCAAGAAGGCAAGAAACTTGAAGTTTCCTGTGAGTTTTATCATTTCCAACTAAATTTCTCCTTGAAGTTTTTTAACTCTAGAAACTGCATATGGATTCAACAAGGTCAGAATCCACTTTCTAACTTTAATACTCGCTAAACATCTTCGATTTTTGTGCTTTTCATACATGTACCAATCTGAGCATATTTATCGGGCACTTTACTTGAGAGGTGGTTTGGGAAAAATTTCACGCAAACTCAATTCGTAAATCTTACCCTGAAAGAAGTTAATCACAAAACTTTTAGACAACTAATCTTACCTGGAAATAATTAGCATGAGCAGTGACATAAAAAAGTGTCTAATTTATGCAAAGGGCTCCAGGTTTAAAGGGGCTATGTCATGGTACTGCGCATGTATCGAGTAATCGCTCGTTTAGTGGATGTTAATTGGATACAAACAGTTAATCTCCCCCCCCCCCCCCCCCCCCCCTCAATGTTTGATTGAAAGGATTTTCAATATTTTCCCTGGAGACTGTTTATATACACTGTTTGTTAGTCATTTTTGCATATTTGCTTTCATTTTAAGCATCCCACATGGCCGAGAGGTTCGTTAGTTCATATCAAAATCGGTGGAAATAGCTCTTTCCGGCCCGGAAAAACGAATGTAAAGTCTTACCGTGACAAAGCCCCTTTAAGAGGTTTGGAAAGTCGTTGAAAATGCGTATTGTTTATGGTGTGTCGATACCATTAACAAAATGGCGCGTTCGCTGGATTAGGATATACAGTACACATGCCTATCTTTCGTGAAGCATTTTGTGAAACAGTACAAGCGGTGTTTATTGTCAATTATACCCCAAAAACCAGATGATTCTTTGTTAATTATTTTACTTAAAAACAATTATGATTATCTGAATAAATAAAGGGGAGAAATAAATAATACTTTGGTTTATTCAGGCGTGCGCTCGAACAAATGCAACTTGGAGCGCGTGCTTGTGGTTCGAAAATGGTGTGATCAGATTGCGTCAACAGCGCACACGAACTTGAAAACTTTTCACTCAAATCACAGGTAATTGTCTGCATGTTTTCCCGTTTTTCTTAGGCTTTCATTATAAACTATTTGCCAGAAATACAGGGAAGTCAAAGCTGGCGTAAACTCATGTTAAAATCCCAGGACAAACTTTGGTTTTGAGATGCTTAGTGAAAATTTGTGCTGATGAGCTCCGATCTCCACGAAATTCAACACAGAATGAATTGCACCATATGACCAGGAAAACTGATAATATAGTTGCTACGCAAAGGATTATGGGAAGGCCTTCCAACCTCCTTGATATTAATATTAATGATGACAATGACAACAATATTTATTTCTCCAAGATGTACAGTACCGATCGAAACTAACCTCCCCTTTGCGTGCACTAATTGGGTTTACTTTGCGTTTACTTTGCGTTACTAGTAAACGCACGCAAAGTAAATGCAGAGTTTTCTTAATTGCGTTTACTTGCGTGCAACACGCAAACAAAAAAGTAAACGCAAAGTAAGCTCACACTAAACCCAAAGTAAATGCAAGTACATTTAAACACAAGGCAAATATTTATTGAAAGAAAGAAATGATCTCCTTATGATCTCCTTTTAATCTCCTTTTGATCTCCTTTTAATATTTCTTCGCTCCCGCAACGTTTCTACATTTATTCAACTTGTAGCAGTCAGCTTCGATTGTGCTCTCATCAGAAATAGTATTGCCAAACTGTTCTCGAGCATATTTATTCCCAGGAAAATGTTGAGACGTGTTTACAAACTCATTCTCAGACATAATAACTTAATTTATACATATCGATTGCCCGATCTGATTTACATGCGAGAGTTTGTCGTATTTATCTGGTTTGGGAATTCTGCCTCTTGGATGAACAGTTAAAGAGTAAGGTTTTGGAATGTTCTGGTGATAATTTATCCCTAATTTGGGTCCAAAAATGCACAAAACACAAGTTGGTCAGTATCGTAGTCATTTGTATTTGTGGGCCATGTGTTTACTATGTGTTTACTTTGTATTAATTACTTTAGTAAACACAGGTCTATTCTGAGTACACGCAAAGTACACGCAAGGGTGAGGTTAGTTTCGATCGGTACTGTAGTTAATTACTAATTACTATGGAGCTAATTATGTGGTAGTGCTATATATATACATAAACTATTGTGGTACATAGTATAAACTAAAATACTAATGCTGTATAATGAGTCTTACTATGTAATCTTAATATTAATCTTACTGTACATGCATTGTACCGGTATGCTACAGTGATGCTCACAGAATTGCTAACAACCCTTAAAGTGCCACTACGACGAAAATTTACCATTTCGATTTGCCACTTTTTCAGTGTCTATAGGTCAATCAGTATTAGAAATATCCGAAATAGTAAAAAATATTCCCAAATGGGCATCTTAAACCACAAATTTTAGGAGAGTTTACCGGTAAAATCCTGTCCGCCATTGCTGGAAGCCGTGCCCTTTGTTCAGCTTTAAACAAAGGTTTATTCACCGGAAGTGATGTCATACACTTAACACGACAACCTCGTGGCGCGAAATAGCGTGCATAAAAAAGTAGCCAACCTCGCAAAGATAAATATAACTTTCTTCTTATGTACGTGAAGACGTTTTTAGTAGAAATATGCCTCCAGGCGTTGTGTTCTGCAGGCGAGCGTTAAGTGTATGACATCATTTCCGGTGAATAAACCTTTGTTTAAAGCTGAACAAAGGGCACGGCTTCCAGTAATGGCGGACGTGTAGATTCAATATTCGGAGCTAAAAAAATAAGACTTCCTGTCGTTGTATCGAAAAACAATTTGAACTGGTAATAATATATGAACTCTACTTTATGAATATGCAAAAACATTGATATGTCAAAATTTGATCGTAGGGGCACTTTAAAGAAGATAGATGGTACTAAAAACTCTATCCTCCGAATCTCTTTTGGTGTTGTATTCAAAACCTTAAATTTATTTTTACGTGACCTGTTTCAATACATATTGTATCTAATGAAAATCAAGCTTAGTCAGTACAAAGGCATGTTTGATATGTGACATCTAAAACTCCACTGAAGAAAGTCTGGGTTACATAAAATAATATGAAAGCCAGTGTGATATTTCTTTGGCCAGAATAATATTATGTTATCTGTTTTCACCTTTCTCAAATTATCACTTTTCCTTATTTTATTCTCTTATTCCATTAGGTCAGCACAATGATGCTCGTATGAATCTGTCCATCGCCTTGACAGCCATTAGACATGGTGCCACAGCTGTTAACCACACTGAGGTGGTCTCACTGCTGAAAAAAAATACTACAGCAGGTGGGTGTGGCAATAGTAAAAAATAGATATTTAAACAACAGAAAAAGGTATCAGAAAAGTATGGAGCAAGTAGCCTCCTCCACAGGTAACTCTTAATATCGGTCATGAAGTCTCGGTCACGAAGTCTCGGTCATGAAGTCTCGGTCACGAAGTCTCGGTCACGAAGTCTCTCGCCCACAAAGTCTCGGTCACAAAGTCTCTTGGTCACAAAGTTTTTCCACAGGGAGACTTCTTAGAATGGTAGTGTCCGAGACTCGCATAGAGGAGGGTAGGAACACGTACCTACAGGGTTTCAATTTTATTATTATTAAAACAATATGTGTCGTTAATCAAAAATACATTAGTGTAGAAAGGTGCAGAACTACGTACATGTACAATGCAAGAAAGGTAACTGTCGTTAGTAGAATCTTACTGAACTATTTGTTGTTGCTAGTGATCAGACCATGTTGCTGGTAAGAATGACAAAAGCTAGAAACATTTCCTCTGATTTCAAGCTCAGACCTTGAAACACCTTTCTTGTAGACGATCCCATAACATCTACATTTGTATGTATATTTTTTTCTCTCCAGATTTTGCTATAAGCAAGACGTACAAGCAATAGGACACTAGGTCCCCTTCAAGGCTTAACACCACCCAACCCACGAGAATAAAATAAACAATACCCCAATCCCTACACCCAAGACAAAATATAAAAATAGATCAACTAAACAACACGTGTAGCAAATGATAAGTTAACAAGAGCAAGCAGCATGTGTGTTGACTCGACGGCACTTTCAACACATCAATGTGTAGCTGCCAATGTTATCTTGATCAAAGGTATTCATTTATATAGCGCATATATATGAATATCCAAATGCGCTTTACATGGTTATTTTTGTGATACGGACTGCTATTGTGGCGCAATGTGCTGCCGTGCAGTTTATAATCATGAGTGATTGTTAGTACCTCAGAATACCAGGCTGTTGTGTCGGGAGACAATCCTCTACTCTTTCTCGAAATAACACAACAGGTTCTTTCACGTCCCCCTCGTTAAAGGTCAGAATAAGAAGGAGACAAGACCAACGGCTTATACGTCCCTGCCCAAGGACGCGGCCGGGATTCGAACCCCTGACCTCCCGCACTCTAGACCGAGCTCTACCAACTGAGCTATTAAAACCAATGAGGCGGCCTGAGTCTATGAAAGAAGAACGCTTTAAGGAGGGGGAGGGGGAGGGGGAGGGGGAGGGGGGAGGGGGAGGATTCTCCTAATAACCAGATGTAACTTTCTTTTTAGCTGATGGTAAAGAAAAGGTGATCTTGTGTGGGGCCCGTATTAAGGACCGGTTGACAAATGAAGAGTTTGACGTACGTGCCAAGTGTGTAGTGAACGCTACCGGCCCGTTTACTGATAGTATACGCCATATGGATGACCCAGAAGTACCTAACATATGCCAGGCCAGCTCTGGGGTGCATGTTGTCCTGCCATCCTATTACAGGTAAGGAAGAAGGAAATTACGTATTTAAAAAAGGACGTTTAACGGTAGTAGAACAGGGATTGAAATTAGCCTCGTGCACTTGCAAAATGCGAGTAAAATCTCATGATAATTTGCAACTGCTTGTAGAATCTTGATGAACTATTTGTTGTTGCTAGTGGATCAGACCGCCTATGTTGCTACGTTGTAATAAAAAATATGGACAACTAGCAACAATTGCTAGTGGTATTTTCCTCCAATTTCAAGCCCTGTAGAATCAAATGTACCTTCACACGGAAAGATGTAAATACATCAGCGATAACCAGCAGACACACCTTTCCCTGGAGTAAACCCTCCAGTGAAATCACTCTTTCTTTCCCTCATTTTTTTGCTAGGAAAAGGAGCGCCTGATCGCAGGTTATATCATCGTTTACATACAGTGTACAGTAATGTTTGTGGGTGATATTTAGGTAAAAAAAGAACGATAGTGTCCCCTCATCCACTCTTATCCAGACTGAACAAGTTCCGTCAATAAATTAATAATCATTGTGGCTGGTAGCCCAGCAGGCAAAACGAGCTGTGAGCGAACCGAACTGTAGAATTCCGACTGCTGAGGGCTAGGGAGCCATTATCTTTGTGTCTTGGTATTTACACAGTCAATTGCACTTGGATCAAATGTCAGTTAATTTTGTATTTGGGGATTGGTACATGTAGGGGTAAAAACATTTGTGTCACGCCCACAGAACGAGATTATGGTACCTTTTAGGGGTACCTTGTGAAATTTACAGCGAGCATCCCGTCGAACAGGCAAAATGCGCCGTGCTGTAGAATTCCGACTGCTCTGGGAGCCAATCAAAATGCTTCTTTTACATATGGACCAGCTTACTGTGAAATAATGACTTATACATTGTAAAAGTCGTAATGAAATTCGTATTCAGCCCTAGGAATATGGGACTACTAGATCCTGCCACCAGTGACGGTCGAGTGATATTCTTCTTGCCATGGGAGGGTAAGTAAGGTGTGCCAGCTGACTATACTGACGTGAATGTTGACCTCAAAGCCCGACTAAGCTAATCCAGGATAAAGAGACATTTAGTTTTATTTGCTAAATTGTGGACTACTGATTTGGAATTAAAAACAAATTGTTTGATATGAGTAGTACCTTCTAGAATAAAGAAATACACCTTTTACCAAGAGAACTAAAATCCTCGGTTAACATTTCATCCATGTAGGATTAACGTAGCCTCCCCCGCAGGCATCTCTATCAGATTACGGGCCCCCTGTTTCTCTCTCCTCCCCTCCCCAGTCCTCCTCTTCTTTCCCGGAGTCACAGATAACCGATTTTTTCCGCGGTTCCGATACTTGGAGATAGCCGCGGAGGAGGCTAGGATTAACGCTAATGAGGCTTCAAGGAACCCAGGCCTGTGTAAATCCACCGGAAACAAAAAGATGCCGGCTTGTACATTTACCTACAATCCTTTGTGCAGTTAAAAGCTTTAAATAAGTTATAAATTCGCGGTAGAGAGGTATTAAATCTTGAAAAGAAGCCAGTACAAGTGTTGTTACCAACATACTGTTAATGAAGAGAATAGAGGATTTCTACGTGTGTGTTTTACTGTGTTAGTATAGGTAATCAAATGGGGACGAGTGAAATTAGGGATAAATTTTACGCGTGTTTGTCAAAATCGAAGCGGCTCGGGAAACTCACAAACACAAGTGAAATTTATCCCTAATTTCACGAGTCACTATTTGATTACCATTAATATTATGGAGGGCAAATTACGATCCAGAAAAACATTTATTTATTTATTTATTTTAAGGCGCGCGTAGGCGGCGTTTGAAATTTCACATGTGAAATTACAAATTACGCGTGAAATTTCAAGTTGAAATTAGGGATTAATTTGTCCTCTATGGTATTAGGTTCGCAATTAAAGTGCCACTACGACGAAAATTTACCATTTCGATTTGCCACTTTTTCAGTGTCTATAGGTCAATCAGTATTAGAAATATCCGAAATAGTAAAAAATATTCCCAAATGGGCATCTTAAACCACAAATTTTAGGAGAGTTTACCGGTAAAATCCTGTCCGCCATTGCTGGAAGCCGTGCCCTTTGTTCAGCTTTAAACAAAGGTTTATTCACCGGAAGTGATGTCATACACTTAACACGACAACCTCGTGGCGCGAAATAGCGTGCATAAAAAAGTAGCCAACCTCGCAAAGATAAATATAACTTTCTTCTTATGTACGTGAGGACGTTTTTAGTAGAAATATGCCTCCAGGCGTTGTGTTCTGCAGGCGAGCGTTAAGTGTATGACATCATTTCCGGTGAATAAACCTTTGTTTAAAGCTGAACAAAGGGCACGGCTTCCAGTAATGGCGGACGTGTAGATTCAATATTCGGAGCTAAAAAAATAAGACTTCCTGTCGTTGTATCGAAAAACAATTTGAACTGGTAATAATATATGAACTCTACTTTATGAATATGCAAAAACATTGATATGTCAAAATTTGATCGTAGGGGCACTTTAAGGGATCGTGGTGAAATGTACCGCCGCCATCTTTTTCCGTACGTTGAATTGGCCTGTTGATTGGTTATGATTCGATGAAAAGTACCAGAAGAACCCAGTTCAATGCTGCTATATGTTAATAACGGATACATGTGTACATTGATCAGTTTTATGTTGTGATTGTTTTTCGTCGGTGTTTAGTGCTGAAAACTGATATTTTTTTTCTTTCAGGAAGAGCAATAGCAGGTACAACAGACACTCCGACACAAGTGACCTTCGAACCCGAACCCAAGGAAGCGGAGATCCAGTTTATCCTCAGCGAGATCAAGCACTACCTCAGCGAGGATGTGGATGGTAATTATAAATAAATAAAATACATAATATATTTTACGTCGGGTTTCCCAAGCCAGTGGCTTGTAATTTACCCCTTGCTTACGTGAAGCGGTTCAGTGAGCAGTCGATCCGCGCCGAAAACTCAATCTGAATCCGCTCGACGCGTTTAGATGAAGCTGCTCAAACATTTTAAAGTCTATCTAACCGCAAAACTCAAGTCAAGCGACATTAGGATAGCCTTTAGATTTGAAGTCGATCGGATTGACAACATTTCTATCCGCTTCATGTGAATACTGCGCCACCCCAGCTCTCCAGTATGAGTTTGAATTCATAGGTTACGGGTATTGGACACCGTGGTAAAACGGCATGCTCCGCTGGCCGAAAGAACGAAGGCTCTCAGCTATCAAATACAAATTACCGTGGGCTAAAACAATTTTTAGTAAATAATTTCATAACTTAGTGAACTCACAGGGAATTACAAATTAAGAAAACTTTAACCTGTTAAAGTCTTAGGCTTAACTTTTAAGTAGTTTTCTTATTTTTGACAAAACAGTTCACAAATGGATACTTTTAAGCAGAAATTTTAAAATCACGGCATGTGCCTGTTGTTTCACTTCAGTTTTCGCGGGAAACTGGGGGCGGCCGCGCCGACAAGAAATAGCAAATACGCACGCGCGTGACGTTTTGCCGCGGTGTGCGTGTATTGTGTGTATTGCGTGCAATTGGTGTAGGTTTGTCGCGTAAGTCTTGGTCACGAAAATATGAAAGGCACATGAAAGGTTTAGTATAGAGACTGGAGCAGGGCTCGAAATTAGACTCGCGCACTCACAACATGCGAGCAGATTTTTAGAAATGCGAGTAAAATCTCATAACTGTCTTGCTGAACTATTTGTTGGTAGTAAAAATTATTGACAACTAGCAACAATTGCTACATTTCTCTAATTTCGAGTTGTGCTGAGAGTCGTTTGTTACCTGAAGGTTTAGTCCGATTGACTGTGTCCCCTGAACTTGTTACTTGTTTCAGTTCGTCGCGGTGATGTTCTAGCAGCATGGAGTGGCATTCGTCCTCTCGTGCGTGACCTCAAATCCAAGAATACAGAATCAATCGCACGTAATCACGTCATTGAAGTCAGTGACAGCAACTTGGTGACGATAGGCGGTGGCAAGTGGACGACGTACAGATCCATGGCTGTCGACACTGTGGATGCCTGCATCAAGGCTTGTGGGCTCAATCCTATCAGGGATTGCCAAACGGACGGGCTGCTTCTAGAGGGAGGTCAAGGATACACGGAAAACCTGTTTATCAGGCTTGTACAGGATTTTGGGCTTGAAGTCGAGGTATGTGACATGATCAATTTTGCCATCTAACATTACTATCATGATAGGAAATTATTAAAAAATATAAATATCAAGCAAGCAAGAACATACGACAGGTTTCAGAATTTAAATCTGCTGTCGTATTCCCATAATCCCTTTCGGTCTGAGTGACATACTTGCGTGTACAATAGGTACCAGCGACGCTGTCATGTCTTGTGTTTTGAACAAAGAGGAAACTGTACTGTTTTGGGAGTAGGGTGGTTCAGCACATGATGTCATGGTGGGAAGATCAGTCAGGCCAAATTAAAGGGAATAGCGTGCGTCAGCAAAAAATCTCTATTTGTCAGGAGTACTGAAGAAAGTAATGTTTTAGTTAGAAGCCGAGTCACTATCGTGCAAAGCTTTTAGATTTCCTTTTAAAATTTCCAAAGCTTTGAAACGGTAAAAGGGACAGCAACAACACTGCGCCAATGAGCTGGCGCCGTAAAGTCTGCATGAAGAAAATGCCAAAAGAATCAAACTAAAATTCCCGTAGTCAAGGTTGGGATGCTGCTTGCATACTGAAATCCCTGTGGTACACGAAAAACTGGGTTTTTCTCAAAAACTATATACGCAGTCATACAAAAGAAACAAAATCTTTTCCTTTTTACCGAGATCTGCAATATTTTTCCTGGTGTAAACAGCTCAGAGCAGCTAACAGGTTCAAATCTCAAGGGACCTAAGCTAAGATTTAAATAAAAATGAAACGAGTTTGTTTTTACAGTTCCAAAAACTATTGTAACCGAATCTATCGCTGTGTGGAGAAGAAGAAAACTATGCTCTCGACTGACGACAAATAAGCCGGAAACGTGAACATTTGTGCGGTAATACTTTGATGAAATAATATGGGGATGTGGATATTTTGTAGAACCATGTCTTTGCAGTGACAATTTGGGAGCATTTGTGTAGTTCGCCAGTGCTGTCGGTTTGATTGTTAACAGTAGAATAGTTTGAGGAGGTTACTCAGGATCACTTCAGAAATGCGAAATCCCCGACTTATTTATAATATCCATAGCTTATATTTATATCCACCTGAACTGGACAAAAAAACGTGTACCACTCAAACAGTCGACCCACATTTTCAATCCACATTTTGCCACAAACTTAATAATAATAATAATCAACTTTATTTTACGAGGGTTGCACCTAACAGTGAACACTAAATAACTTGTGGCCCTCCTACAAATTCTAAAATATGATAAAACTACAATAAAATGACAACGAAGTACATGCATAGCAAAGCGATAAAAAGTATATATAGAATATATAAAGAACAAATGGTTAAAATTATAATTAGGATTTTAAATGTTCAATGTCCTTAATATGACTGCGAAAAATATTGAGAGAGAGCTTTCCTAAAAGTGTTTATAGATTGTTCTTTCTTAAGATAATTTGGCAAGGAGTCAGAGATCCTTCAAATTCAGTGATACGGAAAAGGATCTTCCTCCTTCGGTTTCGTGTATGAAGCGGGGGCAAACTAGATTGGTCGAACCGTGCATGTTGACTACATCGTTTATGGAAATCTGCATTACACTTCAGCATATCTATCATGTAGGAGGGACAGTCTCCACGGAAGCGCTTAAAAAACTAGTGTACATAATGATATTAAGTTTAGCTTCATCATGGAACGGGATCCAATTTAGTTCCTTGAAAAGCTGTACACTGTTCACCCCCGTGTTTGCACCCAGGATTACTCGGGCGACACGTTTTTGTAGCTTAAAAACTTTGTTGATACTCTCGGCTGAACAAGAGGACCATAGAGTTGACCCATAAAGCATGGGCTGCTTTATCATTGCATTGTAATATAATGTGCGCTGTTCAATGGGAAGGTATCGTCTTATTTTCCTAAGGCCGAGTGATAGCTTCTTACGGAGGTATTGAACGTGGTCGTCGAAGTTCAGGTTCTTGTCGATGATATCTCCTAGTAGTTCCTGTGCATCCATTTGTTCGATTACTGCATTCTGCACTGTTAGATTAAGAGATGGATTTGCAACTTTGTTTTCCAAGCGCTTTCCGGTGACTAAGAGACATTTCGTTTTGGCTGTATTTATAACCATCGTGTTGCTCAATGAAGATTCAGAGACATAAATAGAGAAGATTTCGTATGAGTGGGACAAACTACAGCACTGAGTACAGCACCGTTACCGTACGACATGCCATGACATTGAAATGGTTTCCCTATTGTTTTTGTCCTGCTGATCCAATCAAATTACAGAGATACGGTACAGCACCGTTACCGTACGGCATGCCATGACATTGAAATGGTTCCCCATTGTTTTTTCCCTGCTGATCCAATCAAATTACAGAAATACGGCACGGCATGGTTACGGCAAGGCTACGGACATGCCGTACGTTTTCCCACGCATATATACGAAATCTGCTCTAAGGTCCTGCTGTAATGTTGCAGAAATGGCTTCAGGCGCTGCATTTACATCTGACGAGTAAATCGGCGTAGTATCGTCTGCATAAATGTCGACCACAGAGCCTCCCGGTTAGCTCAGTGGTTAAGCTCCGGTCTGTTGCGCGGGAGGTCGCGGGTTCAAACCCCGGCCGGACCAACACTCAGGGTCTTAAAATAACTGAGTAGAAGGTGCTGCCTTTGTGAAACAACTGCAAATGGTTAGACATTCACGTCTTCTCGGATAAGGACGTAAAATCGTAGGTCTCCCGTCGGCCTCAAGTTTATCAGTCTCATCAGACTGTCACGAGTTACCGACGTTAAATAAAGTTGCTTTACTTTTTACTTTAGAGCGCCGCATTGCTGACGGCAAGTCATTAATTAACAAGAGAAATAAGACTCGGCCCAGAATACTTCCTTGAGGTACACCGGAGACCACATCTTTAGGGGAGGAACGACATATATATCGCTGTTAACGTACTGCGAGCGCCTATGGATTTTTGGGGATAGAAAGCAACGTCGTACTTAAATAGTCGCGGAATAAGTCCAGGACTTTCCCGCGTATTCCTTAGGCATTGAGTTTCATAAACAGCAGTCCCGTAATCAATTAAATCAAAGGCCTTTTTGTAGTCTACAAAAATGAGCCCGGACACTCTATTTTATCCAGATCAAGCAGTAGTTGATCAACTAAACGAACGAAAATGTAGTTCATTTTTTTGAAATATTTTCTTATTGAAATAGCTGTATGTTTAGTTACATAAAAGATACGTGTGAAACGTTTGTTAACAGTCGGAATAGTTAATATACCACGAAGTATACCATGTGTTTACGTGTTTTAAAGTCAGTTTAATGCTGTTTCTTTCCCAGGTTGCTCAGAATCTCGCGCGCACGTATGGTACCAAGGCACCACAGGTAGCCCGCCTGGCCAACTTGACGGGTAAACGATGGCCTGTTGTTGGGAAAAAACTTGTGGAGGAATTCCCGTACATCGAGGCTGAGGTATGTAGCTATAGGAGTCTTCCTCTTTACAGCTGCATACTGCAATATTTTACATAGAGGACATGCACTGATTGCATTTTTCCCTGAATGGTGGCCGCATTGAATTATAACAGTCATGATATAACACACGCTCTGATTGGCTAAAATGGTGTGTTTTATTTAGGAAATAGAAAACGTTTTCCGTGTTTTCATAGAATTATAGAAACAAGTGGGATTTTGGGAGAACGAGAAATGGCAATGGGACCATGGGCCCAAAGGGCGAGTGTTTCCACTGCTATTTCGAGTTATTCCAATCTTCCACAGGTGTTCCTATAACTTTGTTGGAAGACAGAACAAATGTTTTCTATTACCTTAATAAAATAAGCGAGTAGAACCATTGAAAAACGCTCATTTTATTTGCTCATCAAACTGTAAATTCTCCCAACTAGCTCAAGCATGTGCTCAAGGAACACGGCTTTCAGCCAATCCGAGCACGCGTACTATGAAATCTATTGAATAACAGAATAATTAACATGCACGAGCATGTTTTATTGTTTAGAAGTGATTGTTTGCTTTCCTTGTGGCAATGAATAAAATGCACTATTATGTAACAAGTAAAGAAGCCTTAGCCATGTATTATACGGTCATAAGACAAGACGGGCATTTGAGAACATGAGAGAAACGTTCAAAGCTTTCGGCTTTATGCTTTTAACATTTCTCGAGTGTTCTCAAATGACTGGAATATTTATTAACAGTATAATACATGGCTAAGGCTTCTTTACTTGCTTTATGATAATTATAACCGAAGGTTAAGGAATGACTCAAAGTCTTGGAAATATCGATGGTGTATCAAGGTTGGATGCGATGGGAATAGAAGAAGTATTAACAGTAGAACGGAAAAGGATCACCTAACTGAGACCATCGATATCCTTGACTCATAATCTTGCATATTTTAGGTTCGCTATGCTATTCAGGAGTACGCGTGCACAGCTGTAGATGTACTGGCCAGGAGAACGCGCCTCGCCTTCCTTAATGCACAGGCCGCCCTGGAGGCTGCACCAAAAATAGTAGAGATAATGGGCAAGGAATTGAACTGGAGTACGGAGAGGAAAGAGGTAAGAGGATGAGAGTAAAGTGGTAAACTGATATCATTTTTATCAGACGTAGGATATTTTCTCCGCCATCCACATGATCCAATCTGACCCACAGACCAACAACACTAGCAACAGCAACAATTGCACGAACAACAATTGCACGAACAACACTAGCAACAGCAACAATTGCACGAACAACAATTGCACGAACAACACTAGCAACAGCAACAATTGCACGAACAACACTAGTGTTGCTCATCCGCATCGGTACATAGGGGCTTTGGTGTAGCAGAACAACTTATTCTCCCGCTAGCGCCCTTCTAGCTCTCTTTCTCTCTCTCTCTCTCTCTCTCTCTCTGCTTCTCATCACCGGAAAAAAATACGTATCCGATTACAGCTCTACGTGCGTCATTGTAATGCGTGACTACAAACTGAACTGTTTTACATGTATGTTGCTTAGTAACATTACTGAACTTAAATCCTATTTCATATGGATCCTATTTCAACATGCGACACATTCCCCTCCTAAAAGAATGTCTTCCATGACATTTACAAACATACATATTATCCGTATGATATAAAAGGCTATGTGTACCTGTGACTAATATTATTGTGATAGGGTGAACATCTGAAACAACAGTACGGGGTGATCAGTCCCGCACTGTACTAACGATACACTCTTACAATTACTGACAATAGAGAAAATCTAAACAATGCCTAGCATTGCCAATCTCAATGCACTCGGTTCTTTTCCTATTTCACATAGTCCTAGATGCTTGGTGCACGTTACTGGAAACTGAACCAGTGTAGAGTCGTCAAAGTTCTCTTACTAAAAATGTAAAAACACTGAAATACTAGAAATGTTCTTTAACCATAACCAGGACTTGGGTATTGTACATATATTCCATTTGGTCCCATCACGGTATGATTCAGCAAGTGTACGGGGTACGGTTGGACACTTGAACTATATATAGTAGTAGTACATGGGCATCTGTGGGATTGGACCTTGGGTGCCCCAATGTACTTCGCTAGTCTACACCCCAGAGCCATTGTATGGATCTCCTACCAGGGTGTTATATTGGAACATTAGTGGAGGGCGTCGAGCTCGCTGTGGACGTCCCATCTGGCTGGGGTCTGCATCCTGCGTTGCACTTGGCGATGACTGTTGGTCGACAGCACCAGGGAAATTGAGGATGCTCCCCGTCTCTTGTATTGGATCTTCCGTTTAAGCAGGATGCTGGGTACCTCATCACCACATATCCCTACTCCACTCCCACTGGATATCTCCTGGTCGTCGGCGGCACTGCTTCTGGGTATCTCCTGGTCGTCGGCGGCACTGCCTCGCCTGTCAAGTTCATCATCCTCTGATGCGTCACTACTGGGGTACCGTTGGTGAGTTACCATCCACTCAGAGAAGTCGACATCCTCGTCACTGTCACTGTACGGATTGCTGGTGTCGGCCGCAGTGAGCCGTTGTGGGCCTCTTGCGGCGAGCTGTTGGACGTTGTTCTGGGTGTCCTGATGCTGAAGGAAATTACACGGCAGTAACAGATTTCTGTGCATGACTCGATGTCTGCCTCGGGCTTCACGCTCAGGTTTAACTTCGTAAACAGGACCAGTTCTTTTGGGGAAACCACTACGTGGACTTGCTCTTCCCAATGAGACCTCAGCTTACCAGGCCCACCTCTCTCTGACAGATTTCTCATGAGAACCCTGTCTCCTGGCTGTAAGTCAGCGGCGTGTATGTGGGTGTCTGCTTTATTTCGTGCTTTGCCATCCGTAGATTGCTGCTTGGCCAGTCTGGGAGGCCTTCTAAACAGGAGATAGAAAGGAGTGTAGCCCGCAGCGACGTTCTTCGTGCAGATATACGCGTGGACTACTTTATTGATGCACTCGTGCCATCTCGCTTTCTGCCTTTCGGTTAGGCTCCTCGGCATTGTCAGCAGAGTCTGGTTGAACCTCTCAACCTGTCTGGTTCCCTGCGGGTGGTAGGGCATGGTTCTCGACCTCGTCATTCCACAACGTTTTTCCAGTTCGTGGAAAAGCTCATTCTCAAATTCCTTGCCTTCGTCGTGGTGAATGCGAGCAGGTATTACAAACCCTTTGACGCTGCTGTTTGGCTGACTTGTTTCTTGTCGGATAGGCTTACGCAAATCTTGTGAAATGGGCGACTATGACGAGAACGTACTTACCGCCCGTGCTCTTCTCGAGGTGGAGAAAGTCAATGTAAATGAGCTCAAACGGAGATGATGTTGTAATTGTTTGGATAGGCGCCCTTGTTGTGATATTGGGGCGACGATTCTTGAGGCAATTGCAGACTTTGGTCACAAAATGTGTTATGTCTTCTTGCATATGCTGCCAGTAAAAGCGTTCACGAGGAAGTTGAACCACCCGTTCTGTACCCACACTACCGGGAGAAATTGTTTGGGTAGCACTGACTGCGAATGTCGGCTACTTCTACGCTTCAGTAGACCATCCTCTCTGAGTTCCAGTTTCTGCCATTCTATTTCCGTAACAGGGCTCTTGTCTCTCTTGTTTCGCGATGCTGATTTCGTACCGATGGTCTCTTTCCTTCTGTCTTGAATGCTATAACTCTTCAGATACTCGAGTCTTGTCGCTGCGCGCGAAGCAGAGCCTCGGGGGTTATCTTGTCTTGACTGATACTGCCAACCGTTTGATCTAATTTTAGCAGGTTGTGTTCCCTCGTGCCTGAATACTCGACACGACGACCTCGATATCCTATTGGGATGTGTCGCATGTGCAGGTCTGCATGTAGCTTTCCATATCTAAGACCATCCGCGACAACGTGTCGGCATTGGCTCGTCCAGGTCTGTATTTGATCTCGAAATTAAAGTCCGCCACCCAGCGATATTCCGTGGCATTTAACTTTGCTGTGGTTAGCACGTCAAGGGATTGTTATCCGTATACACGGTGAAGGAGAGACAATAGTAGTCCCTAAAATGTTTGCAGACCGCCCACTTCAATGCCAAGAACTCAAGCTTGCCCGAGTGCAGGTGATAATTACGCTCAGCTGCTGTGAGAGTCCTGGAGCCATAGCCTATCACACGCATCTTGCCGTTTTGTTTCTGGTATAGAACTGTCCCCAGGCCGTCCTTGGATGCATCCATATGGAGGACGAACGGCTGGCTGTAATCCGTGTAGCCTAAAATTGGCGGGCTAACAAGACAATCCAAGAGTGCATAAGCACTTGCTGGTGTTCTGTATCCCACGCGATGCGATGTCTCGATGACAAATGTTTGTTGGGCTCTACCTTAGTGTAGTCACTCTTGCACTTCCACTTGGACTGAATTTAGAAAGCACTCGGACTAAAATGTAGTTAGATTGATTGAAATGTTTATTTTACTCCCATTTCGAGGGGTTAAATGGTTAGTCCTGCTAACACGCCAAACAGTGCTTATTTTCAGTGCTATGACACTGGGTTTTTAGGGTCCACTCAAACATTCTTCGCAGCATTTCAACTTTCGAATTTTACACACATTCAATAGATTATTACTTCTTTTTACTCTTTATGTGAGATTTGGACATTTAAATGCTCGAAATAGGACGGAAATTAAATTTTAATCGAACCCATTCAAAGAGTAACTCGATCAGCCCAAAATTATAGCTTTTCAAAAATGCAGAATTCTCACTTGTGGCACCTAGACCAGACCTAAATATCCATTCTAGGCATAGATTAAGAACTATTTTGTAGAATTATGCAATAAAACCTGCGGCACAATGCGATTTCGAGGAGTAGGTTTCAAGTTAATTTAGCCGTTAATTTATTCATTTCGCTAACTTCTCTGGCGTGACACAACTCCCATTTCAGACTTATGACTATTTAACTGGTCCTTTATCGACTCAGCTAGAACTATTTCGGTTTATAAAAAGGTTATCCGTTAATAATGGAACAACCCATAGAGTGCTTTGTGTGTTTCGGTTCCATCACACAATAATTAAGGTCCAGTCCTTCGCTCAGACTTAGTGGCGTTGTGTGACTCCCCACTAACTTTGGTCACTTCCGTCGAGTCCCTAGTTTCGAACACGTTGAAGACGTTTTTCTTGTGGTCCTTAAATAGTTGGAGGAAGGAATTCGGTTAATCAAACCAGTTGATCGAAATCCAGAGGAAAACTCATGAAAAGCGAGTGATTTCTTAATTAAATATAAATCGATAATTGATTATCGATTTATAATTATCGGGGGATTTCTTTTGGCGGTTGCTGTTAGTTGTTGCATGCTTGTTTGTTGTGTTTGTTTTGCTGCTGATATTGTTACTTAAAGCACGTCGCCGAAATTCCCGGCACTTATCATTTCGAATCAGTAAAAAAAAGGTTTTTTTTGTGGGTGAAGATGAGGAACATTTTATACTTCATTGCATGCTGTGCGAAGGGGAAAGATTATCTGGCTCTCCAAAACTTATTCGATATCAGTGTCTCATATAACTATAAAGAATTTTCTGAATCAGGGCAAGCAATTTGCCAACAAAATGAGCAATTATATTAATTTATGCTTCATAAAATGTCGGTTACAATATCTAACAGCTATTCTCAAATTAACCTAGTAATATTGATGCTGGAGCTTCACCAATATACTTGTAGATGTATCCAGGTCCAATAAAAATGTTGCTGTTGTTGTGCCGCACCAAAGGTTATGATTTTAGATAGATACTGGTTCAATAACAAATATGAGGTATTAACTATTATTTTCTTAACACGTTTTTGCATTTTCTGAACTCGCCGTAGTTTTTGAATGTCTCGTGCCTGGTGTATGTTGCATTGTGTAACCAATTTTGAAATATGTAGCTGTCAGTATAACGTATACAGCGTATACCACTTCGTATTGTTCGAGAAATACGTACTGAAACCCGCTTCTAGGTCCTGGCCTTATACAACTTCCTAAATGGTTTTCAGGTGGGGACTTTGGTATAACGGGAATGACAAAAACGTTCTGAAATGAATTAACAGAAAACGACACGATCATATCCTTATTAAACGGTTCCTTTGGTACATTAAAAGAGGTGAGAAAGTGTGGAGGAGAGGGCTAATAGCGGCAATTTTATGTTCCAGACTGATGGACTTATGAACTGGGTGGAAAGGTGGCCTGACCCCATTGACGTGCCCGGCAACGTTTGAGCATCTCTTTCTTTCAAACGAGTAATCTTGGCTTCAGCAACTTTTGTCTTCCGAAACGTTTGAGCAACGTTTGGGTCCGAGATCGAGTGGAATTTCCGCGGCTACTGTCTGTCCCTTGGCGGTAGCCTTTGACCGTTTTCCGGAGCCCTTTGGTTCTGACAGTCGTACGCAATATGGCCCACCTCACCTCATCCATAGCAGTGACGACAGCCTTTCCCTTGCCCTTTGCTCTTGCAGTCTGCGCATCCTCGCTCTCGAGTTCCTGTTGAATCCGCCACCGCCGCACCTTCTCGACGCACCTCCCCAGTAACCACTCTGCGTGGGGTGGTCATATTCATGTTGGTTAATCGGCCCTCGTACGTCAACCACCTGCTGCTTCAGGGCGTCTATTTCGTACTTTATCCCTCTAATTTCTCTCGGCCAGCCCATCCCCTTCAATTCTGGCTTTCACTTTGGTCTCAGTTTTAGATTTGGTCTTAGCTTGCTCTACTTTGCATGCATTCACTCGCATATTTCTCTGCCTCTCTATGCCAAGCTTATTAAGTCGCTCGGCTTGGTTCGCCGCCAGCTCATTGACCTGTTTCATCAGGTACTCGTGTGAGAGCTCTGCGCTTCGTAAGGCTGGCCGCAGGTTTGTGGCGAGCATGTCATCTCTTAGTCCAGCTTCAAAAGCTTGAAGAAAGGTTTTCTGAATAAGCGCCAGCCATTATCGAACTCACAACCCTCCTCTTGGCTGGCGAATCTTACTTTATTGCGTATGTCAAGTGCCCTCAAGAGGAATTGTTGGGGCGTCTCTTTCGGTTGCTGACAGGCGTCTTCTCACGATAGTGAACTCTGAGAATTTTCCGCAGTTTGGCGAGGGTCAAATCAGGGAGCATCTCTACCTAACTCCTAAGGCAACTGTGGGGGGAAATTGCACGTATTGTTGCGTCTACAATTTCTCCCTCTATATACTTGCGCTTCAGCCCAGAATCTATTTGGTGCGTTAACGAAACGAAGGTTTGTTTCTCCGTTTGCCCTGGTTCCCCAATCTGTCCGCTTATTTTAAACTCTCTGTGCTGTTGTTACCTCTGTGTTGTTGCCAGTTGTGCTGGTGCAATTGTTGCTGTTGCTAGTTGTGTTGTTGCAATTGTTGCTGTTGCTAGTTGTGTTGTTGCAATTGTTGATGTTGGTGGAATTGTTGCTGTTGCTAGTGTTGTTGGTCAATTGTTGCTGTTGCTAGTGTTGTTGGTCAATTGTTGCTGTTGCTAGTGTTGTTGGTACAATTGTTGTGGTTGCTGTCACTGTTGCTAGTGTTGCTGCAATTGTTGCTGTTGCTAGTAGTAGTAGAATCTTTATTTACTGAGGGTGGAAAACATTATTACCAATTACCCGGTAGTTTACATAATGGCTAGAGCAGATTTTGTATGAGTGGGACAAACTACGGATGTCCGTAACCATGCTGTACTGTAGTTCTGTAATTTTATTGGATGAGCAGGACATAAACAATGGGAAACCATTTCAATGTCACGGCATGCCGTACGGTAACCGTGCTGTAGTCAGTGCTGTAGTTTGTCCCACTCATACGAAATCTGCTCTGTGTTGTTACTGTTGCTGTAACTATTGTTGTTACTGTTGCTGTAACTATTGTTGTTACTGTTGCTGTAATTGTTGTAGTTACTGTTGTTATTGCTGTAATTGTTGTAGTTGTTGTTGCTGTAATTGTTGTTACTGTAAATGTTGTAGTTACTGTTGCTGTAATTGTTGTAGTTACTGTTGCTGTAATTGTTGTAGTTACTGTTGCTGTAATTGTTGTAGTTACTGTTGCTGTAATTGTTGTTGTTGCTGTAATTGTTGTTGTTGCTGTAATTGTTGTTGTTGCTGTAATTGTTGTTGCTGTAATTGTTGTTGTTGTTATTGTAAGCGTTGTTGTTACTGTTGTTACTGTCATTATTGTCGTTGCTGTAATTATTGTTGTTACTGTTACTGTTGCTGTCATTATTGTTACTGTTGCTGTAATTGTTGTTTTTGTTACTGTTGCTGTAATTATCATTGTTGCTGTAATTGTTGTAGTTACTGTTGCTGTAATTGTTGTAGTTACTGTTGCTGTTGCTGTAATTGTTGTTGTTGTAATTGTTGTTGTTACTGTTACTGTAATGATTGTTGTTACTGTAATTGTTGTAGTTACTGTTGCTGTTATTATTGTTGTTACTTTTGCTGTAATTGTTGTTTTTGTCACTGTAATTGTTGCTGTAATTGTTGTTGTTACTGTTGCTGTAATTATTGTTGTTGCTGTAATTGTTGTTGTTGCTATAGTTGTTGTTGCTGTAATTGTTGTTTTTGTTACTGTTGCTGTAATTATCATTGTTGCTGTAATTGTTGTAGTTACTGTTGCTGTAATTGTTGTAGTTACTGTTGCTGTTGCTGTAATTGTTGTTGTTGTAATTGTTGTTGTTACTGTTACTGTAATGATTGTTGTTACTGTAATTGTTGTAGTTACTGTTGCTGTTATTATTGTTGTTACTTTTGCTGTAATTGTTGTTTTTGTCACTGTAATTGTTGCTGTAATTGTTGTTGTTACTGTTGCTGTAATTATTGTTGTTGCTGTAATTGTTGTTGTTGCTATAGTTGTTGTTGCTGTAATTGTTGTTTTTGTTACTGTTGTTGTTACTGTGGCTGTAATTATTGTTGTTACTGTAAGCGTTGTTGTTACTGTAATTGTTACTGTTGCTGTAATTATTGTTACACTAATCGTTGTTGTTGCTGTAATTGTTGTTGCCGTAAGTTGTTACTGTTGCCGTAATTACTGTTGTTACTGTCATTGTTGTTGTTACTATTGCTGTCATTATTGTTGTTATTGCTGTCGTTTCTGTAATTGTTGCTACTATTGTTGCTGCTACTGTCGTTTCTGTAATTGTTGCTGTTTCTACTATTGTTACTATTGTTGTTGCTGCTACTGTCATTTCTGTAATTTTGCTGTTTCTACTATTGTTACTATTGTTGCTGCTATTGTCGTTTCTTTAATTGTTCCTGTTTCTACTATTGTTACTGTTGTTGTTGCTGCTACTGTCGTTTCTTTAATTGTTGTTGTTGCTGCTACTGTCTTTTCTGTAATTGCTGTCATTGCTACTGTTGTTACTGCTGTTGTTTATTGTTGCTGCTGTTTAGTGTTGCTGCTGCTGTTTAGTGTTGCTGCTGCTGTTTAGTGTTGCTGCTGCTGTTTAGTGTTGCTGCTGCTGTTTAGTGTTGCTGCTGCTGTTTAGTGTTGCTGCTGCTGTTTAGTGTTGCTGCTGCTGTTTAGTGTTGCTGCTGCTGTTTAGTGTTGCTGCTGCTGTTTAGTGTTGCTGCTGTTGTTTAGTGTTGCTGCTGTTGTTTAGTGTTGATGTTGTTGTTTACTGTTGATGTTGTTTACTGTTGATGTTGTTGCTGCTGCGTATCTTGTTTTCATTTTAGAAAGAGCTCAAAGATGTACGTCGATTTCTGGGTGCGATGGGGCTTGACGTGCGGGAAGAAATCCGGCACGTGGACGTGAACTTTACCGAGAAGGAGATCACCCATTACCAGGAGATGTTCAACAGCTTTGATATCAATGGAAGTGGCAGCATTACATTCTATGATCTACGGATGCTTCTCGACCAAGTGGGAGAAACACTAACAGACGAACAGCTCCACGACTTGATCAACGAGGTGTCGACTAACAAGAATAACAGCATAGAATTGGACGAATTTTTACAGGTAACGACAGGGCTGAACAACTAGGGCGCATGCGCGAACTGACGCGAAAATCGGCGGGAATTTATAAACACTATCTTGTGCCGAATTGTACCCCAGTGTTCAAGATTTAAACTGCAGTTAAAATGTTTTTATTAGTTCCTGAAATAAATAGTCTGAGTATTTCAAGCTGAAGTTTGCCACAAAAGTACTCGCAAAATTTTAGAATTTCCGCCATTTTTATGTCACGATTTGGCGTATTTAAACGTAGTGTAATTAAGTGATATAGTGTATTGTATTTGGTACAGTTGGATGTGTGTGGTGTACAGCATTAGTGGCGTGCGGCTGCAGCATCAGTGAAATAGGTTACAGTACGGTGTACAACTGTTCTCGACTGGGTTGTATCGTTATAATGCGAAGGATGGAGGGTGCTATAGACGTCGCACTGTTTAGCTTGGTGTACCGGTGTTACCTGTTAAAGTATTAGGCTTAGCTTTCAAGTGGTTTTCTTGTTTTTCTCCAAACAGTTCATGTTACATAAGCCACTTTGCACTTCCCGGTCCTTACAATCCACGTCCCACCACACATGACGTCACATAACTTTACACCGCACCACAGAAAACCTCACACCACATCACACACAGCCTCACACCCACCTGACGTTACATAACCTTACACCCACACCGCGGCAAAACGTCACGCGCATGCGTATTTGCTATTTCTTGTCCGCGCGCGGCCGCCCCCAGTTTCCCGCGAAAACTGAAATGAAACAACAGGCACATACCCGTGATTTTAACGTTTCTGCTTAAAAGTATTCATTTGTGAACTGTTTTGTCAAAAACTAAGAAAACTACTTAAAAGCTAAGCCTAAGACTTTAACAGGTTGAAGTTTTCTTAATTTGTAATTCACTGTGAGTTTACTAAGTTATAAAATTATTTACTAAAAAAGTTGAAACCCTCGGTAATTTGTATTTGATAGCAGAGCCTTCGTTCTTTTGGCCAGCGGAGCATACCGTTTTGCCGCGGTGTGCCTTACACCGCACCACAGAAAACCTCACACCACACCTGACGTCACATAACCTTACCCTCACACCACACATGACGTCACATTACCTCCCACCACACACACGTAACACCACATAACGCGACACCCCAGTAGGGGTACTCCCAGAAATTTAGGATAGGGGTGTGCCACGGAGATATCGAAACACTGACCTTTTTAAGGGTGGGTATCATACCACCTTAAATAGGGAAATAGGATGTTTTGTTCTTTCCCCCTAACTCTTGATTTCCAAACTCGTGCATTAATTTGGCTAAACGCCCGTTAAAGTTTCAATAACGTAAATCATTGCATAGTAATTATTTAATCACTTGTCCCTTAAATATGGTCTCATATTTTTTGTTTCAAACCTTGGACAGGGTACCTATTTTACGATTGTTCAGATTTTGACAAAATTTGAAAAAAGTGTAAATCAAATTGTTTTTAATAACATATTCTCCTCTCACTTAGAGAAATAGTTTGGCAGTGTTTTTTACATCAGCAGTTGCCATGGTAACCAGGACACGCCCTTTGAACCTCGCTATGATAGCTCTGCACTAACATGCAGCTGTAGCTCTATAAATACAAATGCTTTACCCCTGAAAGGTTCAGAAAATGTTCTACATAGATGAGACTATGCAATGAACCTAAAAATGTACAATTTGTTACATTCAAATTAGAGAATATTAGGACTATTTTCATAAATATAATTTTTCGGGCCCCACCATATTGAATTTATCCTATAATAATGTTAACTAAGAAAAATATGTAAATGTTTTTGGTTCATTGCACTGAGGTATTATTGACAAAGAGCTACACCAAGTTCCATTGCATTATCTTGCATAGTTTTTAAAGTAGAAGTGTTAAGCTATGACTGGTTGTACAAAAACTTGCTTTCTGAGAAAAATGGACTTAAAATTAAAACCCAGAATAGATAATAAAATGACTGTTTCCCATCATTTCTTGAGCGTTTCTCTCTCAAAAAGGACGCTTAAACAAAACCGTTGCCCCTAACAACCGAACAACAAACCTCAGAAAATAGGAAAAAAACCTTTAAAAGAAAATTCCCTACAAAAATCTAAAATGTTACATTTATTAAGCACTAAAGTTGACACTTTGTGCGATAGAAAAAAAATATTTGGAAAATCTTTAAAAAATGTCCAAATTTTGGTATCATACCACCTTAGGGATCGGATATTTTATTTAAGGATGATAATACAGAATATGAGACCCTATTTAAGGGTCCGGCACCTCGAAAACCATACCGTATCCCGCGGCACATACCTATATGGCTTATATATGGGAGGACACACGTCACACAATCTCACACCACACACACCACGTCACACAACGTCACACACAACCTCACACCACGTCACACATAACATGTCGCAACATTGTACTACCACCGCAGCCTTGGGCAAGACGTTTTTCGCCGTAAGTCTCATCGATGTCTTTTTCCCCAGCTGATGAGCGCGCACAAGACCGGAGCGGTAGCAAACAATCGATTCGCCGCAATCATGGACCGACACTTCAGTCATCTTACACAACAAATTCCCGTGGATCGTAGCGGGGGTGGTGTGTAGTAGAACACATCGCATCTGTGGAGGAGATCTATGGATTATGTTGGGACTGCAAATAAGTACGTCAGTAGTGTCCATGTACCAGCTTTATCTTGGCTGTGGATATGCTACTGACAATGGGAACTACGAACAATCATGGTAAACTCTGCTCATTATTAGTTCTTAATATTGGGTGAAAGAACAGGTTGCTAGAGCGAGATATGACAGTGCTGTGGTACTAAAAGGTGGTAAATGTTTGGAGTGAAATAAGCTGTTCAAACCGTTCTCTCTTCTAAGTTCAGTTTTTAAAGTGCCCCTACGATCAAATTTTGAGATAGTGATATTTTTACGTATTTGTAAAGTAAAGTTGCTATATTTTTTGCCTGGCCAAACCGTTTAGTTTTTGGGGTCAGAATCTTGAGCACTGAGCCCAATCCGTTCCTTGACAGAGCCTGTACAGAGCCTGTACAGAGCTAATTTTCAGCGGAAGTGACGTCATTTTCTCAACTCTTACGTGAGGCTACTTTTCACACAAACCTTCACGTGGATTTATAAGTGAAGTACAATATTTTACTATTTTTGCCACAAAGGAAATAAAAGAACGAAGTTTAGTATAGAAATATGCCTTTAAAAGAGAGACGTGTGGAGAAAATGACGTCACGACAGCAAACCGCTGGACGAAAATCGCGAACTATTTGGAACACACTTCAGTAATGGCGGACATGATTTTGACGGTGAACTCTCCGCAAAATTCATAGTTTAATTTGGTCCTTTTGCAATATTTTTTACTGATTTGGATATTTCCCGCCACTGTGTCCTTTTGGAAGAGAAAAAAAGTGGTAAAAGAAACGGTCGAATTTCGTCGTAGTGGCACTTTATAAAGCTAATGAACTTTTGCTATGGGACATCTTAGTCGCCACTAAAGTTTAAATACCAGGAACTCTGAGTCGGTGCATGACGTCATAGGTGCACGGCAAATAGTAACGGGTGTATGTAACAGTGTTTGTATTTACTGCCGGTTATTTCATGGTTTTGTATGTAATACCGGCGAATATTTCACGAGAAATTTATATTATTTGGTATAGAACAAGCCTTTATGCGAGTTGTATACCAAAATAATATGAATTTCGAGTGAAATTCTCGCCGCTATTCCATAGAAAACCATTCCGACTTTAAAAGTAGTCCACCAAAATTACCTTTAGCTCGAGAAAGTTAAAATGCTATTCACGTGTACTCGATAATTATTGCCTCAAATGACAGTAAGTTAATTGGAATGCTTTGTTTTCGTTCTGTAATGTGAATGGTTGTCATTGTCTAAGTGGCCCCGGTTCGAGTAGTCGAATTAACTTTCCCTGAATTTGTTTGTATACATTCAAAAATGAAAGTCGCAAAATTGCTGTAGCACTTTAAGTATAAATGATTTACCTTTCTAGGGTTTCGAACTATTGCTTGTGAGAGAAGTTAGTTTCTATTATTATATACAGAACAAGGAATGCTTGGTAACGGCATTCCACGCCAAGTCGAGATGTTTTGCTGTAGTTTATGACTTAACTAAGTGTTGATATTTTTGAATGGTCAATGACGACCTTATCCTGACCTATTCAAGAGTGGCTATGGTAAACGAATATATATATACACTATAACCGAGCCTTCAAATAAATTCACTTGCTAACCAACGTCTTGTATTGAGCGCAAGAACTAACTTTGGATATTTATTTTGCAAGGAAAGACGAGAATATTAAGTTAAACTCTAAAATCCAGTTGGGCCTGTATTCACGAAGGAAAAACAGGAAATCAATGCCGTGCAAAGTGATCTGTAAATCCGATACAGATTCGTCGTGATTTGCATAAACGTTTGCTTCGATTTTCTCGGCCGAAATAGGTCGCATCGCCAAAATAACTGAAAAACCGGACTCTACATCTAGACGTTTGATAAGCTATATACAGAATTCGTGTCCGTGTTTTATCGGATTTTCAACTCTCATCTCGAGTTTGTAAATCCGATAAAGCACGACTACTCATTCTGTATGTCCAGCTAGAGAGTCGTCCCCCATCCTTAGCAACTCACTTCCATACTCCAGTACTGTTTGACCGATGAGGTGTATTTTAATGTATGTCGTATTGTTCCATGCAGGAAATTGTCAGCAAGGAGAAATTCTTAGTTATGAATCCGGTTGGCTTTATTCGGCAAAAAATAACGGCAAAAGTATGAAATGCTTTCCGCATAAAATATGATATGGCAGATTCCTGTTACACAACCTAGATAGTTACCTGGTTTAGGCGAGGAAGGTACGTCTTGACAAAATATAAGAATGAAGAGGTACAATACTAGGTTTGCGGTATATAGTCTGTAGTAATAATAGACAAAAGGAAAAAAGACACAATAGTCATTGGGTAAAGAAAGCCGAAAAACTTAAAGAAAAGGGGTCAGTCAATTTACAGTTGGTTGAAAGAGAGAAAAATGCGACTTAGTTTGATTCGCCCATGGGATCGGCTTCTCCATAGTTTGAATGGAACACAGTCCCAATTTCCGAGTCATCTGAATCATCAGAACTCGCATAATACTCCTCGTCCTCAACCTCCATGAACGTCCAGTCCCCTGCCTCGGTCCCTTCCGACGGGGCCATAAGTTCGAAGCCTTGGTCGAATCCTGGATCAAAACCTGGATCAAAACCTGGATCAAAACCAGTCACCACAAGCCCACCCTCTTGTACGCTTTTCTTCTTTCGACAGGCGCAAGCGAACGTAACGATTGCTATAATGAGGAGAAGAGCAGCGCCTCCAGACCCAGCGAATATGGCGTAGTTCCTAGTTCGCGCGCTCTGTGTGGAGGCGAGATCTTTAACGCACGTTTTCCCGTCGCCAGCGTACCCAGGTTTACAGATGCATCTGTACGTGCCTTGCTCGTTGCGACAGAAAGCGTACTTACTGCACGGCCAGTCTTCTACGCACTCGTCCCGATCTGAACATGGAATAGGGAGGAATATGGTCGAATTTAAGAGGTATTAATCTGGGTCACACCTACATCACCGCAGTATTTTGGTCAGCGGTGAGCAAAAAGAGTGGCATTTCATTGGCTGAAAGCGTCATACCATATGTGCAATTTGTTGCGCGCAATGCTGCAAGTAGTATAGGGCGCATGGAATTAGCCTCCTTTTTAGGGTGTTATGCTAATTTTGAAGGCGCTCATGAATAAAGTGGTGCGCTCATTAATTCAATGACGTCACGGTTCTATTGTCTTAGACTCATGAATAAAGTGCGGTGGTTTCTCATTATCTATTGTCTTAGACTCATGAATAAAGTGTGGTGGTTTCTCATTATCTATTGTTCCTTTGGATGAGGTCATCGATCTATTCGGGTATGTTTGGGCAAAGCCTATTGTTTGGAGCAGCTATAAAGCTAGAACCGATCGGCCCTGAATCCATTCGAAATTGAGCAACAACAAGATCGATCAACCCTGAAACCATTCGAAGTTGAATGCAAAAAGTAATAAATATCTCGCAATATCTAAACTCCTTTGTAGCGTAAATAGTAAGAACAAACTACTCGTGATAGTCTCTAAACTGTCTTTATTATTTTCCTTTACAGTTAATAACTCTTAAGATAATTGTATACAAAATCCACTGTGACTCATAAGAGCAGCTTTGCTATTGTTCTTAGGGATTAGCGATAACTGAAGAGCCTATTGTTTTGAGGAAAACTCTTGTGATGCAAATTCTTCTCTAAAACTGAACTATAATTACCATACGAATAAAAACAAACCACCAGATAAATTAAACGAAGTTTATTCAATCTCAAAAAACACCAATTTACAGTTAGTTTTTCTTATAGTCGCGGAGTTGATAACTTTATTATTTCTCAGTTCTTGGGTTGATATAATGTACCGTGTTACAATATTACACTGATTTATGTTTCATTGACTTTTTTCTTGTTGACAAATGCTGCTCACTGATTGCTTATATTAAAACGATGACAAGAGGAAGAATATTTTTAAAGACATTTATTAATAGAAATCGACTTAATAAAACTTATTTCTAAAAGGTACAAATGTATTGTTCATCACGGGAACACACTGTTCCGGAATAGGTTGTTTTTGGAATTGTTTATTCAACAAGAATTTTCGGTGGTGAATTGCAGCCTCGGTCGCTTCTTGCCATCCATAATCTTCCATGTTCATCTAGTTTTGTTTTGTTTCCAAGATTTTTCGGAAATCAGGATCTTTTCTTAAGCTGTGAATCCATTTCATATCTTCGAACAACACTTCTCTTAGGTCTTTTCTATAGGTAGGAACCAAAGCGTTACTGGCTTTGATTTCAGCAACTTCATGACTATCCCCATCGTGTTCATACTTTTGAACCAACGCTTCCCAATCTTCCTGGTGCCGTTCTTTAGCTTCGTTTCGAATTCTTTCCCAAACACCCTCTTCTCTGTCATAACTTTCATCAGTGGAGTCCGTGCTCTCCTGAGAATCAGAGCTTTGATAAGAATCTTCAGTCATTTCATCATCTGAGTTGGAACGATTAGCAGCCATCGTTTATATCTTTACTTTTCAAGGATCGGGAGTATAATGTCAGACCCTTAAAAGTTTCCAACTTTATAGAAAACAAATTGGCGTGGTCATTAAGTTTAACAAATGTCGATTAGCTGATTTAGCTAAGGTCTCTCAGTTAGACCAACATTATAAGCAGGATTCCTAACCAACATATTTTCCATTATCAACAACTGGGTTTACATTCCTCAACAAAAACGTTCTTTTTTGAAGTTTCGCTTCTTGTAAATATGGTTTACGTTCTTGAGTTGATAACCTATGGACTTGTGTCAAGTGGTTGGATAATTTAACAATATACTTTGATCCACAATTAGGTACAGGGCAGTTTTTCAAAGTCCGATTTTCCATGCAACTCATTGAAAGTTAGTATCAAATAGCACAAATCTACTTGATCGTCCCTTTGATCTCCTTTCATCCCTTTTGTCGCCTTTCGTCCCTCTTTTTTCCGTTTTGAAATAAAATAAAAAAAGGATAAAAAAAAGAAAAAAAGCGGGACAAGAGGCGACAAAAGGGATGAACGGAGATAACTATATCCGAACGTGAACACATCTCTTGTCAGTAAACCCTTTCGTCCCTTTTGTCGCCTCTTGTCCCTCTTTTTTCCGTTTTGAAATAAAAAAAGAGGGATAAAACGGAAATAAAAGCGGGACAAGACGCGACAAAAGGGACGAAAGGGTCTACTGACAAGAGACGTGTTCACATTCGGATTTAGTTATCTCCGTTCATCCTTTTCATCCCCTTTGCCGCCTCTTGTCCCGCCTTTTTCTTTTTTTTATCCCTCTTTTTGTTATTTCAAAACGAAAAAAGGCGGGACAAGAGGTGACAAAGGGGCCTACTGACCAGAGACGTGTTCACATTCGGATATAGTAATCTCCGTTCATCCCGTTCATCCCTTTTGTCGCCTCTTCTCCCGCTTTTTTTTCTTTTTTTTATCACTTTTTAAAAAATTCAAAACGTAAAAAAGAGGACGAAAAGCGACAAAAGGGATGAAAGGGTCTACTGACAAGAGATGTGTTCACATTCGGATATAGTTATCTCCGTTCATCCCTTTTGTCGCCTCTTGTCCCACCTTTTTTCTTTTTTTATCCCTTTTTTTTATTTCAAAACGGAAAAAAGAGGGACGAAAGGCGACAAAAGGGATGAAAGGAGATAAAAGGGACGATCAAGTAGATTTGTGCTATTTGATACTAACTTTCAATGAGTGAGCATGGAAAATCGGACTTTGAAAAACTGCCCTGTACCTAATTGTGGATCAAAGTATATTGTTAAATTATCCAACCACTTGGTACAAGTCCATAGGTTATCAAATCAAGAACGTAAACCATATTTACAAGAAGCGAAACTTCAAAAAAGAAAGTTTTTGTTGAGGAATGTAAACCCAGTTGTTGATAATGGTAAATATGTTGGTTAGGAATCCTGCTTATAATGTTGGTCTAACTGAGAGCCCTTAGCTAAATCAGCTAATCGACATTTGTTAAACTTTATGACCACGCCAATTTGTTTTCTACTGATGAAAGTTATGACGGAGAAGAGGGTGTTTGGGAAAGAATTCGAAACGAAGCTAAAGAACGGCACCAGGAAGATTGGGAAGCGTTGGTTCAAAAGTATGAACACGATGGGGATAGTCATGAAGTTGCTGAAATCAAAGCCAGTAACGCTTTGGTTCCTACCTATAGAAAAGACCTAAGAGAAGTGTTGTTCGAAGATATGAAATGGATTCACAGCTTAAGAAAAGATCCTGATTTCCGAAAAATCTTGGAAACAAAACAAAACTTGATGAACATGGAAGATTATGGATGGAAAGAAGCGACCGAGGCTGCAATTCACCACCGAAAATTCTTGTTGAATAAACAATTCCAAAAACAACCTATTCCGGAACAGAGTGTTCCCGTGATGAACAATACATTTGTACCTTTTAGAAATAAGTTTTATTAAGTCGATTTCTATTAATAAATGTCTTTAAAAATATTCTTCCTCTTGTCATCGTTTTAATATAAGCAATCAGTAAGCAGCATTTGTCAACAAGAAAAAAATCAATGAAACATAAATCAGTGTAATCTTGTAACACGGTACATTATATCAACCCAAGAACTGAGAAATAAGAAAGTTATCAACTCCGCGACTATAAGGAAAACTAACTGTAAATTGGTGTTTTTTGAGATTGAATAAACTTTGTTTAATTTATCTGGTGGTTTGTTTTTATTCGTATGGTAATTATAGTTCAGTTTTAGAGAAGAATTTGCATCACAAGAGTTTTCCTCAAAACAATAGGCTCTTTTGCCTGCGTAGCAAGCCCAGGGGGAATGGGGAAGATTGGGAAAGAGGGGAGAGGGAATGAGGAGAGGGGAAGAGGAGGGGAGGAGGAATGGGGAGAGGAAAAGGGAAAGGAGGGCTTGCAACGAACCCCCCGTTTTTTTCCTTTTAACGTTCATTTTTTAGACGCAAAATTCCGATTGACACTTGCAATAAAAATAGCAGTTATGCGCGATGCAATGAAGAAGTGTCCACGAAGTCGAAGGACTTATTGGCCATTTGAGTTTTCACCCACCAGATTTGGAAAAAGTATCTTCAACTTCTTGTAGTTTATAGAGCTATTAGTAGATGTACAGCGATAGCTTCATGGTTGTCGGAAAAACGAATAGCGAAGACCCAGGCGGAAAAATGAACCCCGAAAAACCGAAGACCGGAGAAGAACTGAAGTCTGTTGTGAATTTTTCCTTGTCGAAAATCGTATGTTTAAGCCAAAATGTCTTGCTGGAAATTTAGTACGGATACCCTAGAGGTTTCAGAGAGTTTTTATTTGGTGAAAATCCATACAGAACTCCATTTTCTAGCCCAAATGTTTGATCTTCGGCTTCGTGGAGAAGGCAGTTCAACATGGCGGCCCGTCTTGTTCAACCAGTGCTGTATACAGTTATAGACTCAACTTTAGCAGCCTTGAGTTGCCTAAGAAGCAGATTCTTTACGACTAGGATGTCAAGTGATTCAGGATAGCTACGTCTTGGGACCAGAAACTGCGAAGTTGTATTTTATTTTGATGCAAATGTCTGAAGGGTTGTGTTTTGTTACGCCAGTGTTTGGAAAGCGAAAGTCGTGAATGGACGAAAAACATTTTCAAACTTTTGATGTAGAAACACTGACTTGTATGGCCAAATATTGTACTACACTCGGATAATATGTACCCAGGAGACGTCAATAGCTTTTATTGCACTCAATTTGGTGCAGAAATGTGTTTTTGCGTACAAAACGCTCGCCAGATTGAGAGAGAAACCAAAATGGTCTTGGCTAGGCCAATTTAGTAGCCTTAATTTACCTAAGGTTGCCATAAGAAGTAGATTATTTACGATTAGGATGTCAAGCGATTCAGGATAGCTACGTTTTAGGACCAGAAGCTGTGAAGTTGTATTTTATTTTGAGGCATTAGACTCTAGTAACGCGAGTGTAATTGTGTTTTTTTCGTGTCAAAAAAACGTATGTTTAAGCCACAATTTCCCGCTGTAAATTTAGTATGGTACCCCAGGGGTCGTAGAGTGTTTATTTGGTGAAAATCCATGCAGAAATCAATTTTCTAGCTCAAATGTTTGACCTCTGTTCTTCGTTTTTCCAAGTGGTCATTTTGAACTTCCTTCGCACCGAAGGTCAAACATTTGTAACAGACAGAAACAAGGAAGTTGATTGGTTGATTTTGACAGATGTCATGTCAGACGACACTGAAAATGAATTTATAATTTGGGGGCGTAAGGGAAAAAACGGGGGGTTCGTTGCAAGTCCTCCTTTCCCTTTCCCTTTCCTATCCCCATTCCCCCTCCCCCCTCTTCCAATTCCCTCCCTCTCCCCTCTTCTCTCCTCTTCCCAATTCCTCCTGGGCTTGCTAAGCAGGCTATAGGCTCTTCAGTTATCGCTAATCCCTAAGAACAATAGCAAAGTTGCTCTTATGAGTCTCGGTGGATTTTGTATACAATTATCTTAAGAGTTATTAACTGTAAAGGATAATAATAAAGACAGTTTAGAGCCTATCACGAGTAGTTTGTTCTTACTATTTACGCTACAAAGGGGTTTAGATATTGTGAGATATTTATTACTTTTTTCATTCAACTTCGAATGGTTTCAGGGTTGATCGAACTTGTTGTTGCTCAATTTCGAATGGATTCAGGGCCGATCGGTTCTAGCTTTATAGCTGCTCCAAACAATAGGCTTTGCCCAAACATACCCGAATAGATCGATGACCTCATCCAAAGGAACAATAGATAATGAGATTCCACCGCACTTTATTCATGAGTCTAAGACAATAGATAATGAGAAACCACCGCACTTTATTCATGAGTCTAAGACAATAGAACCGTGACGTCATTGAATTCATGAGCGCACCACTTTATTCATGAGCGCCTTAAAAATTAGCATAATACCCTAAAAATTAGCATAACACCCTAAAAAGGAGGCTAATTCCATGCGCCCTATACTACTGCTGCAGAAGTGGAACTCGATCCTTGCCGGTAATATTGGGTAGGCTTTGGAGTCGTACATACCTACACATTTCTTCATCTCTCTGTCCATATTATAGCCAGCAGAGCACAAACACTTGAACGAGCCGATGGTATTTTTACAACTGGCGTCCATGCTGTCGCACAGTTTCTGGAAATTCTCTTCGGCACACTCGTCAATATCTGGCATGGGAAGATAACATTAGCATGTTACTAGTAACATAGAGCAGGGTTTTCATTGAATTATGAGGTCAACCAGCTAATGTACATCCAGATGACAGGTCTGCAAAACGTTTGCGCATGCGTGAATTTCACGCGGGAAATCACGATCGCGTGCGTTATTTTGGTTACAATTTCAATCGAAATTGAACTTCAAACTAATCCGATGTATGGGCCATGCAGTTTAACAACTGATTTTCTCTATCTGTTAGGGGCAATTGACAGATTTAGCTTGAACATTTGTTGTCCCAATTGAGATCATGTGACATCTGCAGAGGATTCAGTGCTTTGTTTTCTAAATATAGAAATCTATACATTTCCTCTTGGGATACAGGAAATGAAGAAAACATACTCAAGGAAAATGTCAGGTGACCTGAATTGGGGCATGTACACGCTAATTCGGTCAATTCCGTTAGGTTCAAATATCGAAAGTGGGGCCTTTGAACATGCCAACTGCCGTGAGACGTGAGTAGCAGCTGATCTTCGAGCGTTAGCCCTTCGTCAGAATGAAAGAGGGAATTGAATTAAAATCAAAGCTGTCTCTGATTCTTCACAAGAAATGTGTCATATTCTTGTAAAATTTCTGTTCCGAATAGGCCTGATGCATTTCTCGCTTTTGTGATCACCACCAAGCCTCGCTTTGGTAGAACATTTCCTCTCAACACAAATAAGTGAGGCTTGGTGGTGATCACAAAAGCGAGAAATGCATCAGGCCTATTGCTGGTGTGCATGTCACGTCATCGTCGCCATCTCTTCTCGTGTTAGTTCATCCAACATATCCAAAAATTGATACCGGCTAAGATCGTGCCTGTTTATAAATGTGATGATGAAACTGATCCAGATAACTATCAGGGGCAGACTTCATCGTTTGCAACCTGAAACGTTATTGGTTACCCAAACAATAGCCTACCCCTAAAACAATACAAACCCTAGAACAATGGGATTCTTTATCAGTAAAGTCCAATAGGATACGACCTACAGAACAGTGAAGTCTTACCGGACTATGAACCCATATCATTACCCTATCTTAAAATATTTTTTTTAGAAATCAATTTATTACCGATTAAAAGTTTCTTGAGGAAATTCTTTTTATGCAAGTCGCAATATGGCTTCCGTGAGAAACGTACCACAATACGCAATTATTGATATTGTTAACAAAATACAAAGCTCGCTATCGCTCGGTCTGATATTTTCCCGTAAAGACTGCTCTCGGTTAATAAGAAGTTAATATTGTGCGGGAATTGCTAGCCTTGGACTAGACTTGCTCCAAGTCGAACTCGCTTAGTCACTGGGTAAGCGATTACTGGGTCAAAAAGCGAGCGCGAGAATCGAAGCGAGAGTCGAGTTCGACTTGTTTCACTTGTAGGAAATAGGCAATATTCGTATTCTCACGGACGAGCTGGAACGAGCACTCAATGGAGGCTCATCGGCGGGGGAATCTTTTCTAATGCTAAATAGTTTTTAGCGAATTACCCCGCACGAGCCTCCATTGAGTGTTCGTTCCAGCTCGTCCGTGAGAATACGAATATTGCCTTTTGAATCGGGGATTATGTTTTGGCGCAAAGACACGTTTCAAGGGCGGAGCTTATATTACGCGCCTTTGACAAACTCTTTATGAGTACACTCAAATTGTAAATACCACATCCACGGTCGACTGACTTGTCACGTCAACATACAATACCTGAAGAATTGACGCTTTGTGATTGGGCAAATCTTAGTACGTCATAAGCCACGCCTCCGGTTGAAAAATCAACCGGTAAATTTGTCGCGCTGCAAGTGGGAAAAGGCCTTCGTGCGGGGGACTTTGAGAAAGTCTAGCCTTGGACAAAAGACGAAAGGTAAATTATGATATATTAGTATTTCTGTTGAATTCGAAATGAGTTTGATTCTTGGAGCTATTCACAAATGTGAGAACTTTCCTCACGGTTGATTTTCATTGAAATCAAACCAGTTTGACCAAAACTAAATTAAAACTTTAAAAGTTATCTAATGAAAGTGATAACTTCCATGGTCTTCTATCGAATTTATGAGTATCAACGAATGAAATTACGAGAAAGAAGAATAGAAAATTAACACCATTTTACATTCCTTGCCGTTCAGTGCTATCGTTCTGAGCCGAAGCATTACTTAAAAGAGAAATACGTTGTTGTCCAACATGGCCTTAGCCATTTCACTCGGTAAGAGAATAACCAATGGACACTCGAACAAACTTAATTCAGTCGAACGATAAAATATATCGTCCTTTTATTGGGAAGTGCTAGAATTGATTGGCAATGACAGACTAAATTTGCAGCATGTTAAATCAGTCGTTACATTGCATCACCATAGGCCTTTTCTCGGTTACCTTATTACACTTTATTTTCGCGATTTGGGGATGGTCATATTTCGCGACACTGTATTTTCGCGATTTTGTTAAATTAGTAGAAACTGAGTCGCTTTATTTTCGCGATTGCGTCGATAACTCAATCATTAAAAATACCTTCGCTATTTGAGTTAAAAACGAAAATAAACCAGACTACCGTTCAAAATATTTTTTTTGATTTGTATTTCTCTTATGCTCGTAATCATGGCACACCGGTTGGTAAAAACCTGCAAGGTACAATGTCCAGTGTTAAAAAAGAGCGATTACCTACAACTGCAACGAAACTGTAACTTGGCCAAGGTATAGGAGGTGTAACCTCCCGGTAGGCCAATAAGTGAAACGTTGAATGGTAATAAGAAACTTCAATGGCTATTTACAGTCATTTATGCCCCACAACGTTTGCAAAGGCACTTACGTATGGTTCATTGATTGGTTGTAGAGAAGAACATTCAAGCCGTTGAAAGGTTCAAGTCTTTGATTGAATTCAGTTATAAAGAGCCCGTAAATAGAAATTTCAACGACTGTACGAGCGAAATTCTCAAAGAACTTGGTGCAGACTAGAGGAGATTGAAGATGAGGACGACGAAAATATTGAATAAGTGGACTCGGAATGATTATTAAAGGACTAATATTTCACTTTAATAAAGCTTGTATGTATGGTCACTTAATTTTCGGCCATGCAAATTTTCGCGAGACTTATTTTTCGCGATTGCACGTGGTGCATTCTGGTCTAGCTTCAGTACAAACACCATATTTGGCGTGACCAACAAAAGATGTTTGTACCGAATGCACCATGGCCAGCTTAGCGAGAAAACACCTATGCAGTGCTGACATAAGAACAGAATACCACTACTTAACAAATTGAAGTTAGTTTTTTATATGTCTGTCCTAATATTGACAATGATTTTCATCATAACATGGTCAAATAGCTGTGGATCCACGAGGCGTCTTAGGACAGACACAAAAAACTGACTTCAATTTGTTTTTTTACAACAACAACAAACTAAATAGTCAATTTTACAACAACAAAACACTTTTAGCTTCAAACGAAAGCTGCACGCGCACTCCTTGACAAATGACGTCAGCTTTTGTTGTCTGTCGATTGCGAGAAATTTGGCGGTTGTTGTAAAAAGTGGAACTGAATCTCTCCGAGAGACCACAGGCAGCCCAAGCTCAAAGTTTGAATTTATTTG
The DNA here is from genome assembly GCA_030867875.1 of Actinernus sp. WN-2022. Taxonomy (NCBI): domain Eukaryota; kingdom Metazoa; phylum Cnidaria; class Anthozoa; order Actiniaria; family Actinernidae; genus Actinernus; species Actinernus sp. WN-2022. Next base: position 127,103,522 of record JAOWCC010000577.1, read on the forward strand.
ACAGTTGAACTACGAAGGTTCAAACATCCAGAATATCTGGTACTTTATTGCACTAAATGGCAAATGAATAACACAATAAACTTGCTTTGATGAAGATTAAGTTGTTGTGTCTTGAATTTGGGGGTTTGGGGGCCGATTTAACGAGTTTCTAGGAAACCTGGATTCACTCTACCTAAAGAGTGGAAAGGCCGGCAAGCCGATCGCGATGGCGTGTCACATACCTGTCATCTCCACGGCAAAAAATGACCCTTAAATCCAATCAATCGGCGTGATACTTCTGGATCCCGTAGACAGATCTCCTTGCTGCGTATCCTCCAAGTTTCATGACCAAACATTCAAAGAGTACCGAGAAATGATTTTTTTGTCACCTCGAATTTCGCCGTCCCAAACACCTCTTCACACTTTGATGAGACACCGGAAGTCCAATCGAAAGGATGCCTCGTTTTGGAGCTTTCCCATCCAATTGGTGAGGCGGTGTTTGGGACGGCGAAATTCGAGGTGACAAAAATTATTTCTCGGTACTCTTTGAATGTTTGGTCATGAAACTTGGAGGATACGCAGCAAGGAGATCTGTCTACGAGATCCAGAAGTATCACGTCGATTGAGTGGATTTAAGGGTCATTTTTACCGTGGAGATGACAGGTATGTGACACACCATCGCGATCGGCTTGCCGGCCTTTCCACTCTTTAGGTAGAGTGAATCCAGGTTTCCTAGAAACTCGTTAAATCGGCCCCCAAACCCCCAAATTCAAGACACAACAGCTTAATCTTCATCAAAGCAAGTTTATTGTGCTATTCATTTGCCATTTAGTGCAATAAAATACCAGATATTCTGGATGTTTGAACCTTCGTAGTTCAACTGTCAAATAAATTCAAACCTTGAGCTTGGGCTGCCTATGGAGAGACCACCACTCGTAATCGACAGTGTTTCTGAAAATTCCGTTTACTTTGTTTCTCATTAAAATCACAACATTTGAAACCTCTTGTAAGCGACTACCCCTTCCAGGGAACCACCTTCGTTGCTATTACGATCAAATTTTGGATATTCAACGACGACGAGGGGAGAATATAGGGATTTTATATAAACTAAGAAATTATGTTTCCATTACAATGCTAAAACAATTGTACTATACCCTTATTTTTCCTTATCTGAACTATGGCCTGATGAGTTGGGGTACTGCTACCCAATCTAGATTAATTAAGATTAAAACAAAACAAAATAAATGTGTTCGCTGCTTTTTCTTTGCTAATAAATTAGAAAGTGCCACACCTTACTATAGGATTCTAGAAATTCTTAAATTTGACAATATTTTTAAAATGAAAATCTCATCCCTAATTTATAAAATCAAATATGTTAAAAAAGATGTTCCAATTGTCTTCTCTGATCTAGTCTCATCAGCTTCTGATATCCATAATTATAATACCAGATATGCTGCTAATCAAAATTTGTACAGACCAGCTTCCAAAACAAATTATGGGTTATCAAGATTTAAATCCCTGGCCTCAAGAATATGGGAAAAAGTTCCAATTGAGATCAAATGTCAAACCCACAACAACTTCAAATTACAATATAAGTTGTTTCTACTTGAAAACCAGACCTAATTTGCATTGTATTTGTAAATATTAAATGTAAATTTAGATTATCAGTATTACCAAATTTATTGTAAATTAATTCTTAGATTGGGTTTATTGTACAAAGGTTATTATATAAGTAATTTCCTATCTCTCTTATATATATACATATATATATATTTCTTTCCACTCCATTTTTTTGTTCCTTTTCTCAACCATGTTTAAACTCACTTTCAATCATATATGTATTTAAAAAAATTAAGTGACTGCAACATTTGGTAATTCTCCTCATTTAGTTTCTTCATGGTAGTGGCCAACTCGAAAGCTTTTGCTCCTTTGGCCACTACGCACATTTCCTGGAAATTGTAACCTTGAATACCTATTTTATTTTTTCTCCACTCTTTCCTACTAATTGTTAAAACTGAACTTGTAAATAGTGCAAAATAAAATTGAACTTGAACTTGAACTTGGAGTCGAATTTTTTTAACTCCGAGTATTGAATCTAAACATCCGCCATTACTGGAGGCCGTTCCGCAAGTCATGTCATACGCGCAACACGATAACCAGCGTGGCTACATTTTTATGCATACTATTTCGCGCGAAGATAAATATAACTTTCTTCTTGTGGAAATATGTAGAAATATGCCTCCAAGGCGTTGTTGTGCAGGCGAGCGTTGCTCGTATGACGTCTCGACGTAATGGCGGACAGGATTTTACCGGTAAACTCACCTAAATTGTGTGATTCAACTTGTTCATTTGAGAATATTTTTTACTAATTTGGATAAGACCTATTCACACTAAAAAAGTGGCAAATCGAAATGGTAAATTTTCGTCGTGGCACTTCAAAGCTGCTACGAGAGATTCAACGGTAGGTACTTCAAAGGAATTATATACATACCAAAGCACTTTCTCTGGTCCTGGTCATTTCCCTTGAACTTGTAGCCACCTTTACAGCTGCACTTATATCCACCGTTGGTATTTTTACAGTAAGCGTTTGTACACTTGTCGAGGTTGGCCTTGCATTCATCAATGTCCGTACATTCGTCATCATACCATACAAATCCCTCGTCCTTACACTCACAGGTGAAGAAACCGTTCTTGTTAACGCACTTGGTACTCTCCGAGGGACATGTACCTTGCCCTTTAAATTTTTCGCATTCGTTGATATCTGGTAAAGTAATAAACGTCCAATTCAAAATTACTTCATCATGTACAAATTTAAGTTATGAATTCCGATTTGGAATGTATCCACGAAGGGCTGAATTCAAGAAATATACCATTCAGCTTGCCTCTTCGTTGCCCCATTTCAGATCGTGCTATTTTTTTTATCCTCGAGTCTCCTTGCTAGCAGTAGTTCTTTTCCTCTGCTAGCGGGGAATCCTTGAGTGAATGTTTTTTTTTCTGTATCCCAAGTTAGAGGAAATGTATAAATTTCTAAATTTAATAGAACAAATCTTGGGGTCTCCATTTTCAACAAGTATTTTCCAAAACCACTTTTTTAATCACAGAAAATCACTTCTGATTCTCAAAACTGAATCAAACTCAGTGTCAGTTTCATTGCATATTGGTGCTCGACTGCGTTTCGTTAAATGTTCGCCATTACAGCCTATCAAATATTCTCTCCCGCGTGATTGGTTGAATGCATCACGTGACCCGATATTTTCTTCGCGTGAGCATATAAGCGCGCGTCAAAGGAAATACTTGAAGGATAACAATAACCTACATTGTGGCATCGAAATATGCCCTGATATTTGTCCTTGGACATTATCTGACCTCGAAGCTCAGTTTCTCTCGAGCTTTGCTATCGGGAACTCTTCTCGGAACAGATAATGTCCGCGGACGAAATATCAGGGCATATTTTGACGGTACAAATAGGTTGTTGTATTTCTATTCACGTTGACTCGGTGAATAATGGTAATTTATTAACTGTAACGTACGTACAACAACTACTATAACAGCCAATAAATCATGACCATTCGGTGCTTTTGCCCAGGGGTGGAAATGCTGGTGGGGATATCTGGGACACCCAAAGGATTTTCTATTTTTCAGTAATTTTGTATTCACGTTTTCCAGCATGGTGTAGCCACAAAGGGCGATAGGCAACTAGTTCCTGTAAAAACTAGTGTTGGTCTGTGTCGGCGGGGAAGATAATCACTGGTATGTAATCAACTAAAGTCGATTGAGGTATGCTAACCGCCGTGGAAAGCGAGTAGCAGCTGACGTTTCGAGTGTTAGCCCTTCGTCAGAGCCCTTCCTCTTTGTTGATTACATACCAGTAGCCACAAAGGGGCCATCTCAGCATCTATTTTTGATGCCCTAGAAAATGGCCGCCAAGCCAAAATTCAGTATTTCTTTGTTGCCCTTTTATTTCTTGTTTTAAGTACGCAATTGTAAATAATAAAATAGTGCGAAATAAAAACGAAATCTGGAATCAACAGATCATAAATAAGTGATGTCACAGACGTATGGATCTTGTAATGCCTTGGTCAGGGACGGCGAAGCGAAATTTCAAGCAATTTTTTTTGTTTTTGTGGGAATCTTAGAAAATGTCGGGAATACATGGTAGGCTCGGGGAATTTACCGTTGATATGTCGGGACAAAATGAAAATAAATCGGGACAACTTTTGAGAAAATGCCACAGCTAAAACAGGCTTGAGTCGGCACGATATATAGCCCCAAAACTACAAAATATATTCATCTAACACCTTGGCATTTAAAAAAAAAGTAAAAAGGTATTTATATAGCGCAAATTCTATATGAATATATTCAAATGCGCTTCATAAGGTTATATTTTGTGATATAGACTGCTATTGTGGCGCAATGTGCTGCCGTGCAGTTTACAATCATGAGTGATTGTTAGTACCTCGGAATACCAGGCTGTTGTGTCGGGAGACCATCCCCTACTCTTTCTCGAAATAACACAACAGGTTCTTTCACGTCCCCTCGTATAGATTATATAGAAGAGGAAGGAAGCAAAGCCAACGATTTATACGTCCCTGCCCAAGGACCCGGCCGGTATTCGAACCCCTGACCTCCCGCACTCTAGACCGTGCTCTACCAACTGAGCTAACCAGTAAGGCGATTTTTATCACCCAGTAATATATTTTTCCTGCCAAAGAGCTACTGTAGGTTTTCTACTGAGCGTCAACATTCACTACCTATTAGGTATACTAGTAATATTTTGAAATATTGGAGGAAATTAGACGTCTTCCTAACCTTTAGGGCGTTTTCATGTTTCAACCAATGAGATTAAGAATTTTCACAATACAAAATTAACATATTTTTTTTATTTAACCATATATATTCTCTGTGTTTGCTTCAGGAGCAAATGCTCATCTACGAAACTTACACAGTTATACATTTACAAGTCTACAAGCAATTTAAATACAAGTAAAAAAAGGAGAATAAGGAAAAACTACATACATTAAGTGTACATGGATATAATTAGCGAGTAAGTCCATCTGTTGCAAGGACAGATTAAGTAAAGCGATTTGTTTCTAGGATAAAAAATTGTACAGACTTGAAAATATGTTCATTTTGTAAAAGCGACAAGCTAGCGTCTCCGAACAGTAAAGTTCTTAGCTTAGATATTTCCGTACAAACTTGTCAATTATTGAGAACAAGTGCAACAGAGGTGAGAAGTTTGGCTCGCTGAGCAGCATAATTGGGACAATAGAGGGAAAAATGCATTTCAGTTTCATTTAGAAATCCACAAGAACAAGATGGAGAAGAGATACAATCTCTCTTAAATAGATTAAAATTCAATTGGGAATTATACATTCTTAGTCGGGTATGCATAATTGAAGAAAACCTAGAAACAGAAAAATTATATAACCTATTATACTGTGGACACCCAAACGCAGATTTGATAACATTTTTAAAAGAGTTTAAGGTGGAAATTTTACGTATTTTTAAATCTAAATCATTCCATAGCTTTAAGGCTGAGGGCGAGAAAGACCCTTTATACCTTTCAGTTCGACAGGTTGGTAAAACAAAATTATCACCATGTCTCAGAGACATGCTTGTACGTTCACTAACTTTTTGAGGAAGTAGCTGATACAGATAGTTTGGTGTGAGATGATTAACTATTTTATACAAAAAAACTAATTTATGCATATGCCTCCTTTAAATCTTCCCATCCTAATTCTTGTAATAAACGAACTCTACTAGTTCCTTTCATTGATAGCTCCTGTTACCAATCTAGCAGCTTCATATTGAACATTTTCAAAGAGATCACTTGCCGTTTTGCTACACCCATCCCAAATACAGTCAGCATATTCCATGATTGGTCGAACTAGACTCTTGTAAAGAACAATAAGAGTCGATCTATTAACTTTATATTTTATGCGTTTAAGTAAATTAAGCCGTTTCGAGGCTTTTTGGTGAATGTCTAAGATATAGTTTCTCCAAGATAAGTTACTGGATAATGTTAGCCCTAAGTGAGTGTGATTATCAACTTCTTTGATAATATCCCTTCCTAAATTTAGAGTTGGGTGGGTTACTTTGTTTTTCTTTGCAGTGAAAACGACACTCCTAGTTTTAGTACGATTCATAGTAACTAACCAATTGCTTGACCAATCCGTGATGTTTGATAAATCAGCTGACAGATTTTCAGCTGATTGCAACGGGGAAGCATCAACGACTTTAAGTAGGGATATGTCGTCTGCGTATAGAAAGCAGTTTGACAAGATCTGACTGGGAATATCATTGATATAAATCAAAAAAAGTAAGGTACCAAGGACAGATCTTTGAGGAACTCCTGCCCTAATCTCTAACCAGTCACTACTATGCCCATTGATAACTACACGTTGTTTTCTTTGAAATAAATAACTCATTATCGAACTTAAGAGGGTCCCGAACGCCAAGTGATTTTAATTTATACAGTAATCCATCGTGCCAAACTCTATCGAACGCTTTACTAATATCAAGGAAAATCATTCTCGCATCAAGCCCTTTTTCTAAAGATTCATATATTAACTGTACAATTAACTGTAAGTTGGTTGGTTTACCGTAGAATCCTCTGGACGAAAACCAGCCTGGAAAGGATACAAATAACCAATTCTTAATAGGAAACTATACATGCGAATAAATACGACTTTCTCAATTATCTTAGAAAGACTAGAAAGCAAGGATACGGGACTGTAAAGTCCGTCTCTTTAATGTAAATAAACACACATACAAACTGATCTTGTGTCCGCCATCTTGCTTTCTCCCCAAACTCTCAACAACGGACTAATACGTCACGTGACCGGAAGTGGTCCAAACCGGAACTAGATATTACATTTCTCCCTTTCTTTGGAGATACTAAATATCAATGAACTGAATGTTTTGGTGTAATAACTGCTAACCTGAATAACAATGTATATGTAAAGTCCTTTACTGAACTAAATGTTCAGTAATATCTGATCACAGTATCTACCTATTCACTCTACAAAGTCTTTTAGGTAAAATGGTCTGTGTCTGTTCCTATGTGGTCTTGTTCCAGTACTTTGATCCAACTCCTTGTTTGGTTTCAGCTTCTGGGTCTTTGCTGCATCATCTTGCTGGATGATTTCTAGTTCCCTTTCAGGTTGTGCTTCACGTGACTCTTGTTCTGGGTTGGTGTCCAGAAGCACAGTTTCTCTCCAGTCTTCAGGGTCGTGTTTCGCATCTGTAGTCAGTTCCTCCTCTTTCATGTTTCCAACTACAGCATTAGCAAGCTTGAAATGACTTGCATCTCTACGCACCTCCCGTCCATCAGTAACTCTCCTGGCTGCAACTGTTGATCCTTCTATCTTGAATATAACATAGAATGCTGGTTCATAGGCTGTAGACCATTTGTTCCTCTTCCTCTGTGTGAGAAGGACATAATCACCAACCACAAAGTTGTGCTCTTTAGTGTTTCTGTTTTCAGCTCCTTTCTTCAGTTTCTTCTTGTATTCGTAGTCTCTCTGGTTAATAAGAGACTCTTGGATGCTTTCATAAGAATTTTCCCTTGTCGGGTAGTCCAGCTTGGTTCGTACTTGTCTATTCATCAAGGCCTCATATGGTGTGATACCTGTTGCTGGGTGTGGCGTTGAACAATACCCTGTTAACATTTCGTGTACAGCAAGGAGACTATCTCTCCCTTGGAGGTGTGCTATTTGCTCTGTTTTGTTTAGAACCTTCATGAAGCTTTCAGCTTCCCCATTCGCCCTAGCCTGGCATTGTCCGGTGTGACACGATGGTGGTAGAATCCCTCTTCCTCTGCAAAACTTTCAAACTCTTTTGAGTTGAACGGTGGTCCATTGTCGCTTTCTACCCGTCGGGGTATACCATGAGTGGCAAATGTCTTCTTGAGTCTTTCCTTGGTTGGCTTGAATGCTGTTGAGTAAACTTTCTCAACCACTGGATATCTTGTCCTCTTGTCAATGATCACCAGATTGTAGTGCCCATCTGGGTATGGACCACCAAAGTCCACAGATAGAACATCCCATGGTTTCTCTGGTATGCATGTCATCTTGATTGGTTCCTGGGTGTGCTGCTTAGTTGTCACCTGGCACTCAAAACACTGACCAATGATTTGTTCGACCAAACTGTTCATCCCTGGAAACCAATATTTATTCCTCAACATTTGCTTGGTTTTGCTCATGCCTAGATGTCCAAGGCTGTGCGCTGCTTTGACAACCTTCCTCTGTAAGCATGTGGGTATGATGATTCGGTTTCCTCTGAAGATGATTCTGTCTACCATGTACAGCTCCTGTCTGATTGGATAGAACGGCATTATGTCAGGATCCTTTCTGTGCTGTTCCCAGTCCCCTTTTAGAATTCTGTGATCCAGTTTCTTTAGTTGGTTGTCTCTTGTGGTTTCCTCTCTCACTCGATCTAGTATAACTGCATGTTCTGCTATGATGACTTGCTTGACCATTGCCTCCATCATGTCAGTGCTTGTCTCTGGTAGTGGATGCCGGGACAAGAAGTCTAGCGGGTCATTCTCGTCTTTACCTGGCTCATATACCAACTCAAAATCCACATCTTGCATGTCCATGACCCATCTTTCTATCCTTGGTGGTAGCTTAGCAGTTTCCTTGTTGAACATCGGCACGAGTGGCTTGTGCGCTGTGATCACCTTGAATCTTGGAGCTCCAAGGAGGTACATGCTAAATCTGTTCTTAGCCCACTTCACTGCAAGGGCATCTTTTTCCGTCTGGCTGTATCTCTTCTCTGTATCTGTCATGGTGCGACTGATATAATGGACTGGCTGAAGACCTCTGCTTGTCTCTTGGAATAGTCCAGCTGATAGTCCTTCATGGTAACTAGCCTCTGTTCTTACTATAATTGGCTTTGCTGGGTCAAAATATGCCATGGTGTCTTCATTTGTGATGCTTTCTTTGAGTTTCCTGAATGCATTGTCCTCTTCAGTTCCCCATTTGAACTTGGTGTCCTTGTGAATTAGTATCCTCAGGGGTGCTGTTAGTGAATGAGTATCTTGGAATGAACTTAGATAGGTAGCCAATCATTCCTAAGAAGCTTCGGACTGCTCCTTTGGACTCTGGTGGTTTGCTCTCCTTTACAGCACGAACCTTGTCTGGTGTCGGCTTTAGCCCCTCTCCGGTGAAGCGATATCCATAGAATTCCAGCTCCTCTACTCCAAATTGGCACTTTTCCAAGTTGAAAGTGATTCCAAAATCAGCAGCTCTCTGTAGCACTTGCTCTAGTATCTCATTATGCTCTTCTATGTTGCGTCCTCCTATCAGTATGTCATCACGCTGATTGAGGCAACCTGGTATGTCACCAAAGATCCTCTGCATCATCTCGTCAAATAGATCCTGGGATGATCTGGCTCCGAATACCAACCGCCGTGGTCTCATGTTACCCCAGGGTGTGCTGAATGTTGCTATTGCTCTCGACTCTGGGTCTAGTTGCAGTTGATGGTATCCTTGCCTGAGGTCCATCTTGGAGAAGATTTTACAGTTGTGAAACTTGTGAGTGAAATCCTCAACCACAGGTCCTTGTGTGATTCGATTTCTCTCCATGTGCTTGTTTGGAACTCTTAGGTCCACACTGGCTCTTATCATGTTTGGTTTGAGCTGATCTTGATCCACTTTGCTGAACCTTGGTTTTGGTTGTACAACCAATGGAGAACACCATGTGACTGGCTCCCCCTGTGGTACTTCTTCAAAGATTCCTTCCCTTACACCTTGGTCCAGCCATTCCTTCAGTGGTTTTTGTAGGTAGTACGCTACTGGTCGTGGCTTCTGGGCAATAGGTACTGCCTCTGGCTTCATGCTGAATCTTGCATAGATATCTTTGTTGTTCTTGATGTCTCTTATCTTCCCTATACCTTCAAATACATAATTGTACCTGTCAGTGATCTCCTTGAGTTGGGTGTTCACTGTCTTGTCACTGCTGAGTACTTTAATATCAGCACTCTCGTCTGGGATTCTTAGGTGGTTGGTTGCCGCTAGCAACCCTTCTGGCTGGATGTGCAGCATGCCCAAGTCGATAAGAGTGGCTCTACTCAAGAGTGGTGGTGAGTTGATTCTCCCTCTGACAACAACAAATTTCGTCTCCACCCCACAATTCTTATTTTTCACTGTCGTCTTAAACTCTCCCTTCACTGATAGTTCATCCTGAAGAGTCTTTACTCTGGTTTTACTCGATTCAAGAAGCTGTTTGTTGCTGGATCTGTGGGTGAAAGCTTTGAATTGGTGCTCATCCATGATGTTTATATCTGCCCCACTGTCTGGTTCTGCTTTAACATCAACATCATCTATTCTTACACTGATGGTTTTGTCATCATCCCTTGCCTCGCCTAGCTTTCTCACTCGTCTGAGGTGTTTTGCTGCTTGTCCAATAAACTCATCATCTGAACTGGTAGAGCTGTCATGGTCATATTCTGTGGTTTTCCTTACCTGGTTCCTTTGTTGTTTTGGTCCTCTATAAGTCTGGTTATACCTGTTTCTTGGGTTGCTTCTGCTATTTTCATCAGGGTCTGACCTACATACTGTGGCAAAGTGATTCATCTTTTGACATTTTCGGCACCTCTTACCGTATGCAGGACAGTCTTGACCCTCTTCATGAGTTCCTGCGTATCCACAATAACCGCAGCATCTGCGAGCCTTTTCCTCTCGTCTGCCGGGTTCTCTTGCTGTCTGGTGCTTCTCTTGCTTTTGCTGTCGCCATTGGCTTACTCTGGCTACCTCGCTGTAATCCTCTGGGCTTCTCATATTACGTACCTGTAATGAGGTATCCTCCATTTGACCTGCCTCAGTTAGTAGCTGGGTCAAGTTCCACTTCTTGTTGATAGCTTTCTGGATGAGGGTTTGGTTATTTATTGTCTGAATTAGGTGCTCAAGGATTCTTTCTTCACAGTTGTCTTCAAATTCGCACTCGTTAGCTTTCTCCCTCAATCTGGCGGTGTATGCTGCTGTTGTTTCTTCCACCGTTGGTTTCATCTTAAGAAATAAGTATCTGGCGTGGTGCTAGTTTCTTTTGGGTTTGAAATACTCATTTAGTTTGCTCTTCAGCTTGTCGTAGTCGTTATTTCCTGTTGTGGGATCGGGTAAGCTCTTTTCTAGTCTTGCTATTTCTGTTCCACCATAGACGATAAGGGCATCTTTCTTGTCGGTCGGTGTTGATATTTTAAAATATCGGAATTCCCGTTCGACGCTTTCAAGCCAATTCTCCCAGGCCTTTCCAGTTGTGATTTGATCGTCGGTGTGAGTAAAAGGCTGTGTTTTCAGGTTCCTCGTCTCTGTAATCACCGTTATTGTCGGCGCTGTCTGTACGGCCGGTGCTGCTGCCTCTTGTTCGTCCCCGGACATTTCTCCTTACCTTTTTATCAATGACACGTGCTCGTAGTCACGATCCAACTTATTTCTATCTCTGTGGTTTCTTTGGCTTCTTTTCTTTTCCCAGGAGTTCCGGAAGACTTTTGCTTTGCTTTTCGAATGTTTTATCCTCGTCGGCAATGTAAAGTCCGTCTCTTTAATGTAAATAAACACACATACAAACTGATCTTGTGTCCGCCATCTTGCTTTCTCCCCAAACTCTCAACAACTGACTAATACGTCACGTGACCGGAAGTGGTCCAAACCGGAACTAGATATTACAGGGACGATAATTCAATTCACTTTCCCTATCATCCTTCTTAAAAAGCGGAATTAGATTTGCAAGTTTCCATTGGCTTGGGAACTGGCCTAGGCTAAGCGATTTATTGATTAAGTATGTAAAAGATTTATATAAGCCATCGGCACACATTTTTATTATCTTATTACCTATACCATCATAACCACAAGCCTTAGAAGTATCGACACGTCTTAGTAAAGTAAGTACTTCGTCTTCAACTAAGCGCGAAAGAAAAAAATCCGTTTGATAATTAATCATTGGGGGAATTGTTGTTGATCTCGAATCTAGTACCGTTTGTTTAACGAAGTGCTCATTAAAAATATTAGCTTTTGATTGAGGGTCATGAATAGTTTCATTGTTTTCAATAGCAGAATAGAAGATACTGTCTTATCATTACAATGAGATTTAACAATACCCCACCACTTTTTGGCACAAGTGTTGGGATCAGAAAGGATCTCATTAACACCTTGCTCTATCTGAATTCCTCTTAGAACGAGCGCGATGCGTGAGCCATGCCCTTTGTCATTCGAATCTCTGGGATTGAGTGCAACCCATCTATTGCCTCTCACCTTGATTACTGCACTGCAGTATGGGGCAGCTTGGAAAAAGGGTTATCTGATAAGCTACAAAAGCTTCAAAATAGAGCGGCTCGATTTTTTTTATACATATGAATCTTTGATAGGTTTTGAGTACTTCTGCGAATAAATTTTTGGCTTACAGAGAATACTCTATGTTCTAGGCTTGTTTTAAATGACCTTTCCTGACCCATGACCGCGTAAGAAAAAGACTGGGTCGATTCAATATCTTACGTCATCCAATTCATTCGACTTTGCAATAACTTGAATAAATATTTAGCATTTTGTCTAAAATAACTGTTTTATAACTGTCTATATATCGATGTTGTTATGATAGAAAGGCGCCATGCAGGATAATGCATCAATGAGGTGACGTAAGATAGGGAATCGACCCAGGCTTTTTCTTACACGGTAATGGGTCAGGAGAGGTCAAATTTTCACCATTTCAAACAAACATAGAGTATTCTCTGTAAGCCTGTATAAAAATTGCAAAATAGGTAGGGGCACTTGAACAATTCATTTTCTCAAATTTTCATACAAACCTTCTAAAAACCTAACCCTGAAATTAAAAAAAAACTAATTTTTGACCAAAAATCATTCATAGAACAACTCTACATACACCTGCACTATAATGGACGCTGGAAGCGCTTCTTTATCAATATCCGTGCTTTGCATGGCTTTCAGAGGCTGTAGAGCGTCGGAAACTTGCTTCTCTAACACCCCTGAAGCTCTCTTATAATTACACACGGCTAAACTCCTACATACACATGTATGTACCTTTCTACCATTATCATTTGTTCATCAAAACCTTGCTCAAAAAAGGAAGTCGCACAAATTACTTTCCCAGAGTGATTGGTAATATTTCTACATTCTGTGTTAATATCTGCTTTAGAAAACATAACTTTCAAATACTTTCCCAGCGTATTTATTCCTACTGGTTGCTTGCTAAATCTTTCATCTCCCATCTCTTTAGCAGCCAGTGGTTTACGACAAAATCACCCTCCTTCCGGTATACAATGTAAATACTCCTTCAAGATCTTTACAAAACATCAATCCCCCTTGAACATTCTTAGATAGCCGTTATTCAATTATACATTCCCCAATGCTATCTTTTCCGAACTCAAACTGCTCGCATACAAGATGTACATGCTCATTCATACCTCTTAATCCAAATATTTTGCAGCTATAGAAGAAAACGCAGTAGCTCAAGGTTTCAGCGGAGTGGTAGCCAAAAGCACGTTTATCCCAGATCTGTCTTTCATCGTCAGCCCGAACATTTCTTCGAGGTTCCAACTCCAGCTCCAGTAAGTTCCTTCATTCTTGAGTCCAAGGCAGAACGGAGTCAGTATCATTCTTGCCGAGGATGTCAATATCTGGCCTTCCCAACTCTTCCTTCAAATAGCGACTAAGTCCACAACATGCCAATAAGTAGAGCGTGGAAGGTGGATATTTTTCGCCGTCTTGATTTCGCGCTTCTACTAAAAACCTTGAGAGCCAATAATCTACCGTTCTTCTGGAGGTGAATTTGACAAATCAGTAACACTTCCGTATTTTCCCAGAGCAGTGTCAACAGTTTTCTTTCTAAACTCTTTCCACGCTTCCCAGACTTAGTACTACCCACTTTGTTGCCCTCTCAGTGTTCGCTGGAACTCGTTCAACATTCCTCTTATTTAGCTCACTCTCCATTGCAACTTCTTTGAAGCGCGGTTTTGCACAACTTTCACCTGCCACTACTTCTTCCGGAAATAATAATTCATCAAAGCACATATTGTATTCGGCCGTAACGACGAGATCTTGGGTATCGATTCCGGCCAGATCATCCACGTTCTCAGCCATGCTCGAGTCATGAAATATACTGAACGGACATCATGCCAAAATGCAAAGTTGTTTCTTATTTGAATATGAAAAAGCGTTTAATTGTACCACGGAGTAACATATTTCAATGGATCATTAAAAGTTTGATTAAATAATAAATCATGAGAATGCTTCATTAAACAAAAGATGATGTTCAGTCACCAAAATTTTCTTAAAAGTGTAAATGTAAGCGGGACTGTAAGCATATAATGCTTTTTTTTAACATTTTATTCTTGAGTAAAATCATGAGCTAAGTTGGTTAATAAATGGCCACTCGTGTGATATGGGATTTAACATTGCTGTAATGTTTAAAGCCCCACAGTCACCCTAGACGCTTTGCAGGCGCACACCCGTTCGGTTGCCATTTTGTTGCAGTCGAAAATTGGTACACTTGGAGCAAGACTTGATACCAACCAATCAGAGCATATATCAAACAATAGCGCAATTTTCAAAACAAACGGCTGCAATTCACCCTTCTCACGTGGCGGCCATGTTGAGTCCCAGGAGAATAAAAACCTTTGTTTTTGCGGGCTAAACTCGTTTTGAATCTGCTCAGTGCGAGGCTAGCCACACAAAATCTATTGTTTCTATCCTCGTGGCGTTAAAGTGCATACGAGCCCTAGCCAGTTATCATTGATTTAAAGGTCAAAGTGGGAAACAAAATGACCTGCATTGGAAATAAAATTATTAGCGTTTGCCATTTTCGTTTATTAAGGAATCAAATTCCAGTGACGTCATTTAAGTGAAGAGCTAATTTTAGTTCATTTTGCTCTGTTTTTATGTGTGCTCCACTTATTAAAAGATATTTCAATAAGATTGCTAGGATCAAATGTCTGACGCCTGAAACACAACAGAAAAAAATAACATATTCAATGCCATGGCTCAATTCATGTTCAATTATTATCATAATATGACGTAAATGACGTCATTTCCAGGATTTGTAACGCATTTTAAAGCAATAGACCCTTTGCACGTGACGTCATAGCCGCCATGTTGGTGTACAGGTAACAATAGATTCCTCGTTAGCTTCTTTTGTTCTGTACACCAACATGGCCGCCATGCCCTTTGTCATTTGAATCTCTGGGGATTGAGTGCAAACCATCTATAGCACCACCATAAATCACCCAAAAATAGTTGAACAAGATTTAAAACACTTTACTGCACCAAAATAAACGATTTGTGGCTAGGGCTCATAAGCTGCACTTTAAGCATTACTCGCAATGTTAAATCACACTCGTGGTCATTGATTAACTCTTACGTGGCTGGTTTGTCTTTCAGCATTCGAGAAATATCTCGCTGGGTTAAATTGCCAGAGATTATCTAACCAGCTTGCCGCCACTTTCGCGCAAACTGTATATCGGAGTTATTGCTCACGGAAAATAATCCATTTTCGGATTCTTTGTTTCTTTTGGTAATGTTCCGCAAGACAGGGTAATACATGTAGCTATCGTGATTCGCCGTCGTGATCTCATTTCTTTTCTGTGACATAATTTGTAGTACCATACATTCGCTAAACGCAATGCTAATCTTAACAATCTCCAAATAAACGTAAAACTTCATGCATCTGGTAATAGTCTCTTCAGTGTGACACCAAAGATGACCTTTAGATACGTTTTGGGCCTTAAAATTGTCAATTTCCGATTTTGTTACCATTAAATAGGGTCAAGGTTTTATAACCTTCGTGACACACACCTATCCTAAATTTACGGGAGTTCCCCCCCCCCAAAGGATATTAATATACTACTGTACTGGATTTTACAAGAGCGATAAGTGAAAATCTGTTCTTATCAAACTTTGTTTTTCAGAATCCACGAACCTACCAATACATCCTTTGCCATTTTTTTTGCTCTTAAATCCTCTTTTACACAGGCACACGTAAGAACCGTCGGTATTGATACAGTCCTCATTTGATTGGCACTTGTGCTTGCCAGTTTCGCATTCGTTGAGATCTGAAAAATGAGAGAATTAGTGATGGTGATAGGAATCAATGATACTGTTTCCAGGAAGAGGGGGGGGGGGGGAACTTGTATACAACAACAACTTTTTTCATTAGCTCCTCGTACAAAGATGTACATTGGAATAATTGCTAAATAACAATGTGTGGTCCAGAACCGAACTCGCTCCAAAACCCGTATTTCCAAGTTATTGTGAAAACGAACCCTGATGTTCTCCCTGGTTGATTATTCAGAATAGTCTATAACCCGGATTTCGAAATATTTTTAAGGAAAAAACCCGAACCCGGACTTGAAATGAGGTCCAAAACGGACCTAGTCCTCCACTCCACCGATTGCTCGCCGTACCTTTTAGGGGTTAAAATGCGACCACTTAGGGTGTTCAATTTGAAATATCACCAGTTGTGGTTATCGTGGTGCCTTTTGGGCTATTAGGGACTTTAAGAAACCAGGACGGCGACGGTAGTGACGACGAGACGTTGAACACTGAGTGTTTTCTCCCAAAATTTGGTGTTTATTATTTAGAGTTCTCTTCACGCCGAACGAAAGCCGGAGTGATTTACTTTGTGACGTTCACGTTCTCTAAAGCCTGATTTACACGACAAGTATTTTGGGGACGGCACTCCTACTTGGGCCCGCGGGCCGATACGTTTGGGACCAGCACTCGTGATTTTTTCCATGTAAATGAAGAGTTCCGTGCCCTAAATTGTCGACACTCCTGATTTTTGTCGTGTACATTATCGGTCGCAAAATTATCGGCCCGCGGGCCCAACTTAGGAGTACCGTGCCCAAATACTTGTCGTGGAAATCGGACTTAAGAAACATAAATCGTATGGGTTTCACGTTGTGTTTTGCAGACGACGGTCAAAATGTAGACGACTGCGTGCATTTTCACGCGCAAGTATTGTATTTTGCTATTAAGGCTATTGGTTAGAGCAGATTTCGTATGAGTGGGACACACTACGGCATGTCCGTAGCCTTACCGTACCCGTACTGTAAGCGTGATGTACCGCATATCTGGAATTTGATTGGAACAACAAGGAAACCATTTCAATGTCACGCCATGCCATACAGTAACCGTGCCGTAGTCATTGCCGTATCGTTTGTCCAACTCATATGAAATCTGCTCTGATGCCGTCGTCCTAGACGTTGCCGTAGTGTTTCCCTAGAGCTGATTTCGTATGAGGGGGACAAACTACAGCACTGACTACAGCACGGTTACCGTACAGCATGCCGTGACATTGAAATGGTTTCCCATTGTTTTTGCCCTGCTGATCCAATCAAATTACAGAAATACAGCACGGCACGGTTACGGATATGCCGCAGTTTGTCGCACTCATACGAAATCTGCTATATTACCACTTGTCGCTACCGACGCACATATATGACGTCATAAACAAAAGTGCTCCCCCAACCCCCGGTGCTGATTATAAGAACTCGTATTTACATGTGTGAACCACTGTAAAATGGTTTCAAGCGAAAATGGATCAGAATAGACAGAGAGCTGTACCTACCAAAACAGCCAAGTCCGTTGTCATGGTAACCAGTACCGCACTCTGTGAAAGAAACATATTTATACATAAACATATGTACATATAGATCAGCTCTACTACCCATAGTTACGGGTTGCAGTTTAGATTGTTTGGCTTCTAGCTGCAAGCATAGTTAATAGAGTGGAATGGATAGGAAACCCAGCGACCTTCTTTGTTATAGGTCTTTGTTAGCTTTTTTCAACCTTGAACGTGCACAAAAGACAATAGAAATTCCAATGTGTTAATCATTCAGCCAATAGAAACGCGTGAGTTCAGTCGTTGAGGGGACGCTAATGAACTATAACCGTGCACAATATTTTGTCTTACCCCTTCCAACATAAATCGCAGCGCCTTTGTTAGCCCCTTTGAAGTTTGCCGGGTTTCCTAACCATTCCACTCTATTAACTATGATGCAAGCTAGGATCAATTTTGCATGTCCCAAGCAAAGTAACTATAGATAACAATACTAACTAAATCAAAAGATAACCCGTCACTTCGTGCCGGAACTCAATTCAAAAGTAACACACATTGAAAAACACAGGGTTGTATCAGCTCTACAATCGACGCTATTGACAGACGCACGAAATGTAATAGTATAGATAACTAGATATAAAATAACTATATTCTGGGTATTCCTAAACACGAATTCACCATAAAAGTTTGTCCGGCTCTATACGAATAAATTATGTTCAAATGCGCTTCACAGGGAGGGCTTCATTGCTAGAAAAACGCGACACGGCCGATTGTGCAATATCAATTTCGGCTCTGAGGTCCGCAAGCACAGTTCATATAAATTACAAGAAAACTATGGGGGGAAAACGCTTAATATCTTCCTGAGTACGATTTAAAAAATGTCTAACAAGGATCTCAATCTACAATATGTATTAAATAGTTCTACATACATTTCTATAATCAGCTCGTGAATTTTAGATTTCGTTTATTTCAAACATAAACGAGTGTTTTGACTCAAATTATTACAGAGCTAGAGTGAGAATTGGCCAGAAAAGAGCTTACTGTTTATAACTTGGGTTCTGAGGTGGAATATACTGTATTTTGCAAAATGTCTATACCAGGCCTTCTGAACGACGGGTTAGTCGTCGTCACTAAACGCCATTAGAGCAGCTGTGGATTCCTTTGAGGTTTCGTTTATGCAGTTGAATATTTCGATCTTGGATAAACCGGCAGAATCCGCCATCTTTGTACGCTAAACTCCTGTAAATTTGGCTGTCTTGAGACCATCATATCTTTGGCCACGAGAATGTCACTTATTTCTGGCGATGTGTTGTTAGGTATGCAGTTTACAATCATGAGTGTTTGTTAGGTCGGGAGACAATCCCTTTACAACAGGCCACTCATATCAGATATATTAGATTAAAAAAGGAAGGGGAAAATGCAATTCTTAAATAGCGTACTAAAAGTAGCGACATTGTTTTGCTGACCGTTTTAAGATAAGCCTTTATTTTAGTCAGAACAAACGTGTAGCGAGGTTAATAAAACCAGGTAAAGTAACAGTTGGGAAGACTGATAAACTTGAGGTCGACGTGGGACCTACGATTTAACGTCCTTATCCGAGAAGACGTGAAGGTTTAACCATTTGCAGTTCGAGAACGAGATTGTTTCACAAAGACAGCGCCTTCTACTCAGTTATTTTAAGACCCTGAGTGTTGATCCGGCCGGGTTTTCGGAACCCTCGACCTCCCGCGAGTAGAAATAGATGAACTTGGAAGGAAGGTACATCGCAAAAAGGTATCCTCTTGGTGCGATGAAAAGGATACGACCGTTTGTCTCCCAAGACACTCTCGTAACAGTATAGACGAGCATAGTTCAACCACATTTAGACTACTGCAGCGAGGTCTGGGACAACATTGGCAAGGTCCTTTCTGAAAACTTGCCAAAATTTCAGAATAGAGCGGCAAGAATAACTTTATGTGCCGATAATAACTGTAATACAATAGGTCTTCTGCAGGAAACAGTTAGGTGCTGATATGATTGAATGGGAATGGCTTTACTGGAGGCAAACAATCTTAATATACGCAGTATTAGAAAGATCGACAATCGACTGGAAGTGGAAATTAACATATACAAACATATTTTACATTACCGATCTCGTAGAAGCGCCTTTAACGTTTTTAATTACAAATTTCGATCCTACATAAAGTAAATAATTGATTATAATATTATTTATTTGAGTGTTGCGTCTATGAGTTATCAAGGTTTAACGTGATGTTACACGAGACAACTTTTAGCGCAACATTGATGCGGCAACGGGTATGTTACACGGAACGATTTTTAGCGCAACATCTAGATGGCACCTATATTATAGGCTGCCTCGTTGAAAAACATGGCAGACAAGTGGAGTCTTTGTTTGTTGACGTAGCCTCGTTTCCGTGGGCGTAGCGAACAGGTTTCTGGGACGACGTTGCGCGAAAAGTCAACGGCGAGGGTGTTACACGAAGCAACTCCAACAAACCTCGGGCAACAATGTTGCATATTTTTGAAGGTAATTCAAAAACTTACAACATGTTGCCGCAACGAAGATGACGTTAAAAATCTTCCAGCGCGCCATGTTACACTATGTTGACATTTCGTCGCACGAAAAATTATCGTTAAAAATCGTTGTGTGTAACATCACCTTTATATCTCCAATACGCTAATGAATATAACGTCAACTAGGGATTTATTAATTATACAAAAACAAGCTGGTAGAGATAAATGATTTTATAAACATGCATGTTATATTTGAAGCTTATATCGGTAATATTACCAAATATTTTACTAATTAAAATCAGAAAATAGTTTCATTCACAAGGAGAAAGAACTGAATTACAGAACATTTCCCGGTTGATGTCACATCATCAGTAGCATATCGAAATATAAACCTACACGCAACACTCAAATCAAGGAATATTTACTGTTCGACTACTCACTTTACCATTCAACTATTCACTATTCTGGTATTCACTATTCAAAAAAATAGTGTTAAAGTGCCAATGACATGAACAAATCGATCCCATTTTTATTTCATTTTATTAAAATATAGGCTTCCCTTAGCCATTTTGTACAATGATAAATCAATTTGGAGAGCGCGAACATAATTTTATTTCGTATCGAAGTCAGGCATAATTGCCAAAATTAGGCGACAATTTTTATGCCGTTAAAGATATGCTAATCACATGCATGACGTCACTAGGTCCTACATTAATATTCACAAAAGTAAAAATATGGCTGACTGCAAGGATTCTATTTGAACAATTGTGGCCATCGTCAAAGTTTCTCAAAGTATTACATATTTAAATTGAAAACTGGCCAAAAATGTACTTATTTTGTAGTATTTATGGCGACGAATATAAATGTGCAGACCTAGTGACGTCACGCATGTGATTACCATATCTTTAACAGCAGAATTATTGTCGCCTGATTTTGGCAATTCCGCCTGACTTCGATACGGAAAAAAAATATGTTTGCGCTCTCCAAATTGATTTTTAATTGCACAAAATGAATGAGAAGCCTAGAATTTAATAAAATAAAATAAAAACGGGATCGAATTTTTCATTTCATTGGCGCTTTAAAAGCACTTTAAATACATGAAGTCAGATTTGTTTGCTCTCAAGTACAACCACGTGATCGTATCCTGAAAAAATACCCTTTTCCCTAGTGGCTAGCAAACAATCAACTTGAGTGAGTCGAGTGTTGTGTGTCGAAAACATCTAATGTAGTGAGGAGTGTGTCATTAGTAAAACTGAGCAGGCCCACATCTGCTATCAGCTGCAATAATCAGCCTGCTGTAACAAATAAAGATTCCTCACCTTTGCAGCCTGTCTTTCCATCACCCATGTAGTTCTTCTTACAGACGCAGGCATAGGCATGACGTACATTGGAGACACACGTAGCGTTGGAATCGCAGATAGAAGGGTCTTGACACGGTGTTCGTGCTTTGGGTAGAGTATACAACAAACATACTTTAGCAATAGCACAATAAAGTATCATTGCACCAAGAAGGTTCCTAAGTAATGAGGTATCCATTTCGTCCATCTTCAGTTGGATAGTTAGTTAATTTCATTCAGACAAAGTCAATCAGTAAAATTGAGGTATTTGTTTTGTTGGAGCTTCGTCCTTTTGGCCTTTTTACAATATTAAAAGAGGTGTAAAAATAACATCTCAGTATGCACTAAATAGCCAGTAAAGTCAGGCGGAATCACTGTAAAAACAAGACCTCTTCCATGGAATGGAAATTTCTTATAAATTAGACGGTTTCCAACAAACATTCCATGCATTCGCCCTTGGAAGTGAGCGAACCCATGGAAATTCAAACCTCCAACTATTTTCCAACAAACTTCCATCCCATACAAGAGGTCTAGTTTTTTCAGTGAACGATCGCGTAGATCACATGCCACTCACAGATTGGAATACGATTCGTCTAAATACTGACAAAAAGTTGTCAGGAGGGGGCGAGAGACTGGTTCCCTGACACAATATCCAGCGGGATGTTTTTCCTGATTTTCTTCTCAACCTGGGGACCGTGATAGCAGGAATGGGAATTTGGTGCAGGGGTCGTAATTTATTCTCGAATTACTATTCCTGTAGCAATATCAGCTAATTGACCGAGATTAATAAATTCTGAGGCATATGATTTTACTTCTTGCTCAATGACGTGGTCGTAGTTCAGGATAGGCTGATGTACCGATAACAACCCCTTCCTCTTCAAGAATCGGCACAACATACTTTGGTAACGTCTCCCATTTATAACAAGAAAGTGTCGAGAGGCAAGGCCAACAGCTTTTACGTCCCTGCCCAACGCGGCCGGGATTCGAACCACAACCTCCCGTATTCATGACCATCTTTTCTGCAGTGTTTAATTGTTAATGAAATTTAAAAGTAGCCGGAGAGAAACAAAAAAAACACTTATTATATAGGTTGAGTAAAATGCAGTTATACCCGGCACTAACCTAATTAACTTTGAACATATTGTACCTACCCACACACTCGCTTCCCCTTCTGAGGTAACCTGCCACACATTGGTCACAATTCTCACTGCCGTCATTACTAATAGTACACTCACTCCCTTTCGGACACTTCGTTGTGGTGCATCTATCTGCAAGAAAAGAATAAACAGACGGTTTGTTGATTGGCCAGTGTATTCTGGAATAACCTGGAAAAAATTGGACTGAGGACTCACCCATACTAATTCTAGGGTGCGTTCTTTTGGGACTATTCCGGAATAAGAATAGCCGAAATAGACGAAGGCTAGGTTTCCAGCCGTTGGGGTTTCGGTGCCCCCGTGATCGGGGAAGGCTTTGGAGAAGCACCACCACGGCTGAAACCGAACCTAGAATAGACCGGTAATCGTGCTCCTTTGGGACCTATTCCGTTTTCGGAATAAACAGAATAGCATTCTGTTTATTCTGCTCCCGATAGCAGAATGAACCTGCAAAATGGCCTAGTTTTGGGACTTTTTACGGGAAACCTGTTGCGCGCCCGGTCGAAAAAAAAGTTCCTTGATCCGTCAAGATCATTTCATTTTTCAGAAATATCTGTTCTTTTGAGAATCATGACATTTCGCGAGATTAGTTACTGAGTTGCTCTGCGAGTCGAGGGAGGATTTGTGGAAATTCCGACGCCGCAGACGGAAATGACCAAGTTGGAGCGTTCTATATCTCCGAGTTCTACTACGTTCAGTGACCTTCAGTATGTATTCGTAAATTATAACTTTGCAAATTACAACTTCGTTTCGTTTTGCAAAATACAGTTAGCCTAACTGGAGAACTTCGACACTCTTTTCCTCAGCCATGCTTATTCACATAGGTATTTACACTATTCACCGAGAATCCACATCCACGGATTACTGAAATCGAACAGCGGGTCTGTCGTCCGCAGGTCGGTCGACAGTCGGCCGATATGTCAGCCAACCATCGACCGATACGTTAGACACGTTTTGTAATATCAGCCATGTCTTGTAACATTAGCCACGTGATAAAATATTAGCATTAGTGAGGTCATAGGACCGTCATATGAAGGAGAGGAGTTTGAGTATAAATCTTGCTGACACTTGTTCTGTGAATTGGATGTGCCATTTCTATTGTTCATATGGCTTTGTTTATGGTTACTTCAAGCTGTTTCATTTTTCGTTCAGGAACGAGAATTCATACAGTTTATTTATTTCTATTGCACTGTAAATCCCATCAATATCGGGCGAGTTGTCACATTTGCAGTGTTAGGGCATAGGCCAAGCTGTTTCATTTTTCGTTCAGGAACGAGAATTCATACAGTTTTGTACGACGATCGGAATAAAAAGGAGTTACAATCTATTGGAGTATCGTAATCGTTCGTACCCCAGCAACCCCCAGTGTGGGAGTGTAACATTGTCCCTATACCGAAATAATAATATTAATAATTATCGATATTTACTGACAGGGTAATCCTTTCATGAAAAACTGTTATCAATGGAGGCCCTGTAAAAAATAGTAAGATTAGATAACAAATTAAAATGAATATAAATACAAGAAAAAAGAATGATAAAAAAATGCCAAAATTTACATGACTGACAAAGCTAGAATATAAAATGACGTTTCATACGTATAAACACTGCATTGAAACGCAATAGTCAGAATAGTCCCCAAAGAATGTGTTACCCAGTCATTAACACGTGTTATTCAGTCATTAACCTACCTTGACATCCGTATAATTCAAAGCTGATACAGAAGGCTTTCTCCGCCGGTTTAGTTATGTTTAGACGAACGTGCCGTGCCGAGATAGTGCTCTTCTCCAAATCATAAAATGTAATTTTGCGGAAACCTGTCGAGCCTGTCGACTTTATTTTAACAGCCTGAAACAACAAACATACAAATACAAATCGTGTCAACGTTACATTTTTGGGCACGTTTTTGGATTTATTCCGAAAAATAATTGTACTGCAATACCATGCATTGGTGGTCGGATTCACAACAACACAAGCAGTAGAAACACGTTCAAAAGAAGATGTTAATTCAAAGTAATAATAATAATAATAATAAATATTTAATGTTACAATTGGTATGGTGATATATTAAGAAATGTAGCAAGTAGGAAACTATATGGCCAAACCATATTTAAAAAATAATATATTAACTGTTCTTGAAGCGTTCTGTGTTTACTCTGGGCCTGGCGCTGGTCTCATTCCGTAAAGCATGAGTAGTAGGTTCAAATTTAGCCGGATTATAGATCTTAGCGAGTGCGAGGACTGTGCTTTTTTTTTTTTTTTAAATACGCATGTCGCTATTTTCCAAGATGCTATAAATTGAAAACAGCTCCGAGGTGTACTTCCGTTTATAGCACCTCTTGAGAAAGCGCTGAACTGTACTGAAGTCGGACTCGCTTGCACCATAGACCGATAAACCGTATGTTAGTTTAGACAGGACCAAATACATTGTCGGCTTCCCGCTTGGGATCCTGTACGTGTTGGCATGCATATACGAATTGAAATTTGGTGTATACATACGTTAAAACATCGGAAGCATTTGGCAATATTTCCGGAAATCCGGAGTGGGTTAATCTTGAAAACTGAGTATTCTCATTGGTTTATAGTCAATTATCAGGAAAGTGCACAAGTGCTCCGATTGGATATGTTTTCCATCTGAGAAGTATCTCTTTTTCAGAATAGCGTAGATAACATAAATCTGCAGGGATCTTATCACAATGCAGTGTAGTTGAAACCGATTTTGTATTCCTACCTTCTTCTTGAATGTGATCCATTTTCCAAGTTCTCCCGTCTCACTCCAGTAGAACCAAAGTTCTTCCACGGCCGCCTTCTGTTGTTCTATTGGGAACTCGACGTCCATACTATTTAGCACGTATTTCTGGCCAAGATCGACCTACAGTCAGATATCGGAGAAGGCACACTGATACAATTACATTCCATTGTGCTTTCCTCTTTTTGGGCATTCGCCATACAGTAAAAAGATGTAGATTGCTTAGGAGCTTAAACAACATAGATCTACCATCATGCTTTGAGCATCACGGTTGAACCATATTGTTTAAGCCGTCAACAGCGGTCCAACATTTGTTGCATCATTTTGAAGGGTATTGAAAGCATGGGTGTCAAACGGTTACAACATCGATTTCAACAATCATTTGGATAAATCATTGCGAGATACCTAGGAATTAGAACCAGACTGCTATCGTCCACAAAGCCGCCATATAGGTGCCAGTATTGACGAATGTCGAATTAATGAAGCGGTCAAACGGTTTCAATATGATTCAACATTTTCGAGAACAATTGAATTTATTTAAATGTTGCAGAGATGTTGAATCAAAGTTTGCAGGCATTCAAAAAGGCTCTATTCAACATGCATGTCAAACGATTTCAACATTGGGTTTCAACAAATCGGTTGTATCAGTCCCACACAACATAGGACAGTTGAGATCTTGGCAAATGACCGTAACCGCCATGTTGAACGTGTATTTTATAAACTACTACCGAGATGCAAGGACGCAAAGCTCACGAAGCATTTCTTATTGATAAGTGACAAACATTAGAACCTAAAGGCATGAACAGAAAAATAAATTGTACTTTCCTTTGTTTTCGATCCTGCCCACTCATCGCATCATCACTTGTAACTTTATCTTCAAGTCTTACATTCAAGTTGTTTATTTTTTCTAATTTGTAACGTTTTCTTGCTGTAATCATGATGTACCCTGAAGGCCACCGAAATATCGGTCGTACAATCAGTCTTTCATTTTGTCTAAGTGTATTTTGTATCCAGTTTCCAAGAGAGTAACTGAGATGACCGTTGCCACAACACCATTTTTAAAGACACTGTTTTTTTTTGTATTTTTGGCAAAATGTATAAACGATAAACTACGTGTAGTGTATAAAACAAAGCAGTTTGGAAACAATCGCTATGACTTTTTCGTGCACTTTTTTTAGTGGAATTGGAAATCGTCTACTATCTTAAACGACAGTGCCTTACTTAGAAACATAATTCTTATTTCAAAAATCTCCCAATCAATACTTGACACTTCACATTACTCGTAATGAACCTATCAATGTTAAGTCCGGGGGGAGGGGTGGGGGCAGATGTGGGACATTTGATCAGTCTTGCCATCCCCACCAAGGTGGGGGAGTTTTCGAATTTTTGACGAGGAGACCTGGTACCTAACCTCATATTCAGTCACAGGCCATCTTGGAATAGTCTTGGAAGATAAGAGTTCATTTGTGAAGAATATCAGTCATTTTTATTAAAAGATACAACGTATTTAAGGAAGCTGGTCCATTAATGCTTCATGAATACAAAGCAGATGCACTTGAAACTGGCTGAGATGGGGGATTTGATCGGATTTGAGCCATATTTCGGGCCCCAGGGTGGGTATTTTGAACAAAAATTCTCCGAAGACGTCAAATGCCCTACATTAATGCCCCAGCATTAACAGATGCATGATACCTCAATCCATCGTTCTCGGTCTAAAGGCTTGGGACACCATTGTTTACTTCCAGTTGCTGTAGTACCAATCGATGCTTTGTTCGGCTTTCTGTAATTAAGAACCGGAGTAACATGTTTTCATAACTTATGCCACCATTCTTAATAAAAAGTACTCGCCGCTTTCCGATTTAGTTTGCTTTTATCTGTTTATTAATTTATTTTTGCTTTTACAACGGTCACTGGTTAACAAAGGTGGCGATATAAGGTCGCCGGAATGAAGTTCCGATCTCTCGTTAGGATGGCGAATTCTTAATTAAAAAAATCACAGATTTTTAACGAGACCTGAAACAACCATAGGACTGATCAAAGTCAGGACCCGGCTAATGGCGTTTAGTGGAATTAATGCCAACTTGAGTCACCGATTATTAATAAAATACTTAGTCCTAATGCTGCTTGGTGCACTGACTTGAAGGGGAGAATTGGCCGCGGAATTTTGAATATTTTTTGGCTGAAAATATTCAGTGTTTCTGATCAGTACGTATACCGCACATAATATAAGTCGAACTCCAATCAGGACTCCTTCCCCGTGTCTTTATTTGTGAGATTAGTAGCGATGACCGAGTTCTAAGGTACCATACTTACCCCCGTATGGATGAGGCAATGAGATTCGCATTACTTTTTGCTAAGAGTGGCTTTTGG
Organism: Actinernus sp. WN-2022; assembly: GCA_030867875.1. Classification (NCBI taxonomy): domain Eukaryota; kingdom Metazoa; phylum Cnidaria; class Anthozoa; order Actiniaria; family Actinernidae; genus Actinernus; species Actinernus sp. WN-2022. The sequence goes on from JAOWCC010000577.1 coordinate 127,131,190, forward strand.
CAGTCTGCAAAAAAATATAAAGTTGTATAAAAATTTGGAGCGTTGAATACTCTTTCCTTCATCCAAAACGTGAACATTGTATTTACTCAACAGAATGAATTAATCATCCACGCACTGTTAACCACCTCTTTTATTGTGTACATCTGCGATTTCGTTACGTCCCCCCATTGTTCTGTGGGACTACTTATTATGCCGCCATTATTCAGTGGACTGCTCGTTACGACCCCTCCCTTCCCCATTGTCCATACACTATATCGCAACCCCGCCGTCGCAGTGCACTCTGGGATGGATATCTCAGTTTTCCATTGTTGTTATTGGGCGGCCATCTTGGATTTAACAATGGAAACTGAGATATCCATCCCAGATTGCACTGCGACGGCGGAGTTGCGATATAGTCTATTGGGCATGGGACGGCTAGCTATTCAAAACGCTTGAATCGCCATTTTCCGTGAAGGAGAAAATGGCGTACTTGATGCGAGGTGGATACTAGTTTCATCAATATACATGATTGCTTTTCATAAAAGCCGTGATCTAGAAATACTAGAAAGTTAATAAAAGTAGCTAATGAACAGTGATATTAAAATGTAAGTGGCAGAATGTCTCAAAAGGTAAACGTTACTATCATATAAAAATACACAGGCAAAACTACATAGAATGTCTACAATGTAGAGATAAGACTGCGGCAGGAACCCCAATGGAAGGAAGGAAGGAAGAAAGGAAGGAAAAGGAAGGAAGAAAGGAAGGAAAAGGAAAGAACTACACTGAGAATCAAGTGCTGGGAAATACATTCGAAGAAGTAATTTCCGCGACGATCCTGACATCTCTCATCACTATAATTTTCAGTTCTGAACTGTTTCAGTTTCCTTCACAACATCTCTCACCGTCTTGTAATGTGCATGTTACGAGCAGGCTGATCGCTATGGAGAGGAGTAGGGCATTGTAGCACTTTCCCGCCATCTTACGCCATCTTATGATATGAGCTTCAACAAAAAAAGGTACATATTCATAATATTCGGAGAAAAGTTTCAGTATTGTATCCAACTGGGCTTTTAAAACACAACATTGAAAACAACCAAGCGATTGAGTACATGAATGTACGAATTACCTCGTTCAATTACCGTACCTTTCTAACTGCTGTAACAACACTGCAAGAACTAGAAGCAAGATTAGAGATTGCGGGACTGTGACGTCATAAAGATTTGAAACTTACGTCATTATGCTGTCGCAATGTTGACGTAATGTAAAGGCTGAAGTTGTGAATTAGAATGCGGGTTATATCGCGAGATACCATCGCTGCAGCTCGTAAGAACTTACAGTTCTAAACTTTGAGCAGTGGCGCGCTAAACTTGAAGCAGAGGCGCGCGAAGCTCTGAACACAGGCGCGCGTGACAGGGCTGTGCATGCTCGCGCATGTCATAGTACTTTTGGTCACTGCGGAGGCTCGTATTGGAAGGACAACGTTTTCAATATGGTGCATGGAGCCACTTTCAGTCGCAAGTACGAATAAGCAGCAGTTGTAATGAAAAGACATGAGGACTGAGCCTACAGCACTTGGTCGCCGAGATCGCAGCCATATTGAAAAGTTGGTCCTTCCAGAACGAGCAATGTCGCGTAATTTTGAAACAGGATGGCCTATTAGGAATTCTTACGACGCCATCTTGGATTAGGCGCGAAAAGGCCCTTGGGTAGGAGTTGATGTACGCAAAGCTGCAAATATAAACTTCGTCAAACAAGAGGAATTTCACCTTTTTTGAGTGATCAAGATTTCACTGGGTCGACAATATCAAGAAATATTCGAGATATTTAGAACTTCTTAAGCTATTAATTTTTTTTGTTTAGTGGGAGGTTGGATACAATGAATTTAGGCGAATTTTCGAGATACATGTTGCTACTGAAGCCTACGGGAGAGTAGTTCTAAATGGTTTCTGTACAAAATAATCTAGACACCGCAAAATAAATACCATGTCAGTTATTAAGAGGACGAAACTAATAGCCCACTGATATATACTTCACTTGTCACACACAAAGGTTTCAATACGAGGCTCCGAGGTAAATTAAATGTATTATATTCTTCGAGAAAATAATAAATCTAATGTAATACCCCAGAGCCTCATAATGAAACCTTTGTGCGTGACAAGTGAATCATATATCGACCGTCAACAGAAACGTTTCCTCTTTTTATTTCAACGTATTAGAGGTGGCGAATGGTAAATCCGAGACTTTGCGAGACGCCGAGACTTGCGTTTTCAAAATCCGAGCCCGAGACTATAAACCGATTTGAAATCCGAGGATTTCAAAATCCGAGCCCGAGACTTATTTTAAAATACGAGCCCGAGCTCGTCCGTTTTCAAAATCCGAACCCGAGACTGTTGTTATTGTAGTTATGACGAAGCACCCAGTACCTTTCATCACGCCAGGTGATGAATTCAGCATTCAACCAATTAGCTGTCGTTCGCGTACCTTATAAAACACATGCAGAGGCTGCCAAAAAACCGTAACTCCAATAAAAGCTAATAAAAAGAGTAAAAAGGCGTGACTCCTAGACACTCTCCCCCCAAAAAAATCCCAGACTCCGAGACCCTCTCCAAAAACAATTCGAGACTCCGAGAAGGGCAAAGTAAAGAAAAATAGAGACTCCGAGACCCGACCTAGAAAATGCGAGATTTCGAAACTTTTTTCGGAACCCTGTTTTTCTTGTCACAACAACTTGTCAGCCCTCATATTGGTACGTTCTTTGAGCTCATCTAGGGGGCTTTACGTCAACCTCATATTACAAACAAATATTAAGTATAACCAAGAGAGCATAAGTCAAGGGCACCCAACGAAGTTTTCGGTTAAAAAGCTGTTCGGGAGAGTAAGTTAGCCTAAAACTTTCGGATTTGAAAAAATTGTCCCTAGAAAATTGTTTTCTGAAATACTGGCCAGAAAATTTGTTTTCAATCCCTAGAAAATTATAGAAGAACAGGGAGACTAAAAGGTTTCCCCTAAAATATTCGTACGTCCCAATTCGTCTGATCAAAAGAGTCGGAACAACACATTTTCATTCCCTAAGAATTGCCTAAAGGAAAAAAGAATCCATAAAAAATTCGTACCTCCGCAAAACTTTGCAACATGAAGTTACTTGGGCTAGAAAATTCTTGTTTCTGTTCTAGACTACTAACAAATTCGTAGGCCGGGAATATTTTGCCATAGTATTTTCGGTTGACGCGATTTCCACCTAGAAAATCCGAACAGCTAATAGCTTTCTAGAATACGTCAAAAGACATAGTAGGCGCCTTAAAATGGCTAGATAAGCTGCAGACAACTGGTTTCAAACGAATTTCAAAAAGTACTCGTTGGGTGCCCTTGATAAGTAAGAGAGGGAATCTCGTAGTGCGGCGTGCGATGATAAAGTCGAATAAAATGAACTTTTAGTAACCGGAAGCAGTTGAAGAAAAGTGGGCGCGCGCGTGGCAACTAAAAAAATGGCACGAAAATGGCCCACTTTGCTTCAACTGCTTCCGATTACTAAAATATATTTTGTATTCGACATTATCATCGCACGCCACACACTACGAGATTTCCTCTTACTTATGCTCTCTTGGTATAATGCACTTATCAATGTTTAGCCTCAGGGGAGGGGGGACGGGCATACCCAGGGGGATTTGGCATTTCACCTCATTTTCATGTCAAATTCCCTGCCCAGGGGACAAGTATTGGTGTCAAATGCCCTTTCTCCCAGGGAAAGATGCAGTGGTAACACTGTCAATATGAACCCAAGTCGTCAAACTGCCCCACCCCCGAGATACCAAATTATGTCAAATAGAGGGGGTGGAATCAAATTCCCTGGGTATGCCCGTTCCTCCTCCTCCTCCTCCTCCTCCTCCTCCTCCCCCTAAACATTGACACTTGCATAATAGAACAGATTTTGTAAAATTTCTGGCATTTAATCCCTAATTTTGGTTATTTGTCGTGGATCATGTCACATCATAAGATGAACCAACTCCCTACCAAGAGAAATCTACTACAATAAAATCCCGCATCACCTTAGCTTTCAATTGCGGCATCACAACGTGAACCAATCCCGCAATTCGGGCAACTTATATTCTAGTTGAATAGGCCTTTTGCAGCTAACAGTCACGTGCTGATATAATACTTCGTTAACGAATGAATTGAGCTCGTGATCCCCATGGGAAAGACGTTGCCATGGTTTTAGAAAGATCGACAATCGATTGTAGGTGAAAAATAGCATTTACAAACAGGTTTTGCTAATAACAATACCGATCTCGTACAAGGCTTCTAAATAAATGAAGCTAAATACTTTTTGCCATCCAGTACATTCCTGTACAATCACGTGAATGCCCAGCTGCAAAAGGCCTATTACTGCTCCAGTCTCTCGAAGAAAACTAATTTAGACAACTGAACTATATAAGAAATAGAATTTGGGGCAAAAAGACTTAATGTTGTTTTATGGCGTAATGTGTAAGTGTAATGAAAAATAAATATAGGGCCCCAAAGGGGAACTCATCAGTGGATTGTGAGAGTAGTAGTAATGCAAGGTTTAAGCCTGGTTTTCACTAGCGACACAAGCACAAGAGATATGCGTCAAGTGAAAACGAACCGTGCAATAAGCGCAAGACTCGCTGATCACTTGTTTCTTTGTGTAGCAGCCAATAATCCAATATGGCAGCCATCGTGCTCGAACAGCTAGTATTGCTTGTAGTAATTCTCCTCAGGCGAAGAAGGCAATGCATAATAAGAAGGAAAGCGAAACGTTTTTTGGATGAGAGACATTTTTAAAGAAAGGAAAAGTCAAGGGAATTTCTGCAATCTCGTGAAAGAGCTTCGACTGTCAGATCGTGAATTCTACTTCAGGTGTGGATAAAAGGAATCGCAATTGCAGTACATCCTTTGACGTGTCCTGCAGTCATTGACATATATATATTCTGCCGCTTGTTTACTTGTACTGGATATTCGCGAACTGTTTCAGAAAACCTTTCATCAAAAGTCAATGTCAAACGTAATTAGCTGTCAATACTCCCTTGTGCTTGCGTTGTCTTCCGTTTTCACTAGCACAACGCGAACGCAAGCATAAGCACAAGGAACAATTTAGATCCTTGTGCTTGTGCTTGCGTCAGTGCTTGCGCTTGCGTCGAGCTCGTTTTCACTGTGAAATAAGGACTCTTGTGCTTGCGCTTGTGCTAACGCCGAGCTCGTTTTCACTGTGAAATAAGGACTCTTGTGCTTGTGTCGCTAGTGAAAACCAGGCTTTAGTGTTCAATCTCCTTTTTTGTCCGCTAGTTCGATTCCAGAGATTGTGCCGAGTGCACGATCATATACTTTTAGTATCTAACATCACGTACTCAATCACAAAATGTAATGTGGTGTCAGGGAACTAATTCCGAATAAATCAATTCGAAACAGAAACAGCGCCCTCCCCCTCAACATTATTCGTCCTTGGAGTCTTTAATATCCAATTCCCCACGTCTGGAAATTATCTATATTAATTCCTTAAGTATATCATGTCAGTCCCAAGTAAATAGGCCGGTAAAGCACAGCAAGGTTAACTGCATTTTCAGCAAGACTGCATTTTGTAGTTTCAGAAAATATCTCCTCCCCCCTCACCCAGAAATTATTTTTCCGCGGAGCACTCGACCCTCTTCCACCGGGATTATATTTAGAGTAATTCTGCAAAAAATAGTTTTGCATTTGCTTGAATCCTCGATTGTCTACAACCTGTTGACGTTTGCTAAATATAGGGTAAAATAAATAACATCGTACTGACTGCCTTTATACGATTATGTCATGACATTAGTCTGCTGCATGCCATTCAATAGTCCAGTTTCGTATTCGAAAATTACCGCTGAATGCAATGAATACAGACGCACGTACGCAGGGTTAGCCTCATTCTGAAGTTAAACATTCATAAATATCAGCGAGGTGGGCTATTCACATAGTTTCGCGTTTTGCACCTTCTCGCTAGTATTTGTGAATGCTTAACTTCAGAATGAGGCTAACCCTGCGTACATGCGTCTGTTTTCATTGCATTCAGCGGTAATTTTCGAATACAAAACTGGACTAATAATTCGAAACATGAACAGCGACTATGTTCTGTCTGTTTTCCACTTTAAAAATCCCACAATATTTTTTTAGCAAACCCAGCAAGACAGAGATATAGGAAAGCGATTATATTCAACTGGCCGAACCCGGAAATGCTTATTTATGTTTGTCGTCGCGTTCAAGTTGGGATCCTGCGGGATATATTACTACCTCCCTGATCTAACTCACACGCTGTCCTGTTCGGCTCGTTCGGCTACGGTTCGGGTCATGCTTTGCACTCGCCCCAGTCCTTCTGATATCCCGAACGTCGTACGCTTCCACGCACAACAAACGCCAGTATCCCCACTATATATCCATCAGTTAAAAAGGAAAACAAACGGACAGAAGGCATTGTTGTCAGTCATCGTATTTGCTCTAAACGTTTAGAATGTTTTATATATAACTGGCATTATGAAACAATTCACACTGAGTTTTGAGCAGTACGATCAAATATGTAGAGCCGCACAAAAAAATATTTTATCGCTAAAAATCTGTGCAGCAGAGGAAAATAAGGAAAATAAAGAAAATAAGAGCAGCATAACGGGACAGTTTAGGAAAAAGTGATTAATGCTTTCAGATCTAAACCCACAGGCACGAGCTGGAGATGTTACGCAATTAATTCTAAGCAGATGATATATAATTTAGAGCACATACAGAACTAATCGGCACCAGTCAATTCCAGCAATGCCCATCGGGCCGACCCCCGTGCGTACCCTTGCGAGCGTCTCCGATAACTTAGTATGCCTGCATGTGTCCCTAAAGTTTGAAGCAGCATTCTTGATTTCGAGCGGCTTATGAAAAGTCGGCTCGATTTCGACTAGAAGAATGGAAAAGTAACGACAAGAGAGATGTGCTAAAGATTTGCTTCACACTAATTAAGTTGGTCATAAACAGCAGGTAAACATTCAAGAAAAAGAGAGTACAATCAAGAAGATAAAGTCAACTATACCGGTCCCAGATCTGAGGTTTTCTCCGGTTGCTCACAGAACAGGACATATATTCTTTCCCAGCTCTTGATTTGCTCCAACAATGTATTGTCGTGGTAAGATCAGTCGACTGCCGACCGCTACGTGAAGTTTCTTTCTCTTATCTCGATCTCTAGCCTTTCTGAGCTAAACGGAGAAAACCTATGTGACCAGGATACAGGTCACCCCGCCAGTGATGCCAGTCAAGCCGGTGCATTCGACAGTCATATATATCTTCATTACATTATTTAACAACCATAAACTTTCTCGCTTTTCGATGTTGGGGCGACAAACTGACGTTCACTTTTCTACTTATTCCACACTCGTTGATTGCAATTTCTAACTCAACTCCTCTTTCATAAATAAGCTAATTAAATATTCCGCCAATCAGGAGGAAGGAACAAATCTTTCAAATGTATTGGCGCGGTAAGATCAGTGAACTACCACCCGCTACCAGAGGTTCGCGTCTACGCACGCGACGTCAAATCGCGACATAAAGGGAAAATTTGACTTCCGGTTACCGTCCGTGACTTGCTTATGCTCTCTGATGTCCGACCCCCGGGTCGATATAAAGTTGCAAATGCCCCACTTCCGGTATCTCAAATTATACAAATGTTCCACCATGTCTCTCCCCCCCCCCCCCTCCCCGGTGGGGGATGGGCATTGCTGGAATTGACAGTGATGCATAAACTGTAGGCACAGATACTTGGATTATTTACCATAAAGTGCTTTAACGCCCGGGGGGGGGGGGGGGGGGGAGGGGGGGGGGGGGGGGGGGTACTTACATGAAAAATGGGTATGTATGTGAGGCCACGAGGCTTAAACCCTGACCCTGTTTGACCCAATCCGAGCTCCAAAACCCTGATTGCCCCCTTTATGGAAAAAAAAAACCTGATTGCCCCTTCTTTAAATTGTTTTCAAAACACGGTCGGATATATATCCTGGCCGGTATACCGCGTACCGGGATTTCATGCAAAATACGGAACATTTCAAGTCGGGACGTGGCATTGGGTAAACAAATCGGCAGATGAAGTACATAGATAAAATTAGCGGCGTCACGATGTATGGGAATCGAACCTCAGTGCTTGCATGTGGGCAGGCGATAAAAATGCGGCAACAGGTCTTTTTTTGACATAGTAGCTAAAAACAATGAACTGCCTAAAAAATACTGAACCCCGACCCTGACTGCACCCAAATTATACTCAAATCCTGACCCTGATCTGCCCAAATCAGGTCAAAACCCTGACCCTACCTGCCCAAACTGAGCTCAAAACCCTGACCCACCCGGGCGGCACATACATAATACGTCACAAACAGGAGTACCCCCCCCCCCCCCCCCCCCGGGCTTTAACGATTCCCCACCATTTTCTTGAGCTAACGGATGGCCGGATCCTGAAGCTTTTTGCTCTCATAATATTTAGCTTTTTCCGAACGAATAAGAGTTGTTGTAAAGTTTCTTTGTCGTCGATATATTCCATGTAACAAGGGTTTTCCGTTTGCAATGAACTTTTAACAATAATTATTTTTCGGAGTGCTTTTCTAATAGTTGTTCATCCATGGTTTGTCGCGCGGTCGTATTATTCCTTGTTCTGTTAGGTATTCGAGACTCAAACACAAGGCGTAAACAATATTCATCCTGGAGGACTTAAAGTACCCGAGCAGACAAAATAACCTGGACAGTTTGTGGTAATAAGCTCTAATAACTTGATAACGGTAGTTACATTCCATCCATCTGTTCAAAAACATTCCAAAATCACTACTTTGTAAAGATTCTCTGTCATAATGAGCACTGATTAACATCAACTAATATTAAGACGAACGTTCCGGGCTTTAATACTAAGACATATTTTATGCAAACAACATTGAAGATGTTCTAAGAACTGTACATTAGATATCGAGTTTTAGCTAGGTTGGTCGGTAGCAAACACTGCATAAGAGAGTTAAAGAACTGATTTTCATTTCAACCCAAACTTCTTAGCTTTGGCAACAATAAATGAGGTCAGTAAAGCGCAACACCTCCAGCCTATCTGCCATCATTCCTATCTAGTCTAATCATTGGACTAAAGCCAGAGATACATAGCGCATCATTAAGAATTGAATTATTTAACCAAGTTTTCGAAATTGCAAAAAAACAGCAAATTCTTGGTCAAGAATTAAGGAGGCGATTTCTTCGAATTTGTCTTCGATATTTAAATGTGACCTACATTAGAATGAAACTGTGTAAATATCCAGGATTTAGTTCCACAAAGCAGAAAGAAAATAATTAATAAAGTTGCAATTAAATATAAACAACCAGCTATGATTGAAGGTAACGAGATTGAAAACATGATTGCTGCTCTATATATACCAGTAAACTAACTCCCATCTAACATACAAAGCGTATTATAATGTAACAAACTCACCTCATAAATACAGACGGAGAACATTGTTAACATTGAATAGGCAAGCACTTGAACACAAAATACATGTCTAAATGGTACCTAGGTAATAAAACGAAGAATGAATAACGTTCAACGTGCCAGAAATTAAAGAACTTATCATATTAAAGCAGAATGTTTAGAGACTGTAAAATATAACATATCTTGCATTCTTCTAATTCGTACGATCCTTCCTTAACAACGTTTAGTCTGGGAGTAAAAGAGGGAATGTCTTCAAAAGAAACAGTGACAGCAAACAACGCATAAATTAATGTATTCTTTATTTCCGTCATTATAAATAGCTTAAAAATTAAAAAAAAAAAATTCTATCGCGACTATACATTTGTTTTCATAAAATTGACGCCCAGCATTTATCTCATTTGTTTCACTCATTGTTTCAGTTTACGATTATACATGGCAGGGCATGTAGAGTATTTGTTCATTGGTAAATGTTTCAATTAGGGTATAAAATTGGAATCGTGTTTCCAAGTCCAATTCTTGCGATCCAAAGGCCTACTACAAACATGGAAAACGTGGGGCATATTAGACTTTACATACAGCAGTTTGGTATTAAAATTATACGTAATTATTATGTGAATACATACAATCATATTTGCTTCTTGGCAGAAAAATCTGCATAATATTGCAGCAACTTTGTTGCTGACGTCACGCTTTACAAAAAAGAAAATATTTAAACTACGTTCCCCCTCACTGGCGATACCATTTGTACATATTAAGACTTTTTCAAGTGTTATGCTACCTGTAAGGACAGCCTATTACAGCAAAGCACGAGCAAGGATTTAACCCAGCATTAGAGCAATGCCTAGATATGTAGCTGTTATAACCACTCAAATGTACCGTGAAACGAAAGGTCAGCAACCCGGTGTCACAGGAAATGTGCACATTTCTTAAAGTTACAAATGACATTTTTAAAAGATAACTATATATGTAAAAAAGTAAATAAATTACAAGTACAGATAACTTTAGAGGAAGAAAATGAGATTGTGAACAGTAGTTAAAGTAGCACAGAGCTTTCGAGTTAACCACTGTCTATTCAGTGGCCCGCTATTCACTGACGAGCAAGCAATGCAAAGCGTCATCTGTTTAAAAGCATAGCAATTTCAAAGAAACCGTGAGATTTCGATAACAACGCTACGTAACTATCGAATACCCTGACAAATCCAGGGTCCTTGTCTAGAAAAATAGTGGCTCCGCGACTCCGCAGTCTAATGTGAAGGATTTAAACTGAAGAACGATCGGAATTCATAATACAGCCTAATATGAAACGGTGGCTACGCGGGTCCGTACGTAAACCGGCGTTCAATTTAATTCACCGTAGAGTAATAAAACGCAAGATACGGGAGTGCGAATTTACTAAGGTTTCAGTAAAAATTATACATAAACCATCGGCGCTCAATTCACATCACCTCAAGTAGAGTAAGGAATAGTCCAGTTTCGTATTCGAAAATTACCGCTGAATGCAATGACTTCAGACGCATGTACGCAGAGTTAGCCTCATTCTGAAGTGAAACATTCTTAAATACCAGCGAGAAGGTGCAAAACGCGAAACTATAACAATAAGCAGAGTTCAGCGGTAATTTTCGAATACGAAACTGTACTATTCAATGCAAGACATGGGGAGTGCAAATTTCCTAAAGGGGTGCAAATGTCCTAAGTCTAGGATATTTGCACCGGGGAGTGCAAATTTACAGGGGTGCAAAGCCTGAGACACCGGTGTCACAGCAATTTACCCCCCCCCCCCCCTCCTCCCCACCTTTCCCCAAGTGAATCCCCCCCCCCCTTCACTAGTGAATCCGCCCCCTTCATTTCACTAAGAATTAGTAATCACAACCTAGCAATAGAAAAAGGGAGACACGCAAACCATACAAAAAAACCGGAAGAACGAATCTGTTTAAAATGTCAAAAAGATATAGAAGACGATATAGATGGGGGAGAATTCACGGGGAGGGGGGAAATCGTTGGTACACCGGTCAAAAGGCTAGTTTTTTACCGCTGTGTGACAGCGAGTGTCGTCTTTGCGGAATATACTGAACTTGACACAAATTACATACCATTGCATTCTGATGAAAGTTCTAACCATTCAAATGCCTTGATATAGAGTGGATTTTGTACGAGTGGAAAAAATACGGTAATTAACTTATGGCACGGTCACCGTACGACATGCCGATACATTGAAATGGTTTCCTCATTATTTTGGTCCGCCTTATCCAATCAAATTACAGAGTTACGCTACGGCAAATACGGTACTGAACGACATTTCTTACCCATGCTTTAATGCAAGATGATTGGTTCCCTGTTAGCAGAGGATTGTGAAGCGCCATTCGGTATCTTTCCTTATCATATGACCCGTACGGCCCCGTGTGCGCTTTCCTTTCAAAACCATTTACAAAAGTCGCGTGATGAGGGCCGGACGTGTATGGCGTGAGCGGGCCGGAAAAATACCGTCCGGCCCTGCACAAATTTGTTTGCTGTTTTGCGGTTTGTTCTACAAAAAAATATGGTCATATGATAAAAAACCTATTGACTGAGTTAGGTAGGGCCGGACGGGAAAATATTTGGCTCTCGGTCATTTTGTACGATCCCTACGTCACGATCTTCCCGTCCGGCCCTCCCACTCAGTCAGTAAGTACCTATTCCTTGTTTGATTTTTACACCTTTACTTCGGCATTTTTTTTGGTTAAGTTTGCTGTCTGTAAAATTGTTATAAAACAATTAATAACATTGCTTAAAAACTGCAAGTATGTGTTAAGGATAGATTGGAGTATTTAAACGGTACTGCATGTTTACAGCCACTTCAAACAAGTTTGGCTCGTGCATGTTGCATTGTGCATTCAAAGACCGGTCCAAGAAATACAAAATTAACGTTGAGAAATTTAAGTGAATCTCTCATACTCAGTTTATCAAATGAATACTTATAACACACACCGACGCGGACTTGACTTAATAGAAACACCACTGATACAATTTATTTAATAAATGTCTGTCTTGTCACGCGCAATGCCACATGCACGACAGCCTTTTTTTTTATAACTGTATGGGCTTTTTATCACGCGTCGGCCAATTTGAGTCCCTGGAGAATAAAAACCTGTTTACGTCCGGTAACTCGTACTGAAACCCACCAGTGCGAGGCTACCGGGGCCAAAACCATTGTTTTATCCCATATGGACGTACTGTGATAATAGCCCATGTCATCTCGGAGCTACGTTCATTGGTTAATTTCATTATTCACTATTAGCCATAAAATATCGTGTTTACGCGCGGCGTAGAAGTTATATTTCACATGATCAAAACAATTATTACACGTCTGTGCGTCACACGTTTGTCGCACGTAAAATCCCGGTAATTTATAGCTTGGTGAATAATAAACAGAATATTACATGGCAGCTTGGAGATACGGTAATTTATAGCTTGGTGAATAATAAACAGAATATTACATGGTAGCTTGGAGATACGGTTTTAATCTTGTAGAAATACATAATAAGTATAAAATTTGTCATAATTCGCTGCGCTCAATCGCGTGTATTACCACATTCACCACTCGGCGAAGATAAACCATATCTCCGCGCGGCCATGACACATATTCTCTCTCTATGCGCGGCAGTGGTTTATAATAACATCACACAGGAAAAACAAACTTCAAAAGATATCCTGTTATGAAGACTCTGGCATTTCTTGGGTCCAGATTGGTGAAGCGTCGAGGGCCCTTCGACTGTGCTCCAGTAGATCACGGTACACAAACACCGTGTTGATGAGCCAAATGACAAACGTTAGGTAACCAAACCCCTGAATAAATAGGAAAGAATCAACCAACCAGGTTTATTTAACCGCGGGAACCTGCGGTAACTCAGTTTTAGTCAATGCAGATTTGTTCTTGATCGCGCTCTAATACTTATAAATATTTTGATACCTTGTAAATATTAGTTTTTAATGCCTTGTAAATATTACTGTTCGCGTTTTTTTACCGTTATTTATAGTTACATTTTTAAATTGGACTTTGTTATAATCAGTGGCGGATCCAGGGGTGGTTACGGGGGTGACATGTCACATCCCCCCCCTTTTGGGCCAAAAACAAATTCTGTATAAGAATTCGTAAAAATAAAATACATTCGTTAAAATTTTGTAAGAAATTTCGCACCAGAAACTGTACCGGTCAAAATAGTCACCCCCCTTTTTCAAATCCTGGATCCGCCACTGATAATAACGTTTGTATATTATTAATTTTACGCACGGCTTTTATGTAAACCGGCCTGTTTACCACTGTTATTAAACTACCGTGTTGAAATAAAGTCTATACTTATTTACTTACGTACTAAAATGTTTTAGTATATTACTCTAAAATCGTGGCAAAGAAAAACAGCCTGTAGCTGTTTCTGCCTCATAGCTAATTGGTCAGGCTGGGTTCACACTAGCATGTGGGATGCCATACTGTCGAGGTGACCTATGTGCCCCTAGTGACTTTAGCATACCCTGTATATATATTATATACAATTTATCATTGTTCAGCCACTTCCCTAGCTCATGATTCACATCTATTATAGAGGTACATCTAACAAATATTGCCACTGAAAGAGCTTGGGCTACCTGTGGGCTTTGGTAGGCTGACTGTTTTAAAAGTAACTATGAAACTCAAAAGTGCCCTCCTGAAAGCATACATTTTATGATACATGTATATTATATAAAGATAAAATTTAAGTAACCTCATGTAAACTTTGTGGCACGAAAATAAATTATTGTTGATAAGTTATACTTACGACAGAGGCAAACAGCACTGTATAATCAGGCAAGTACTCTGTGGGTATACACTTTTTATATTTTGGCCCAAAACAGTGACTTCTCTCCACGTAATTGATGATATAAAGCAGTTCTCCATTCACTTCCTTCCTCAGTGTTAGTAAATTGTAGAGCCACAAACTGGTGCTCACGACCAGAAGAAAGGAAACCACAATAGCAAGGAAGAGTTCCTGAAGTAGAAATATGAAAGAAAATGAGTGCAAAGCTTTTCACAAAGGTATGTGCACTATGGAACTAATATTTCAGTTAAGTGAGCATATAGTGTAATGCACCTATCAATGTTAAGCCCAAGGGGGAGGGGGGGCAAGCGGTGGGGATTTGACAGGCAGGGCTATCCCAAGGGTGGGGAATTTGACATACGCTGCCTGCTCCAGGGTGGGCTTATTTATGGGAAACACAAGGAAGATAGAGCAGATATTTTTGACCAAATGTGTTGTCCCAAAACATAGAATTTTTTTAAATGTCAAATCCCCACCCCTTGCCCATTCCCCCCCCCCCTTGGGATGAACATTGATAGGTACTAGTACATAAACATCAGTGCATGATGAAAGTCGAAATTTTGACAACTATATATCCACTTTTATCCAGCCAAGTATGTGGTCTTGCCCTCTTCATTGGTTTAATACAATTTGCATTCATTCTGTCTTAAGAATGTTATTGGCTGGGTGGTCGATGAAAAAGTAATATTGGACAATTTTGTAACATACATAGTTTACAGATTGTTGCTTAATTATATACTTTAAGCACATTGTTCACTTAAAATCCATGGTTTCCAAAACTAAAAATAACTTGAGCATACCCTAAAATACTGAATCTTAAGTTCAGGAAAATATGTGGGCCGGCAGCCTGCGTAGTCACTATACGAAATTGTGATAATGTTAAACCTGGTGTAGGTGGGCTAGCTACCCCTCCAAAATAAACAAACAAACTTGGATACTATGAAGTTTGATCCAGCCTCTGGGATTTTACAATATTTTATATTTCTCAATGTAATATATTGTGGTAGCATATTAATAATTATTACTAACAATACAACACAATAATTTATTTATCCTTGGTTACATATATAGGGAATGGCTGTCCAGTCTCCCAAGCCACTGGCTCGATCATATTAAAAATGTTTAACAAAAAAAAATTACTAAACAATAACAAATAAATAAGTAAAGTTAAATAAATATAGGATAACAAATTGTATAAATATTTGAAAGTATAACGCAATTATATAATTCTATATAGTATATCTGCAAATAAATTGCGGTACATTAAAAGCATCTATAAATAATATTTAATATGACATTCCAAATAATATTAGCTGTACATACTGTATACTAAATATAAGCTATAATAAATTAAATTGCTGTCCTACATTCTTTATCATTTCTCTGCATAGTTCTCATTTACATTTATGTATATAATTATACATGTATAAAAATACTCACAGCTGTTAATACTTGTCGTGCCAAAATGCCATTCTTGTGAACAACGGTCGACACTACTACCATGACAATGGCCACTATTGTGCATGTTATTCCAACACCAACAAAAAGCTGGACACAAATTTTAATGGCAGTATCAAAGCTGAACTTTAGTGGGGCATCTTCTTGGCTACAAAATGTAGTGAAATTGTTGTATTCAAATGGGTATTTGACGGTGATGTTGCAAGAATGACTTTGATCTTGTACATAAACTCCACCTTGATCACTGTATGTAACACAGAATGGGTACATAAACAGTGGAAGAACCTGCATGGTAAAAATAAAACTTTAAAAATAAACATGACCGCACACCATGATGCAAAACTCAAAAGTCAGTATATTTTTACTAAAGGATGGAAAGAGGAGGAAGTTGCTTCCTGCACATGAAGACAATTTTGTTTACCTTCATGTTGTTAAATTGCGTCCCATATGGTCAACAAAAGTACTTGGCTATTGATAGTTGACTAAATTGACAGGTAAGTATATCCTGGGTACCTGAGAGGCTCTATTTCCTCACTCTATGTAAATATTAGGCATGGATACGATGTATCCAGGTTTTTAAAGTTTGTAGACCCAAACAACCAGCCCATAAGGGCCACTTCTTGGAGGGTCCACTGGCAATCCATAACACTTTTAGATTTAAATTTTCACAAATGCCTTCTCCTGTACTTTCAGGTCATGTTTTGTGTATTTTGGCAGCTTCTTGAGCCCAACATTCCAATTGTAATAAGACAAGTACGCTGTGCAATTCGTAGAGCCAGGGCTATGGCCCTATTTATAGCAATTTTGTAAATGAAAGGACTGGGACTGCGTGTGTAAATTTAATTGAATTAAATTACATATACTAATATAGATTTTTAAATTATTTAATGAACCCCACCACAAGAAAGATCACATCAAAATATTGTTTACAGAGTTTGAAGATGTTTTGGTAAATAGGTAGCCTGCATAGCAAGAGTTTCGCTTTTTTGGCCGCACGAGAATAGGGCGAGCACAAAAAATTCTCGTGCGCCCAAAAAAACGCAGAAAAGCTTACTACGCAGGCTAGTAAATAGGTTCGATCACCACCTCATTAATATTGATCCAAACATAATAAATTCCCCAAACTTTGTAACATACTAATTTTGATGTGATCTTTCTTGTGGTGTGGTTATTTTTTTTTTATTTGATTAAATTTACATAGTTGATCCAAGTCCTTTTTTCACTTACGAAATGGCCAATAGCCAGATGTGCTTGTGTTAGGGCACTTAAGCTGGCAAGCTAGCTAGTGTTTATTCTGTCACAGCCCAGTATCAGGCACTAAATTATATTTCAAAAGTGTACCTTTAATTCTGAGGTGCAGTCAAAGGTTAAGATATATATCTTGGAAGGCTAATTTTATTTTCAGAAGGGTGGGTGAGAGCTGGGGAGAGGGAAGGGGTGAATAAGTAATTTATTGCCACCTTGTGTTTCTAAATCTGTTTAATTTTTTTATCACAATCAGCAACTGAACATCAATCAATAAAAAACAAAAATAATATAGCTCAAACTCATTTTCAACAATTGTGGGGTAATTTTCAAACAAGCATGCAGCTAATATACATTGTCCGTATTAGTATTATGCTTTAGGAGCTCTGGTGACCCCTCAAGTGAAGGCATTGACTGTGTTAAAACCATTAACAAGAAAGAACACATCCATCAGTCACTTACTGAATGTGCCTTGTGGTTTAATTATATTGAGCCAAATTAACGGTCAAGCATGGTCCAATAACAGCAAGAAGAATTAATGACATTCAGTTTCATTTCCTATGAATGTGCCTTGTGGTTGGTAGGTATACGTGTTAAAGCACATACCTTTCTCTGTAATATATAGCATACCACGCCATAGTCGTACACAATAGACCCTATCAAGGTTATTTCCGCCATCTTGGCAGGGGTGCAAACATACTGGGGCGAGCGCGCGGCCAAGCGTGTTTTTCAATGGCGGATCAGTCGAGCATGAAAAGTGCTTGTTCAAATATAGCGTAAAAAGTTATTTCAAAGGTTTTTTTAACACTGAATTTTAATTAATCAAGTTGAATAAGAGTTGTATAATCGGTTTCACTGTTTTTACCGAGTACGGGGCGAATTTCTTGACTTGAAACCATGCCAAGGCAGGGCGAGGAGAAGTTTCAGTACGAAGACTTCGTGGGCTGGACGACAACTTCTCTCAAAGATTTCCTGGCTTTGAGAGGATTGAGCCAAAGCGGGAAAAAGGAAGAGTTAGTTGCAAGAGCTTTTGGGGCATATGAGCTTAATGCCCCCAAGAAATTCTCGCAAGAATCATGGAAAGATAACGTTCAAGAATGGCCAGAGGTCAACGATGGCGTTCTATTCAGCTATATCTTATTGGTAAAGGCTGTTGATGCGGATTATATAGGCAAATACAAGGACCAGAAAGCCTACTCATACTGGATGAGCGGTTTTGTTGACTAAATCTGATGGATTTACTTTTTTAAAGGGAAGTGTTTGCCCTTCTCAGCGAATAAGGAATGACCCACACCAAGTTTGGGTTTGCACTAAAGGCAAAGATTGCAGGATTGTTACATCATGGTGCACATGCACAGCAGGAACTGGTGAGGTGTGTAACCATGTCATAGCAGTCCTTTACAAAATAAACTATGCGTGTAAAAAGCACTATATTTCACCAGCATGCACATCTGTTCCTCAAGGTTGGAACAAAGGCACAAGGAAAGAGGTTGCCCCCTCAAAAATCAGGGATCTTACTTTTTCTAAACACAAAAAGTCAAAAAAAGAAAGTGACAGAGATCCTGTTGCAGACCAGAACATTAGAAAGTTTTTTGATCCTCGAAAACCAGAAGATCGATTGTTGACGGATGAGAGTTTCTTCACTACTTAATGCAGTGAAACTCTCAGCCCCCTCTGCCTGTGTTCTAAACTCAATTGAACATGGACAAGATGATGGGTTGCCTTTCCCTTTCACAGAAAAGGCTTTAAACTTCATGACAAGGGAAGTCAACAAGGGCAAGCCAGTTGAAGAAACTGGGCCTAGATTTCTGGAGGAAAGCCAGTTAACAGCTGATGAAGTCAAAAGAATAGAAGCAGAAACTAGAGGACAAAGTAAAAATCCCCTTTGGAAAAAACATAGGGCAGGGCGAGTCACGGCTTCAAACTTTCATACTGTTAGCAACAAATCAGAGTCGCTTATAAAATCAAGGTAAAAAAAGAAGATAGCATATACTTCAGTGGTTTCAAGTTTAATAAATGAAGGTGAGGACATTTCTTATTTACCGCAGATAAAGTGGGGGATCGAACACGAAAGTTCTGCAGTTAAGGCATTTATATCTGATATGGTAATGGAGGGGTTCAAGGAGTGTGGGTTATATGTAAAGAGAGACTACCCATACCTAGCAGGATCTCCAGATGGGATGTTTGTGTGCAAATGCTGCTCTCCTGCAACCATAGAAGTGAAATGTCCCTATGCTGTGAGGAATGAGAACTTACACCGGGAAGAAGTGTACAAGAAAGTTGACTTTCTAGAAAAATACAATGACACACCCAGACTTAAACCCACGAATAAATACTATACACAAGTACAAGCACAGATGTGGGTTGCTGGAGTGGATCATTGTTTTTTCATTGTATACTCAAGGCCACAAGCCTCTGTATGAAAGGATAGAATTTGATTCAGCGTTCTGCTCTTCTGTGGTCAACAGAATCACCCTTTTCTACAAGGCATATGCTCTACCCTGTTTGTTAGGATATACAGACATATTCCATTGTCCCAAATGCAGCAAAGTAATTCTAGAGCAACCAGAGATTAACAAGGCAGAGGAAAACAGTGTGCAATGCGATAAATGTTCTACCTGGTGGCACCTCCCTTGTGCAGGCTTAAGGTTACCGTATACCTTCGCGGCATGTTTTCTTTAAAAAAAAAAATGTAATTCTTTTGAAATTGATGGATTGATCTTCGTCTTTCCGAAAAAATGTTTTTTAAACATGCAAAAAGTTTGCGAGATATTAGAAAAAAAACGTAATTTGAAGGAAAGTAAATAAATCGCTTCGGCGTGATAAATCCCTCTGATCCCATTACGTGCCACAGGCACCCCGCTGAATTTTTGCGGGAAACTACATCCGGAGCTTCAGACTCACAGTGAGCCGTGACTCGTGAGTTCAGTGATTTTATAGCGTTTAATTTACCGGTATATCGATCGTGGATATGTCCAGAAGAGAAAAGAATAATCCTTGGATAAAAGGTAAAAAAGAAGTCGGGCCCCAAGAAGATTCAAGAGAATGAGCTCGAGAAGGAGCAAAGTTTCAATATGGAGAAGAAAGTGATGCTCGCGGAAAGCGACAAAGGCTCGTGGTTCGAACAGCCTTCATGTTCGACGACTCCCACTTCGAGTTCTATTAGTACTGCTACAACTCCGACGGAAAGCTGCTCAGCTAGTAGGCTTAAACTTTTGCCAGGTACAAGAAAAGAGACGGAAGATTCAGAGAGTAGCAGCGAGTCCGCATCCGACTCCGATTCTAATGTCTTGGGTGACTCGCAGTTTCCAAACTGGGCCGTGGTCAATCCAGGAGTTCTAAATCGTGAACTTGAGCGAAGTTCAGCCGGTCGATTTGGGGGAACTGAAGGAATCATCGCAGCTAACATAGCAGGTTTAGGATCAACATCAACGTTCGGAGCACGAGGTTGCCTGCCACTCGCTTTTCCCTTCGCTCTTGTTTGCGGCGTTGCCTTTCGACGCGATTTAGTTTTCGATATCTGGCCCTCTCCCTTCTTGGTACAACCCGTTGATTTACCTTTCTTTTTCCCCTTTTGCGCATTATCTCTAGTTTTGGCCATAACACAACGCTCTTTTGAATATTTGTGACACGACACTAGTATGTATGTTTCTTATGCAATTTGAGCCACGTACTAATTTCCCGCGAATTTCTGGACTTGATTCATAAGCTCCGGGGATCCTTACATATAATTGGCTGGTTGGTTTAAGTGTTGACGTTTGCTTTGATGAGGTGTGATGTGTTTCCTAACTTTCAGAAGCCAAAAACGCCGATAGATTTTTATGCGTATTCACTGTGTTTGGGTGAATTTATAGGGTATGAAGACTTGTCAGATCTTGATGAAACTTGGCCTAGTGTTAGAGGTGCTACATATGAACCAAAGTGTGTGAGCGTTTAGCGATATTTTAATTATGTTTCTTATAAGAGTACTTGCCGTGATGAAACACAGAAACTATTTCGATTGAAACTTTGAAGATGAATTGCATTTGAACGAAGTAAAATATTAAAAAACGCTCACACACTTTGACAGGCCATCATGTGCTGATTGACATTATGCAGCGGAATCGTCCGTTGGCGCGAACGCGGAGGGACATAAATTCACTTCTGTGAGACTCGTCTTTTTTACGTTTGTTGCCTTAGCATTTACTGAAAATGTAATATTTGTGCAAAAAAAAACATTTCAGCGCATTCTACATTATATAACCTTTCCAGTGATATATAGGTTTCTATACTTTCCTTTAAAATGATGCGCGTGCGATTTTATTTGCGAGAGACACCCGCGAAGGTATACGGTAACCTTAACAGAGGACAGTGCTGAAGCTATTGAATCTTGGTTATGCCACAGCTGCCTTATTGATGATATAGATGCTGACAGTGAAAGAGATGATGAAGATGGTGATGACAAGGGCAGTGAGATAGGTGATGTTGATTTATGCAGTGTTTGCTTACTTGCCAGTATTCCAGTGGGCAAGGAACATATTTGTTCTGTTTGTCACAGAGCAGTCCATGCATGGTGTAGTAATCACGAGGAGATCACTAACTCTTTATATTTGAAGTGCAATAATTGTAACCAAGGTTAGAACTAAAGCAAAAATAGCTTCATTTTTAGAATGAAAGATAATAGACAGGGGTGTTTCCAGGATTTTGTCTTGAGTGTTGGGGGGGGGGGGGGGGGGGGGTAAACCTATTTTTAGAATATTTGTAAAAAAAATACCAACAGGAATGGGGTCCAGTCCCCATAGCCCCCCCGGCTATGCCCCTAGTAACTTTGTTTAATTCCAGAAAATATTCATG
The DNA here is from genome assembly GCA_030867875.1 of Actinernus sp. WN-2022. Taxonomy (NCBI): domain Eukaryota; kingdom Metazoa; phylum Cnidaria; class Anthozoa; order Actiniaria; family Actinernidae; genus Actinernus; species Actinernus sp. WN-2022. The sequence goes on from JAOWCC010000577.1 coordinate 127,152,997, forward strand.
GCATTTCTAGAGGGGTTGGGTCATTGGTTACACCCTCTTGGAGAGCATGATTATTTCGTTGCAATCACACAGCATTATATAATTACCTTCTGATTTTACTACAGTTTCTTCAGAAGTGAAGCATAACCAAGATTGCTACTTCTATAGTACTTTGTATGATTTGTTTTAGTTGCAATAAAACATGTTAGTAAAAATCTATTACCATTCTATATTCAAATCTCACTTTCTGACTGGCTACTCTAATACAGCTGTAGTAGAGTAAAGCTGTCATTTCTTCAATAAATTTATCAAAAAAATAATTCTTGGTTTTTACAGTAGAAAGCTGTCCAGTAGGTTTTTACTAAGATTTTTACTAAAACAATTAGACTACAAGTTCTCATTTTGTATTGACTGATAAAATATGTCGACTTGGGCTTCATCCTTCCCAACTATCACAGGATAGAAAACTTGAAGTTGTAGTCTAATTGTTAATCATAATCCAAATTGTTTTAATCCAAAATATTAATAAACAGTGTTTAAACGTTAACAAGTCCAGAGTCCATTTACATTGACAGATTTCAAACTGTATTTTTCTTCATAATTACACCCAGATGGGCCAATGATATACTTTTCGGTCTTCATTTTTCACATAGTGGTGGCAGAAGATTACACAATGAGCAGCAAACCCTTACAATGTCATCTACTGTAGGTAGTTGAGCTATGCAAAGTTCATGTTTCAAAATACGAAAAACTTTCAAACGCCCAATGGCCTGTTCCACATAGATTCTAACATTCGCAATAGCAGAGGTCTTTCTAATATCTGCAGGTAGCATTTGCATTGATGCAGCACAGCTTGGGGGAATGCAGAGTGAGGACATTGACATCATGAGATCTTCTTTTATTTTAAAGCCCCTGTCAGCCATAATTTGGTCATATGGCTCAATCAATTTCAAGAATCCACAGTCCCTCACTATAAACACATCCGATGCTCTCCCTCCATAGCTTGGTGACACATAGCTAAAAGCTCCACTGGGTGTAATAGCCACTAACACTTTACACGTATAATGATGCTTATACTCAGACCAGAGAGTTGCAGCAAGGTTTAATCCACTTGGAGTTTCCGTGAAACACTCAAAGCAATCAATTATGCAGCGGGTTTTAGGGTATAGCTTCTTAAAACACAGTGGCATAGATTTGAGTATTTGTTGGCGACTAGGCCAAATAATTAGGACTGACAGTTCTTTAGACATCAATTTTACCCAGGTGATGAATATGCTGCTGACTGTACCCAATGAGATCATGAACCTGAAGGCCAAATCTTCATTAATAAGTCCCAACTTCAACTTCATCAAGGTCAAAAACATTTCTTGAGTTAAAGTTAGGCTGCGTTGTGGGCCAGGTCTACCTTTTTGCGTGTTTAAGTGAGGTCTATTCAGCGGCTGTTTAAGCATTTCTTTCTTTGTCTGTTTAGCACCCCTCCAGTAGTACTGCATCTTGCAAGCTTTAACTGCTAAATACTCAAAAAGTCTCTCAAAAACTTCAGCGGAGGGAAGGCCCGTGAAGTTTTTTACTCCATCAGCGTCCCTTGTCAAATCCTCAAAACGCAAATCAACTCTCATATGAACGTTCCCATCGATACCCATTTCCTCTTCGTCAGAATCACTATCACTCGACTGGTCAGGGCTAGATTTATATTCTTCTAATTCTATGGCTAAACTTCTCCTCGTTTTCCTTTTTTTTCGGAGACTTGGACCCCAGAAAGTCCGATAAGGTTAAATAAAGAGTTGGGTAGTCTGTTTTAGGATTCTGAGGCGTCCTCTTACCCAGAGGAAAGTGGTTTGAACACACAAACTTCCCTTGTGCTCCAGGTGGCGGATTGAAATCATCCTTTCGTTCCTTTATCACTTGTTTACGCCAGATTTCTGCAAGTTGTGGATTAGCAGGCCACTTATGAAGCTTCAAAGCATCTACATGGGACTTAATAGTAAACAAATCGGGACATCGCTGATCGTTATCGCAGTAACCAACAGCACAGCGTGCATGATTTGGCATTTTAAGTTTCAATGCTCGACTGATCGGCCATTGAAAAACACGCTTGGCCGCGCGCTCGCCCCAGTATGTTTGCGCCCCTGCCAAGATGGCGGAAATAACCTTGATAGGGTCTATTAATTAATCTTCTTAATTACAATTCAATATGATACGTAATAGAATGCATTGAATCTTCCCTAAAGCTTTAAAATCAAAACTATCATATATAAAAAAGAATAAATGACAAAATTAATGTTAGATGGTGGTTGGACGAATAACAAAGGTTGCCGACTGCTTTAATTACTACATGTCTACTATTAAACTAAGAAATGCTAAAAAAGCGAAAATCGATTTGAATTTAAACTCCTACGTAAGTCGATTATGTATATAGTGACAGTGAGCTCGATATGCTGGGCATTTAGTGTGGGTTTATAGCACTGAGAACAACGTCCCTAACTCCTAAGCTCGAATGTCCCATGCCATGGAGAATGACTCGATCTGTCATCTAACTACATGCATGTCAGTTAAACTCATTGACATATCGTTCAGTTAGTTACTGTTAGCGTGAATGCAAATACTGCATGGATTAGTGTTCAGTTCAGTGCATGCACATACCAATGCTGCAATCATCTTCAATTTTCTCTTATTAAACAAATATTGCAGTCGTTTTGGGATGTTTTTTTGCATGCTTGCTTAGTCACTAAGTTTCGAACACTTGCAAATTAAAGTCGAGAACATTCTACTCACAATTTCAGCAATTTTCATCCAAAATAAAGGATGTTTGAAGATCTTCCACCTTGACTCTCCTCTAAACAGCAAAGCCATGATTTATAATGATCAAATTAGACTGGAAATCACAACCAGTTCAGTTCGTGTCGTTACAACTGGACACGCCGGTGCCTGACCCATCAAGATAAGGGACTGGCACTATCAACAAATATGCGTTAAGGGTGGGAGGGGTAGAATATTTGATTTTAAAAATGTCCTTACTGATGTGGGCTTGAAACTAAAACCGTGATACAAACCACAGGTTTAAGAGGCCTTGTGCCAGATGATCTGATCTGGTACATTTCCTCTCAACATAAAAAATAATAATAGTAGCGAGGCTTGATGCAACCGCGTCTCCAGTGAGATTCAAGATGGCGGCCAACCTCGTGATCAGCGTCTTCTCGGTCAGTCACGAGGTACTCCTAGTACGCGCGTAAAGACCCCTGGGAACGGTTCCCCAGTACAATCCTGCAAGGCATGCTGGGTCCACAAAATCCTGGACCAGCAGGCATTGCGAGGCAAATCATCAATGTTTTGAGTACTTCTGTGAAGAAAGTTTTCGATTTTGCCTCCACTACACAATTCAGACAGACACAGTTACGTAGGATACTTGGGCATGTTGGTCAGCCGAGCCCAACGACGTTTATTCCGTTAATTGCTCATAATTGCTTACAGACATTCGTTCTTCAACTTTTAGTCTGTCTATTTACTACTATTAGTAATTATTGCGATACTGCCGGATACGAAAACCCAAAACCACTGTGTGGACTAAACGGAACGTATACTTCCACCAATGCAGTGGCGCCAACTCTGGGAGCTGAGGTCATCTAAATACATTTACTCCGATATGATAAATACGATCTTATGCCGATTTAAATTAAACTCGGACGTGAAGGGGGAGGGGGGACAAGCGAAGTCATAAAAAATGCCCGCGATGTGTCGGAGGAGTTCGTTCAGTGTTCTGAATAGCCTCATTTTGTCGGGCGGTCCGTACTTAAATGGCGAAGGTTGTAGAATGGTTTTCACTTAATGTTCGTTATGCCTCGGGCTTCTCGATCCAATCATTTAAAAAAAATGAAGCAAGGTATTAGGGCTGACCGTAGACTGAATTCAAACTCCTAACAGTCACCTACTTATGGCATACTACATTACCCATAATTCTCAGCACTACTCTCCCCAGGCTTCAGTTCCGTGCCAGCAAAATATTATTTCTGCGAATTTCGTGCCTCAACTAACATAAATTACACATTTTGCCTCCACTACACACTTCAGACACAGTTACGTAGGATACTTGGGCATGTTGGTCAGCCGAGCCCAACATGCATATAGATTTACAAAGGTATAGGGCCCGAGAGGTGAACCCGTAAGCGGAATTCTGATTATAATCCAATATCGCAATAGAGTCTTTGCCATACGAGTCCTTATCATTAACAGATTTCCATCTACCGTGACGCTAGAAGTTTAAATTTCTGTCTGGGATACCAGCATTAGCGGCTGAAATGCTCCGCCAGATCTATTGAAATGTGTACTGAATTTGGAAATGTCGGGGACAATATCTTTAATGATCATGATTTCTTAAACGATCCCCTAATTAAAGTAGAGTAGCTAATGTGCTTTTTCATACGCAAAAGGTGTTTCTGCTTATGGTCTAAATAAAACTCTCACTGGAATTTCGTTAATTCCGGCCTTAGACATATGTATACAACCTTAGTAACTGGACAAAACACAATTTATGCTAGATGCAGACTTGGATGTCTCTATCAAATACTGTAAATACAGCGCCAATGAAATGGATTGGCGGGAATAGACTTTACTTATAAGAATTCATGTGCAAATAATGTCCATCTATTAAATGCTCTACGGTAGGCTTCAGTAGTCCCTCTGGATCTGGATGCTAGAACTGCTTTATTTCAGGTTCTCCTTTAGCTGTTTGGTTCTATCACTTGTAATGTATGATAACCACAACTCGTTGGAAACATCTGGAGAAAGAAAAATGAAACAACAAAGAACTAAGGGCATACAGTGAAAGAAGTGGTATGGCAAAAAGCCGTGTCAGTATTGAAGTTTTAATAAATTTCATAACATGGTAATATCATAATACCCATCCAGGGCGTGGCCACGATGCCATACGCCCCTCCAGGGTATCCCTCTAGGGCCGACTGAAAACACATTTTCAGCGATTACGTGTTACACAAATTCCTTCAAAATCTGTGCAGAAACATAACACCATTCCTAGGTGAAAAGCTGAAGTCAATTCTCGAAGCAACTGTTAAATCTTAAACGTTTATTGCCAAATATACAATCGTTAATTGGCTTCATCAGTTTCTCTTATAAACAACTCCGGATTGTTGCTAAAAACTACCCAATGTATCCCATGTGAACAATGTACAGGCCAGAAATGACCCGATTTCCACAGCGGTACGATTACCGTGCCTCTAGCATTACGTACTCGAGCTCGTGTGATCAATTACTTTACAAGTCAGATAGACAGGCTGATATAACCAATTGTTATCATAACCCCAAATCCTGGGAAAACGCATTTACCCCACAAGATCGTGGTCGATAATACCGAGTATTAACTTCGGCACCTTAGCCTTGTAACAGGCATGCGAACCTATCGCAGGTGTGCGGATCCATAAATGTCAATACTAGGAATTCGAAATGCGTAATCATTAATAGTATATAATAGGCATAATCTATTATTCTCCTAATTTCTTCTGCATGAGAATTTAGCTGTCTAGGAATTCATTGTATACCTCCAAACTTATTCCCTTGATATAGGTCTGATAAATATTTAAAACAATACCGGAACTGTAGATAAAATAAAATATATAAATGTTCTATTTATTATAGCAGGCTGGGTATTACAGCTTAAAGCTGGTGGGGGACTGCTTTGACTCCTCATACTCCCCACTACTAGATAGGGACTTTAGAGCCATTCATGACCATTTTGGCTACGTTTACATCAGTGTCTGTAAAATGCATTTACCCCTCAAGTTCGTGGTTCATAATACTGAGTATTAAACTTCGGCAACTTAGCCCAGTGTAACGGCATGCGAACCTATCGCACGTTTTACAAATCTACGACAAAGATCTTGATAGAGTAGATTCATTCAAGTACTTGGGCGTCGTCATAAATTAAACCCTTACCTGGAATGACCATGTCGATTACGTCAACAGCAAGGTTAAACAAAGATTAGGGATGCTAACCAGGTCAAGTACTTACTTCCCGCTTCTGTTAGAGAACTCTTTAGCAACACAATGATCTTACCAATCTTAAATTATGGCGACATTGGTTTTTTTTGGGGGGGGGGGACAAAAGCAATACTACTCTAATGAAATCCCTTCAACTTCTGCAAAACAGAGTAGCAAAGCTAATTTTAGATAAGTCCAAGCACTCCTCTGCTTCAGAGGCCTTGGAAGAACTTGGCTGGGGTTCCTTATCAGAGAGACGCAGAAAGTACCGTATCTTCGGTATTTGTTTTTAAATGTTCAAATGGTTTTATAGACTGGGATTTTAATTTTACTTTTAAGAGAGACATGCCGCACAACTACAATACCAGAAGTAAGAACGACATTTATAAGCCTAAATCTCGTAGCTCGTTTGGCCAACGTCGCCTTTGTTTTCATGCCATTCAGGACTGGAATTTGCTGTCTGAGAGCACGAGAAACATTCTAAATCTAGATCAATTTAAACGATTTATCTAGTTACTTATATATAGTAGTACGTTATTGTTGTTATTATTATGTTTATAGCTATAAATGTGGTAAATTTCGCAACAGAAATTGCGGAAACGGGAAGTGACATTTACAAACAGGTTCTGCTATTAACACTACCGATCTCGTACAGGTGTCTTTAAATATATGAATTAAGATTTGTTTGCCATCTAGTGCAACCACATGATTGCATTCCTGCAAAAGGTTTATTCCATTATTTATAAATTATCATGAGCATCAGTAGTGAATCAATAATTATCCGGTTCCCCTAGCACAAAGCATGTATGACACACAAATATGCTAGAACTCCATGAACTACATGTATTCACCTATTCCTCAGTGGCCCGAGTTAAGGCCACTCAGGGCCTCTTGTTAGTATACTGTAGTTCGGTCGTGAAAAGAACCTGGTTGCTTTTCGCAAACTTCAACAGGTCGTAGACAATCAAGGATATTCAAGCAAACACAAATTTAAACCTTTTTCGCAGAATTACTCTAAATATTATAAGAATTTATGCGAAGAAATAATAAAAAATGGGATGTATCTATAAAAATATGGGGTTACCCACGTTTTTCCGCCCTGAATATCAATCCCTCCACACAACACCCTTAATAAAAATACAATAATAGGATAACTTAAATATAAAAACACTACATACTAGTGTTATTTGTTAAGACATGTTTAGCGGACGAAATGACTGCGCTTTTAACTTCAAAGATAAATTAAATTCAAGCAACATAAACCCCAAAGTGTAGGCTTGTTTGACATCGGTGTTACCATAGCAACACAGCGGCAACGTCATATATTTTACATATCATCAATTTTCTCGAAATCTAGAGTTAAACTCTTAAAACGACCTAGTTTCCCTTGTAGTCTAAATGTAAGCCTTCAAGACTGCATAGTTTGAAATAATTGTTTTGAGAGCGTTTTCGAAAAAAATTGGGTTGAATATTTTCGTTTAAAAAATAAACAATTCGCCTAACGTTCTGTTTAGTCGTCAAAAACTGTGTTTTCCGGACCGATTCAAGCAATATTTTTAGCATATTTCATATCTGTGGCATAGGACTACTTCCTATGAAAATTTCATTCCATTTGCTTTATTCGATTTCGGTTTATAGAATCATAAGTAATGTCAGTAATGTCATAAATATGCTCATTTTACTCAAAATAGTAACGTATTTGCAAAGGAAGCTGTAATTCGAAAACTAGTCGATAATTTTTTTTTAATCTTTTCACCTAAATTCAACATGTACTACCCTGTCCTTGTAATAAGAGCATTGAATTATCTTAAGGGCGCGGAATAAAAACAAAAACATAGGGAACTTTTATTGCTGTATCATTTTGTTTATAGCTTGCGTCTTTCGGAAATTTCTCTTTTGTCTAGATTCTACATACTTGTGTGCTTTCGAACTAACAAGTTAAGAACAAGAACAAGAACAAGAAGTTTATTTCACTCTAGATAATAAAATTTACATTAATTTTCACACACACACAACAAAAAGAAACTACTTTTATAAATTTGTATTACAAGAGTAGGAAAGTTCTGAAAAAAACCACAGGGCTATCAAGTCAGAACTACCTGGTCGGTCGGGTGATAAATATCATGAACCGGGCAGAACCCGCACGCTTGCTACGCTTCGCTACTGCCGGAACGCTTGTTCTTAGTACAATGACATGCAAATTAGTTAAACCATGAAGCTAGGCAGTGCGGGATGATAATGTTGAATAAGTGTATTTTTAGTAACCAGATCGGGAAAAAGTGCCCGTGACGTCTAGACCACACCTTTAGACAGAAGAATACCCGAAAACACATTTTCTAAATATTAATTAAAAACGAGATTTTGTATTAGTGATATTATAGCCTGCGTTGCGGCTCTGGAGTATCGGAGCGCAGCGAGCTGAGATTAGGGGGATTGGGGCGAGGAAAAAAAAAGAGGGGAAAGGGGGTGGGGAGGAGAGGAAGAGAGAGCCTGCCGGCAACCATGGTTATTTTGATAACTCTCGGCCTCAGAAGGCCGCGTATTGCTACTGACTAAAATGCGTGATTGACAGAAATCATTGGCATGCGATAAGAGCAGAAACCAATTAGTATGGCGACAAACATACCGAGAATTCCTTCAGTGATGAATTTAAAGAAAGAATTACGGATCTTTTGTAATGAGATCGAATTTCGCGATGAGCTGAAGAACCCTGCCTCGGAACTCCACAAGCGTCTTGCTCGACGAAACGCACACGGTTGAAACATGGCCGGTGTGTTCGAGGAACAGGCTTGTGCTTCCGAAAATAGGAGCTGCTTTGATGATTTCGTACCGCTACGTGGATGGTTTTTAGTGCTTCTTTTGCCAGAACTTCGTTCCGATGTTATTGTGTCGGCAGTGTTCTTTACTACTTTGGTGGCGACTTTATATTCAGCGGCAACGAGTTCTCTTTATCTTAGTTATCTTTATCCTGCAAACCTTCACGAACATAGGTGTAGTTCTCTACTGCATTTCGAATCTTCCTTCCTCAGGAACGACAGACTAAAGCTTCGGCTCTCTTTTCTTTCTGAAGTCTTGAACAGATTCTCGCCGTGGAATATTTGAATTCCCAAACGCTAGCTTAAAACATTACATATCCTGCAAAAGTCGTTGACATTTACAGGTTTGGGTTTAGGCCCTGTCTTCACATGTTTTTTTCGGAGTTTCAGCTGACATTCTCCAAGTTCGTATATTTTTTGTTTTGAATTTTATGCTCGAGTTGAAATTCCTTGATATTCCACGTGTGAGTTTGACAGATATTAAACATGGTTTTCTCTTCCGCCGCATGATGATTGGGTGAATTGATCGAATGACTTACTAATTTTATGCATTTTAATTAGTGGGTGGATATCAAAATAACCATGGTTGCCGGCAGGCTCTCTCTTCCTCTCCTCCCCACCCCTTCCCTCCTCTCTTTTTGTCCTCGCTCCAATCCCCCTAATCTCCGCTCGCTGCGCTCCGATACTCCAGAGCCGCAACGCAGGCTAGTGATATTATAAAACATTGTGTAAATAAATATGAGAAAGCCTACTATGATAATTGCATTGTACTAAGAACAGAATTTGCACGAGCGTTCCGGCAGTAGCGAAGCGTAGCAAGCGTGCATGGTAAACTTGTTAGTTCAAAAGCACACAAATATGTAGAATCTAGACAAAAGAGAAATTTCGGAAAGACACAAGCTATAAACAAAATAATACAGCAATGAAGCTTGCGTGGATGAATGTAAAAGTTCCCTGATGTTTTTGTTTTTATTCCGCACCCTTAAAGTGCCTATGAAACGAATTTTTTGTCATTAAAATAAAGATCCCATTTGAAAGTCCTTTTGAAATGAGGAAGAATGGTGTTTATTGCTTGTCAATATCTCATCTCGTTCCAGAGATATTAAGGTTTTTATAATATTCAAATTAATTGATCTGTGACGTCATTGGTTGGACACAGCCGTGAGGACAAATAACAAATGAAGAATATCTGCAAATAATCGGTAAAAACAATTGAAACTTTGCACACGTATGGTACTAGGAAAAATGCACATCATTATGCTAATTAAGATGTTACCATGGTAACACTCTTGGCCCCAGGCTCATTCAATGAGGAAAATAAATTTCCTAATTTATCCTTTGCCAAACACATTATTTCTACTGTGGTCATATCAGAAGGTTTGGAACAGTGTAGGCATTGTATGCGAGTGGCTTAAAGTGAATTATTTTGTATAACAGTCATAAAAACTACAATTTTAGGTTCAAGTTTAAAATAGCCTGGTGCCTAGAGTGTTACCATGGTAACATCTTAGTTTGCATAATGATGTGCGTTTTCCCTAGTACCATACATGTGCAAAGTTTCAATTGTTTTTACTGACGATGTGCAGAGATATTCTTCTCTAATGTTGAGAATGTTCCGGTTAAAGTACTGTTGAAGCTCTTCTCCTCGGTTGTAGCTCCGGTGTTGTTGTATGGCTGTGAAATTTGGGGAGTATATATGTTGGGGAAAATATATAGTTTTGATCTTTTTAAACAGAAACTTTTTAATGTTGTTAATGATTTAGAGAGGCTTCATTTGAAATTTTGCAAGCGTGTTTTAGGTGTTCATTCTAAAGCTACTAATTTAGCAGTATATGCGGAGTTAGGCAGAGTACCTATGATTGTACATATTTCCGTATTAGCGGTGAAGTATTGGTTACGCACGAAGGACCCTTTTTATAGTGATACCCTCGTAGGGAAAGCCGCATACCAGTGTATACAATCAAATTTTCAGGGTGTAATGTTCACAAATTATACCCTAAAGTTATGTGGTTTGAAATCTCTTCAGGATCTTTCTGTACCTTCTAAGCAAATTGGAACTTTGGCCAAATACTTAAAATCGAAATTGTATGATTATTATGATTACGTTTGGAAAGGTCAAGTTCAACAGGGTGGTTTACCACATTGTAGCGGCGGGAAATTACGCACATTTAAACAAGTTAAGTTTAATTTAGGTTTTGAAAAGTATCTCTCTCATATTTCAAACATTAAATATCGTCAGGCGGTGACTAAACTAAGGATTTCTGCGCACAAATTGCCTGTTGAGTCTGGCCGATATAAAAAAATTCCACATCACGAACGTGTTTGTACAATGTGCGATTTGGGCGAAGTAGGAGACGAATTTCACTATTTAATGACTTGTAATAACAGGAATTTTATAACTCTTAGGGAAGATTTCATTAATAACCTGTTGGATGTAAACAGTTCATTTCGATATTTTAGTAAGCGGGCTTTGTTTTTATATATAATGTCAATGAAGGACGATTCGCGGATTATGAAGTTTTCAGCCAAATATTGCTATGATATCATTGTCTTGTTCAATGCTTGTAATACTTCTTAGTTTTGTATTTAGGTGTTTATAGAGTTGTGCTGTTATTACTGTAATTCCAATGTACCGTTGTTGGTATAAGGATTAAAGTTATTAAAGTTATTATTATTTGTTATTTGTCCTCACGGCTGTGTCCAACTTGTGACGTCACCGATCATCTAATTTGCATATTCTAAAAACCTTATATCTCTGTAACGAGATGAGATATTGACAAGCAATAAACACCATTCATCCTCATTTCAAAAGGACTTTCAAATGGGATCTTAATGTTAATGACGAAAATTTCGTTTCATAGTCACTAAATGATTCAATGCTCTTGAAATTTACAGGGACAGGGTAGTACATGTTGAATTTCAGGGCCGGGTTGTTCAAAGCCCGATTAGTGCTAATCCAGGGTTAATTTCCATGACAACCAATAGGTTCTGTGCAGAGTTAATCCAGGATTAACACTAATCGGAGGCATTTATCTGAGCCTCTCTTTTATGTTTTTCTGCATTACAAATGCTTATAGCTCAACAGCAATTATCCACATTGCTCTAAAACTCAAAACATTTACTAGTTTTAATGCGATCTTTCATGTAGTAGCATTGGTTTCCCCCTACAGATTTATCTTCCAAATTATGCAAATTAGGAGGCGGCTGGAGGCGGCCATTATAAAAGTCGTGTATATGCTTGTCCTTTTCCAAACTTCAGTTTCCCAGCAAAAATGCCCTCATGACCTCTCGTTTTGCACAACGCTCTTTTCCCGAAACTACCAAACTCGCCGACGCGCCTTAAAAAAAACATGTGGTTTCGATTCTATTAATAATAATAATAATAAAGACAGTTCTTATACGCATTATACATGCCTCAATGCGTTTACAAGTTTGAATGTAGTATAACTAATAATATATATGTCAAATTTACAATGTCAAATATATATATATATATATATATATAATGTACATACACGAAATTAAACTATTCTATAAGAATTAAAAAGGTGGGTCTTAAAAAGCGCCTTAAAATGATATAATGACTCTGCATTTCTTATCTTAACTGGAAGTGCATTCCAGAGACTTGGTCCAGCAACGGAAAAGGCGCGGTCCCCGTGAGTAGCCGAAAAGGACTTGGGGACTGACAGCAAACCAAGAATAACATTCAGTTTGAAACAATAGATTTCGAGTGGGGCTCAATTTTGTCAGCTGGGGAGGTGGTGGGTGGCGGATAATTGTATCAAAAATAGGGATACCTGATTTTAATGCAGACACACGTTCTTCTCTGCCTGTAGAAACTAGAAATATAGTAACTTCTTCAATAAGTATTTTATTCAATAAGATATTTGTGGTCAAAAATCTAAATCTTTTGCTAAAATAGGTGGTGAATTCCGGGCACAACCCCCCTTTCCTCAAAATTGGGTCCCGTAAAAGTACCATTGTTTTGACCTCTTCCCTAAACTAACATTGTAATGCTATGCTTCGAAAAGAAAATGTCTTAATTAGTATCTTTAAGAACGGCTCTTTGTTAAGTCCTCGGTCAAAGAAATACTACCTCTTTTGTTACCCTAGTCCAGAGGTTTTCTCCGTTTCTTAGAAAGAGCCGCGAAGCGGTGATCAGCGAGCTGCGGAGCGGCAAGGAGAGAAGAGAGGTCGGCACGAATCTCACTATCATGCTAATGATAGGTGTCAATTAACATCACAAGTTCAATTAACAAGCAGCCAATCACAACTCACCTCCCACGTGGTGTTTTGGTCTGGCTCAAATAATAATAATAATAGTAACAATAACAATAAACTTTATTAAGCACAGAATCCAGAAAGTTAACACTTATTTACACTAGAGTTGTCGGCAGGAAAGGAAACCACCAAGGAATTACCGCTCAGCAGTATAAAAAGTGAATGCGTACTTCTGATTATCTCGTTACTATATGCGCAATCGTAGTAAATGTCTCCTACAGTAATTATAGATCTTGGAAAAGGTCATTGGCGTCAACAAAGACTAAAGTCTGAAAAGATAGTGGACACTTCTCTTAATGAAGGCTTGGATTTCATTACGCCGACAAAAAGCACTATTTCTCGGGTTTGCAATTTTTTTCTGAACCAGAGAAATATTTCAAAAGTATTTCCACTGTGCCTGTCGTGTATTATGGTAATCAATCAATCAATCACTCTCTATTTCACACCTATTCATAGTTATAGTTCCTTGTTTGAAAAAAAATGTAGCAAAACAAGAAAAAGTCAATGATAAAGGTACAATATACATATTATAGGTGTCTATAGGGGCTAAATAAACAAAGGTTTTCTAGTTAGCCACTAGCCATGTAAAGATACATTATTAATGTCGTGACACAAATAAAAAAAATACGAACAAGAAAATACAAACACACAATAACAAACATTGGCAGTTAAAGGTTTGATTTAAATTGCTTTTGAAGTAGAAATTGTTTTACTTTTTTAGGAAATGTGAAATTGGGGAGATTTTTAAGACGACATGGAAGTTCTTGCCAGAGATCAACTGTTGCTGATGATACAGACTGTTTTCCAATGTTGGTTCTTGTGCGTGATTTATAGGAATTTTTGTTGGTGGCATATCGCGTACTATAAGAATGGACTTCACTAGCATACTGAAAATAGTTTTGAAAAATATTAGGTAACTCATTTCTATGCCATTTATGAGCAAATACGAGGGCCTATAAATTGTATATAGATTTAATCCGAATTGTTTTAAACCGCGAAAATGGCTAGTCTGTGTCAATTGCGATTCTTAGTGTACCAGGGTACAGAAAACAAAATTATGAGTGCGTTACCTCTGTCATGTTCAGGTGAAGCTCCTGTATTCCGTATTGTTTTTAGCCTTATTTTTTTGCCATTGCCCTGATCCTGGCTCGGAAACTTTCAATATGGTGAGAACTAAGCTTACCAAGACTCAAAAACAATTCGGATTAAAACACTCACCTTGTCGTTTGATTCCCGAGATGAAGAGAAAATATCTCCACATAACCATTTCCCCCCAAAAAAAATCGGAGCTGTAATCAAAGCCAGTTGAAAATTCACTATATTGCAAGAATCTGTAAAACATCGAGTTCCTGCATAGCAACACTTTTTTGCCGAAAATGTCGGTTATGCATCAGGTTTTCTTTGAAATTTCATTCCAGAAAGCTCCACGAGAGTTGAATCTCAGAAGCAGTCATTTTGTAATTGCCAGAAAATTCATCACATATCAAATATCGATCAGCAAAGACCTCGGTGCAGTCTCGTTGTTATGGAAGCTAAATGTTTGAATTAATGAAGTCGTTGAAGTGCCAACTGCACTTGCGTGAAACTAAATTTCTAGCGTGAAACAGCCCTCTCCCTCCTCGCCGCTTCACGGCTCGCTGATCGCCTCTTCGTGGCTCTCTCTAATCAATGGCGATAAGCAATCAGTAGGGAGCACTCAAGCGGAGCATCACAGAGATGTTCACTCGACAAAGGCCGAGTGACAACTGAACGTGTTAGTGTCCTGGCCATGGCCCTGTTATACCAGAACTTCCTGTTTAAAGATCTCATGAAAAAGCTTCCTAGTCGGAGAGTTGCTCTCGGTTGCGGAATTTACGCATACAAGAACAAGCTCTTCTCAAAACGGGCAATGGACCCTTTGCACTTTGTCGTAGCCGCCATGTTGGTGTACAGTTAACAATATATTCTTAGTGCTTCTTTTGTTCTGTACACCAACATGGCCGCCATGCCCTTTGTATCTCTGCAGGGGTTGAGTGCAAACCATCTATAATGGTATACATCGCTGACATAGTATTTGATATTGATATTGGGGGCGACAACTCTCTTATTCCAATCACAGAACTCATTCTGGACGTGGACCTCCAGTGGATTGTGGAGTTTGTAAAAAATGTTCAAGTAGATCGTGCACACAATACGATTAAATTTCATGCAAAATCAATTTAATGGTTTTATTTCACTTTATAATATAAATTACGGGAGCATCCTAAGAACGAGTGATGTCATTGGCTGCTCAGCGTGCTTGATTTTCTTTTATAATATAAATTACGGGAGCATCCTAAGAACGCGTGATGTCATTGGCTGCTCAGCGTTTTATTTCACTTTATAATATAAATTACGGGAGCATCCTAAGAACACGTGATATCATTGGCTGCTCAGCGTGCTCGATTTTCTTTTATAATATAAATTACGGGAGCATCCCAAGAACGCGTGATGTCATTGGCTGCTCAGCGTGCTTAATTTTCTTATAACTCACTCTCGAGAATTGCTTTCCGCGTAGTTCGAATTTATACTATAACAAACACACTTTCGAAGGTTTGAAAAGCTGCTAAATGCACTCGCGTTCCGCTCTTACAAGATCTCGAGCGTGCATTATTTTGTTATAGAACATGGAGAACCATATTTTACTAGTTCATTACAATTCATTGCTTTGCGAGATTCATGACAATGAGATCCCAATAAATTATCCCAATTATCATTTGTTTGGACGTAAAGAAGACGAAACTAAAGTCATGGCCACTTCCGCTGCATCTGTTTAATCAACCAAACGGCTTACGATCTGTGCGTAATAATGTTAAGAGTCTTGGGCCCGATTCAAACGATGAAGTTTGTCATGCGCCGAACGCAACTGAAACAAAAGATAATTAGATAATCTAATTACGTTCGGCGCATGAAAAGTTCGACGTTTGAATCGGGCCTTGCTTGTCTCATTTCTTCAAATAATAAGAACTCCGAAATTTTATCAGAATTTGTTTTTGATTTTATGGAGCAAGCTCTTGCCTTGGAATATAATTAGAACTTCCATGAAAGAAAAAAACAACCTGTTTTAGAGCTTGGTTTGCGAGTGTATATTCCACATTTTAAAGGAATCCCTGGCTGTTGGAACAAGTGTCGTTAAGTTGTTGGCAATATGGTCTCTAAGTTGAAAATCTGTTGATAAAATTGGTAAACTTATTTTAGGTGCGGGCGCCGCCATCTTGTGTCTGATAACGTTTTTTGCGGTCCTAATTGTTACACGACAAAGGCTATTGTTTTCTAACAAAGTGACCGCCGTGAAACGTCATCAGATCCAAGATGGCGCCCGCGTCCGCGCCCAAAACGGCAACTTGTTACAACAGCCATGGTTCCCTTTGAAGTGATTAAGGTTTAACCCTATTTCGACGAACAGTGTTTTGCGAACACGGACATCACGAAATTTAATACTCATTTTAGAGACACGACCGCATAGTTTAGCGCAGCTAACAAATGGTCGGCTTTAAAATTCGGAAGTATTTTCTCCTTCGACATTCTAAAACTCCATGCCTTAAGTGTTTGAGAGAACATGGGTTGAGTTTATTAAAAAAAACGTTAACACATTCGCTGTCGCTTCTGCAGACAAAATAGGGGTTAAACATAATTATTACTATTTGTAGTACTCTAATTCTATTCATATCACTTTCTAAAATTATTATACAAGTAACAAGATACATTTTTAGCTCAGTAGAAAACTAGTACCGATTAGCACTATACAACCACCACAAATATGTTCACAGAAGCGCTAAAACTGCTGTGACAAGACAGACAGCTTTATTACACTCACAATGACCAGTTTCAACAACTCTTCGACTTCAAATAGACCCTTTGCAGGATACAGTGACGTACTGATATAACACTTCATTAACGAATGAATTGAGCAAATGATCTCCATGGGAAAAGCTATAGATGCTGCATGCGAAGCTATCTTTAAAAACGCTGTTTTAGAAAGATCGACAATCGATTGGAGATGAAAAATAGCATTTACAAACAGGTTTTGCCTGGTTTTGCTGATAACACTACCTGCCTTTAAAGAAATGAAGTCAGATGTTTTCCCATGCAGTACAACAACGTGATTGTATTCCTGCAAAGGGCCCATTGTATGTAACACTCAACGGACAGAGAGATATTTCAGATATAAGATATAAAATATGAAAATAGTTTTTTTTATGAATTATTCAATTATCATGAGACAAAACCTACCTACAATGTACACCTTTACCACTTACCGACATAACAACATTACATGTTATGCCATTTTAAAAGTTAACCCGTCTGTGCATATTATGTCAAAATCATATACTGCACTATATGTACATGGAAATTTAAGGGTGGATTTTTACAATAGTTAGTGTTTATTAATATGCTAGAAAAATTAGATGGTTTAATGTACTGACATTATTCGTGTAACTAAACTAAACGAAACGGAACAAAAGATGCCTCATTAGCTAATTTTGTTATACCAAACAACATGGCTGCTACGCTTTTGTGATTTGATTCCCTTAGGAATAATTGTAACTCAATAATAGCGGGAACCGTTCTAAAAATAACCTAACTTGTGAAAACGCTGAGACAGACCTAGTATACATGCATCAGGAGTTCCGGACTTCCGGTTGGATCACACTGCATTCTGGGTAGGTGGGCTCAGAAAAGTGGGCATCAACTTCTAGATCGGCCATATTAGATTTGAGTGCAGTCAATTTTTGCTCCTTTGCAAGTTCAAAAACTTACTACCTAATACACGGAATATCTTACCTTTACAGATTCTTCAGTTGGGAGTTCTAAGTCGATGTTTAAGCTTTAGAACGGGATTAATAAAGTTTCCAAGTTGACTGCGCTCAAATCCAATATGGCCGCTCTGGAAGTTGATGCCCACTTTTCTGAGCCCACCTACCCAGAATGCAGTGTGATCCACCCGGAAGTCCGGAACTCCTGATGCATGTATGTGGGATGGATGCTCCTAGTTATGTGCTCCTGCTGGTGTCTAATAGGGTGGCGCTACTCACGCCCATGGGAAAGGCGTTGTCATGGATGCTACATGGCAAGCTATCTTTAAAAACGCTGTTTTAGAAAGATCGACAATCGTGCGGATGGAAAATAGCATTTACAAACAGGTTTTGCTAATAACACTCCGATCTCGTACAATATATGAATTACGATTTTTGTGCCACCCAGTGACCACGTGATCACATTCCTGCAAGACCCATTTTCTACTGATTTACATAGAACTATACAGTGTTACAAATCAAAACAAGCATTCCTCAATTTTACCGAAACGTATCAAACATACCCAATTTTAAAAAGGTTGTGGAATGAAATGGATTATAATAGTTAGCGTAAAGAACTGGGAAACAAAATACTGACTTCGTAGAAAATTGTAAAACAAAATAAGATGTTAATTGTCTGGACTCTAAATATATTGAACTATTTTTTTTTTAACTCAATGTCGTCATCTATAGTTTAGAACTCAAATTTTCAAGACAATTTATGAATATCGTGCAAATTAGGCATTTGAATGTTTGAGCACTTTACACAACAAACTAATTTTTTTTATGACCGTGTAAGTTTATCATTTACAGTTTTTAAATTTTGTTATTTCTTGACACAAACGTTGCTGTGTTTTAGGATCAATTACTAACAGTAAATGTGATAGTATAAACAGCTAATGAAATTTAAACACAATTAATAATTTAACACAACAAAGTCCTACAGCATGTACTAATTAATATTCAGATCGATAAGAATTTAATTACCATCAATCTGCTATTTTAAAATGTTAGTTATGGTATTTTCACAACTCAAGTCCCACCAGGGGAGCTTGCTTTATTACTCTATTTTAAGGTAAAACTGTACAAAAAATTCTAAAAATATATGCTGCATCGTGAAAATATCCCTTCGATTGATAATGAAGTGTCACCTTTGAAGCTTAAATGCAGAGGACAGTTCTGGATGAGATAAGAGACCTTAAAGGGAACCTCGGCTGAAAAACAACGTTTGTTCTCAAGTGTTTGTTATGCATGCTTAAGTCTGTTGTTGTGTTTGTCTCCAGTAAATTGTACACTACATGTCATTTATGCACCGATATTCCTGTCGATAAAACCTCTTTGAATTTCCAGCGCAATCTTGGATCTCATGACGTCACAGTGTTGCCTCTATTGTTACACAACAAAAGATCTATTGTTTTCTGACAATAGAGGCAATACTGTGACGTCATAAAATCCAAGATGACGGCGCACAGGATATTCAAATGAATTTTATCAACAGGAAAATCGGTGTATAAATCACATCTAGTTTACAATTTACTGGAGACAAACACAGAAAGACTTATGCATAACAATCATTTGAGAGCAAATATTATTTTACAGCCGAGATTCCCTTAAAAGGTATTTGTCTATCAAAGCCAACTACTGTTGAATATACTGCAGAGTCAGGTTGAGCTTTTAACGGTGTCAGATTTCGTGTTTGTTGCATGCAACCAATGATCGCTCATGCTTCTAGAAACAATTTGACATCTTGCTAACAAAAATGTGGACGTTCCCCATTTTGCCGCGCTTTGCATTTCTCTACTTCAATCTGTCTTAATCAAGATTCAAGTAAGTAGAACTTGTTGGCCAAATAATTTCATCGTTTTTAATGGAGAGAAGGTAGTGAAATATTGAGTGTTTTGTTTGCGTATTCGCGCGACCGCCTCAACGTACAAAGCCTAGCCGCCAACAGATGGCAGATTGATTAGCAACATGTCCATTTCTACTTAGCAAAGTGACCGATGTATCACCCGTAAATGTAATAATCAACCGTAAATGTAATACTAACCGTAAATGTAATACTAACAGAAAATGTAATAAAAATCAACCGTAAATGTGATACAGACCTCATTACATTTACGGTAACTATTTTATTACAATTACGGTTGAAAAGTTATTACATTTACGGTTACCTTTTTTACATTTACGGTTGATTTTTATTACATTTGCGGTTAGTATTACATTTACGGGTGTGATACAACTGATCAACCATTGCAACGAACCGACAAAATCAGACAACCGTTAAATGCTGTGGGGGGGGGGGGGGGGGGGGGATACTCCCATATATAAGCTAAACGGGTATGTGTCGCCCCCAAAGGGTATGGTTTTCGAGCTGTTTTAGTCAGAAATAGGGTCATAGATTTCGCATTTTGAGTCTGGAATAGGGTATGATCTTGACAGGGAAGTACGAGCCGCACATTTTCATATATTCGTTCTTGTTATGAAATAGAGTACAGATATCATAAAGAGTATGGAACATCTTATATTTTGGTCTGATCAAGGGGTCAGGGGTTTGGGACCCCAGTGGCACAATCACCTAAAATTACTGGGAGTAACCCACTCCCACCCAAAATTCCTGGGAGTAACCCACACACTCCACCCCCACCCCCCTCCCCCCCGGCTTAAATGCTCTACCTGAATCCGCAGTACCTATCATTTTAAGCACTTGTTCAGTTTTTGAGGACAGCTAGCTGTCAGGAATATGGAATACAGTAAGTTTAAGATGCTGTACATTTTAGAGTCCATTTAGTTTTTTAGTTTACGATGAGTACTAAATCAAAGGTTCTATTTTCTTTGTAGGTGAATTATGAGAAGCATTACTGGACCCAAGTTTTTAGCTCTGAAATACACGACATGCTTACATATACATGTAGCTAATCATGAAATCTTTCATAAACAAATAAGCAGGAATCCCTTAGTAGTATGTAATGCAATGTTTCATAGCAACGAGAAAGAGGCGGTTGCAACACACTTTGCTCATAAAATGTAAATATCACATAGAAATCCATATTTGCCCCACTAATTAAAACTATTACCATAATTACGAAACTAAAAATTGTACTAGTTATAATATTACTAAAACCCTAAAATTATTTTATAATAATTGTATTAACCTAACTTCTAATTCCTAACCCTTTGCATGCTGTCTTCATAGAAGCATAAAAAAAAATTGTGCTAAGTATAAACTATACTTGGCATTACTTTAAAAATCAGCAAATCAACATGAAAGTGAGGCATCAGTGTGCTTCACTGTTTAACCCACTACTGCCTCATTTTCATGTAACCTTATGTATTGCAAGCACACTTCAGCAAGAAGAAGCTTTTATACAATAATAGAAAATAATATATTAAGGAAAAATGAATTTATGGGTAATTCCATAAGTATCCCATCCAAGGCGGACATTAATGCATACCCTTGTAGGGTGTTGATATCATATTCATTGATGCATTGATTCACTGTGCTAGTTGACTTGACCCTTGTTAAATCACACTCACTGTGGGCGGAAGTCCCCTGATGAAGCCTGTTCCACTCAGCTCTTGACTGCTTGATTGGAAGGCTGCATGACTATATTGGCAGGAAGTAATTTTGAGGGCTTATATTCAAAACGACCTTTGCTTGGGGATGGTCAGTCAACAGCATAGACCATTTAGCACTGTCATTGACAGCCTGTGTAGATTGCTGTGAATCTGAAGGAGGATGTGGCCCATTTCTTCATTATACATCTAATGTATAGTTGACTTATCATCCATGAGAAGACCTTTCAGAATTAGTAAGACCAGCCTCCATTATCTTCAACTCCACTCTAGAAGAGATTGAAAATTAGAGGTATTATTCGTTATTTTGACTGTGCGAAAGACCTTTTGCAGGAAATACTCACATGCTCACTCTCATAAATTGGAAGAAAAAGGTAACGTCTGCTTACCCGAGCGCTTAATTAGTTTCCAATATGCAAGCACGACGTCAGCACGTTTGTTTTATTTTTCTACCCAATCAAAGCTAGCCTGCTATGCAGACGTATTTTTTCACTCTCATAAATTCGAAGAAAAAAGTAACGTCTGCTTACCCAAGACCTTAATTAGTTTCCAATATGCAAGCCATTGTTACAATTTTAGTGAATTGGCGCGCCAGTGAACACTCTCCTATGATTGGTCAATGGCAAATGTATTGTCTGAATTCCTTTTAAATGTAACATTACGTCACTTCCTAGGATATGGAAGGTAAAATTTGATTGGTCCATAACACAATGAGGTGTGCATATTGGAAACTAATTAAGCGCTCGGGTAAGCAGACGTTACTTTTTTCTTCGAATTTATGAGTGAAAAAATACGTCTGCATAGCAGGCTAAATCAAAGCCATTGTTAGAATTTTAGTGAATTGGCGCGCAAAAATTCTATATGAATATATCCAAATGCGTTTCACAAGGTTATTTTTGTGATATGGACTGCTAGTGTGGCGCAATGTGCTGCTGTGCAATTTACAATCATGAGTGATTGTTAGTATCTCAGAATACCTGGCTGTTGTGTTGGGAGACAATCCCCTACTCTTTCTCGGATTAACGCAACAGTCCCCTTCGTATAGATTAGAAGAGGAAGGAGACTATGTAATCAAGCTTTGAATAGTATCATGCTTGTTGCTAAATATACTACTAAATATAGCCTGATCTAGAGAGTGAACCGGACAAGATTATAGAGCTTGTAAACAGGGACCCGAAGTTGGAAATTTATATCCGTTGTGTTCAAAATGCAATATGATGCACTTGAATGCAATATGTTGCACAAACTAACCGCTGAGTACAATTTCAAGTATCCATCCGGGAAGGAGGGTGAGGTAGAGATTTCCGGAAGAATACATCTATATATGTTTACTACTAAACAAAGGAAATGTATCATGGAAAATACCATAAATCTATAGAAACATTAATAGTAAATTTAATAGATTACATGTATATGCAGTTTGCATTCTTTCTTGCACATCCATCTTTTTTGTTTGGGTGGAGGTCAATGAAGTTTTGAACAATTTTATAGGGGGGGGGGGGGGGGGGGGTCATCTAAGTTTTAATTCATTCATAGGGGGGTCATAAAAGTTTTAACAAGAGAAGCAGATGAAATGCGTATCCTTATTTGTCATCGATGTGATAATCCAACCCAAATAATCCATAATATTTTAATTTAGTTGCCAATAATCCGTATCCCTTCTCTGAAAACCCTAATAATCCATAATCCTAAAACCTTAAGGTTACCGGATACCTTCAAAACGAAAAAGATGGGATTTTTTTCGTACAGAAATGTAGTTTTAGTAGTAGTGTCTCGTATACCAAAAACTCCGTTCAAAAAAAAGATATATTGACGGAGAAATACCAAAAGGAAGTGTTTAACCGGAAGTAAAAGGTTCTGTTTGATTGACAAATTTTTTTTTGGTTTGATTGACAGCAGATCAATAAACACATGACAACTGCTCACTCGCCCGTAACGACGGTGTGGGGAAAGCTAGCCCATATTAAATTCATGTTTACGTTTATTGAGAAAAGAACTGAAATGTAAAGTAAAGTATATTTTTGTTACTATTTTTCCACAAAGGAAAGAAAAGAACAACGTTTTGAAATTATATAAATACGGTATGCCTTTAAAGTGCCAATATTAAATTCTAGGCTTCTCTTGTTCATTTTGTGCAATGATAAATCAATTTGGAGAGCGCGAACATATTTTTTTCCGTATCGAATTCAGGCATAATTGCCAAAATCAGGCGACAATTTTTCTGCTGTTAAAGATATGCTAATCACATGCGTGACGTCACTAGGTCCGCGCATTTATATTCGTCTCCATAAATACTACAAAATAAGTGCATTTTTGGCCAGTTTTTCATTTAAATATGTAATACTTTGAGAAACCTTGACGATGGCCATAATTGTTCTAATAGAATCCTTGCAGTCAGCCATATTTTTACTTTTGTGAATATAAATGTAGGACCTAGTGACGTCACGCATGTGATTAGCATATATTAACGGCATAAAAATTGTCGCCTAAATTTCGCAATTAAGCCTGACTTCGATACGAAATAAAATTATGTTGGCGCTCTCCAAATTGATTTATCATTGCACAAAATGGCTAAGGGAAGCCTATAATTAAATAAAATGAAATAAAAATGGGATCGATTTTTTCATATCATTGATGATGAAAGGATGAAAACTGACCTGTATTTTAATTAGTTGCACTGAGGTTCAAATCACTACTTTACCAGGAACCCGAACCCTGGAGACAAAAGTGTGCATGTTTGTGGACGATTGGAGTTGAAAACCTGCCGGTCGAAAATCACTTCTTGAGTGGCCGTACTTTTCTTCGTGTTTTTAGAAGCCATGTTCTCGCTGGAAGCAGCCATTTCTGCTTCTATATCTTTGACAACTATAGATACTATTTACAAGATGTTCTTTCAATCTGTCAACAGCGGGAAGAGCTCGGCTACATCTGAGAATCCAATACAAGTTTGCTTTCCCTTTCATCGGCGATTTCCTGACTGATTTCACTCAGCTTTTGTCGCTGGAAAATGAAAAGCTTGGTTTATCGTGTTGAAAGAAAATAATACTTGACAAGAAACTCAATCCGATAATTTTTAAGGGACTCCAAAGGCGCCTAACTATACTTGAACCTCAAGAAAGGGATAATTTGTACCGAGCACAAAAGTAACGGCAAGCGTACAGCGCCGCCAACACAGTGATACCCGCTACGGCTTGCTCCGACTTTTGAACACTTTACTTCATTCATTCATGAAAACCTTTCACTGTCTTAATGACAGGTAAACCACGAATAATACTTCCAAACATGTGTAAGTATTAAAAGTATCGGATGGCCGGTGGACACGCATAAAACTAGCTTGAGAAAACAGCCGACTCATATCGCCCTAGTCGGCTGTTTCAGTCAGGCTAGGCTAGCATAAACCGGAAGTCAAATACCCGGCAAATAACTGGGAGCTCGCCACAGACAATTGATTACTATTATCAATTTGCATTCCAAGCATTCCATCTGCTAACATCTTAGTGAACGAGCGAGTGAGTGACACGATTTCCCCAACCATCCCGTTAACTAGTTTCTGCGCTTGCGCACGTCCACGAGTTAAAAAGGCCTATGTTCAGTTGGTAACAGAACTGATATAGTCAAAATCCTGACAGAATGAAAAATAACTCAATATGTTAAATGTATGTGGCACTAACCTTAACACTTTTGGCAGAACATTCACGTCCAACTTGTGTTGAAGGACTGCTATTTTACATAGGGTCCGCAATGAAGGATCTGATGAAATATAGATAACAAATTATCTGAGTACACCTGACTATAATATACTCATGTACAATGGACACATGCATCACGTGCAGGAAGGAAATAGACCCCCCGATCCCCTCCCCCCCCCTCAAAAAAAAGGACGGAAAAATTGCATATCATTTGTGCGATATGACTGACTCTCAAAAGCGTCTCCCATAATAATGACAAAGCATAGCAATAGCTGGTCTTACAGTGGCGTCTAAGAATAGCAGTTTCAGCGGTAATGACCCGAACGCCTCACTGCAATGTAATGAAGCGCTATTCAAACTGTGTATCTAAATTAGTTGTGCTTGTTTTTAATCAAGAGGTGTTGGTGTCATAATTGTAATTCTACATTTATATAGCGCCTTAATCCTAAACGTCCAAAGGCGCTTTACATAGCTGGAAAACAGGCAAGTTAATTTACAAGAACTATAAAATCTTACGATCTAAGCAATAACTAAACTAATACTTAGCTTTGAAGACTCCCACCGAGGGGCATAACTTAATAGTAAGTGGCAACAAATTCCACAGTTTTGGCGCAATAACGGAAAAAGACCTTTCTCCATAGCTCTTTAAATTGACTGTAGGAACCTTCAGAAGGAACGTATTGGCAGACCTAAGATTACGAGGAGTATAGTACTCTACCATATTACGAATGTAGGTAGGAGCCAGATTATTTAGAGCTTTATATGTAAGAAGTAATATCTTATAAGTTATTCGTTTTTCTACGGGTAGCCAGTGGAGACGCTGAAGAACAAGTGAAATATGATCATACTTTCCACCACCAACAATAAGGCGAGCGGCGCAATTTTGAACTGATTGCAGTTTCTTAATTAAGTAACCCGGAAGTCCACTTAGGAGCGAGTTTCCAGTGTCTACATGTAGCTTACAAGTAACAAAAGCATGAACTAGGATTTTTATACTACCTTCCGATAAGTACTTCTTAATTCTAGCAATATTTCTAATATGGAAAAAAGCACCCTTACAAATAGCAGCAACCTGACGTTCTAATGACATAGAGTTATCAAATATAATGCCCAGATTGCGAGCATGAGCTGATGGTGTGACATGCTCATTTCCAACTAACAGGAAATCTAAGTCTGGGCGTGGACGGTGTTTCGCATTAATAACTAGAACCTCTGTCTTATCATTATTAAGCTTTAGTTTGTTGATTAACATCCACCTGTTAATATCACTAATGCATGCCTGGATGTTGCTTACAGCGGCGTCCTTCTGTATATCTGATGTTGACTCGAAGGACAAATTAATTTGCATATCATCAGCATAAAAATGAAAAAGCATACCATGATGCCTGACAATATCCCCAAGAGGAGAGGTATATAGCAAATAGAGCATTGGACCTAATACCGAACAGTAGAGGTACTCCACATAAAAGATCGCGACTTGAAGACATCCCCTCGCGCACTTTAACGAACTGCTTTCTATTGGTGAGATATGAATAAAACCAAGACAGTGCCATGCCCTTTACACCAAACCGGCTAGATAACCTATGTAATAATATAGTGTGATCTACCGTATCAAACGCTGCAGACAGATCTAATAACACTAGTATAACTGAGCGATCTGCGTCTACAGCTCTTAATATATAATTTTGAACACAAAGTAGAGTCATGCAAGAATGATAGTTTCAATGGTGCTTCATTACATCGAAGTGAGGCGTTCGGGTCAATACCACTGAAACTGCTATTCGTAAACGCCACTGTAATATACTAACACATTATATTTACGAAAATATCATAATTACGGTAACAATCACTAAATGTTAACAAAGACCTTACCAAAGTCAAGCACATAAAGGTCCGAATGGTCTTGTAAACTATACTCATCATCTGATGTAGCTCCAACAACAGGACTAAAACAAATAACACTATGTTAATAAATAATTAATTACTTCTTGCAAATTTACTCTACATATAGCTATGTGTATAAACGAGGAAAAATAATTTAGTAAGCTTTTCCCCAAATTAATGAAAATGTTAATTTCCCATGAAAAACAATTTTGATACCTTATGTGAAAAGTGTCGCGAAAATAAAGTTACTTCATACATGTATATGTAAACTATAAAAGAAATACCGCCATT
Organism: Actinernus sp. WN-2022; assembly: GCA_030867875.1. NCBI lineage: Eukaryota > Metazoa > Cnidaria > Anthozoa > Actiniaria > Actinernidae > Actinernus > Actinernus sp. WN-2022. The sequence goes on from JAOWCC010000577.1 coordinate 127,180,315, forward strand.
ATGGTAATCACATATGATCAGTCGAGTAAAAGACATTTATATATTTATCTTTTGCTTTAAAGCGTTGCAGTTTTGTTCCTTACGTTAGAGTTGCACACCGTACAGGTGTTAATTCGAGTGCTGCATATCATTCACAACATTGTGGGCTACCTAATTTTAAACTATTAAATCAGTACGAATGGTAGGCGGTGTTGATTTTATCTACAGGTATCGGCATAAACCAGTATACAAGCAAATGTTCGACAACAAATTATTGGATGAAATCGCGAATTTTCGGATGAAATCGCTTAAATAAAGTGACTTAGATTTTAAAATTTACGCCAAATTAAAGTGTCGCGAAATATGGACACTTCAAAATCGCGAAATTAACGTGTCGTGAAAAGTTCATGTAATAAGGTAGATTATGGTACCTTGTTCCACCAAATACGACAGCATTTGCCCCTAGCAAACAGCAGCAGTGTCGCCTGCGAGGGCAAGGGGCGGGGCCTGGCACATCTACTTTACTCCAGACGTGTGTTGTCGTATCCAGACGGTATATTTCATTATAATGCTCCTTCTCAAGACCATTATAACCACCAAAAACATAGATGTAGTTATCAAAAAATACTGTAAAAAAGGGGGAAAATAGCATTTGTAAGTTAGAGTGGACTTAAAGTATATAATCATATAATATTAATGAACAATTATATTAATATTACTCCTTGTATTATTACTATTAATTAACAATTATTCACTTTAGTGGAGGTGAATAGTGGTGGATATTTACCGAGCCGCTTCGGCACGCGAAAAGTGATATTCACTGGTGTGGTATATACTAATAAGTATTATTGCGTTCGACGAAGGAGAACGCATACTAATCTTGCAGTGGACTCCCTGTGGTCATGTGTGGGCTACCTGTGCTTCCCCAGGCTAAAGAAATAGAGATTCGTGTCCTTCCTTCCGTCCACTTGTTTGTACTTTTTAGAATAAATTATCTCGGCCGGGGTACTGGTAACCACACGTACACGATGCGAGCGGCCATTTTGGTGAATGGCTTCTGTTTTGTTTCGCGATCGGTTAGTGAACTTGCCTTATTTCGACAATCCAATGCAATGATGTTTTCAAAGGTTCGCAAGTACAATTGAGCAAAGCCTGAGGAAAGTGTGTAGTACATCTGGAGGACCTTCAACATTCAACTCGGCCATAATTAACACTACATTTACTGATTTAGACAGAGAGTTTATAATCTATACCGACACTTTGATATGCCAAGGAACTGGAATATCAACACAGTACAAGGTGAGGGAAATTTAAAGTATTGACTTCATTGCTGTGTTCAATTAATCTACACTGAATTTCTAACGGACCTGAAACAAAGGGCTACCAACATTGACCATAAATTATTCTGGAACTTACAATGGCGCTCAATATTCTGCAGCCAACCTTGTTCTCACTTGAAAAATACCCGGGAAACATAATGTGAATGATCTGAAAGACTGAATCGAAGGAACTGCATGGGCTGCACTTTATACACATCCATATATAGTTTATGTTCTAGGAACTGGAATTCAGTTTATACACAACTGAAAAGTAATATTTATTTATACGTACTTTATTTTATATATCCGGTAATTAGCTTTACAGCTAAATACTTTTGACACTCAAATAAAGTTCATGTACAATGTATGCATGTATGTATGTAAATGTAATATGTAGCTATAGCCTGGGTTGATTTGTGTTCTACACTCACAGCAAAATGTGCTACTAATTCTCAAATCAATACCACAACCATATAAAACACACATGTATACATATAGCCCCATAAGCATCTCATCCAATGATTTAATGTTACACAAAGATAATTACAGTTTTATACCCAGATGCATCCCCTTGTATATTAACATATAAGTCAAGACATCAAAAATTTCACATTAGTTAAAAAACAAGCACTTTTGATCAGGATTGTCTACACCATCCACATCGTTGAAGCAATTTTACAGCTTTTCAGACTGTTACCACAGTCTCTTTCAAAAAATATGGCGAACGCACTTTGATAATCTATGATTACTACTAGTTAGGTATAATTATGGTGATGATGATGGTGATGATTACTTATCCATCCATTCATTATTTAAAATACTCCTATAGTGCTTTTCCGCATCTAATTACATTTGTACATTGATATGAGAATACATCTAAAACCTACTTAAACATTACACAAATTATCTACGTTTAAAAGTAAAATTCATCAATTAGTACCAATAATATTATAGAAAATAAAATGCCCCACGAGGCAATTCCATGTTAAGTTGCAAGAGAAACTTCATTGAATCGCATAGTCCAACTTTTGTTGACGTTATAACTTTTGTTGAAGTTATAAATAGCATTCTGAATCGCGACTCCTCTCAGCCAATCACTGTGCGATTCAGCTGTGACTTTGCGATTCTAATAATAATAATTGAATATTTCAACAGTAGTAAACTGTTGCTAGTATTAACTATCTGCATAGAATTTATTGATAAGCTTGCGCTTGATTGCCTTTCTAAGTTCTTAAAATTGAAATGTGTTGCATCCTTAAGATCATTATCCAAACTTATCCATATTTTCACTGCATGATAAGTAAATGCTAGTTCTCCCGCTACAGTCCTACACAAAGGTATTGATATTCTTGTCTTGCGATTGTGTTTATTTTTATTACATTAGCTTCGCCAACAGCAATATATAGAATGAGAATACAAAGAAAAATCAAACACAAACAACAAAATACATTCAGTTGGCAGGGGAACTGCAACGAGTGACCAATTACTGCGGGCCCAGATACACACACACGCACATACTGTATATATGTATATATATATATTCGATCACTTATTAAATTTGGGTATAAAATTATCTCTAGAAGCTGTGGCATCGTCATTAACAATAAATAAATGTTACGCTTACAGGATGGGTTGTTCAGCTTATACTACAAATGCCGAGACTTCTAAGGCTGACAACTAAATAATGTTATTGTTTTCAAACTTACTTGCAGAATGACTGCGCCGTCCAATGGGTATATCTCCAGAAGTTGTGGCATTATGCCATGAATTTTTAACTACAAAAAATATTAAGAGAACCACATGTATAAGAGACAATTCACTTTGTTAGCCTCGCACTGAGGGATATTAGAACGAGTTTAGCCAAGCAACACAAAGGTTGGCCTCGCTTAGAATCCAAGATGACCACTAGGTAAAATGAGTGAATTGATTGACACTTAATTGCAATAATATCACGGTTTATGCATTAGGTATGATTAGTAACTACTTCCTCCAAAACCGTAATATTACAAACTGATAGCATGACATTTCGGTTGATTAGTGATTAAATGTCCCTCAAGCATTCAATCGATTTTCAAAGTAATATTTCTTGTGTTACGCTCCATAATTTAAAATATTGACAAATTGCGATTTTGGCCTCAAACAGCACGCCACATATTTGGTGTGTGTGTCAGTGGATATTTTTTGAATTTATGACGTAGTATACAAGGAAGCACCATAAACTCTGTTCAATTTAGAGATTACAACTGTTTTCCTGGCTTTTAATTTAAAGATATGGGGATGAAACTTGCACCAGTTACTAATTTTGGCCTACTCTCGCTGTCCACGTTTGGCATCCATTTTGAGTTAGCACCATATTTTTGATTGACAATAATGCACAATGTTTTCTCTATATCTTTGACTTTATATCCAGTTCTTTCTAAATCTTCTTTGAATACTATGTCATAAATTCCACAAAAAAAAATCACTGACATCCCTATTCTGTGCCATGGTCGGTGCTGCAGGAGCCCAAATTTCCTCACAAATTTATTTAATAACGAAGTGCAATATGAAATAGATGGACAGATAGACTGGTTTATTTGAGTCACTTCGCAGTAAGAAAACTGAATTGCGTAACTATTACAAATTGTGTACAACTCTAAATGATGCTGAATAATAATACAATTAACTACTACAAAACTAAGTACTACTATGAGAACTACTATAACTAGAATTATTATAAAAATTGTATATGGCATTAAACGAATTCCTACATAACTACTATGAATGTATGATAGCTATAGCCTTGTAACACGTTGTATGCATTACAACTGGAAATAATAAACGATTTAGAGAACCGTTTGGTTTTTGTGCATGGGACCGAAAAAAGCCTTTGTTTCTTGAGGTTATACCTAATATTGGAGTTGGAAATATGAGAAAATTAACTTTGAAAATCGAATCAAATCCAATCAAATTCGAGAAATCGATCACTGCATATATATTATTAATTTTACAACAGTTTTTCAATATTACCGGTAATTAAAGTGCAATTAATCCCTTTTGCAATTTTTATACATATAAATCTTTGAAAGGTTTTGAGTACTTCTGCAAAGAAATTGTTGGCTTACAGAGAATACTCTATGTTCTATGCTTGTTTAAATTGGTAAAATTTTGACCTTTCCTGATCCATGACCGCGCAAGAAAAAGCCTGGGTCGATTCTTGATCTTACGTCATCCAACTCATTCGACTTTGCAATAATTTGAATAAATATTTAGCATTTACTCTAAAATAACTGTTTTCTTTACTAACAACTCACAGACTGTGTATATTCTCTATATATCGATGTTGTTGTGATGGAAAGGCGCCATGGAGAATAATGCATTAATGAGGTGACGTAAGATCAAGAATCGACCCAGGCTTTTTCTTGCGCGGTCATGGGTCAGGAAAGGTCAAATTTGCACCATTTCAAACAAGCCTAGAACATAGAGTATTCTCTGTAAGCCAAAAAATTATTCGCAGAAATACTCAAAACCTTTCAAAGATTCATATGACTGTATAAAAATTGCAAAAGGGGTTAGGTGCACTTTAAGTCTGATGTCCACAGTACAATAGGTCCTAAATATTGCAAAACATGCATGCTAAAATATCACATTTGTCATGCATCCATAACTTCGTACTATGTATCATGCAGTTATGAAAAACTGAACTAACAATAATATTATTGAAGGGCCATGTGCAGAAAGGACGATAATGTCGATTTCAAAAACTCGAAAAATTAACTTTGCCTTAAGAATATATAGTAACACCCGCATGTTCTCTTCTCACTAGTTAAAGAATGCCACTCAGGATTAATGCTTTGCGAGCTTGAACAATAGAAAACCGTTACAATCGACATGTTCGTACTGTACGAAAATGGCGATTGTAACGGTTTTCTATTGTTCAAATGTAAACACAGGCTCGCAAAGCATTAATCCTGATTAGCATTCTTTAAGAGAGCCTTTCAGATGAAAGAGGAATTAATGACAGCCCAAAACAAGCAAGTAATCAAGCCGTTTCTATAGAAAACATATTTGTTATTGTTTGTTATTTCGAGGGGAGAGGGGTGGGCAAGAAGGCTTTCTTTTTAAGAGCGTGTGTGCGCTGGTACATTTTAAAGTGCAACTAACCCCTTTTGCAATTTATATATATTATATGAATCTTTGAAAGGTTTTGAGTACTTCTGCGAAGAAATTTTTGGCTTACAGAGAATATTACTCTATGTTCTATATTTTAGGCTTGTTTGAAATGGTGAAAATTTGACCTTTCCTGACCCATGACCGCGTAAGAAAAAGCCTGGGTCGATTCTTGATCTTACGTCATCCAACTCATTCGACTTTGCAATAATTTGAATACATATTTAGCACTTTGTCTTAAATAACTGTTTTCTTTACTAACAACTCAGACTGTGTATATTCTCTATATATCGATGCTGTTGTGATGAAAGGCGCCATGGAGAATAATGCATTAATGAGGTGACGTAAGATCAAGAATCGACCCAGGCTTTTTCTTGCGCGGTCATGGGTCAGGAAAGGTCAAATTTTCACCATTTCAAACAAGCCTAGAACATAGAGTATTCTTGAGTATGCTTGGGCAGCTGAGTTTTTTCTATTACCAGAAAATAACCCGTCACTTCGTGCCGGTATTCAACAATACAAAAAATTACACGGTTCAAACTTCATTGAAAAACACAGGTATACCAGCTCTACAATAGAAATTTGAATAAATTGATGTAGAAACAGTTACGTGAGAATCTCACACGTCGTTTAACAATAATGCTTATTCCATTTCCCGTGATTAGTTAAAATGTGAACTGAAATGCTTTCAACACGAATTATTAAAGAAATTTGTGCTTACTTGAAGAGTCGAACCTTCACAGCAAAATTGTTGAGCTTTCGAACGAATTATATTTCTACTTCAGCCAATCTTCAAATAGGCTTAAATCTTCCACGCCAATGTAAATTTTCTTCATTGTACCTGAAGAAGGCTGGTGTGGCCAGCCGAAATATTGTACCACTAATTTCAAAATTCTACACTGTATCGGTCTTTGCTTCTTCATAGTAATTTTTTATTTGATAGCCGATTAGATCACTAGTTTGATCCAACGTACACTAGCAGGATTGTCGTTCACGGTTGCTTGCTTGACCAATTCTTCCACAGTCCCCGCTCAACCAATAGCAGCATCGGTTACAAGGGGGATAGACTAGCCAATCAAATTCGGGATACCATTGTAGTGTAACAGACCCTTTGCGTGCAACGCATCCTTGCTCTAGAATGACCAATAATCAGTAAATGGCAAACACGCTTGAAATACCGATTATTGGTAATTCTACGACAAATCCTAACCCGAACCATAAACCGAACCCTAACCATCGGACGAGTTCACGGGTAAGCGACGGGTTCTCACTCACCTAGAGCTAGGGTTCACAGGTAAATAATAAGAGAAGGTAAACGAGAGAAAAATAAATTTTGAGCGCTCCTACGGTATACTCGGGCTCGAACTCGTAACCGTTTGCGTGTAGTGCTCGGTAGTGCAGACGTCATGAATACTAACCGCGTCTACCGCCGTTCGGAATTTGACAATGTTTATCTTTATCCTTGACTGGTTTCAAGAATGACGTCATTGTTTAATTTGCGTTCTAGAATTAGCGATTATTGATAACTGAAGAGCAAAACCCAATTACTGATTATTGGTAATTCTAGAGCGAGGATATGTTGTTGCATGGGGAAAGTGCAATGGCTGAGCGGGGTCTGTGGAAGTCTAATCTTCAAATATTATCGGATCAAACTGACATGGATTTTTAGACCGCCGTACGCCAGAGAAAACAACGTAGTCTATTTCACATGCAAATTAACGTTGCGATAGTTTGAACAGTTCAAAGGTCTAGCGTAATTCCCCCCTATTTCGAACAGCATTTCTGCTGGTTTTTGTGACATTAGAGCTGTTTTCACGAGAAAGTACTTTATAAACATCCAGATCTTACGGTAGCTTGCAAATGGTAGTAGTATAGATCAGCATTTTCACATACAAGAATCATCACGATCTACGTAAAATTTAACTTCATAAAACGAAAAGTGAACGTAAATAAGAGCCAAGAGTGTCAGTCAGTCCAATCAACACATATACACTGTAACTCCCTTTTAGCACACGACCCTTCAATGTATTCCTCATCTAACAAACCTGAATTAAAAATAGACACGGTGTTTGTGTAGATCTCTTGTCCAGAGTGATAAGGACCAAGAATATCCCCTGAAAAATGAATAATTAGACAGTCATGTGTCTGTATACAATAACTGTCCCTCATCAAAACCCATTGTTCTCTCTCTCAGCATGCAGCCTGATATAGCCATTGCAGCCTGAAGCCAGTTCGGGATGCAATATTAATAATATTACAGTGTGCAATATTCAACAGCCCTGCTCACTTGCTTAATTACCCTATATCATTATGACGTCACGGCTTGTTTATGAGGGGGACAGAATCGACTTGAACAATAGAATTTTGAACTAAATTTGCTCTGCTGAGGAAAATTTAACTTCGAATTGTCTGGTTTCCACATATCAGCTGTATCAATGTTTATCCCACAATATTTACCATATTTGGTGGCTGTTACCGCTATTCTACGTTCTTCAAAATGCATTTGATAGCGATTTCCTTTGTGTTGTTGCTGTTTTGTCCTCCTCCCATGACCGTGATCCTTAGCGTTTAAACAATAGATTGTTTTGATTTGACGTCATAATGATATAGGTCAATTAAGACAAGACTCAGAGCACTCTCAAACTGCCAGTCACAAGTGCAATGACCCCACGTCAGAGCTGAAATACACAAAGCTTTCACTCACTCACTGTATGCCCTACACAGACGTTCAACAATTATGGGACGCACCTCATTTTATGCACTGTACACTACCTGCACATGTTAGTGACGCAACTGCATTTTAAATTTTGAGTTCTAAAGGCGTGAAAAGGAAAATGGCAACTTGAATGGCCACTGATTAACCTTTATATACAACAAAGTAAGAGGAATACGAGTGGTGCAAACATATACAATACCGCAAATTTCATTGGTTCATACATTTCAACACAATAGAAATCGTGGTGCAAGAGAGAGAACATGGAGTTAATTATCTATTAAATATTTACTGTATACCACAGCCAAAATTCATTGTTTCCTACTATAAGAGGGAAATTGTAGGGTAATATAAATACTCATTAGACAGTAGTATGTACATGTAATAACCGAGTGGTTATCACCACTGTTTATCATGGGGAAAAGTGTACTTTATGATCCAACCGACACATGTCAGGCCAAGTGTCAGCTAAGTATTGGTGAACTGTAGCTGTCGGCTAACAAATTGCCGAGTTTATCTTTGGTATGCAATCCCTTATGGACTTATTTAACTAATGAGAATTTAGATCAAGTATTATTGATTAGTGAAGGAAATCGGGTTTTAGTAATTTTTCAGCTTTTTAAAGTACAATTTGCATCCATGAAACAACGACTGATACGAGAAGGAAACGTTTTGAGAACAGGAATCCAGAGGATTGCATAAATTAATCCTACTACCTTGGCCTTGAAAAGTACAAACTGCAGTGACAGCTAGACAAAGTTAAACGACTCAAGCTGTTGTTGAATTTGAGGGTTGTACGAAACGATGGAGGAGGAGTACCTTTTCTTCAAGCTGAACATTGAGTTTGAAAATTTCCGTCCATATTGTATAAACGTATAACAACGAACCATGGCGTGTCAAATAATAATTTTGTTTTCAGTGATATCATATTTTGTACTTTTGTTTATTGGGAGTGCATTTTGCATCAGTTATTTCTATTTTCTAATCATACGAGATTCTACTGAAAAAGAAATGAAGTTCTGCAACTTCTTTTCCAACTGGACGAATGAAAAACAATAAGCTATTTGTGGCATCCAAATAAGCTCCGATATTTCGTCCGCGGACATTATCTGATACGAGAAGAGAGCAGATCCCAAGAGCGAAGCTCGAGGGAAACTGTGAGCTTCGATTAGAGGATCAGTTAATGTCCAAGGACAAATAACAGGGCATATTTCGATGCCACAATGTACATGTAGGTTATTGTCGTTATCATCCTTCAAATATTTTCTTTGATGCACTTACATGTATACGCTCACAGAGGGTGTATATATTTACTGATATTTCCCACTCGCTGAGAGAAAATATCGAGTCACGTGACACAACCAATCACGCGCGAGAGAAAATATTTGATGGGTTATAACACCTGACATCCGCCCTGTGAAAGTGTACCTCGTGACCCATTTTGGCCATATCAATGAGTATGCGAAAATTTATTGATGGTTCATTATCATTTTGATTAGAGAATAGTTCATCAACCAAAAGCAACAAAAGAATTAAACCATCACCTGATTGCTATTAAACGAAAACAAAGCAAGTTTTCTACTTTTATCACAAAGTGCACAATTCAGGCCAAAATCTGCACATAAACCGTGTAATGGGCCAAAAATGTGTAAGTAATTCTATTCTGTCAGATATGCCTTTTCTGCATGTCTACCTAATTTGAAAAGCAGGAGTTGGTTGTTTTTTTACGAAGCATAATCAAGCAATGACGGGATTGCCTCAGAAAAATTCTTAGCTTATATTATAAATATTTAATAGCATGGTTTGTAGACGATATTTGGGATAAATACCACTTGTGAGATTTCAAAATAATCCTTGTAATTTAACTCACCGCTATGCAGCTCATGAAATTACAATAAATTGTGATCTCTTTCCTGGTATTTATTCCAAATACAACAATTAATGTACCACTACAAACCATGCTATTATTATTACTAATATAATTATAGTGAAGGGTGTTAGGGTAGGGTCGAGGGATCGGGGTGGGGTAGAGTAAAGAGGGCAGGACAGAGAACTGCTGAGGGAGGGGAGGTACGGGACCAAGGGGGGTACAGGACGAAAAAGAAAGGATCAATTCCCTTTTTAGAATAATTGATACATGTACATGTATCTACATTTAACAAAAATAACCTAGAAAATATAACCTTAAGGTTGGATAAAATAACCTACATGTAGGTTGGGACAAAATACCTGGGTTGAAAAAATAACTACATGTACATGTACAGTAGGTTAAAAAAAAAACAAGGTTGGACAAACTTACATTTGTAACCTGAAGTTTTTTTTACCTACAACATTGCCACCATGTTGGAGGACATTAATTAGCAAAACATTCCTCAGTTTTTTGGTAAGCTCCACCAACATGGCTACCACAGCTTTTTCATTTCAATCTCGGGGTATTCAGGTTACAAACCAGCAATGGCTTATCATACCTCTGCCACCAAATATGTACATACTGGTGCCGACTGCAGTGGCAGTGTGAAAATCCCTCCAACTTGCTGGAGATCCTGGACTCTGTTTGTAAAAATCGTTATATCACAAAATTAGTTTTTCTAATTAATCAAACACCCCGTAATTTTTCTAGTTCTGATAGCTATACATATGTACATGTAGGCTGATTAATGGCTATGTAAACAGTGGAAAAAAAATTGTTTCTATAATTTCATTCACGTAAGGTCAGGGCTTTCAAAATGTTTTTGAGTAGGAGGTCAACATACATGTAGGAAAGCAGGCATCTGAAAGAAAATGAGGAAAGTTTCATTGTCTGTTGATGAAGGAAAAATAACTGGTGATGTACCACAAAGCCACCGCCAGTCAGCTTCGGTGGCCGTCAGCTTGTTTTGAAATTCAGCTACTGTAGCTGTAGGTACATGTATATGATCTTGTTAACGCATCACTGTCGTCTGGTCTATTTCCATCCACCCTTAAGAAGGGTGTTGTATATCCATCTATCAAGAAGAATGCCTCTGATCATCAGCTATTTCCAAGTTATCGCCCTATCACGAATGTCGCTTTCCTTTCAAAGACTCTCGAGCGCGTAGCTGCCACTCAAACGCTGAACTATCTTATCACTAATCGTCTACTAGCCAAGCTACAATCAGCTTACAGATGCTTCTACAGTACTGAGACTGCGCTTTTGCGGGTATTTAATGACATGCTACGTGCAGTTGACAACCATCAGGAAGTAGTACTGGTTCTGTTGGACCTGTCATCTGCATTTGACACTATTGACCATGTGCTGTTACTGGAAAGACTTCATCATCGGTATGGAATATGTGGCACAGCTCTGAAATGGTTTCACTCCTATCTCCTGAATCGTTCTCACTCAGTCCGAGTTAGGGATGTTGCTTCGTCTGATAAGGAACTACAGTATGGTGTCCCCCAAGGGTCCGTCTTAGGCCCTCTTCTTTTTTCGTTATTCTTTGCTCCTCTGGAAGATGTGATTTTAGCCCATCACCTAGATTGCATGATGTATGCAGACGACACGCAGCTTTACATATCCATCGGTTCCCATCAAGATCGTTCCTCCGTGCTGACGAAGCTAGAGTTGTGTGTCAAGGACATGCTTATTTGGTGTACTACCAACGGACTTTCGTGTAATCCAGACAAGACCGAAGTCATTCATGTTTCATCACGGTTCTCTCATCGTGATCCTATGCCTGGAATCAATGTTGATGGATCAATCATCCTTCCGAAGCCAGTTGCACGCAACCTTGGCGTTGCGGTGGATTGTCATCTACAGATGACGAATCACGTAAATAATATTTGTAAGTCAGCCTTCTTCTCTATTAGGAACATTGGCAGAATACGAAAACATCTCAACCAAGAAAACTGTGAAAGGCTTGTGCACGCATTCATCACATCCAAGCTAGACTCCTGTAATAGCCTTCTCTTTGGACTACCAGACACGCAAATTGACAAGCTTCAACGAGTTCAAAATGCTGCTGCAAGGCTAATCTTAGGTGTAAAGAAGAATGATCACATAACTCCTGTTCTGCAGAGCCTTCATTGGCTACCTGTACGAGCTAGGATTGACTTTAAGACTTTACTACTCACATATAAGGCTCTTCACAATCAAGCTCCTGCATATATATCAGAACTCTTAATCGTATACCAACCTCGACGTTCTCTCAGATCTGCTTCACAAAACCTTCTCACAGTACCAACATCGAACACTAAGTCCTATGGTGATAGATCTTTTTCAGTTGCTGCTCCCAAACTCTGGAACTCCCTGCCATCACACATTAGATGTGCAGATACTCTTAGTTTATTTAAGTCCTCTCTCAAGACCCACCTTTTTCGTGAATATTTTCTTATTTTATAACATATTGTATATTGGTTAGCTTTTTAATATATTTAAGTGTAGTTTTTCATTATTGTAAAGCATTGAGACTTAGTGTAATGCTCTATATATTATTATTATTATTATTATTAAATGTAGTTTAGCCTTCTTAATTCAACATTCTCATGCAGAAACAGTTGATTTCTGCGATGGCTCCAAATTAAAATCATAACCAAGTTTCTGGGCACCATGAAACAGCCGATGCCTTGCAGTGTTACAGATCAATAACTGTCACATATATTTAATGCATTCTAGTCATTTTTTCACTCCCTTGAGGACTACTTTAATGAAGGCCCAACTCAGAACACTGTGGTAACAGTACCACAGCTAGTTGATCCCAGGGGAACTTCTCTGGGAGAGGAAAGGATTGATACAAAAATCCCCTAGATTTCCGAGGATGCTATTCTCAGCTTAAAGAAGAGAGCTGCAGAACAGCCTAGCAGGTAAAAGTGCCATTTTGCCATTTACCAAAAAGTCCTTCCAGATCACAATAATTTATTCTTCAAGTTGGTTCCCTTTATTCTTACTAGTTTGATATTTTTTTAAAGTATGTTTTCAGTTAAAAAGTTGAAAATTGTAACAAATTAAATGATTATTGAATTTTACCTATTAATTACCAAGGAAGGCATAAATTTATGGATTCCCACACTGATGAAGGAAAGCATAAATTTATGGATTCCCAGACGGCAAAGGAGAGCATAAATTTATGTGCTCCCTGAAGAAAGACCCAAATTCTTTAGTTCTTTATTCAAAAGGAGCCAAAATATAAGGCTGGTATTTTCAAAAATGCCACTTGTCAACCTTTTCCCCTAAAACGGCAAAACGGCATTTTCTCCTGCTAGCCTGTTCAGGTACAAGAGCAGATTTTGTATCAAGTTACGTACGGCAATGACTTACATGTATGGCTGCATGGTAATATAGTTAGTACAAAATGCTGTGATGCTGAAATGGCTTCCCATTGCTTTTGTCTTTCTGATCCAGTCAAATTACAGTGTTACAGTAAGTTACAGTAAGTAAACACAGACATGCCATATATTGTTGTCCCACTCAAACGAAATCCACTCTATAATGCACCACCTTAGATGTATACTTACATTGATTTTACATTTAAACCACATCATGGCTTCTGTGTCCAAGAATTCAACAGTATTAGAGAAGCATTCTCCCTAGAAAGGGAAAATGTGTTTGTAAGACATTGGTACAGTGTACATGTATGGTGTTATTTTTAAAAACAAAAAACTAAAACCTAAGGTACATGTATAATCTAATAAAATTATTACTAATAATTGAAGGAGTCCATGCAAGAACAGAGTCATTGACTTGATCAGGTTCCAAACTCTTCCTTAGAACTTGAGTAGAGAAGAGAGAATTTGAAATGTGATCAGTAGTCACTTATGCTATTCTTGCCCCTTCAATGTTACCATGCCAAATTAATTATCATGATACAATAAAATTATTGCAGCAAAATCAAATCAGACATTTAGCATTGACATAGCAATAATTGCATGTACCTCCTCTTCATATCCACCAAAAATGTAGATCCCCTGTCCAATAACACATGCCGAGTGGCCATCTCGTGCTGCCGGTGCGTGCCCTTTTGTTGGAGGCTTTGACCATGTTAGTGTTGCTGAAAATATATTTTATAAGTGTATGTAGTAGCAATTCTTCTGTAGTGCAGTTTGAAATATATTTCATAAGTATAGTACATAACAATTCTTCTATAGTGTAGTTTGAGATATATTTTATAAGTAATTAGTACATAACAATTCTTCTATAAGTGCAGTTTGAAATATATTTTATATGTACATGTATAGTATCTTATTATAGCAATTCTTCTATAGTGCAGTTTCACTTACATTTTATATATTAAGTATACAAATGTAGTAACAATTCTTCTACATGTACATTGTATAGTGCAGTTTGAAATATATTTTATAAGTATAGTAGCAATTCTTCTATAGTGCAGTTTGTAATATATTTTATAAGTATAGTAGCAAATCTTCTATGGTGCAGTTTGTAATATATTTTATAAGTATAGTAGCAATTCTTCTATGGTGCAGTTTGAAATATATTTTATAAGTATAGTAGCAATTCTGCTATAGTGCAGTTTGAAATATATTTTATAAGTATAGTAGTAATTCTTCTATAGTGCAGTTTGAAATATATTTTATAAGTATAGTAGTAATTCTTCTATAGTGCAGTTTGAAATATATTTTATAAGTATAGTAGCAATTCTTCTATGGTGCAGTTTGAAATATATTTTATAAGTATAGTAGCAATTCTTCTATGGTGCAGTTTGAAATATATTTTATAAGTATAGTAGCAATTCTTCTATGGTGCAGTTTGAAATATATTTTATAAGTATAGTAGCAATTCTTCTATGGTGCAGTTTGTAATATATTTTATAAGTATAGTAGCAATTCTTCTATGGTGCAGTTTGAAATATATTTTATAAGTATAGTAGTAATTCTTCTATGGTGCAGTTTGAAATATATTTTATAAGTATAGTAGTAATTCTTCTATAGTGCAGTTTGAAATATATTTTATAAGTATAGTAGTAATTCTTCTATAGTGCAGTTTGAAATATATTTTATAAGTATAGTAGTAATTCTTCTATGGTGCAGTTTGAAATATATTTTATAAGTATAGTAGCAATTCTTCTATGGTGCAGTTTGTAATATATTTTATAAGTATAGTAGCAATTCTTCTATGGTGCAGTTTGAAATATATTTTATAAGTATAGTAGCAATTCTTCTATGGTGCAGTTTGAAATATATTTTATAAGTATAGTAGTAATTCTTCTATAGTGCAGTTTGAAATATATTTTATAAGTATAGTAGCAATTCTTCTATAGTGCAGTTTGAAATATATTTTATAAGTATAGTAGTAATTCTTCTATAGTGCAGTTTGAAATATATTTTATAAGTATAGTAGCAATTCTTCTATAGTGCAGTTTGAAATATATTTTATAAGTATACATGTAGTAGTAATTCTTCTTATAGTGCAGTTTGAAATATATTTTATAAGTATACATGTACAATGTAGTAGCAATTCTTCTATAGTGCAGTTTGAAATATATTTTATAAGTATACATGTAGTAGCAATTCTTCTATAGTGCAGTTTGAAATATATTTTATAAGTATAGTAGCAATTCTTCTTACAGTGTATAGTGCAGTTTGAAATATATTTTATAAGTATACATGTAGTAGTAATTCTTCTTATAGTGCAGTTTGAAATATATTTTATAAGTATAGTAGCAATTCTTCTATGGTGCAGTTTGAAATATATTTTATAAGTATAGTAGTAATTCTTCTATAGTGCAGTTTGAAATATATTTTATAAGTATAGTAGCAATTCTTCTATAGTGCAGTTTGAAATATATTTTATAAGTATAGTAGTAATTCTTCTATAGTGCAGTTTGAAATATATTTTATAAGTATAGTAGCAATTCTTCTATAGTGCAGTTTGAAATATATTTTATAAGTATACATGTAGTAGTAATTCTTCTTATAGTGCAGTTTGAAATATATTTTATAAGTATACATGTACAATGTAGTAGCAATTCTTCTATAGTGCAGTTTGAAATATATTTTATAAGTATACATGTAGTAGCAATTCTTCTATAGTGCAGTTTGAAATATATTTTATAAGTATAGTAGCAATTCTTCTTACAGTGTATAGTGCAGTTTGAAATATATTTTATAAGTATACATGTAGTAGTAATTCTTCTTATAGTGCAGTTTGAAATATATTTTATAAGTATACATGTAGTAGTAATTCTTCTATAGTGCAGTTTGAAATATATTTTATAAGTATACATGTAGTAGTAATTCTTCTTATAGTGCAGTTTGAAATATATTTTATAAGTATACATGTAGTAGCAATTCTTCTATAGTGCAGTTTGAAATATATTTTATAAGTATACATGTAGTAGCAATTCTTCTATAGTGCAGTTTGAAATATATTTTATAAGTATAGTAGCAATTCTTCTTACAGTGTATAGTGCAGTTTGAAATATATTTTATAAGTATACATGTAGTAGTAATTCTTCTTATAGTGCAGTTTGAAATATATTTTATAAGTATACATGTAGTAGCAATTCTTCTATAGTGCAGTTTGAAATATATTTTATAAGTATACATGTAGTAGCAATTCTTCTATAGTGCAGTTTGAAATATATTTTATAAGTATAGTAGTAATTCTTCTATAGTGCAGTTTGAAATATATTTTATAAGTATACATGTAGTAGCAATTCTTCTATAGTGCAGTTTGAAATATATTTTATAAGTATAGTAGTAATTCTTCTATAGTGCAGTTTGAAATATATTTTATAAGTATACATGTAGTAGCAATTCTTCTATAGTGCAGTTTGAAATATATTTTATAAGTATAGTAGTAATTCTTCTATAGTGCAGTTTGAAATATATTTTATAAGTATACATGTAGTAGCAATTCTTCTATAGTGCAGTTTGAAATATATTTTATAAGTATAGTAGCAATTCTTCTTACAGTGTATAGTGCAGTTTGAAATATATTTTATAAGTATAGTAGCAATTCTTCTATAGTGCAGTTTGAAATATATTTTATAAGTATAGTAGCAATTCTTCTATAGTGCAGTTTGAAATATATTTTATAAGTATACATGTAGTAGCAATTCTTCTATAGTGCAGTTTGAAATATATTTTATAAGTATAGTAGTAATTCTTCTATAGTGCAGTTTGAAATATATTTTATAAGTATACATGTAGTAGCAATTCTTCTATAGTGCAGTTTGAAATATATTTTATAAGTATAGTAGTAATTCTTCTATAGTGCAGTTTGAAATATATTTTATAAGTATACATGTAGTAGCAATTCTTCTATAGTGCAGTTTGAAATATATTTTATAAGTATAGTAGCAATTCTTCTTACAGTGTATAGTGCAGTTTGAAATATATTTTATAAGTATAGTAGCAATTCTTCTATAGTGCAGTTTGAAATATATTTTATAAGTATAGTAGCAATTCTTCTATAGTGCAGTTTGAAATATATTTTATAAGTATACATGTAGTAGTAATTCTTCTATGGTGCAGTTTGAAATATATTTTATAAGTATACATGTAGTAGTAATTCTTCTATGGTGCAGTTTGAAATATATTTTATAAGTATACATGTAGTAGCAATTCTTCTATAGTGCAGTTTGAAATATATTTTATAAGTATAGTAGCAATTCTTCTTACAGTGTATAGTGCAGTTTGAAATATATTTTATAAGTATAGTAGCAATTCTTCTATAGTGCAGTTTGAAATATATTTTATAAGTATAGTAGCAATTCTTCTATAGTGCAGTTTGAAATATATTTTATAAGTATACATGTAGTAGTAATTCTTCTATGGTGCAGTTTGAAATATATTTTATAAGTATACATGTAGTAGTAATTCTTCTATGGTGCAGTTTGAAATATATTTTATAAGTATACATGTAGTAGTAATTCTTCTATGGTGCAGTTTGAAATATATTTTATAAGTATACATGTAGTAGTAATTCTTCTATGGTGCAGTTTGAAATATATTTTATAAGTATACATGTAGTAGTAATTCTTCTATGGTGCAGTTTGAAATATATTTTATAAGTATACATGTAGTAGTAATTCTTCTATGGTGCAGTTTGAAATATATTTTATAAGTATACATGTAGTAGTAATTCTTCTATGGTGCAGTTTGTAATATATTTTATAAGTATAGTAGCAATTCTTCTATAGTGCAGTTTGAAATATATTTTATAAGTATAGTAGCAATTCTTCTATAGTGCAGTTTGAAATATATTTTATAAGTATAGTAGCAATTCTTCTATAGTGCAGTTTGAAATATATTTTATAAGTATACATGTAGTAGTAATTCTTCTATGGTGCAGTTTGAAATATATTTTATAAGTATACATGTAGTAGTAATTCTTCTATGGTGCAGTTTGAAATATATTTTATAAGTATACATGTAGTAGTAATTCTTCTATGGTGCAGTTTGAAATATATTTTATAAGTATACATGTAGTAGTAATTCTTCTATGGTGCAGTTTGAAATATATTTTATAAGTATACATGTAGTAGTAATTCTTCTATGGTGCAGTTTGAAATATATTTTATAAGTATACATGTAGTAGTAATTCTTCTATGGTGCAGTTTGAAATATATTTTATAAGTATACATGTAGTAGTAATTCTTCTATGGTGCAGTTTGTAATATATTTTATAAGTATAGTAGCAATTCTTCTATAGTGCAGTTTGAAATATATTTTATAAGTATAGTAGCAATTCTTCTATAGTGCAGTTTGAAATATATTTTATAAGTATAGTAGCAATTCTTCTATAGTGCAGTTTGAAATATATTTTATAAGTATAGTAGCAATTCTTCTTACAGTGTATAGTGCAGTTTGCAATATATTTTATAAGTATTGGTGGTTTTCATCGTCACGACCCTCAATCACAAAATTGGTTTGCATTGATAAAATCAAATACCAGTATAACATTTTTGTCCTTGTGGAACTAACAAAAATACACTTGCAGTATAAACCAAATTTTAGAACATTAGATTATTTCCTAACAGTACTTTGTATGCGGCCACCATCTTGGTGTCCCTGCATAATTGGCGGTTATAAAATGGAAATACAAATAAAGCTTAATTTCCCATCAAAATCATTGGGTTTCACTTCAAAACTCTTTGAATGCAACTTTTGATGATTTATTGGGCTAAAAAAAAGAAATTGATGCAATTACATGGAATTTTATACTTTCCAGAAAACACACTAGGTCGTTCTGTCATAAAACAGAAGAACGGAAATCTTCTTTTTGATGAATAGGACCTCAAATCTGGAATGCATTCCTTTCTTCTGTAAAATTGCTAACAAAACGATTTAAGTGAAAAAGAAAAACCATACTTTTTGATATTTGCACATGAAGATGATTATATTGAAGTCTCTCAAATATTGTCCAATATCTGTTAAAATTAGATACAGCTCATTATACTTTATTTATGTCCCTTATTATCATGAATTATTAGCATAAATAAAATGTTATTCTCCTCAGATTGATAACTATAAACACTGTCACTCATCTTGTACACAAACTGACTATTATTATTTAAGTGACGACTACAAATTTCTATGCAGATAAGCTTCTGTTAGTAAGTTTTTCTTCTTATTTAATTAATGAATTATCGTTCACCTGCCCCCACCTCAAATAGTTTTGTTTTGCTAATTTGCGGGTTGGCAAGTATCTTAATTCTTTGTAAGTGTTTAATTTCATAATAAATTGTTGTAGTTGTTACATAAATGTGGTCAGAGGAAGGGATGGTTCTACAGATGGAAATGGTGTAAACCATCTAAACTACATGTACAGTTCTCAAGTACTGTCAGTAAGTGGTGGTAAGCTGTCTGTCGGTAAGCTGTCTGTCAGTAAGCTATCAGTAAGCTGTCAGTACTGTAAGTGCATGGTTGGTAAGTGGTTGGCCAACAACATACATGTACATGTATTTACAGTGCAATTAACTTGTTCACTTTAGCGTTCTTCTATAGTGCAGTTGAAATATATTTATAAGGACATGCATAGTCAGGGTTCAAAGAAACCACTCATCTGCTAAACCTGCACTTGTCCATGATGCAAGTGGAGTCATGATCGATACCCCTTTAAAATACTGCATGCAAGATTTCCAAAGGGTAATTTTTTTAAATAAAAAAAATTAGTATTTGGACAATATAATAAATCGAAGCTAGAACTTTAACTCATTTCACAGTACAAGAGGTTGCCATCTTGCTGCTGGGACCGGAGTCGTATGGCAGAACGATATGAAATCTGATTGCTTTAGACAACCAATAACATAGGTAATCGTGCTGTTTCCATGGTGGAAGAGTAGCAGAAATGTTTTCTTATCAATTGAAATGAATGAGAACATTAGTTAGTGATTGGCACCAACTGTACTATAGCCACCCATTTTATAACTATCACTTATAAGTACCATATTTCCTCACATATACAGTATTAAGCCACACCTTTCTTGATCTTTCAGATTTTGAAAGAAACAAAAAACTGCCTCAAAGTTAGGGGGTGCGGCTCATACATGAGCGTTTTCAAAAAAAAATTATGACCGTAAACAAAGCCATATGAACCTTACTGTCAACAGAAACAGCACATTCACAAAGCACCAGTCTCGGTGAGATTTTCTACTTATGCTCTTAACCTTCGCTTTCCAAAGAAAATTATAGCTGTCCTCTTCTACATGTATGCTAATTTCTCAAATGGTTCCTAGTGTTGTTAAAGCCCATAATTACTGGTCTTGGAATCCCTCTAATTTTCAAATTTAAAGTATTGTTGTCATAGACAGCTAGATAAGCTTGCCCCAATAAATTTATTGTCAGTTGTCCACTACTTGGATTTACATGTACATGTACATGTAGTTGTCCCTCAAACACTACAATTTGGGGCCAGATGTTGAGTCACTTATCACGATGCATCGATTGGATGGTTTACTGTATTGCTTATTTAAAAGTACATGTGATTATTGTATATTGTTTATTCTCGCGTGGAAGATTAATGAAGCTGATTATAAGCCTCTAGCAAGATATCATGCTGTGACTCGACCAAGATTTGATTCCACACACTCCCTACTACATGTACAATAATTCATATGTTATCTGGCGCACTCAATGCTCAACTCACATGATTATTTTTATGGAGGGAGGAAAACCAATGAGAACTCGGAGAAAAACCTGTGGAGCACATATACGTACATGCTAAAGAACAAAAGGCTGATTTTGCCAGCAAGAACTGAATATTCCCTGCATTCTAAACTTTCGAACTAAATTATGTCAGTTATTATGTGTGTTTATTACTTTTCATTTGCCTCTGGATGCTAAGTGATTTATGATTTATTCTGACTGTTTTACTACTGGATGGATGGAGAACCTCAACAAGTTTAAAGCCCCTCTATGGAGGTCTCTGAGGGCCTATAATTATCCTATGATTATCAGAAGATGTGAAGGTCTAACCTGCATTTGCAGTTCGATCACAAAGGCACCACCTTCTACTCAGTTATTTTAAGACCCTGAGTATTGGTCCGACTGGGGTTTGAACTCACAACCTCCCACACGACAGACCGGAGCTCAACCAATGAGCTAAGCAGGAGGTGGTCAATCAATATATTGTCTCAGGCAAGTGGACACTGTGTTTGCTGGGTGCAGTGCAGCTTACACATGAGGTGTGGCTTATACATGTATGTGAGGAAATACGGTATAATAAGTATGTGTAGCAATTAATATTCTTCTATTGTCAGTGTCAGTTTGAAATAAAGATGATAATAATAATAAACTTTTTCTATGTGTTGAGTGAATTTAGCATAATTGGGGACACAAAACATAAGTATAAAATAAATAATACACCCAATTACAGGAATGCCACCAAGACAGAGGCAAGTTGTATTGAAACCATGCAGACAAGCCAAATACATGCCAGCCAGGAGGAAATCACTGTAGTACAGACATAGAATATAAAAGCTTCCGAAATCTTCTGATCTTAGCCCTATAGCTAAGCCCCGTATGATAATGCTCCCAAAATGAGATGTAAATAAATCATTAAAAAGATAAAATTAATATACAATATACATGTATTTTAAATATTAAAAATCTACATGTATAAATAGAATGATGTATAAAACCTTATAAGATAAAACAAATTCGCATACATTTCTACATGTACATGTACATTGTAACATAACTACATGCACATGAATTGTATTCTATTCTGCATAATTTTATTTAATCAAACTAGACTAAATCAATCTAGAGAAGAGTAAGTTCCAAAGAGAACAGTAAATTCCAAAGTAATATATGTAATACACTTTTGGTGTAAATCAGTAATACAAATATTACATGTACAGTATATTACTCAGAGCTAGGTTTAGCTTCATTATATTTTTATCAGAATCTAACTGACTGGCCCGGCATGCAGTTATGAGTTCTACATTAGGCTAGACTACATTATTCTAATTGATGTGCCAGTATGTACTTACTTGTATCAAAGCAGAAGAGTGTGTTACATGCACCATAATTGTCATTTCTTCCTCCGAAGACGTACACCATGTCCGAGACGGCTGATGCACTGTGACCATATCTCATATATGGAACACAGTCATAGCTTGTGTGCTCACATGGTGGAGTCTGCAGCTTTGTCCATCGACAGGAGACTATAGAAAAATATATGTATAAATTGCTTTATAATCACCTGAAGGGATGAGTGTAAGAACAGCATAAGTGACTGGTGATGACATGAACAAATTATAATTATAGGCTTCCCTTAGCCATTTTGTGCAATATATGATAAATCAATTTGGAGGGCACGAACATAATTTTATTTTGTATCGAAGTCAGGCATAATTGCCAAAATTAGGTGACAATTTTTATGCCGTTAAAAATATGCTAATCACATGCGTGATGTCACTTGGTCCTACATTTATATTCACAAAAGTAAAAATATGGCTGACTGCAAGGATTCTATTAGAAAAATTATGGCCATCGTCAAGGTTTCTCAAACTAAGATATATTTAAATTGAAAACTGGCCAAAAAAATAGTGCACTTATTTTGTAGTATTTATGGAGACAAATATAAATGTGCAGACCCTGTGACGTCACACATGTGATTAGCACATCTTTAACAGCATAAAAATTGTTACCTGATTTTGACAATTTCGCCTGACTTCGATACAAAAAGAAAAATAAGTTTGCACTCTCCAAATTGATTTTTAATTGCACAAAATGACTAATAGAAGCCTAGAATCTAATAAAATAAAATGAAAACAGGATCAAATTTTTCATTTCATTGGCGCTTTAAGGCATACCGTATTTATATAATTTCAAAACGTTGTTCTTTTCTTTCCTTTGTGGAAAAATAGTAACAAAAATATACTTTACTTTACATTTCAGTTCGCACGAAGGTTTGTGTGAAAAGTAGCCTGTATCACTTCTGCTGAAAATTAGCTCTGTCACAGGAATAAAGACATAAAGACTCAAGATTAGGCCTCCAAAAAATAAATACTTCCTGTCATCATATTGAAAAAAAATTCAACACAAAAAAATACAGTACATTGTAACTCTACATTACAAATATGCAAAAATATTGCAACATATATGTGAAAATTTGAAGGAATGTGTGCAACAAGTGACCCCTGATCACATTCTAAATTCTCCTTCAAATTCTTTGTTTCCCAAGGAAGAATTTAGAACATGATCAGGAATCATTTATGTTCTTGTTGTACACCGGGTCCTTCATTTGATTGTAGTGGCACATTAACAACTGCAACGACGAAGATGAAGGCAGCAACAATATATACACCCGATCAAAAAAAAGATGACACTCCAGATTATATATATATATCCCCATGTGTGTGTTTGTTTTTCCTGAGAAAGCAATACCATAGGGATAGGTACGACAACAATGCGCAAACAATCGCTTTGTTTAGTGCCTAAATGCCTAACAATTTTTCTTAGCGCCAGTGGGACTTGAAATCAACAACTGTTCAAACGTTAGAAACAAAGGAAAGTTTAAGTGTTTATAGTGCAGCATTTATTTTCATTGTTTTCTTTTCTTTTGGGGTTTAAACACCTATATAAGAAATAATGCTGTGGTTGCGAAATGTTTAGGTCCCTGGCTATGTGTCTAGTTGGGGACGAATCGATACAATATAAAAGATAATTTTGGCTTTCAAACTAATATTTCAAAATCAAACAAGTGTTGTTCGAATTGCCCTTACTTTCCCGAGAAGTTTTCTTTTTATTGTAGCAAAATCGGTTAAATAAACCTGCATGAGATATAAATTGAAAATCACAAAATGGTAGAATGTAATTTCGTTTCTTAATTGGGACGCTTGAAAATTCTCAATACTCTGTATTAATTACTAACAATTTTGCCTCTTATATCCGTTATATTAAGAAATCACTAAAATAAACTGCTCAGAATCGCAGATATGATAGATCTGTGAAACAAAAATATGTTGCTTACTTCAAACTTTAAAAACAAAACCTTTGGGTGGCATGACCAACGTAAACAAAAAGCGGCCGCAATTCTTGTCAGATGAAGAAATAATCGTCCGAAAGAATGAAAAATCCGCGCGTGTTATCGGCCAAAAGACACCTGTTTAATAACTAAGGAAGCAGTCTAAAACAGTTTCCTCGGTAAAGCATGCGACTGAGACATTTATTTTGAGTTAAAGTTTTGATAGCGAAATTTCTGGCACCTTTGTTCACTGGAATTAACTACCGAAGTAGCCTATTTTAGCTACTTAACCCAAAACATTACGTAGTTTTGCTTGAATTAAATTTTGCTCAGACCGGTGAGCGATGATCGATTTCACTTCAGCCTCTAGTTCTACAATTCAGTACTTTGTTAAAGAGAACTGATCCAACATTATGTTCAGATGAGAAAAAAATCATGTTGCTTTTGTAACAGTGGTATCGGCGGAAACTCTCGGATATAAGACATCCACAAGAACATATTTTTGGAGAAAAAATAAATATATTTGGATGTTAATATCTCGATCACGTTCTATCCAACTGAAGCGAAGGAAGGCAAACATTTCAACATGACCTTTAAAAAAATTATAGAAATTTCGATACACAACCGCGCGTGCTCTACTGAATAAACTACTGTAGAAATTTATTTTGATTATCAAACAGTAATGTTTCGAAGTCTGCTAATATTTTTTGGACTCATAAGATGAGCAATTTTTTTTTTATCAGCACGGTAATTCCTGCACTTGACGAGATTGGCGGCCGCGTTTTATGCTTTTCAAGCATTCCGAGCACGTGACTATATAAACCCCCTAATGATTTGGCATCGCAATTCTTTTCTAAAAAACATTCTTAAGGCAAAGTTTTTCTAAGCGAACTGGTACTTCATTAAATTTGTTTAAAGCCCCAAGAGAAGATCAAACAATGTGAAAAAATGCTGCGCTATAAAAACTTTAACTTTCCTTTATTTCTAATGTTTGTAAACTTCAAAGAAACCGATTGTGAGGTATTTAGGCACTAAACGAAGCGATTGTTTGCGCATTGTACTCGTACCAATCCCTATGGTATTGCTTTCCCAGGTAACAACAAAGACACATAATTTTATGGGGATATAATTATATATTCTGGAGTGTCATCTTTTTTTTGATCGGGTGTATATATATATATATATAGGCAAGCCTATGAGTGAAGCTCCCAATAATAAAATACATGTACGAAGATATGCATGTGCA
Organism: Actinernus sp. WN-2022; assembly: GCA_030867875.1. Lineage (NCBI taxonomy): Eukaryota > Metazoa > Cnidaria > Anthozoa > Actiniaria > Actinernidae > Actinernus > Actinernus sp. WN-2022. The sequence continues at coordinate 127,206,114 of JAOWCC010000577.1, forward strand.
TATATATGTAATGCAAATTAATTTACAAAAATAAATAGTGCATGTGCAGTTGAGTTACATGTGCATATGTCACGGGAAATGTAATGCCTGCATGCAGACGTAATTACGAAAATAAATTCTGCACATGCAGATCAGTTGCATGCACATACATGATTGTATGTAACGGAAAAGGTGATGGCATACAACAGAAAGAACATGACATGTATGCACGCATGCGGAGATGTAGCAGAAATTAAAGTTGGAATTGAATATTTTACACATTACGGCAAAAACATTACACTGATCATTGAGATAATTAATAGAAAATCACAAATTTCCATAAACAGAGGATTGAATGTAAAGAACAGGATAGAGTTAAGCAGCCAAACAAAATCATGCACCTGATTTAGGACTCAAGAACCTCGCATGTTCTGTGTGCTGGTGCACGGTGCACAATGTACATGTATGGTGCTCAGCCCACGTGGGAGCTCCGCTATTAATACTGGTAATGTACTTTTCATACATCCATGGGTGTAAATATACTGATGAGATTATGTTCAAACTAAACATACACATGTAAGAATTTCAGCTACATTTGTAGTTAAGACTTTTCCAGACCTTCAGAGGTTAGATAAATTATAGTAAATACAAAATACAGACTAACGCCATTGGTAGGAGGCCCGTATGCCAACTCATATTTTCTATTCATACAGGATTCTTCTGCATGAGCTCCAATTAGGTATCAAGAGGAAAATTTGTCACATTCTGAGCATGGATGGTCTGCTTAGCATTACATGCAGAAGCTTGCTACGTTATGGGTTTGAGTCCCAGTAGGACCTGCATATTTGTCTCTTATTGTTTACTGTCTCTTCTTGTTTAATTAGGAATAATAATTATTACATTGTTGAAACAGATTTCGAACTCAAACTTCTTTCAATCCTCAACAATGCTGCAAAGCCTGTTCCAATGATGTCATCCAGCATGACGTCATATTTTAAACACTTGCCACTATTTTGATAAGGTTGAAATTAAAAAATTGAAAACGATACGATTTACCCCACATTTAGCCTAAAGTACGGTATTTCATAAGTTGACTTAATTTAAACAAAATTAGCAAAAATTTCAACCAACAGGTAATTCCATATATGTTTAACTGTAAGTCTGGTTCAGGGGAGATACTTGAAATTTACTTCTAAAACTCATTAATAGTCAATGATGAGGCAGTGACAACCAATCATGTGAGCCAATAAGCATCACATGATGGGCATATGGATACCCACACCGCGGCAAAACGGTATGCTCCGCTGGCCAAAAGAACGAAGGCTCTGCTATCAAATACAAATTACAGAGGGTTTCAACTTTTTTAGTAAATAATTTTATAACTTAGTAAACTCACAGTGAATTACAAATTAAGAAAACTTCAACCTGTTAAAGTCTTAGGCTTAGCTTTTAAGTAGTTTTCTTATTTTTTGACAAAACAGTTCACAAATGAATGCTTTTAAGCAGAAATTTTAAAATCACGGGTATGTGCCTGTTGTTTCATTTCCGTTTTCGCGGGAAACTGGGGGCGGCCGCGCGCCGACAAGAAATAGCAAATACGCATGCGCATAACGTTTTGCCGCGGTGTGATGTATACCAATACAACACTGATGAATAAAACATCAGTGTCTATGAGATATAGACAATGGTATTTCATCCGGGCCACAGTGTCTATAAATCAGATATAAAACTACCAGTAATGTTTTTATTCATTAGTTCTACAGTGTATATCCGATTTATAGACACTGTGGCCCAGATGAAACACCATTGTCTATTTCTCATGTAGACACTGATGTTTTATCAGTGTCTGTAAACACACAGACCTTCCAAGCCAGTCGGGTATGCAATGACTAGACCTGGGAATGAAATAAATATATTTCTGAGCACCGAACTCATAACCCATGGCTGTTACACCATTATGGGACGTGAATTTTGGGGCAGTCGTTCAACAGCGCAGGTCATAACATGACATACATGTACAAAGCCTAATAGCAGCTATACAATTTTGTTCACACCACTGACAACATCCAACACTAACAAACAAAGCTGCTGCTGCATGATTGCTGAGCAATTCATATTCAAATCCATTTCACAATCAAATATCCGTTTTATTCCTTTGAGATTCTGTGTTTGTCTTAAAATGCATAATTTTGTTCCACTGAGCGCTTTTTTGAAAGCGAACCTGAGATGTTCTTTTAAAATCTTAAAACAGTATTTCAGAACATTGTCTTTGGAAATGTTTCAGGTTTTAGAAGTCAGTTAAAAAACTTGCATATCATGTTTTATCACGTTATAGAAACTCTCAGGCTGTGCCCTCGAGTTTGTATCACATGATAAAACACTCCACTTTTTAACTATTACTTCAAAAACACATGAATAATTAATGAAGCAAAATCAAAGGAAATCAATGACTGTGAAGGCATTTTATATCTGATAAAATTTCATCCTAATTTACATAAACTTTTAGCTTGGATTTTCTCAGCCAAATAAGTCGTATCGCCAAAATAACTGGAAAAAAGGTCTCTTTACATGTGAATGTTTTTGAAGTCATTTAAACTCGCAGCTAATTTTGGGCTTTTATCAGTGAATTTCTAATTATTTTCTTTATGTCATTCCCTTGATAATGTGCATCTTTCTTTCATTGCATTCTTAAGCGTTTTTGAAGCTGTTCAAAACACTCACACCACGTGTTTTATCAAGTCTCAAAATTCTCCGGCTTCACTTTTGAATTCTTAAACTCTGCTGTTCATGTTTTAAACTATACTTAAAGTGCCTCTCAACCCCACAATGTTTTTTTGTAAAGAGGTAATTTTTAGTAATTCTGCAAAAAAATGTTTTTTTTTGCGTGAATCCTTGATTTCTTATAAGCATTTAAAGACAGCAAAATCCTGTATGCAGTGGCACAGGTCCTAATTATGATAATTTAAAAAGCCACAGGGAGTTATGGATCTCATGACATAAATGAAGGAAAAGCATCTGTTTCACCTTACATTTTGTACATGTAGAGTGACATCATTGAATGGTATAACAAATTTGCTAATTAATCATTTGTACCGAGCACAAAAGTAATGGCAAGCATACAGTGATACCCACTACGGCTTGCTCCGACTTTTGAACACTTTACTTCATTCATTCATGAAAACCTTTCAGGTACATTTATTTGTAAACCACGAATAATACTTACAAACATGTGTAAGTATTAAAACTATCGGATGGCTGGTGGACATGCATAAAACTAGCCTGAGAAAACAGCCGACTCATATCGCCCGAGTCAGCTGTTTTCAGTCAGGCTAGCATAAACCAGAAGTCAAAATTGCAGCATACATGTAGCAACGGTGTTGCATAGCAACGGAATATGTCAATGGGCCCTTAAATAAGGTGAAACTACATGTACATGTATGTTTAAACAAGCGTTTTCACCCTTATCTGGGCCCTATGCATGATGACCCAATGCAATATGGGACCTCAAATACAAAGTCTCCAAAAATCAGTTAGTAATTCCTATATGTACACAACCCGACCATCAATGTGGGACCCAATATTATTTCTCTGTGATGCACAATATAACATACTTACATTGTATACAAGTAATTTCATCAAACTTTCTAAAATTATTATATTCTAATTTATAAACATTTAGAAGCCATTTATAAAATTTGTGTCCATGTTATAATATCCGATCTAAAGATATGATACCTGTGGCTGGGATGCTTATTTTTACCACAATTGCCGGTAATCTTGCGATCTGACAGGTTGATGTGCAGTGGTAAATGAGAGTCCAGACAACGGTGCTGATGCAAGCAAGTTATAGACAATGCTGGCTCTTTCAAAGCTGTAACACTTTGTAACAAAACTTCCTTGTACGTTTTCTAATATTGTTGTAAAAAACAAATTTTGTCTGGTTTTTCGTGGTGTGGACTCTTATTTACCACGATTTACGTCATCACATGGTCAAAAATTGTTGTGGACTCACTCGGCTGTGCCTTGTGAGTCCACAACAAATTTTGACCATGTGATGACGTAAATCGTGGTAAATAGGAGTCCACACCACGGAAAACCAGAGGAAATTTGCTAAATGTCGATATAACATGGCCACTCGTTTTATAAATATCACAGATATAATTATTATAATAAGTAAAAAGTAATATTGGTATTACATGCTGTTAGCACCTGGTAATAATAGTTCTATTTTGTGGTTTTCTTGTGGCGAGTTGTTGAAGAAATGTCTAAATGCATATTAAATAGGTGATGTGAGGCTTACAAAATAAACACTGTATTGCTGTCTTGAGTATGTAAAATTAAAAATTAAAAAAATATGTATAAATAAAAACAGACTATGAAAATGGTTTTTATTCATATCCTTTGAGGATTTTAAAAATATATAATTATGGCAGGAAATGCAATCTTTTTCAGAAAGAAAGCGAAATGTAAAAATGCACGTCCCTGGCAAAATCAAATCACAAATTATACATGCAGAGTTTTTGTCCTCACTGCAAATAAATTTTCAAGGTTTGAAAATAAGAACCTGGGGGCCTTGTCTTAAATTGTGACCTAATTTATGAAAACAAGCTAGATCTTGGACCAAAGGACTCTCCTCAGGTACATATTATTGCAATCTAAATTGTAAGAAACATTATTTTGCAATTAAAAATACATATAATAATCCCAAGTGTTTGTACAAGAAAAGTTAATTGACACTTGTACACTGCCGTTTTTGTATCTTCGAGTTCTAAATAAATGTTCCTTATGAGCACACGCAATTCTAAAAGCAACAAGGCCTTCTGGCTGTTTTTACCACATAAATGTCGACGGCAGGGAAATTTGAAAATGACGAAAGTACATACAACAATTACCTGTTTGTGGTTTTTGTAAAAATAGAAACACTGCAAAATTTGTATTGAAATTTCTCCTCAGCATTCACAAAACAATTTCATCATATCTCAAGCCCTTCTAAAAACGATAAGGAGTAGGTTTGAGAAAGGAAATTGAAAAAAAAAACATGTACACCGTTTCGGCAGAATGTATCAATTTGCATTTTGGCTTGCAAATATAATATTTCTACAACTCGATTTGAATAATAATATTTGATGGCTTCGCTTGAAAACGCAGTTTGCCAAGGGAATATGCAGGATTTTATGGAAGATCTAGCCTCAACAGAAATATTCAAGTATGAATGAAGAATTATATATATGAAGCAGATGCTGATATCATGCATACGGTGTGTGATATAAACGGTTTCATTATAAACCTTGGGCTTGGGTGGTGCGAAGTTTTATAGTTTAGCAATTAAGCCCAAACAAACTGTTACGCGTAGCCCCGCACGACAACAGATTGTTCTTATCCTGGTAAAAAGAGCTGTTGAATAGAAATTGAAATACGCTTACCAATGTCAAAAACATGTACATCGAGCTTGGCTATGCTGAAGTATTCGTCCCCAGTGCAGTAACCTCCAAAGCTGAAGATGAACCGTTCCCTCACTGATACAGCGGCATGGTTCACTCTTCTTGGTCCTCCGTCCACATGCTGAACCCAGCGTAATGCCATCACGGTCACTTATGTAACTTCATAAAGTCATGCTTTTGAAAGGCAAGCTAAACAATAATTAAAATTAGAACAAATTTGAGCAAAAGTTCTCGAAGGTTTCACTCAACCAGTTCGCTGCTTGCCTTTGATGTGAGCCCACAGTACGGTCAGTGGTGTCTTCTTTCGTGTCCAGAGCCTTCAGACTTGGTCAGCGGGTAACCTACTATATGGGTAGGTACTTCGTGTAACGTACCACATATAGTATTGGGGAGGGGTGGTGGACAAATAAACTTCGAATCCTTTTACTACGTGGTACCACTTCTAAGGGTGCGTTCGATTGACCGTATTCCGGAATAAGAATACACAGAATGATCACTACAAATTGCTCTTATATCGGGAATTTTTAGTCTGTGGAATACGAAATGTATCCTGAATATCACATTTCAGCAAACGATAGTAACTTTAATTACAGTGCAAAATGTGCCTGATCCAGTGATTTCTAGCTAGAGATTATTCCATCTATACGGTCAATCGAACGCGCCCTTAGTTTCGATCACTGGTTTTCGATTCTACGCGTTTTAGAGTGAGCTTTGGCGATCGATATGGTTTTCGATGATCAGGTAGAATAAACTGCGTATATTGAAATAATTGAAAAAAGAAAAAAAGAAAAGAAAAAGTGCATTATCAATCAACTTGTTAAAGCACTACAGAAGAATTTATTAACTCTACGAATTCATTTTTTTTTTCAGCCTTATATTCTTCAACCACTAGAACTGAACAGATCACTCTGCTACTTTTAATAAATGATACTAACATATTAGCGGCAATATTATTATGACCTCACTGATCATCTTTCTAGATACAATGATACAAACTTTATTGTTCACTCCCCAAAGAGGCTTTTCGGTGTACAAGAAAAGATACTTATAATTAGGCATATAAATTAAACTAACTAACAATAATAATAGACGTAATTAAAAAGATCTGAAATATTACGATGTATGCATGGTTATAAATCAGAGGTTATTGACCAAGCGTGAGGTCCGGATGGGGGATATTGGTCGAGTTCTTTTTTGTGTGTGTATCGGACCGAACAAGCTTGGTCATGTTTGAAATGTTTTATTATATGGATTTTGCTGAACAAAGCTGTGCTTCAGTTCTTGTTTTTCCCCAGCAATACATGTACCACTGCAATGGTTTCTTTCGCAAGTAGCATTGTGTCTGATTGGTCAGCTCAATTAAAGGTCATTTCTGGTTGGCTGAGGGTAAGTTTGAAACCATTTCAATGTTACGTAGATTTGGTGTAAGAAAGTGAAATTCAGTTACGAGAGTTCACCTCGATTTATCCGAAAAAACAGCAAAGAAAATCCGGCTAAATGTGTACCAAAGCTCTTCAACTCGTCAAATGTAATACTAGGTATTGTTTACTGAGGGGCTGAATGGGGGGGTACCAATATCAGTTAACAGCTAATTTTTTTGCTATTTATCAGTTATCAGTTAAATTTTGCTGTTATCAGTTAAGTTATATAAAAAGACTACCCTAACCTGATTTGAATACATATTTGCTGGTATGAAATGAATAATAACCGCTAATTCAACATCAAACACTACATTTTGTCTATTCAATAGATTTTTCTAGTATCAGATAACTCTGATGTGTCATGTTTAATATTTGACTATTATCAACTGGATCAAATCTGTCGAAAACCATCCGAAAAGCCAATAATAGCATGTGACGTTACGTCATTTTAATAAAAAATAATGAAATATCAGGTAACAGCTATCTCACAAATATCAGCTAACAGCTAAAAAAAGGTAAAATTCTCGGTTAACAGTAATATTTTTGCCCATTTCTCAGTTATCAGTTAACCCCATTCAGCCCCTCTTTACTTGTCATCGTCATCGCTTTAGACAATCTGGCGTCATTTCTTGTGAAGATCTTCAACATTTTGCGAAACATGGTTTTGGTCCCGTGTTGACTTGAATGCTAAACTGATGGTTTCAAATATTTAGCGTAATTTATTCACAAAAGTAAAAATACGGCAAAGCTTCTATTTGAAAAAATATGCCCAACGTCCAGGTTTCTCCTAGCCTGAATTTCAGCCGTCTTAACGAACCAGAGGAGACGGCTGAAATTCAGGCTAGGTTTCTCCAAGTAAGACATATTTAGAAAGAAAATTGGGCAAAAATACATTGATATTGTAGTATTTATGGAAACGAATATAACTGCGCAGACCAAGTGACGTCACACATGTATGGTGGCCGATGACTGCCATTGCAATTTTTAAAAGAAAATGAAATAAAACTAAAATGAAAATGAAATAAAAGTAAAAACAAATCCAAAAGTAAAAACAAATCCAAAAGTAAAATCAAATTCAAAGTAAAAGTGAAATAAAAGTAAGAAAAAAGTAAATGCAAAACAAAAGTAGCTTTCAATTTTTTTAAATTCGAAAGCGAACTCAAAGTAAAATGAAAAAAAAGATGCACGGCCTATGGCTGCCACAGTATCCCAAGAAGCTTTGCGAGAAATAACGTGTACGCGCGGGGCATGGTGACCAATGTTACACGAGTTACCTTGTCAATATGGCTGCCACTTGGGAAGAATTTCAAAGCGACCAAGAAAGATAAACGAACAAACAAGAACAATGTCCCTGCTACTGATATTCTCAAGAAAGTAGAAATAGTTATTCAAAGATTGAACTCGGAGGTATCAGGACTCTCGTGTGGGTCCTAGAGAGTTCGTATCTTATGCACTAGTCAATTGAAACTCCGGCTCCCCGACCCCCGGGACATAGCGGGGACTGTAACATTTATACAGTGTTACATTTTGATCTTTTCCCCGCCCATCGGGGACAGTTGACTGTTACAATACCCGGCGCCCCTATGGTCCCGGCATGTGCTTCAGAATTTTCATTTGGGAGTAAGCATTGAAACATTGAATATACATAAGCTTAAATCTGTTGTTCCATTATTTCAAAAAAATTCATTGTCTGTAGCACATCACTAGCGGATCCAGGGGAGGGGTTTCGGGGGTTGCAACACCCACTTGATTCCTGTGAATCACTGTAAATTCATTTTTAAAATCTCTAGATTAAAACAAAATCCTTTTGCAAACCCCCCTTTCACAAAATCCTGGACCGCCCGGCCCCTGTACATTTTCTATTACTATACATGTTTTCCGCACTTTTACAGTCTCCACCATTGTCTTGTTTATCAGAAACCGTTGTCTGTCAACAAAAAAAAACACAATGCGACAAAGGAATATAAAGGAAATGTCATGCAGCTACGTTTAAATATATTTTTAAAATCTGATATTTTGCCGTGACGCGCAAATACATGTAACAAAGAGTGTGTAATGATAAACACTTCCTGATCTACTGCTCGTGACTTAACTCAGTATAAACACCCAGGACTTGTTTAAATTAACTACGATTTTTGCGTGTCCCTAGCTCCCGCCATGTTTGATACACGTTGTTGATGCTCGGGCCCAGTCCCGCTCTGTCGTTACAACCACCGCTAAAATCCCCGCCAATTTTGCAAATCGTTACTTTCCCCGTTCCACCGGGAAAACGCAGCGTTAAATGTGCGTTATTCCACGGCCATGTCCCCGTTAATGCCCCGCTATGTCGCGGGGGTCGGGGGCCCGGGGTTTCAATTGACTAGTACATTACGAGTACGAGGAGATGGAGCTTTATACCGGGTTTATAGCAACGTAAAGGAGGCCTGTAAGACTTAAGCATTTCACATCGATAATAGGGGAGAGAACGATCTGCGGCGTCCTTGCCGGATAACAAGGGCCGTCATGCACTTCATTAGATGAGATTCCAGATCTTAGGGTGGTCCATATTCGTTTATAGAGCTACAAGGTCAGGATGTGGAGACCATAATAAATAAAGACCGATCACCGATAATACCGCCCAAAGAAAGTATGCGAAGACGAAATATGTCCATTATTTGCCGTCCATGAAGGTATTGAGCCCAAGCAAAGCCTATCCTAAAAGTTTATTGGTGTTTAGAAATGTTGAAACTGGGAAAAATCATGAAAACCACAGGCAGCCCAAGCTCTAAATATCTAGCTAATACGTTTATATTTTTTCAACGATCTAGAAATACGGCGCTTTCTCAGTGTAAGCATATTAATAATTCATTTTGTCGAATTTTCATACAAACCTTCTAAAACCTAACCCCAAAATTTGAAAAAACCCTAACCATTTAAAATCCCAAATCATTAATAGAACGAGTCTAAATACACCTGAACTTAATGGAGAATTTAGCGATGTTTTCAAGTGTTTTCAAGTGCACTTTTGCTTTAACAATTTCAGGACATGCTTACACTGAGAAACCCCCAGAAATACGAAATAATTATGAATAAAATGCCTTACCTTGCTTCTTTAATGTATTACTTGCTGTCTGTGTGGTAACAGAGGAAATGAAAACTCGCTTCATATCAACCCTGTTACTACAGAGACAGCAACTAATACACTATGGAAGCAAGATAAGGCATTTCATTCAAAATCCTTTCGTATTTCTAGCTCGTTGAAATTCCCATACAAACGCTATTCGTATTAGCTAGATATTTAGAGCTTGGGCTGCCTGTGGTTTTCATGTCTCGGTAGCATTTAAATTTATGACTTTGCCCAGTTTCGTCTGAGTGAGGCGTGGTATTGCAGAATATACAGTATATATGATATAGGTATATAGTGTTTATATATTAATAATATACATCAAAAAAATGCTCAATTCTGATTGGTTGAGGGCAGTGCAATTTCAAGGAAACACAGTGCAGAAAAAAGGAAACAGTGCCGAAAAAAGGAAATACGATGCATTTTTTTTTGGGAAAGTAATGAAACATTTCCTTTCGACTTCTGAGAAAACTCGAACAATTTGAATGAATTTGAAAGTGTGAACTATTATGGTTTGTTGACTGAATAAATTACTTTGTCACATGACTTGTCAACTTCACTTCCGGCTGATAATTTTTTTCATGTATATTATTAATAAGTAATACGGTTTTCTCGTGCAATTTGAGATTAATTTTCAATCAACCGAGGCTATTTGATGGTTGGTCCTAACCGGAAGGACTTGGAAATGGGCGACAAATTGTTCGATTTCTCCAGAATGTGGTATCGCTGGATCTTAAAATTCGGGTTGGAATGAGTTCATTTATCATTCTATGGCCTACCGTAGTTTCGAGTTATTTGGAGTGAGCGAAGTGTGATTTTCGTGGCAAAGGTTACAGGTTATGCATCGTAGTTTGTCGTTTGTTTCCAGCCTTTTCCTTTTATTAAGAGGCGAGGGAAAGAGGTTCGAAAAAACCTGACAGCGGAAACGACCCTAGAAGAGCTCAGAGGTATGAATAACCACAACTGAAACATTGTAGGGTGAAGTCGTGTATTTATTTGTCTAACATACGTGTTTTGGAAGGATTTATAATATGAAATATTCAAGCGATATTTGTAAGAGTATAAATACACAAATCATGAGATTGGGCTGCCTGTGGTTGAACGACAGGCAGCCTGTGGTTGAACGTGGCTTTTCTTCGGAAGCAGTGACGAACGAGTGCCGAAGGAATCCAACACCTCCGTGTTTTTTCGAGGAGATTCGGAGAACGAAGTCATTGTGCTCAATCGACCCATCGCTGAACGGTGAAATATGCAGAACAGAAGGTAAATCAGCCATTAAAAGAGCGTAATGGGAATGGACAGTTTTACTTTTCATCGAATCGTCAAATACAGTAGCGGAAAGGCCACTATAACACACCACTACAACATTTCGTCCAAGGCTTTTCAGACGCGTTACGATTTCGTTTACTCAACAGGATATAAAAAAAACACGACGGCAACGTCTTCGACGACGGCATAAAATAATAGCCTTAATTACAAAATACAATAGCTGCACGTGAAAATGCACGCAGTCGCCTACATTTCCACCGTTCTCTGCAAAAACACAACGTGAAAACCGTTTTAAAGAGAACGCGAACGAATAAGAAAGCAAATCAATCCGTTTTTCGTTCGGCATGAACGGAACTCTATACTCGGTCATACTTTTTCGAAAATCTGGTTGTGAAAAACAATTCAAGCTGAACAAAGGAAATAGTAGACACCAAATTTCGGGAGAAAGGCACTTTTCTACGTCCCGTCGTCATCGGCTGGTTGCTTAAAGTCCCTAATATGTCCTGCTTCGGCAGTTCTAACTGCTCTTTGCTCATCTGTTAGGCTCCAGGAAAGGCCGGTAAGGGTTAATACGAGTTCTCACTGACCTATTTGTCACACCATATTCTAGCCGCTACACGGACGTATTTTTTCACTCTTATTGCAGTCAGTTCATCAGAATCGTCTATAACAAATTCTTGTACAACTTACCTTGGTCAGTTCCGTTTTTGGTTATTTTACATTTGAAACAGCTTTTGAAGAAAACTAAATCAAGAAATCGACTACATTTCTATTTGACATTTACTTCACCTATTGTTTGCTGAAAAGTTCGTGGTCTGCCCTGCATATTTCACCGTTCAGCGATTGGTCGATTGAGCACAATGACTTGTATTGTTTTAGGGGTAGGCTATTGTTTGGGTAACCAATAACATTCCAGGTTGCAAACGGTGAAGTCTGCCCCCTCCAAATCTCCTCGAAACACGACGGAGGTGTTGGATTCCTTCGGCACTCGTTTGTCACTGCTTCCGAAGCAGCCCATGAAAAAAGGTCAAGTTGATGGTACCCCGGATCGTTACAGGCTTGGTTGGCTGCAGAAACCGTCGAATTGAGTACTTAGAAAGCGAGGAAATAAGCGATGGATCGATTAAATTAGTACTAGAGGAATGTAAGAATGGGTTTCTAGAGGTAAAATGCTGAAAGTTTAGATTTTCGAAGAATTATGAGGCCTCGAAGAGTCGCCAGTGTTTCCTGCCTTCTCAATATTTATATAGGGGAGGGGAAAAAAGCTCAGAAGTGCCTCAAACCAGAAATAAACACATCAGTTATGAAGAGGAACAACTTCACAACACACAGGTAAGATTTTATGACTTTATTGATCATTTTAGTACTGTTTTAGATTTTTTCTAAAAATTCCCATACATTCCTTGTAAAAATCATTAGCTTGGGCTGCCTGTGGTTATCCTCGCTTCGCTCCTCGGCGCATAACTTTCGCGAAGGGGGGCAGTAGAACCTCTGGTACCCAGGGTGAGCACAACCAAACCGAAAGAAATTGTGATCGACATCGCTTCAGATAACTAAGGTTTACTTCGTTACAAAGTTAAAAATATAAAGATCAGTGTTCATAGTGAAAAATTCCAAAACCAAAGGGAAATGTTTATTGATCTTCATCGTCGCTCAAGATAACTTATCGGCGCCTCTTTTCGAGCGGACCATCGAACTCCGTTGGATTACGCGTCTCCATTGTTGAAGCTCCATTCTGGCCACTGCAACTGTTGACTGGAATCATGATGTTAAAAGTGCAGTGCTGAAATGACCCAATATTTGCTCCAGTAAACAGAGCTTTGCCAAGATGCCTATTATCTGTCTTGATATTCTGGCCGCTGTTGGACTGACTGTTTGGGCTACAGGTCTTGGGTCTTGAGTCTCATCAGAACAGACAGAAGGCGATTCGGAGCGGCTTGGAGCTGTGGACAGTCGTCATTGATGCTTCAAGACGGATGCTGTTTTATAAGCATCAACACTCTTGAGATCAGGGTATCCACTGAGCTGGGCTACAAAGTTGGTGGAGACGTCTGCGGCGCGAGAAGCAAGTCTTGCGGACGGTGTGATTTGTGACGCGTCCCTGAAGGCCAGCGCTGTTTGCCGCTTTTGTCATAAACTTTCGTTATGGAACAATTTCATTCTTTCCAAGAGGCCCCTTCATGTACCAGACTTGGTCGTTCTCTTTTCTTTTATGTTTCACTGCTAAGAAAAATGGAGAATCTGGCTCGTTCATTTGTACTGGTCTGTGACTAGGGAACGCTTTGTAGTACTTCACTGGACACAGTTTCCGTGACTTGAGCAGTTGAGTGAAGGCTCTTTGGTTGCCTGGTTTGTCTTGACCCGGACGTGTGCATGCCACACAAGGATTTCATTATTTGCGTCTGGATCTTTCTCTTGGTTGCCACCCATCAGAGAGAAAAAAATCCCTGACTTTTCACTGACCAGAAAACAATTTTCACTGACTATAAGGCTGTTTGATATTCCCTCGTCCAAAACAAAAGTCATTATCAAAACCTGTAGCCTCCCCTCGCAGACACTTTCAGGCAAGAAATTTAGAATTTCCCTGAGCAGATGCAAAATTCCCTGACTTTTCCCCGATATTAAAAAAAAAAAAATTCCCCCGACTTTTCCCTGACCTGTGGCAACCCTGTTTCTCCAACGATACGTCTCCCCACTTCAGCCGCCGGCTTTCATCTCGAGCACTGACGAAAGCCAAAATGCAGAGCAAGAAGCCACCAAACCGTTCGCTGTAAAACATGGGGGTTGGTGTCTCCAAACTCGCCGTTTTCAAAGAGAAAATCTTCCTCAGCCTCAGTCAATTCACGTGAAGCCTTGGGGCGGTTTCCTTTACCATGAGTAACCACAAGTTGGCGACGCTTGGAGCTCAGAACCTCTCGGGAGAGTTTAAAGTTGTCACCATTGACGACATGGTACACAACAAAAAGAAAACCAAAAACATCACTTTTTGACGTTTCTCTTTTTAGCGTATACTTGGCATTATTAAAGCCAAGGAACAGTGGTTTTCTTAATATATACATGTAATCAATATCTTGACCCCTAGGGTAATTTCTGTGGAGTTTCCTCTTCTGATACAAATGTCACTATTGACATTTGAGGTTGGCTTGACGATACTGTACAGTGACTGCAGCCAGTCATTTAACGTTCGGCCAAACGTAGCGAACTAGCAGCTCACAGCTAGATTACATATATTCAAAATATAATTAATAGGAGAGGTAGAGTTAAAAGTCGATTTGGAATTCCAGTATCGAGGGTACGTTGGTAATATTATAAGAACGTAGGTCATTAAATTAAATTGATTAATGGCAAATGAAACCATGGAAGAGTTAAACAACATGGTTGGGTTTGTGTCGAAATTGGTGTCGTGCACTGATGTAGTGACACTTAGCACGGAAGCATGGTTTTAGAAAAAACGGAACTAAATAAATTGAAATATGGATGACAATTAAGAATCATGACAACATAGGGTAGATGGAAATACTCACCTTATTGTTTGCCTAAGGTGTTGTTCCTATCTATTCATGTTGTACCTTTGGTTTAACTTGGCTATGGTTTATAATTACTCTGACCGTTTATGGTTTTTAGTTTTTTTTTATTAAAGTCAGTAGAACTATCCTTACACGTATTGGTGAAAGATCTTGTCCTTGTATCCATGTTTTCCCTTCCTCATTTAACTCTACTCTCATTAAATTTTACCTGGCGGCAGTGAATCTCTTGCCCAAGGTAATACTAGCCTCGTAATTATTGGTTGTCAATTTATCTTTATCTTAATGTAATTTTTGCATCCAGTTATCTTCTAATAACACGTACAGATTTAGCAGAACTGCGTGTGCAGGTTGTGCAAGTCCACGCGAACAGTGAATAAGCTCTTCCTTGAGTTTATGTCATTTTGTTTGTTTAGTCATTGACTAGAGATAACTTTTACCTTCTTGAATTCACTTGTTTTCGATTTTAGCCTAGATATTTCTTCTTGGACAGTTAGGTCTTAAAACGAACATTGTTAAATTTGGCTAGTTTCATAATTCTAATACTTTAAATTTCGTTTTAAGGTTCGTTTGGCGTACGATTTTACTTTACGTCATGAAGCTACAGTGTATATATTTGGTAGAACAGGTTTACAACTTGTTTTCCCAGCATAACTTTCAACCTTAGTTACACACGCGTGTATGTCTTTTATTATTTAAGCAGTAGCATTGTAAAATTTAGTTAGTTGGTTGGTGCGCGAGGTCCGCACGGTACAAACGAATAAAGCGAAGTTCAAGTCCAACTCATCTCGTCTACTCTCTCAGAGTACGATCCCGGTTCCTGTGAGAGAA
This sequence comes from Actinernus sp. WN-2022, assembly GCA_030867875.1. NCBI lineage: Eukaryota > Metazoa > Cnidaria > Anthozoa > Actiniaria > Actinernidae > Actinernus > Actinernus sp. WN-2022. Next base: position 127,221,682 of record JAOWCC010000577.1, read on the forward strand.
CGCCAGTCAGAGGAAAACACTCGCGAAACGGACGTGTACATTTGAGCCATTTTCATTGAAGTAGCACTGGATACGTCTTTGAAACGACGTGAGCGTGACAGGCTCGTACTCTTCGCCGTCATGTCTCCTGACTTCCTTAAAAAAAACTTGCAAACTAGGATCTTATAAGCTCTTTCTCAGATATGTCTTTGAGTTCTCTTGTTTCTTTTTCTCCTTCGGAAAACCGTCTCCAAACGTTGAAGTCGTACTTGATTTTGTTTTGTATTTTGAGGTTGTTGCGCCGAGATAAATTTTCCTTGTCATTTGATTTGTCTCCTAAATCTGAAGCCACAGGATCCATAGTTTTGGGCCGCTTTCTCTTGTTGTTGTTGTTATATTATAATTCAGTTTGAATGTCGTCTTGAAAACAAATTCATGATAGGTCCAGATGAAAAAATCCGGACCTATGAGCAACCAATCAGATTGCAAGATTGGACTTCATCTGGACCTCTCACGGGGATCCAATATGATAAAGCCTGTTAGTATATACCACACCAGTGAATATCACTTTTCGCGCGCTCTGATTGGCTACTCAAACAGTGAATATGATTTCATATTCACCTCCTAGCGAAGCAGGGATCACCTCACGCGAGTTTTTGCCCATTTGACAGAACATAAAATAACTGTTTGGTGCTGGCTATTCATCTGCAGTGTGGTATATACTAAAACAGTTATTTACCTAAGTGTCGGTGAATAGTGGTGGATATTTACCTCGCCGAAGCAGCTCGGTAAATATCTACCACTATTCACCTCCACTTCGGTGAATAATTGTTAATTATCAACGTCTGGCAGTTATTGGTGTTGTTTGGCACAGTATAAATAAGACAGGCAAGGCTCAGTAAATGAGAGGCCAGCAGAAGCATGGCTCCGCCATACATATATGCATTGCTTTTCGACTCCACGTCGCGTATACTTCGGGAATAAGATTGGGGATTAAGGATTGGGTTTAAAGTGCCTATTACCCCAAAATTGGTTCTATTGTTATGGTTCTTGATCTTACGTCACACACAATACACATGATGTACTAGGCCAGTGCTTCTAATTACTCAACTGTGCCGTGAAAAGAGCCTGGTTCCTTTTCGCAAACTTCAACAGGTTGTATACCATCAAGGTTTCAAGCAAACACAAAACGTTTTTTTCACATAATTACTCTAAATATTATAAGAATTTATATGAAGAAATAAAAAAATGGGGTTTGGGGCACTTTAACTGATTTCGTATGAGTGGACAAGTTACGGCAATAACTTACGGCACGGTTACTGTACAACATACCGTGACATTGACATGAATTTCCCATAATCCAATCAAATTACAGAGTTACGGTATGGTAAAGATTCAGTACGATTACGGTACAGCTATAGTCCTGCCGTGACATTGACATCGTTTTCCCTATTGATTTTGACCTTTTGATCCAATCACATAACAGAGTTACGGTACGATAAAGTACAGTACGATTACGGTACAGCTACATTCCTGCCGTACTTCTTTCCTACTCATACTCAAGTGTTGTCGAATTAATGCTGTCGGTTTGTAGCTGTTAGTCAGTATTTTTATTTATTTACTTCCACATATTCAAATGTATATAGGTAATTGTAAAGATAATAAATGTTTTTCGTTACTGCTATATAGCAATTATTTTCATTAATTTCTGTACACAAATACACGAATTTTTAATTGGGTAGCGTTAGGGTGGGCTAGAGAAATAATGTTCTTATAGAGGTGGAGGCTGCGGTGTACTGTATCTAGCTAGTAGGGGACCTCGTGTCCTATTACAACACCTGCCCTTTGGGCGAATCTTGAAATAAAATAAATACGAAATCTGCTTTAATTATACAATATATTAATTAAGTGTGGTCTGATTTCCGTTAGACCAGCATAGATGTATAACCTGAGATATGAATAGACGCAATGGAAGGAGAATATATAGAATGTATATAACACAGAGCTCTGCAAAGTCCAATATAATTGATCATTTGTACTGTTGAGGTACCAATACAAGCTGCAATATTTTCTCGTGCGTGAAATACAATTTTCATTTTTGCTGCAGCATTAGTACGAGGTACGATTTCTGTATTAGCACTAGGAATGTAACGCTTTAGCCTTGTTATTCCCAATTCCTTAAGTCCTTGTATTTCTGGACGAGACACATTCTGATCTTTTCATGACTGGCCGAACTATTCTCGAGTGTTGTACTGCTTACACCGAAGAATAGGTGCAGTGCTACAATGTTATTTTTTATCTTGAACGTTTTGAAGAAAAACCTTCTCTGGTAAGGCAAAGTGATATTTGCATACTTTTTGGATGTCGATCGGTTCAGGGGCCAATATTGTATCTAATTGGCACGTAATGAGTGGATCTAGGAGACAAAGCGTCGGTATGCCGTCAAAGACCTAAATGACACATTTCTAAATACTGTTTAATAAACGAGCAGCAGTGCTTTATTAGACCTGATAAAACACGTGCTGCGAGTTTTTTAAACGGGTTAAAAAAAGGTCTAGACTTATAGAGTTGTGTAATTCAGTTATTTCGGCGATACGACCTATTTCGGCAGAGAAATTCCAAGTTAAAGTTTATGTAAATTAGGATGAAATCTTTATCACATTTAAAGGTCGCTTCTCGCTCGGTGATTTCCTTTGTTTTTGCTTCATGAATTATTCATGAGCTTTTTAAGAGAATTTCGACAATCCAAGTAACCCTTATGTCTTCAATGCCGTTTCTCGTAAACTTCTCTGTATTCTAGCAATGTCCGCATCTAGGCTGGCCAAATCTCGCTGGAACTCTTCTTCGTCTTTTGACGAAAGCGATGACAAATCCGCACTCAAATCCTTGATTCCTGGACTGAGCGAGTATGGAGGTCGCTGAGACACCCTTGAACCAAGCCCCAAGGAGGCCCTCGTATTCAGGTACGCAGGTCCCTCGGGGGACTTTCCTGGGCTAGAATATTTTGCTCCTCCAGGGGACGTTCTCGAGCTCTCGTGTGTTGGACTTAGGTATTTCGGTTCCTCACTAGACAATCTTGGATTATTTTCCTTTGAAAAGCCTTGGAAGGCTTTCGAAGTACTAAACTTCAAGCCAACGAACGATCTATTGTAGTTCGTACTCCAGTCATCTGTACCAAAATCTCGAGGAGTATAGCTGGCAGAACCAGTCCTGTGATTGTCATTTTCTATCCCATTAGCTGTGCTTAACGGTCTATGGTCGGTATTGCTATAACTCCAGGGGTTATGTGACTGGGATGAAGCATGTCTTGGCGCTTCAGAAGCGAGGGTTCGAGGAGTTATTGGGAAACGAGAGGTTTTCGTAGGCCTGAAAGGAGAGAATGTATCGAAGATTTAATTGATATATGAATTGATATGACGACACACATGCTACGAAGCCGTGCCGGCACGGTAGCATGTGCGTAGCTCTTATAAGTGTCACACAAAAAACACTATGCTGCTTGGGACTCTTCTACGGTGGCCCTGAAGTGCCATGTGGAAAGCGCGATACTTTTTTCCGATCTATACTTTCGCAGCGACTTTCGCAGCGACTTTCGCAGCGACCTTTGCCCACTATTATCGCGGGCTCAAATTAAGGAAACCAAAGTCCTGAAAACCTAAGACCTTCTGTTGGGTCTTACTGTACTTTGCGAAACTGTATTTTGTATATTTAGCTAATTAGGGGATTTAGAACTGAGCGAACTGGAGAACAGATTATCAATGAATCGAGAAAACTGAACCTAGGAAACCGAATCCAACAAATCGCTGGACTTGAGAGGACTCTACCCTGAGTATTCGAATGAAAATGTTGGAAAAGGACACCGAATTGAGCCAAATTGAACTGAGATAAGTGAACCGAGTACATATAATTAATACTCATTTCCTTTTTTCCCCATCTTAATTTTTTTCTTCTTGACCATTTAATCTCTTTCCCGTTGTTTCCAGTTCATTTTATTGATTTTCCAGCGAGAATCGCTTTTCCAATGAAGTCACACTTTGTTGATGTTTCCACAGGGGTACGGTCAATTTTATAATTTCCTCTCAGAGTTCAGTTCGCTCGTTTTTCTTGTTCTGTCATTCTTTTTCCGGTTCAATATAATTCTTCTTTGTTCTCCTAGTTTGCTCATGTCATTTCCTGTTCGACAAATTGTTTTTCCAATCCGAAAAGCAGTTTTAAACCTCAGTTCTGTATATTCGATTCATGTCCGTAAGCCATATTCTGTTCGGTTTCGGTTCTATTTACTCAGTTCAGTTTTCTCCATTTCTTTGTGTCCATAAGCTGCTCCATTAGGCGTTTTGGTTCGGTTTCCAGTTCTATTTCTTCTATTCATGTACTCAGTTCAGTTTACTCGGTTCAGTTACTCAATTATATGTACTCGGTTCACTTATCTCAGTTCAATTTGGCTCAATTCGGTGTCCTTTTCCAACGTTTTCATTCGAATACTCAGGGTAGAGTCCTCAAGTCCAGCGATTGTTGGTTCGGTTTCCTCGGTACGTTCAGTTTTCTCGATTCATTTATAATCTGTTCTCCAGTTCGCTCAGCTCTAAATCCCCTAATTAGCTAAATATACAAAATACAGTTTCGCAAAGTACAGTAAGCCAGTTAAGGTCTTAGGTTTTTGTTTTTAGGACTTTGATTTCCTTAATTTGAGCCCGCGATAATAGCGGGCAAAGGTCGCTGCGAAAGTCGCTGCGAAAGTCGCTGCGAAAGTATAGATCGGAAAAAAGTATCGCGCTTTCCACATGGCACTTCAGGACCACCGTACTCTTCCAGGTGTGAGTGGTTCGTTTGGTAAGTATAATTTTAGGTTTCCTGTGGCGAACGTTCCACAGGAATACCAAAATTAAACTTTCCCGGCTGCGGTGGTATCGTCGTGTACCGTTTAAATCCTTGGGGAATCGGACCTCGCTCGCTTGGAGCGTTGTCGTACAACTATTATAGTATACATTATTCTATAATAGAATAGTTTATGTACATGCTAATGATAAGTTGATATATGTGGCAAAAAACACGAATGCAATCAGCGAATTCTCTCGTAGTCAAATGGTTAGGGTTGGTGGTGGGTCACACCGCGGCAAAACGTTACGCGCATGCGTATTTGCTATTTCTTGTCGGCGCGCGGCCGCCCCCAGTTTCCCGCGAAAACGGAAATGAAACAACAGGCACATACCCGTGATTTTAAAATTTCTGCTTAAAAGCATTCATTTGTGAACTGTTTTGTCAAAAAATAAGAAAACTACTTAAAAGCTAAGCCTAAGACTTTAACAGGTTGAAGTTTTCTTAATTTGTAATTCACTGTGAGTTTACTAAGTTATAAAATTATTTACTAAAAAAGTTGAAACCCTCGGTAATTTGTATTTGATAGCAGAGCCTTCGTTCTTTTGGCCAGCGGAGCATACCGTTTTGCCGCGGTGTGGTGGTGGGTAAGCATTGACTCTTTCCATGCCTGGGTTAGATTCCCGATTCATACAGTATTTTGTATACATGAGGATTAACGGAAATCCTTCATTTCTTTCGGATGTTCGTGAAAAATGTCCAAGTCTCAAATTATTCATAGCGAAACAAAAAAACGTGATGACGTACTTGGTTAAACGGAACTGACGATACTAACTCCACTGGCACTGAAAAAATACCAAATGGATTATTTTGGTCGAAGATAGAGGGAGCCATCTCCCAAGCCTCGAATTGAAATTTAGGTTAGTTTTAGAGGAGGGATGAAAACCCTTGAACCCGGAGAAACATCCTCGAATCCTCGGGATACCAACAAACGCAACTCACATACGACGCCGGGTCCGGGAATCAAACCCCGAGTCACAGAGGTGAGAAGCGAGCGCTCAAACCACTCGACCACCCTTGCTTCCCAGGCTACAAACAACACGCCAACACAACGTCCTACCTAGGGTGATCCTGCTGTATCACTCCTATCTGGCCCAGGACGTCAGGGTGTCTCAATAGATTGTCCTTCACCACGCTATCTGGGTGATATTCCTGGATATCTATCAGAACCCGACGCATCGACTGCTGCAGACCTCTAAACGTATACAAACAGAAGCTTAAAACAAGTAAAACATGTTTGCCAGTTGTCTGCCCAATCAGCGCGTAAAAGCTTATTGGTCAGAGCCACCAGCTCATATTATAGAGCAAGTCGATTGTATATCCTTAAAGTGCCTTAAGCCCTAGCTAGAAATAATTTATTTGGGCGCAGTAAATTGTTTTAAATCTCGTCCAACCATTTCTATGCGATTTATGGTCGTAGTATTGCTGTAAAAAGCATTACAAATTCTAAAAATGACGTAATTTAAGGGACGTTACGCAAATGAGTTGAAAATTAATTGAAAATTAATTGAGTTATAACATTGAATTTCTTCATTTATGGACCCTTTGCACTTTACGTCATAGCCGCCATGTTGGTGTACGATTAACAATAGATTCTTCGTTAGCTTCTTTTGTTCTGTACACCAACATGGCCGCCATGCCCTTTGCCATTTGAATCTCTGGGGATTGAGTGCAAACCATCAATACAGTTCTTTTTCAGGTGTTAGACATTTGATACTTACAATCTTAGAGAAATATATTTTAATATGTGGAGCTGAAATACAAACAGAGCAAAAGGAACTATACTTCGGTTATACCTTAAATGACGTCATTGCAATTAGATTCCTTAATAAACAAAATTGGCATACTATAATTATTATTTTTCCTATGTCGGTCATTTTGTTTTCCAGTTTGACTTTTAAATCAAAGATAACTGGCCAGGGCTTACAGGCACTTTAAAGCTAATTAAAAGTTACTTATATATCTTTAGAATTAAGGAAGAAACATGGACAATTTGCCCTATGTTCGAAATGATTATCTGATGCACGATTTCCTGAAAACGTCTGGCGCAGCCAATAGTTAAAAACGGCTTCCCTTATGAGTTCACCTTTTAAGCAACTGTATTTCGTCAATTAACTTTCCCCCCTGAATTAGTTACCTGGTGAGCTCTCCTAATCGCTCGACTTCCGCATCCTTTTGTTTCAGACTGAGATTTAAGATAACGTTCTCCTTCCTGGTGGCTTCAGAAGATAAGTTACTCGCCTCCAGCTCTGCTTTAAGCTGCTTCACTTCTATCAGAGGAGAAACAAAGGCATTACGCTATCACAAAATACGGTAAACTAGTATTTAACGGTAAATCATGGACTAAACTTAAAGCTGTGAAACTTAAAAGCTTGACTTTAAAGGTTGAAGTTCACACTTTTTTGGGTGAAACAGCGGGTTGTTGCCCTGGGGGCAACGGGGAGACTCCGCCCGAAAAGGGTACCTTTTCAGGCTGGAGGTACAAAATGTTTATAAAAGGGTAGGGATTTCACGAGTTGAAGTATAGAAAAGGGTAGGGAAAACTGTCATTTAGGTATTTAAAAGGGCCTTTCAAAACATCTCTAACAGATGCACCTAATGGCTGATTCATTCAAGTATTTAAGGGGTTACTCAAGTGAAAAGTTTAGTAAAAGGTATATCAAAGGGTTACCTTTTCTGTCAAAAATGGTATATAAAAGGGTAAGAGTTTGGACCTCGGGGTGGTGCCTCCCCGTATAACACTTTGTTGAGTACCACCCCCCCCCCCCCCCGGGTTGTTGCAATGTTTTACGGTAATTTTGCGCCCAAAGTAGTGCTCATGTGCAGATATCTGACCGCTGTGTGGCGTCGAAAGAACCCCTGGTACAGGCTGACGGGATTCAGCCACTGATTGGCTACACATTTCGCACGAGCTGATTGGAGAATTTCGAATAGCGCGTGCATGTTTGATTTAAAAAATTGCGCATTTAAAATTCGTTGAAACCAACTACAAATTCATCAAAACTTAGCATTGTTGCCTTTTTCAATGCTCGGGTAAAAGTAGAATGTACGGTTATAATTCATTGGGATCACACTTCAACCGCTAACCGTTCTTCAGCGATGATGAATCCAAGATGGCGGATGCTCCTCAAAATATGCCCACATATTCGACATATTCTTGGGTCACATGACCAGCCTGTACCAGGGGTTCTTTCGACGCCATCTTGGATTAGGCGCGTAAAGCCGCCTGGGAATGAGGTTGGACTAGAGGCTTTTCTGGGGTTTTTTTCGAGCAAATTTTATTTTATTTTGGGTTACCTGTGGCGGGCATCATGACCGAATAAGATAAAGAGCCGGCAAGCAGGATGGACTTATTAAACGTCACTATCGTAGCCCTGTCTTCACAATAAGAGACAACGTTAACCTACCCACAGATAGCCTGGATGACTCCAGCTGGGAGGAACGCCTGTCCTTTGTGTAGTTATGTTCCTGTTTAAAATATAGTATGAATTGGCTTAGAGGGGCACTGTCAATTGAATTGAACCTTGAAAACATAACTAAAAAATAACAATGGGTGACTAGTTCCTGTAAAAACTAGTGTTGATCTGCGTCGGCGGGGAAGATAAACACTGGTATAATCAACTAAGTCGATTAAGGTATGCTAACCGCCGTGGGAACGAGTAGCAGCTGACGTTTCGAGCGCTAGCCCTTCGTCAGAGCAAAAGAGGGAATTGTGGGTGGGGAAACGGTTTATATAGTGTTAATTGCATGATTACCGCTGAGGAAACATGTACTCTAAGCTACATTGTCATAATATTTCCTGGAAAAGTGTAAAAATAAAATTGAATTGAACTCGGATCAATTACGATCAAAGGAAATTGCGCCAACAATAGAAATGCTAATAGCCGCAAAGAAAAAGTGTCAATGAATAGCGATGTTTCGTGTTGATAAACATTGCAATTGTTATGCTAATGTGCCAACCATGATTTGTAAAGCCCCTTTGTGTTAGGAACCAATGGATCTCTGGTTGGCACATTAATGACAATAGATGACGACACACGAAACATCGCTATAAAGTAATGAAAGATGCTGACCTACGTACGAATGAATACGCGAATTATGAAATTAAATGAACGAAAAGCGTTCATTAATGCCGTTAGGTGCCTAGGTGCCAAAGTGCCTTATTTGAAAATAAAGTTCTGTTCCCAGTTTGCGTTTACGGGTTTCGGTAGTACCTTGATGAAGAGAAATGCCGCATATGTGATGTGATTAATAGAATGGTCAGGAAGATTAAAGGGGCGAGCTACTGGTTTGGCGAGATCTAATACACTGTCACTGAAGAGAACAGAGGATTTCTACGTGTTATTTGGACTGTGTGAGGTTCGCTAGGGATTGTGGTTAAATGTGCAGCCGCCATCTTTATCCGTACGAAAAGTACAAACAACAACTATTGTATAGCTACACAAGTTTAACTGTCTTTCTATTTGAAGAGTGTTAGGTAGCGTTATTCTGTCACAGACAAGTGATCTAGGCGGGAAACCTGCCTACTAACCTTGTTTTCCAAGATAAACATAAACTTCTTTTTATCTTCCTTTAAGTCAGCTACATTCTGGGAAAAGAGTAACAGTGGCCTTAAAGCGCCGGTCAAACGGTTGCAACGTCGGTACAACATCGGTACAACATCGGTACAACATCGGTTCAACATCGGTTCAACATCGGTTCAACATCGGTACAACATCGGTACAACTTCGGTACAACTTCGGTTCAACTTCGGTTCAACATCGGTTCAACATCGGTTCAACATCGGTACAACATCGGTACAACATCGGTACAACATCGGTACAACATCGGTACAACATCGGTACAACATCGATACAACATCGGTTCAACATCGATTCAACATCGATTCAACATCGATTCAACATCGGTACAACATCGGTACAACATCGGTACAACACTGACTTGTTGAAGCCGATCTTGAAATCGTTTGAAAAGGCTCGGAAACATTGTTGAAAGGTGTTGAAAGATATTGAAAACTTTGACTTCGTTTAAAGGCCACTAGATTTCAAACGTTTTCAAGATCGGTTTCAACCGTTGAAACGTTTAACCGGGGCTTAAGAGGAAGAATTTTAAGTCTGATGTTAGTTGTTATCTTTAAAACTTGTCTTTTCATTAAGATTATGTGAAAAGAAGATATCACAAGATAAATGTTAGTACATATAAGAATCCCAAAAAATCTTACCCTAGATGTGCATTTCTTAACACTGTTTTTGCTCAGAATTACTATGAATTTCAAATTCTGATTTAAAGAATGCACATGATCGGTATCGTTTCCATTTTCAAGGAAATAAAATTTGTAATAATTTACGAATCAGCTTGAGAGCTCTCTAATCTGCCAAGTTAGAATCTAACTTTCTATGTACCTAAACTTTGCCAAGTAAATATCGATCATAGCAGTAACGGTCTCTTCTCACTTGGCGGTCGTACTGAGTCCCAGGAGGATAAAACCCTTTGTTTTTGCTAGTCTAAACTCGTTCTGAAACTGCTCAGATCGAGGCTGACCTTACAAAACATATTGTTACTAGCCAACATGGTGGCCATGTGAGAAGGGTTAATTAATTATCAATCAAACGGTTATTATCAGCTCAAAACTCACCTTCTCCAAGTTAGTTATGTTCTGCCGTAGCTTCTCAGTTCTTTGTCTTTCTTCTTGCAGTTGGGTTTGAAGGGCAGCATTTTCTGATCTGCAGCCAGTCACTGTGTATGCACGTCAGACATTTAACATTATGATACATGCCACCACCGTGGACCAGCGGCAATTACCCCCAACTTGAAGTCATGCAGCTCTTCTATTTGTTGTTGACAAGTTTCAACTTTTCTTTAAGAATTTACGGCCGACTAATGATCAACTAACAGCAAAGTGTTGGTGAAGCGTCGGGCGTTAGTTGGTCCACAGTCGACCAAACTAGCGGTATTATACGAAAAGTTATGTATTACGGTTTGGTATTTTTATGAGTCAATTGTTTTACGAGCCTGAAAGGAGAGGTTTGTTTACAACCGGAAGGTATGTTACTGAAGGGCCTATAACTGAGGAGACTCATGACCGGGGAAACTCATAATTAATCATGATTTTTACAGTATATGTATTCATGTGTGTGTATCAGCTAACAGGTACAAACTTAATATATATATATATATATATATATTTACATTAAATGAAGATAATTAACCCACCCACATTTAGCATATATAAGGCTATTCTAGGGGGGGGGGGGGGGGGGGGGGTTAGTTAGGAAACGAGAAAAGAAGGTATATGTGTATAATTATTGTAGGTAAAGAAAATAAATAATAGAGTCCGGCTACATAACAGAGCTGACTGTTATGTGCAAATATTTAAGGTCGGCATTAATCTAAAGTAAACAATATTATAAGACTAAATAACGTACACAACTAAGAGAATCAAGATGAATAAGGGAAGGAAGCAAATGAAATCAGAAAAAAAATAATCTAGTATTTAGATACTGTCTGCATAATATGGGTAACATCAATATGATCATCGCAAGATGCTAATACATTCAGCAATATATTTTTACATTTTTTTAAACAAAGGTTTACTTAATGAACGAATAGAAGGAGATAAACTATTCCAAACTTTCACACCAATTATAGAGAATGATTTAGAACATATATTTAATCTTGCACGAGGTTGATACAAGTTATCACGAGCCTTGGATCTAGTATTATAATTGTGGACATCACGGATTTTTGTAAATAGATTAGTAATATTCATAGGCGATTTATTATTTATGATATCATGCATAATACAGGCAATATTTTGAAAATAAAGAAAATTAAGTGGAAGTACATGTATGTCAAGAGTCCACGAAGAAAGGAACGGCACGATCGCTATAATTAGCATAATTAATAAAACGAAGAACTCGTATTTTGAGAACTAGAAGAGGATTAAGATTAGTCTTATTTGCTTGACCCCATACAAAAATACCATAGGTCAAATAAGGACCGATACCAATGCATAATAAATTATTTCTAAAGTATGCTTAGGAACAAAATGCCTTAGACTAGCTATAATTCCAACAGTTCTACTTATTTTAAGTGTAATATAATCAATGTGCGACTTCCAGGAGAAATTACAACAATTAACACGCCAAGATATTTCACTGAATCTTCCATTTCTAGGGCCATCAAAGTCTTAGTTGCCTGGTCAATTGCATGAATATTCGGAATAAATGTTAATGCCTTTTAATGGGGATGAAAAATAAAAAAAATTGATTTGCGACCATTTAGGGTAAGCTTATTTGCTTCAAACCAATGACAAACATCTAGTACATGTAAATTACAGTGAGAGTATAATAAGCTAGTATCATCCGCAAATAAATAAAAACTTAACTTATTAGAGGGCATATAAATATCATTTATGTACAAAAGAAAAAGGAGGGGACCAAGGTCAGAACTGTGGAACTCCACATAAACACATTTCTTTGCTAGAAATTTTGTTAGATATTACAGTTGTTTGAGATCGATTACTTAGATGTAAACCAATCGTGTACTACAATGAACTGTAGATTGCTTACGTTCAAATGTAATACTGTTATGACTGTTTCCCACATCTCCAGCACTACTGCCTAAACTTTCTTTTTCTTTCAGCTTCTGATTTGTAATTCTTAATTTCCTGTTGACAAAATGTACTCAACATTAGGAATGTTTTGTTTTTCTCCTAATATGTCACATGCAACATACAGTTTCCTATTTTGCACTTGGAACTCACTATCCATTCCATTCTAATGCACTTGAAACTCACAATCTAGTGCATTCAAATGTACTTGCAACTCGAACGCATAGGAGGAGACCTATGTTGATATAACGGTATTAATTGAAAAAGTTTCTAAAACGTCCTTAACGTCATGATCATTATAAAACAAAAATAAAACAACAACAACAAAAAATCTTCCTATTTATTTATTTATATATTTTTACTTATTTATTCATAGTTATTGTAAATTTGTTTAATTATTGTAAAATTTGTATAGTTATCACAAAATATCTTCCATGTAAATAAGAACTATTATAGCACTACCCGCCTCGATTAGCTAAGCTATCTGCGGGTGTGTTAAGTAATATGTATTTATAGATACTTGTTAATAAACTTGAAACGCACTTGGCACTATCGAGTGCATTTGAACGTACTTGGAACTCACTATCGAGTGCATTTTAACGCACTTGGAACTCACTATCGAGTGCATTTGAACGCACTTGGAACTTACATTGTACTATCCCTTGCATTTCAACGCACTTGGAACTCACTATCGAGTGCATTCGAACGTACTTGGAACTTACATTGCACTATCCATTCCATTTGAACGTACTTGGAACTCACTATCGAGTGCATTTGAAATCACTTGGAACTTACATTGTACTATCCATTGCATTTGAACGCACTTGGAACTCACTATCGAGTGCATTTGAACGTACTTGTAACTTACTATCGAGTGCATTCGAAAGCACTTGGAACTTACTATCGAGTGCATTCGAACGTACTTGTAATTCACTATCGAGTGCATTCGAACGTACTTGTAATTCACTATCGAGTGCATTTGAACGCACTTGTAACTCACTATCGAGTGTATTTGAACGTACTTGGAACTCACTATCGAGTGCATTCAAACGTACTTGGAACTTACTATCGAGTGCCTTTAAACGTGCTTGGAACTCACTATCTAGTGCATTCGAACGTACTTGGAACTCACTATCGAGTGCTTTCGAACGTACTTGGAACTCACTATCGAGTGCATTCGAACGTACTTGGAACTCACTATCGAGTGCATTCGAACGTACTTGGAACTCACTATCGAGTGCATTTGAACGTACTTGGAACTCACTATCGAGTGCTTTAGAACGTACTTGGAACTCACTATCGAGTGCATTCGAACGTACTTGGAACTCACTATCGAGTGCATTCGAACGTACTTGGAACTCACTATCGAGTGCATTTGAACGTACTTGGAACTCACTATCGAGTGCATTCGAACGTACTTGAAACTCACTATCGAGTGCATTCGAACGTACTTGGAACTCACTATCTAGTGCATTCGAACGTACTTGGAACTCACTATCGAGTGCATTCGAACGTAATTGGAACTTACTATCGAGTGCATTTGAACGTACTTGTAACTCACTATCGAGTGCATTCGAACGTACTTGGAACTCACTATCGAGTGCATTCAAACGTACTTGGAACTTACTATCGAGTGCCTTTAAACGTACTTGGAACTCACTATCTAGTGCATTCGAACGTACTTGTAACTCACTATCGAGTGCATTCGAACGTACTTGGGCTTACTATCGAGTGCATTTGAACGTACTTGAAACTTACTATCGCGTGCATTCGAACGTACTTGGAACTCACTATCGAGTGCATTCGAACGTACTTGGAACTCACTATCGAGTGCATTAAGAACGTACTTGGAACTCACTATCGAGTGCATTTGAACGTACTTGGAACTCACTATCGGGTGCATTTGAACGCACTTGGAACTCACTATCGAGTGCATGTGAGTGTTCGAACGCACCGAAGTGACCGTGACTGCGGACCGCGGTAGCAGTGATTCTATGACCTACGTGAAGTGGACAGGTATGTAGTTTTCTAATTGGCTACCTTCTTAGTTGTACATTCTCCAGTCTAAGTGGCTGGGCTGCAATTTCACCATCTATAGCAGACTGGGGCGAGTGTGATGTGTACATATATGGTAGTAGGGCGGTTGCATGATCGATCTCCATCAGCAGACGCTCAACTTCAAGATCACCTGTACGGATTAAATTAATATGAATGGGGACCTTTTCAAACGAAAGAAAAACAGAACAAGTTTTCAATGAAGCTACAAATGATTATGTAGTTCTGAAGACCTAATTACGAGGGCACTTCAATCGAATAATGTTGTTTTGTACTCGAAAATTACCGTGTGCGATGACAACAGGCACATTTACTTTGCACATTCTTAAGTTAAATATTTACAAATATCTGCAAGCATTTGTTAGCAATGTAACAAAACTGGGAATTAGAACGCAACATTTTAATCCCAACCAGATATCGAATTTGGACAGTCTACAAGTACATCTGCTGGCGTGCAGTGCTAATTAACAACTTTTCACCTATACTGTGCATACGTATTCATTCTAACAGTATTAACTCTTTCCCTTACCAGTATCTTCAATCAATTCTCTTAGTTCCCTTGTTAAATACTGTATAGTTCTGGCCGGGTTATCCATTGCTGATGGGGATAGTCCTCCCCTTGAGGTCGGCGGAGCTGATCTGGGTCGTCTATTGGGTGACTTGGGTGACAAACTATGTTCTGCAGCATTCACAGTGTAATGAGACAGTGCTGTTGAGGAATGATGCGCAGGGGTACCAGCACTAGGAGTATACCTTTCTTGCAAAGAAGGTGAAACAATTCGCACTTGCTTTTTAGAAGGTTCTGATGCCCTGTCCCTTCTATCGAAGCTAGAATAGTCATTAGATAAATCTGGATCCTTATGCATTTGACCATGATCTACACCCTTTTCAATAAATCTCTTTGGATAGCCTGGCTTTGAATTTAAATGGCTGCTTGAAGGTGCAGTATGATTCATGGCCTGCAATCCTCCTGAAGTTCTACTCCTTGAACTAAATGCGCTGTGACTTGAGTTTACCTCAGATGTCGACCCTGATTGCCCTTGCTTGAAGTCTGAAAGTTCACCTGAAGGTGAAGTATACTCCAAGCTCCTTCTTGTCCTTGGTGTCCTGCTGCTTGACCTAGATAACAAATCCTGTCCTGTATCTAATACGACATTACTTTCAGAAGTAAGGCTGTTTCTAGTGGTACTATGTGGTAGCATGGTAGTTGGTTTAGTGGGTTGGGATTGCTGGTAGTCGTCAAGTTCATGCAGCATTGCACTTTGGAGTCTTCTTTTCTGCTGTTCTTGCAGCTCAGGACTTTGTTGTTGCTGCAAATTAAAAAGAGGATACATACTTCTCATTCACTGAAGCATGTATTTATATGGTAGTTCAAAATACATGCATAATTAATGAACATTTTGTCCAATCAAATGACGCAAATCAGTCATGTGTATGCTGCTATATACCTTGTAAAACACTAGGTTCTTTATACGATTTTCACTAGTGAGATTGAGGGAGTTTATACAAACATACATGATTGAGGCCATGGGGTGATACAAGGCCATGAATATCCACCGTGAATCTTTATACAAACTCTCACTCTTACTAGTGAAGGCTGTATAAAGACCCTCCCAGTCATAATTCCTTATAAAGCGAAGGGCTTCACCAGTGAAAATCAGTATAAAGACTGTGTGGAGAACCTCAGCTCAAATTAATAAGACTCAGGTTTTTTCTCCCAAACAGATGGCCATTAGTGCAACGAAACATTAATATGGAAGCTCAAACACGAGGCTCCAAGGCTCACTGTTATTGCTACGCGACCTGAGCCCACCATTATTGGACCCAATTTTTTGCTTTGTATTCCAACTGCGCAGGTTAGGGATGCATGACAAATTAGCTGTAAACAACTCACTCTTTGCATTTCATCAAAACTTCTGAAAATTATTATCTTTTAGAAGTAAAGCTTTTGAAGCCATTTAACAAATTCCACGTAACTTTGCATGGCTCCCAAGAAAGAAACTTTCTATAAAGTCGCAAAGCTAGTGTTTTATCAGGTTTAAAAACACAAGGGTACAGCCCAAGTGTATAGCCCAAGTATATCAGGTCTAAAACACTTGGGCTGTACCCTTGTGTTTTTAAACCTGATAAAACACTAGCTTTGCGACTTTATAGAAAGTTTCTTTCTTGGGAGCAATGCAAAGTTATAACAAAATCAAAATTTTTGAAACTCATCATGTTTGATTTTTTTTACAAAGTCACGTATAAAACAGAATTGAAATTTTCTGTATTTCACTATTTACATGCAGCAGTTCCTTATAACATATCTCAATCACTTCAACATACAAATGTAATAATGTACCTGCAATAGCTCATAGTGTTGTTTGAGTTGTTGCAGCTGACGAGTGAGGTCTTGTTCCCTCTGTAAGAGCTCATGTTGCCTGTGTCGCTCATCAGCATTCAGGACAGGAGTGGAAGCAACCAGACGATCATTGTATAGGGTGGCAGGTCCTGTATTTACTGGAGGCCCCACCCTGTGCACATCTTGTACATTCTGTGGCTTTTTGGGTGAGGGAGAGTCTGTAAGAGGTCAGCAAAAAAGATCAGATAAGTACAATCGTGTATCTAGAAGGGCAATTACAGATTATTTCTTGAAGTATTGTATCTGAGTAAATCAACATATTTCCTATGTATTCTAAGGCATTTATGAAAACCAATTTTTGCCAAGATTTTATACTGAGATAGCATGCAAAATGGGAAAAGTATGCATACAATGTACATGTACCCACAGTACTGTATCATATAAAATGGAGCAATCTTGAATAATATCATGATTTATATAGAAAGTTGAGTGTGCCATTGAGCTACATGCAGTGTAGTTGAGAGAATTTACATTTTGATATCATAAAAAAATAGCATTTTTCTGTGCTGTTACTGGTTTATTTTATAAAGGAAATGGCAAAAAATATTTTACAATATTCATGAATTAATTAGAGACACTTGTGGAATATTGGAAGAATTCAATATACATGTACAGTAGCATTGTTCCCATTGCCATTTCTTATTCTCCCAAACTGCCACTTGTGTTTCCAGGCCTAAAAAAATCCTTGAAAATCTTGCCATTTGGAGACTACCAAGAAAATAAACTAGTTGCCACGCAGCAAATGTTAGTTGCCAAAGTATTGTGACAAGGTTTACTGGCCAATAAAAACCTGTTACTACGCCACAACTGATTCAATGTTAGCCTTTTAGTCACCAAACATGTTTTAGTTGCATTTGCGACGGCATATCAGTCTCGATTTTAAGCCCTGGTTTCTATAACTCTATGGAAACACGGAAAATATTTTCTATTTGTTAAATAAATTCTACCTTTTTCATTACTTGGTGCAGTAGGTATCACTACAGCTTGGCCTGGAATTTGCCTGGATTTGACAGGGACAGCTCTAGGCCTTGGTCCAGTGAAGGGTTGCTTGCCTTTGGCTGCTGGTTTAAGTGTCTTGGCTGCTGGCTTTGCAACACCTGGCTTTTTTCTGCCTTGGTCTATATTGTACATATACATTTACACACACAGCAGAAATGTGATACAACATTACTGTACTGTACTATCCTTGGTAACAGACTACTCACTGTAATACCTTTTCAAGCTCAAATTAAATTACTGTAAACACCAATTTATAGGCCACACCCCAAACTTAGACACCTTTTTTTGGAAAAAAAGGATTGTACTTGAAGCAAAACTTCTTCAAAAGAGATTGTTTTCATTCCAAGTCATGCCAACTGCTATCGTTAAAAACATTGAATATGGTTACATTAACTTTCCTTATCATTTCTTGACATGCTTCTACTTTTATTCCCCCATTAACAAACAACATTTTCAAGGAACCTCATTTCTTTAAGTACAAGAGAAAGTGAGGTTTTCTAGCAGAACTAATAATTATGTGCCTGCATGTGTCCAAGTCTGTGGTCCACCATCTTGGATTTTCAAGAAGGGGCCTCAGGCGAGAGTCTTCGGCAGCTCACACTCGCTCACACATGCTGTGGCTTTATACATGTGATAAAATATGGTATATACATGCACAGTTGTATGCTGCCTTGTACATGTATGCTTGTTAGTGACCTGTGTATAAACTGCATGCCCAACTTTGGCCCTTGTTTTATACAAAAATGTGTGGCTTATTAGTAGTGGCTGATATGCAGGTACATACATGTACAGTGTATTTACGGTGGTTCTTAGGAAATAAATTGAATTGGATAAAAAGAAAATGATAAAGTACAATGGCAGGCTTACCACTACTAGAGTCATTGTCAAGTATATTAGTGAGTAACACAGCACAACGATCAAGACCGTGACCCACAGCAGACACCTAAGAAAATTATAAGCAAGCAAATGAGCAATTAGTGAATGACTAATCGTAGACACCAAAGCCTCTCAGATTCCATTACATAGATCAGTGAGTTGACAACACATTTAAAGTGAGTTAAAGTGCTACTGAAGCGAAATTTCATCATTAAAATTAAGATCTTACTTGGAAGTCCTTTCGAAATGAGGAAGAACAGCATTTTTTGTTTGTCAATATCTCATCTCGTTCCAGAGATATTAAGGTTTTTGGAATATGCAAATTAGATGATCTGTGACGTCATAAGGTTGACACAGCCATGAAGACAAATCACAAAATGAAGAATATATCTGCAAATAGTGGGTAAAAACAATTGACACTTTGCACATGTGTGGTACGAAGGAAAATACACGTCATTATGCAAATTAGGATGTTACCATGGTAACACTCTAGGCCCCAGGTTTCTTCAATGAGGAAAATAATTTTCCTAATTTCTCCTTTGCCAAACACATTTTTTTCTACTGTTGGCATATCAGGTTTGAAACAGTGTAGGCATTGTATGCGAGTGGCTTAAAGTAAATAATTTTCTGTAACAGAGATAAAAACTACAATTTTATGTTCAAGATGAAAGGAGCCTGGGGCCAAGAGTGTTTCCATGGCAACATCATGATTTCAACAGTGATGTGTGTTTTCCTTAGTACTACACATGTGCAAAGTTTCAATTGTTTTTACCCACTATTTGCAGAGATATTCTTCATTTTGTGATTGTCTTCATGGCTATGTCAACCTTATGACATCACAGACCATCTAATTTGCATATTCCAAAATCCTTAATATATCTGGAACGAGATGAGATATTGACAAACAGAAAAAGACATTCTTACTCATTTCGAAAGAACTTTCAAGTGAGATCTTAATTTTAATGATGAAATTTCGCTTCAGTAGCACTTTAACGAGTCTACATTTACACTGTATTTTCATTTAAACAGTGTTTCAAACATACCATTTGCCACATCCTACAGCAACTTTCCCATTATTTTCCATTATTTTTTGTGACACCTAAATGTACCAGTACTTAATAATTGCATTTAACAAAAGTCTCCCAAGTGGGAGACAGAAAGCACCTTGCAACTCCTACGTCAATGATTCCAACTTCTACTAAATAGTTTCAAAACTTGTGAAAACACCATTTAAAGTTATAATAGCAAGAGAGCTCTCTGCTCTATAAAGTTTGCCATCATATTTTATAACCAGTTTAGCCAGTTTTAGCACAGTATATTATTCGTGCAACTCTTCTAGAATGCACTCTACAATTTTGAATCTCTGAATATAGCAATTTTAAAATGATTGCTGGTGCAAAAATACAAAAAATGACCATTAATGCAAAGCACTGTAAGTATCATTGTGAGTTAATATATTTTGCATTGTAGTGTTCTTCCACCAATCATGTTTAAGATACATGTATGGGCGTAGCCAGCCTATACTGTAGGTCCATGCCTATATACATTGTCAATTATATGGGCCTACAACTTTATTACAACCCGGCTACATGTAGCTATGCTCTAATGACAGCTGGTGCATTAGTGAGTATCAACATTTTAAGCCCAGTTTTCATATGTCAGGAAAATTACAGATGGTCAGACTACAATTTTGATGATTCTGACCATCCCTGCTGTTCCTGGCTTAATTATGAAAACACGATAATGTGACCCTCCCCAATTGACTGGGATTATCGTGAACAAAATTGGGAATGATTCTATTTTGCCAATGCATACAAAATTTCTGTCATTGATAGTTGTGATCATTCCCGATTTATGAAAATAAATATCCCAGCTATGAAGGACAGTCTGGGACAGTCAGCAATGTGTTTTGTCTGGTAAATGTACCTAACCTCTATCCCACATTTGTACAACTTACTGTATGCACTAGGTTCCCAAATCTGAAGGATCCCACAAAATCAATTTGGCACAGATATTTTCTAGCATATATTTTACAGGTTAAATTTGATATTAGTTTAATTTTAAAACAAACTAGGTTAACTTAATTAAATCAAACTAGATTATTTTAAATCAAACTACATGAAACAAACAGAACTGTTGATGACTTTACAAGTGATTTGTGTATATGTAAGTTCTCAACCATTTATCCATTTTGCATCTTTTCACATCCTCTGTGGGTGATTCTTTGATGAGAGAACTAGAGAATATTATACAGCATTTCTTTGAGCTAGTTCTTTGTTGTCAGGAGTTAGAAGTTTTTTTATAAATTTGGAATGCATAGTCCACTTCATTCTAGTCACAGCAGTGTTTTATTCTATTTGGAAAGCTAAGTCTAACGAGTATGAGGGTTGCTCCAAGATCCTCTGCACTCGTTACTTTAATATACAGTGTTTAGCTCTTTCGTATAAGTCTTCTTTCAGATACAATGTTAGAGGTGATTTGCTTTTCTTTATTGCCTTTATTTTATTTTAGCTCAGTGATTACTCTGTAAACTGTTCGGTTGACAGTTTGTTTCGAAATTAGAGTGGAGCCGTAAAGTACATGTACACAGGTCTGATGACCATCTACAGTATAAACTATGTAAAACTATTTAATTTCTGAATTTAGCTTTCGTACTTCTCTGAATTGCAGCAGTTTTCATCCATGGTATTGTCTGTTATATTTTTTGAAGTCAGATTTTGTTAGCAGTGCACACGCAAAGAGACTGGAAACAATTTAGCATAACGAGAGGGACTGGGTTCAATGATTAGTCATTTATACAATAAAAATCAACAAGCACTTCTGCACATTGTGTTAAGCAACTGGATCATCAAGTACCTGAAGTTAAGCCCGATCGGGCAAGGTAAGTAAAATAACGAACAATTATTCACCTCAGTGAAGCGGCAAGGTGAATAACCAAGGTGAATAATAATTGTTTTAGTACATACCATACAAGTGAATAGCCAGCACCAAATAGTTATTTCATTTTCTGTCAAATGGACAAAAACTTGCGTGAGGTGATCGCTGATTTGCTCAGAGGTGAATAGCAAAGAATATTTACTTCGGAGTAGCCAATCGGAGAGCAGAAAAAGCTGTATTCGCTTGTGTGGTATATACTAACAAGATATATCAGGGGGACAAGGGAAAAAAGAGAGATGGGAATGGGAAGGGAGTGGGAACAAAGCAGAGGGGAGGAGTGGGTTATCAAAACATATTTTGTAGGGGAGGGGTGGTATTCTCTTTTCTTTTTAAATCCCCCCCCCCCAATAGTTCTAGTTAGACTCAGCTTTCCAAACGGAATAAAACACTAGACTAAAAGAAAATGGAAGTACGCAAATATCAAACTTCTAACTCCTGACAACAAAGAAGTGCAGCCTCAAAAAAAACTCTGAATTTCTAATGGAACCTGAAACAACCATAGGGCTTATCAAACGTCAGGACCCAGCTAATCCAGATCTTGGAATTTAGCATGTTGGCTTTTGTGGATGGAGAAAAACCCTCAGAGCAAGGGCGAGATAATGTGGCACCCTGCGCCAACCTGGCTCAAAGAAATGCTGTATACATTGTATACTAGTCTCTTCTTCTCTCATCAAAGAATCACCCACTGACAGAGGATGTGAAAAGATGCAAAATTGGATAAATGATCGAGAACTACAATGTACACAGCTTTTTAGGACTAGATCACTGAACAACACAGAAAAAATAATGCTAATCTTCAATGGTCCTGTGAACTACATTTGTAATCCAAACCCTAACCCAATATCTAAATAAACCTAACCTCGGTAAACAGTATAAGTTCCCTTTTCAGAATCTTGAAAAAAATTGCATACCGTATTCACTCACGGATAAGCCGCACCTTTTTACCTGAAATCTTCATTTAAAATCGGGGGTGCTGCTTATCTGCAAGAACATCTACCGAACAAAAAGGTCCAGAAATTTCCATAAATTAACATTTAAAAGAAATACTAAGCTATAATTATAATAAATACTACACCAAACCAAAAGAAAGTATTAGCACTGTCCATTGCTTTTGCAAGTTTGGTGGCTCCAAACAGATCCATTTATGTTGTGAATATTTGTTCCACCGCAATGAAGCGATAAATTATGGTTGCCGGATTGTTGCAATATTCAGTAAACCTATTTTACATTCAGTAAACCCGATTTTATATTCAATAAACAGGTTTTATATTCAGTAAACCATTTTATATTCAGTAAAACCGATTTTATATTCAATAAACAGGTTTTATATTCAGTAAACCGATTTTATATTCAATAAACCCGATTTTATATTCAATAAACAAGTTTTATATTTATTTCAGTAAACCGGATTTATATTCAATAGAAACGATTTACGTTCAACGTTTTAGTTCAATAAATTATTGCTTAATATGTTCAATCCTCAACCATTATTTATTCAGTAAACGCCATTTATATTCAATACCTATTATTTTATTCAGTAAATTTCATTTATATTCAATAATTTCTGCAGTCCAACATGGTCAGCGGAAGACCAAATTCGTGGGTAGCTACTTCGTTTAACGTACACAAAGAGTATTGTGGGAGGTCACTAAACAACAAATATATAAATATATAAATATAATAAATATAATGCTTCTTTAATGCTCCTTTAGACTAATACAAACCCTACCCCTACATTTAAAAAAAACCTAACCGTCAACTACGGGTTCAATACTCTTTGTGTACGTTACACGAAGTACCTGGAAGTACCTAGGAATATTCGTGGGTCACTTTTCGGAACAAGATGGCGGGTGATCACCCAAGCTTGCACGAGATCGAAGACTGAGTGGCGAAGAGAGGGGTTAGTAGAGCAGTAACTGCAGTCAGACGTGTTTCTACTAATGATCTAACTCAGGATTCCTCGAGAAGCTTAGTTTCAGGTACTATGATGGTTCACTTCTATTTATGATATAGACCGACTTGGCTATCGACACTATCCTCTGTAGGTTTGGCAGTCCATGTCCCTTTATCAAGAAACATAGCTGGAATGGGCTATTGCACTTAATTTTCGTACCCCCCCTGTTGAGGACCATATTTTGAGTTGTACCCTAAAGAAATCCTCTGAAATTAAAAACACCTGAAGAATTCCATGGTGGAAAGTAGTGTTACCCTGAAGAATTGACTTCAACCCCTGAAGAATTGTCCAAATATTCACTTTATCCCCAAAGAATTCCTCTAAATTTGATATGTGCCCCCAAAGAATTCCTCTCTATTTATATGGTATCCCCAAAGAATTCCTTGAAAAATTATCTGGTGACCCTGCAGAATTCCTTGGTCCTCAACAAGGGGGGTACGAAAATTAAGTGCAATAGCCCAATGGTAGGTCGTTCCCGTGATCCGCTCCGTGCACATGTGGTAGACATGGCCGGAACGCTGTGTCTGGTTTGTTGTCGCAGAGTCCAAAGCGTCGAAGACTTGGTCACCAATACGTACACTGCGTACAAATCAAAGGTGAAACATCCTGAACTGAGAAAAAGACACTTGAAGTAGCCTGTGCCGACTAGGTGGATCCATCAGAATTTGCTGATGATGATAGGAACAGCCCTTGGATGTGAAATCCCTTGGGTGTGAAAGCCTTGTAGGGGACTTCGTGTCCTAGTGTTTTCCCACCTGGGCGAATCTTGAAATAAATAAATAAAGCTCTCGGGTAATTCAAGATTATCCTTTTGGGGAAAATGACATCTTGTTTTCCGGAACAGTGATACTATTGTCATGACGCTTTGGACCCTGCGACAACGAACCAGACACTGCATTCCCCATGGCTACCTACCATTCCAGCTATGTTTCTTGATGAAGGGATAGTGTAGTGATAGCGAAATCGGTCTATATCATATATATTTGTAAGCTTAAGTGAACCATCATCAGTACCTGAAGATAAGCTTCTCGAGGAATCCTGAGTTAGATCATTAGTGGGAACACTTCTGATAGCAGCTACTCCTCTCCTTATCCTTCTCTCCACCCCCTCCCCATCTTGTTCTCAATAAGCAAGTCACGTGATACAAATGGCGCGCGAATTTGGTCTTCCGCTGACCATATTGGACTGCAGAAATTATTGAATATAAATGAAATTTACTGAATAAAATAATAGGTATTGAATATAAATGGCGTTTACTGAATAAATAATGGTTGAGGATTGAACATATTAAGCAATAATTTATTGAACTAAAACGTTGAACGTAAATCGTTTCTATTGAATATAAATCCGGTTTACTGAATATAAAACTTGTTTATTGAATATAAAATCGGGTTTATTGAATATAAAATCGGTTTACTGAATATAAAACCTGTTTATTGAATATAAAATCGGTTTTACTGAATATAAAATGGTTTACTGAATATAAAACCTGTTTATTGAATATAAAATCGGGTTTACTGAATGTAAAATAGGTTTACTGAATATTGCAACAATCCGGCAACCATAATAAATACCATGCTAAATGGCACAATGTTTCTTTGCAGCTTTGCACTTTAACAGCAAATTTGTCGAACAGATCTTCCACCTCTCTTTGAGTAACAAGTTTTTCTCCAATAAATGGCTTCCGGATATCCTTTTAGGCATGATAGCAACAGAAAGCTGATGAAAAAGCAAACTACTCCATGTTGTTTTGACTTTGTTCAGCAAAAACAAAACTTCTAGTGTCCAGTTCTCTCTTTTCCAACAGGTGCCTGGTTACTAAGCTACGGACGAACGTGGGCGTTGACTTATCCGCGAGTGCATGTTATCCGTGAGTGAAAACGGTACTTGAATTTTTTTTACCTAGTCAAAAAAAAATTACATACCTGTAGTTGAAAAAAAATTACCTGCAACATATACATGTACAATGTATGTTGCAAGAATTGGAAAAGTTATGAGTGTGATGCACTTGATGTTTTAAGGTCAGCCTTTCATTGGAGCTAAAGAGTTATTTGTAACACGTCAAAACAAATGCAAAATACCTGGTCTTCTGAGTCGGTTGAATAAAGAGAATAGCTTGCTTTCGCCTCAGGAACACTTTTTGCTTTGTGATTTCTGAAAAGCAATCATTACAATCCGTGTTCATTTAGTGTGCTCTTCAGTTTATCAATTAGTTAATTTTATTATATTTGGCCAGAACTGGCAGAAACATGGGTCCAAAATGTGAACTAGTACTTAGTACATGTACAGTATCTGGCTGGTACCAGTATCTGGTCATAAAAGTTTGACTTCAATTTCTACATCAGGATTATTAAATTGAAGGGCTGTGTGCAAAAAGGGCGTAAGTGATTCTTGATCACGTTCTAAGTTCTCCCTTAGAAAACAAAGAAATTGAAGGAGAATTTAGAATGTGATCAAGAGTCACTTTTGCCCTTTTTGCACACAGCCCTTCAATTATAGCCAAAGGAGGTTAATACATGTACATGACTATCTGCTGGCTGGCCGATAATAGATATGTGAAATTACATGTACATTTATGTTGAGAATTTATTCTCTTGGCAGAGGAAAATCACTACAGCATGCAATAAAGTATATTAATGAGATAAAGCTCCAGACAATAAAGTGTTCTGATGGAGGTGACTGCTGCTTTCAGGTTTGATTTTATTCAAGCTTTTGGGAATCATGTGGTCACTGTAATAATGTCTCAGCACAAGGAAGGAGTGCCATTTCTGCAACAGGTAAACAGAAAGTCTCTTATTTCACTGAATTTCGAGAGTCAAGAAACAAGATTATAGGGTTAGTATTGATATAAAGTGAACAGTCTCAGACAGGTTTGAAAATGTTTTTTGTGTGCCTCCTCTAAGGAGAGAAACAAGATTTATTTGTTTACGTGCATGCCTGACAATCGGAGGTCCCGATAATATGTTGACTTACTGTACCTTAAAAAAAAAGCAAAATAATAATTTATTAATCATACATGTCATGTACGATTTGAAAAAGTGAAAATGTAAATGTAATATAAGTATCTAAAGGATCTTAAAATTGTATGCTAATTATTAAGCATGGAGATTAAAAAATATACATTATATATACATGTAACCTAGCTACAACACATACATCAGAAAATGTGAAACAATGGCAATTAGTATTCCTAATGGGCATCCCATTTCGTCACACAGTATGGTAAAAAACAAATAACGGAATCTTGCGGGCGTTTCTGAAATTGTACTGGTGTTTAACAGGTTTAGGCAACAACTGGCTTGTAGTGTCCAAAATGCTCTTGTAAAAAGACTTACACAATGCATCCCTTCTGTCGAAAAGAATGGGTAGATCGAGTTCTTTTAGTCCTTCGCCATATGATGTAAAGTAGCATTATCCTAGCAGCGCGGTGTTGAATCTCTTAGAAACAAGGGCAAGGACAAATGCCACACGGGGCATGCATACTCTAAGAGGGGCATACAGGCACTTGCTTGCTTTGAAACACACATAGTCAATATGGGTTAAGTCCACTTGAGGTCTGAAGACAAGTAAACTCTAAGTAGCTTTATGGTGGAAACTATCTCAAGAGGTTGATTATTGATGGTCAGTGGCACAAGTGCAAGGTTGCTCCTCAGGAATGACAGTACTGTTCGTTTTTTTAACATTCATGCAAGTGCAAGGTTCAGGGGCAAAACATCTGCACACTTCCATAGTGAGGGGACGTGACCCTCACTAATAGAAGAATTGAAAACGGAGCACAGGGCGGCAGATAACCAGGGCAAAGTTCTTGAAGAGCCAGTTAGGAATCTCATCGGGACCAACGAACTTGTGCTCTTGCACCAAAGATAAAGCATGCTCAACAGATTCTGGGCTGATAGCATACTCATCGGGATATGCGAAACTGGGGCAGGAGTGAAAACTAACTGCGGGATATCTTCTGCAACACTGCAGAAGAACTCGTTAATAATCTCGGCGAGATCCACGTCTCTCAAGACATTTCCGTTCACTGTAGCCAGACAACAGCTTAATACCATCCCAGGGGGGTACTTACATGAAAAATGGGTATGTACGTGAGGCCAAGAGGCTCAAACCCTGACCCTGTTCGGATATATTATACTCTGGCCGGTATACCACGTACCGGGATTCCATGCAAAATACGGAACATTTCAAGTCGGGACGTGTCATTGGGTAAACAAATCAGCAGATGAAGTACATAG
Source organism: Actinernus sp. WN-2022 (assembly GCA_030867875.1). Taxonomy (NCBI): domain Eukaryota; kingdom Metazoa; phylum Cnidaria; class Anthozoa; order Actiniaria; family Actinernidae; genus Actinernus; species Actinernus sp. WN-2022. Next base: position 127,249,605 of record JAOWCC010000577.1, read on the forward strand.
ATAAGTACTGAAGTACGAATTAGCGGCGTCACGATGTATGGGAACCTCTGTGCTTGCATGTGGGCAGGCGATCAAAATGTGGCAACAGAATGTCTTTTTTTGACATAGTAGTTAAAAAAAACTGAACCCTAACTGCCTAAAAAATACTGAACCCCGACCCTGACTGCACCCAAATTATACTCAAATCCTGACCCTGATCTGCCCAAATCAGGTCAAAACCTGGATACCATCCAACCACTTCTTAGGATTAGTGTCACACATGTGACTAATGCGGACTACCTTACATTACTTTTTATGGATACCTCACTTACAAAATGTATTGTCAATAATGACTGTGGATACTGAACAGCTGACCGGATACTGGGCACCTCAGGAGCTTTGCATAAATGGCAATAATTTTCAAGAAATTAAGGTAAAACCACAAAAGGAAATATATGGCAATTATAAACTGGAGGCAACATAATGTACTAGTGCTGCACTAGGCTACTGACTAGGTCAGTATCACGTACCCAGCATGAAGTCACACTCACCTTTTGCCTTTCGCCGGCCTCGCAGCGAGTCCACGGGCTACTAAAGATGCTTTGGACGGCTGTTTATAGATAACAACACAACAACTTTCAACTTGATGTCCCCTTAAAACAACCTTTTTAGTACACTGGCCCTGAAGGGGCAGAAAAATGTCCGATTCTTATACTTTTTGAAAGCGCAAAGAAAATCATAACCGAACAAAATCTACCTTTTTCTAAATTGAATGAACGATTGCAGTTATCTTTACCTTGCTTTGTACGGTTCTTTTCATTTCTTGCCCTTTATTTGCACAAGATTTAGAGGTTCTAAAGCCATTTTACTAAGAAAACAACACCGACACAAACCTCGTTATTTTGCCCACCATATTGGATGAACGAAAAGAGCATGCGCATATATGTATTGACGTATCCTCTGAATTTTCTTGAGCCCACGATGTCCAAGATGGCGACCTCCATGGACTGGAATGATGTATTGATGTTAAGTTAGACTACATGTCATGAGGACGGTCGAAATACTGAAGAAGACTGCTGTATATGGAGCAGTAGTATCTGTGATAGGAGCTGCTTTCTGTCATCACAGAATACAAGGTTACTTAGCTATAAATTTTCGAAGATCTTGGTCGTCATAATATAAAGCCTTTAAAGGGGCCGTCGACTTAGCAAATTTCCTCTGGTTTTCCGTGGTGTAGACTCTTATTTACCACGATTTACGTCATCACATGGTCAAAATTTGTTGTGGACTCACAAGGCGCAAATCGATGACGTAAATCGTGGTAAATAAGAGTCCACACCACGGAAAACCAGAGGAAATTTGTTTTTTACAACAATATTAGAAAACGTACAAGGAAGTTTCGTTACAAAGCATGACAGCTTTGAAAGAGCCAGCGTTGTCTATAACTTTCTCGCGTCAGCACCGTTGTCTGGACTCTCATTTACCACCGCACATCGACCAATCAGATCGCGAGATTACCGGCAATTGTGGTAAAAATATATTTTAACGTAGGTCAGACTCCCTCCCCCCTTAACGTCCACCCATATGCTTTTATGAGGTCAGGAAAAACGCTAATGAAATACACGGGAGTTCACTTATAAACAAAGTATAAAACAAGCTTAAAGCTTTAATAGCTGCAACTGTAGTCTGTACATTACCTCGAATTCCCGTACGAGCTCATAATTTTCGGATCTTGAATAAAATACTCATTATCCACACGACTATAAAACTGAGTTTCACTTACCTGGAGGTTTGAGGTATTTCATGATACTTCTAATCGAAAGACCTTGTTAAAATTAGCCAGGGATGCTTAAAACCATAAACGTGACGTATTAAAATCCATGCATGCTCTTTGAATATTTAGTCAACCGCATTGTAATTACTCCATTGTATTTTAGTGTTATTCTTCTCAAAAAACAACATGCTTGTCCCCAGGAGAAGCCAGGGTCATTTAATCAAAATGGAAAGCATGAATTATTCCCACCACCCTTGCCCGAGATGAAGTACGTTTTACAGGCCTGAATAGATGCTGAATAGGTAGACCTAGCCTCAATCCAAACATCTTTTAAAGGTTTTCCCGTGGGTACAAAGCACACGAACATCGAGCGTCCGATAATAGGTATTGCTTGTCGGATAATAGGTTAATCTGTCTGATAATAGGTTTGTCAAGAACTGACTAGCGAAATTCGAAAGGAATCGGGTTATGCAAACTTAGACACAACCACTAAAGGTAACGAAGGAAGTAAAATATTGGCAATAGCCCTCTTCGTTATACGACTGGAAGAGATCAAAATAAACTGTCTGATAGTAGATTGACTTACCTTTTATAAATCTCCTTTTGTTGGAAAAATTGATACCATGCTAAAGACCAAAATTGGGAAATTGTTTTATCAATTCCCAGATCATAATGTATGAAAACCATATCTTTATCAGTTATATTACTGATAGTCTGCTCAGTTTGCAATCAATCCCCAAATTAATTATAATTTTCCTTAAAAGATGTCAACAAGTACAATTAATCTTGGAAATGCTCACCTTAATATGTTTGTACCTCGGTTGAAAACTGAGTATGGCAAAAGAAGCTTTGCTTACAAGAGACTCGATTATATGGAAAGCCTCAGCCAGGGCATTAGTGGTGTACCCAAATACGTTGTACCTTTTAAAGAGTATCCCAAAATACCCTAAATTGTGACATTGAGATCAATGTCAAAATCTTGCCTACACTTTATACCCATTCAATGTAATATAATACTGTATACGGTACTCAATTAAGAAAAACCATTGCGTACCAGACCGTAGACCCAAAACCCCTGGACGACCCTGATGTCCAGAGACTGAAGACCTCACCTGACCAGGCTCCTGACCTGATCTATTTAGCTTTAAGAGAGCTGCTAGATCCTATATTTATAGTATAAGTTGACTATACTCTAAACCAGTCTAGGCCTTGTTATTATCGGTGGTACACGACTCCCAGTGATTGGCATGTTTCATGCCAACCTCAAATACCGCCACAGGAAAGTCACTGAACCAGTGTATGTCACACCACATCAAGCATGTTCATTAGTTAGCACAAAACTATGTCTTGAACTGGGGCTTATCACGCATTGACCAAGATGTGGAAGAAGTGATTTCGGCAACAGATGATTTTTTTAAAGAATTTCCATCACTGTTCAGTGGTCTTGGAAAATTAAAAACTGAATTTCACATAACACTTTGCACAGATGCAGAGGCCACGTTGCATTTACAGCGCTATGAAAATTCCTCATCCCTTATTTCCAAAAGTTAAATTGGAGATGGAGACGATGTTGCGACAGGGAGTCGTGCTGCGACAGGGAGTCGTGCTGCGACAGGGAGTCGTGCAGTGCTGCTCGGGTCTTGTACCTGTCCAATGGGAAAGTCCGGATCTGTGTCGATCTTACACAGCTCAACAAGGCTGTTGAACGGGAAATACACCCAATGCCATTAGTAGATGAGAACCTCGCCAAACATGGAAAGCTAGAATAAAGTATTCACCAAACTTGACGCAAACAATGGATTTTGGCAGCTCCCATTGGATGGAGTCAAAACTACATTCTTACCTCTTTCGTCGCACCCTTCGGTCGCTACTGCTTCAACCGGCTTCCATTTGGAATTAGTTCAGCTCCTGAAATATTCCAACCATGTCTGGTATCCTGGAAGGCCTGGAAGGAACAATTTGCCAAATGGATGACATTCTTATCCATGGGGCAAATCAAGAACATCATGACAGGCGGGTGGTAGCTACACTCCACTGCATACAATAAGCAGGTCTAGCCCTCAATGAGAAATGTGAGTTCTCGAAGACATCCATCAAGAGTTTCTCGCTCACATTATCGATAGCTCTGGAATACATGCAGATCCACAGAAGACAACAGAAATATCGCAATTTCCACCTCCACAGGATGTCAAAGATTTGCAGCGCTTTATGGACATGGTCAACTACCTGGGAAAATTTGTACCAAGAATGGCTGACATCACCGAGCCATTGCGCCATTTACTACGTAAGGATAGTGTCTGGATGTGGGGAGATGCACCACAGCATGCTTTCACATTAACAGTGTTCTCATGTCCCCTGAGGCGCTAGCACACTATGATCCAAATCGCCCAACAATAATCGCAGCTGATGCTTCCTTGGCGGGTATTGGTGCTGTTCTACTCCAAGTTCAAGATGATGGAAAACGACGTCCCGTTGGTTATGCATCACGATCACTTAATGACACAGAAAAACGCTATGCAGTCATCGAGAAGGAAGTCCTGGCAGGAACATGGGCTTGTGAGAGGTTCATCGAATATGTGATTGGTTTAAGTTTCATCCTAGAAACTGGCCATAAGCCCCTCCAAACTCTTCTGAACACAACCAAGCTCTCCAAGACACCACCTCGCATCCAACGGTTCCACCTGAGATTAATGAGATTCAACGTCAAAGCCCAATATGTACCAGTGGCAAACAGCAGATTACAGCGGCTGCGCTTTCCCGTGCACCTGTTGACATGCCCAAATAAGCAGATGAACAGCTTGTGGAAGAAGTCGAAGTGTTTGTAGCCCATACAGCAACTATACTCCCGGACACTGCGTACCGTTTACAAGAGATACGAGAAGCCTAGGAGGTGGACGAAGTATGTGTTCAAGTCAAGACTGAAAAACAAAAATCCAGGATCTTGCCTAATGAAGACAAATGTGAGTACAGTACGACGCAGTCAGTAAGCACTGGTTGCCACAAACAACGAACCTGACAAGCCTGATTGCCCGACGGTAGGGCGTCAGACACCCCCATCTGGAGTTGCGTCTTCAGGTATGCCTAACACTCCTACTGCAGAAGAACCACCCTCCAAGACGACTTGTATGACACCACAGGAGACCACTGAGAACACCGCAGCCAAGGTAAACCCATACACAACCGCACCATCAAGTCCTGCACCCAATAGGATGACATGCTATGGAAGAGTTGTGAGACCACCGCAGCGTTTAGACTTGTAGAAAAGATATTGAGCCTAGTTCACTCCAACCTGGATAGTTTATTGACTTGCCTTTGGGTGCTAATCATTTGAACATCAAAGTTTCGACATATAAACACATCTGGTATTTGAACTCAAAGATTTCTGTAGAGTACATTTTAATCGTTAGTTTGCCAACCCTAACTTTGGGGGTAGGTGTTGGATAATCATGTTATTCCGGTTATTCCAGTTTTACCAGTTTTACGGTTTGCAACTTGCATGTTGGGACCACGTGGAAAATGGGTCCGCCATCTTGGAATATAATGAGTTGTTTATATACTCGGCTGTTTACGAGTGGATATTACTACATTAGTAATCATATTTTATCATATTGTTGTATTTTATCATAATTTATTTGTATTTAATGTCATAACATTTTATCTTTTAATGATAATGCGTTTAGTTCATCAGTCAGTCAGTCATTTAGTCAGTCACATGTAGTTAGATAATAATGTTAGTGATCGACTCTCTTGGAAACCAGCCCTTGGTGCTGAAGAAATGTTGATATTCAAATTACAAAACTGTGGTGGCCATGTTGGTGGGAATACGGGGAACAAAATAAGCTAACAAGGAATCTAGTTTGTTAATAATGCCCACCTAGCTACATGGTGGTGATGACATGACATAATAATAATACTTTAAACACGATACACAATTACAGTGAAACACTCTCCTTTGTCGCCATTACAGAAAGTGAAAATATAGAAACAGGAAAAACATCTACATATATATAATTATAAACTATAAAATTATTTTAGCTACGTACTATAAAATATTCAGTAAACTCTATTTAGGCAAGATAAAGGTAGGATAAAAAAGTGATAAGATACTAAATATGATAAAACTTAAATATGCAGATATTTAAAATATGGATAAAAATAGCATACATATCAGGATAGGCAATAAAACTCATACTAGTACGGTCTGGTAACCTTAAAAGTTATAGCAGAGTAATAGAACATGCAAACAATGTTCTAATAGTTACATGTATAGGAGTACCCATCCCCACCCTGTATGGCTCATTTCTTTTCGTTTTCCTAATCCAGCTCTCCCATCCACCTTCCCCCACCATGAATATAGTACACATGCTTTAAAATGATCATTTTCATGTTCTTTTATATGTACAGCAAACATAGCATCAATGGACTATTACAAAATGTCAGTTGCTGAATTTAGAAAACATGAGCCTGCTGTTGAGGCCATTGGTCACCCTGTTGGTTTCCGGTACATAAACCTTGGTAGAAAAGACATTCAGCTTGACCATTACAAGGCACAGGTAGACAAATATATATAATATACATGTATACACCTCATTCATAAGGGCATGGTCTCTGTATTTTAACAGTTTAGCTACATGTTCAATGTATGAAAAACAACATCCTTGCCATGCGAAAGAGCATACCAACATTGGTGATTGTAGAATTTGAGTGTTGTAAAGGCTGTAAAGTTACAGCAATTTGAAATTAAAGAGATTTGTATGAGGAATACCATTTAGGCCTTTCCAGCCTCGCTTTCATGTATTTTCTACATTTAAAATGCCAATAACTTGTCAGCAATTTGAAACATTGCTTTCAAACTATGTTCAATTACTAATTTAGGTACGATCTTTCGTGTGGTAACAATAGTTCTCTGTTCACATTAATCTTCCAATTTATGCAAATTAGGTGGCGGCCATTATGAATGAGGTCTAAAGATATATAGAGCTAGATCATTAAGGACACGATCATCCTGATAAGATCCATTTCAGATTTTTGTTTTTATTGAAGGCTTTTGTGGACTAAATACCCTATTTTCTGTGCAAATTGAAGATATATTATATTCATTCCTCCTGACTAACAATGTCATTGGCATATAAAAAGGGCCAATCATTATGAAGAACAACGGTACAAATAAAAAATCAACATTAGCTGGGGGGGGGGGAGTAAACAACAAGGATTCATTCTTTGAGGTAAGTTAATTATGTGACCCTGAAACAGTGAGAGGCTGTTGTTCTGTCACCACAGGTAGCCCAAGCTTACGATCTGTATAAGTGATTATAAGAGAATGTATGCAATTTTCTATGTTGTCGCTGTAATGCTCTTAAATGTAACAAATGTTTCAAAAACATTTGCTTTCCCTTGTAGTGATTACTTTTAATATGTATGGCGGTTCCTGGGCAGTTTAGCTTCGACTTAGAGTGGTATTTTCACCCCTAAGAAGAAAATCAAGAAATCAAATATTTAAAATATAATTGAACAGAATGCCATATAGGCGGCAGCTTAGTAACGGTGGCAAATTTCTGCCAATGTTAATTCTTCCAGATTGTGATTCCCTTGAGAGGAAGTAAAACCACTGGTAACCTGCACGCGTATGCCACAAGGAAAGACCTTACCAAAGGGTATGTTAATTATGACAAATATGAGAATATGAATCGGCTCCATCTTCTCTAGACTGTAGTGTAACACAGTCCCTTTCCTATCGCAAAAATTAGTCGGAACAACGATAACAGCGGGAAGCCACAGAAAAGAGGGTTGGAAAGAGTACGTGCCCAGACAAAAGGGACCTATAACTCCCTTTCCTCTGGCTGTACCCTCAGAGTCTGTTTTTCCAATGGGATTTTGCGGTATGGAAGGGACTGTTGTACAGTCTAATCTTTCTATAATTTCCATTGCAGATGGATACTTAACAAGTTGGAATTGGAAGTAAACTCTTGTGAGAACAGAATGACAATTGTAGGCAATAAAGACGGGGAAACACTTTCTGAAGTTATCACAGAAGAATCGTAGTGTGCATGTCAGATAGTATAATGCATATTAACAATGTTATAATAAAGTTATGTAAATAATTTTCAAGCCTGGGTTGCTTGGTGGCTTCAGCCAATGGCCAAAACACTGTTTTGTCCTTCGCTACGTCGTATTTAATGAACTTGGCAGGTCCATGGAAATGTACAGTATATATGAGTCACGGATGCTAAAGTTCAATTTGACTGTCATGAAATCTGATATGCATGATAATTTTATAATATAAATCATGGGAGCATGAGCAACCAATGCAATCGCACGTTCTTAGGAGCGTGCTTGATTTAAGGGTTAGAGACTGATGTGCGTTCTTTATCGGCAAATACAGGCACGCGCTGACTGCACGATGAACGAAAATAATGAATACTGCATGAGGCCGAAAGCTGTATCAAGAACTTTTGAGTTCATCGTACAGTCAGCAAGTGACTATATTTAACAATTATCAAACTCATTAATAATTCATGAGGCAAAAACAAAGGAAATCACCGACCGATAAGTGATCTTTAAATGTGATACAGATTTCGGCCTGATTTACATAAACTTTGGCTTCGATTTTCTCGGCCAAAATAAGTCGCGATCGTATCGCCAAAATAACTGAAAACATGCATCTCTACATCTAGACGTTTGATAAGTAATATTAAGAATTCGTGTCCGATCTTTATCCGATTTACAAACTCTCGCTTTCAGCTCGAATTTGTAAATCGGATAAAGATCGGTCACTAATTCTTTATCTATTACATAAAAGATGGTTCTCCTTGTTATATAACAAATTAATGTTCAAATTTTGTGCATTGTACAACATCCAAGCATGTGATTGGCTAACGAGCGTGCATTATTGGTGAACAAAGCACTCGATCCAGACCCCCTCTTACCTACGGGAGGGAGACCTGATACATTTGAGCCAGCCCTTCGCTTAGTTACGTGTTTGGACGACTTGGAAAACCTCATTCCGATCGCATATTTAACAGTGAAAATGTAGACTATTACAAGAAACGTAACGGCAGGATTGAACTCTGTCTCCTGTTTGACAGAAAATAATTGTTTTAGGCGAACATTTGCATAATCGAAATGGCTGATTTGCAAGCGCTGGAAGTACAAGTCAACATGTGTCTGAGTGAACAAAAGCTTCTACCGAAACTCTAGACGTCTTACTGAAGAAATGGATTTTATTTCCGAGACCTTACTCTGTCAATAAGGAGAAGATGGTTCGAAAAAAGGATTTTTTTATTTATAAAATATTTGCATCAGAACCGAGCACATGGATGTAGCCGGCCGGTTTCAATATTTCATTTCACTGGAATCTGCAGGTTAGTCATTTTCGAATGAAAGAAACTATGAAAGAAAGTAGACTATCTAGGAGTTAAGCCGGCTAAATACTTGATATTTGAATAATACATAGCTCCAAGAGAAACGTTTTCGAGTTAAATGTACAATCATGCTGATTCAATTGAGCTCACAAGGCGTCAACTTCACTGACCGAACGCCAAAGTAAATTTTTCTTTGCAAAGTTATCTACTTAGTTGTTTTCATTTATTGCCCATTGAAATGACATTTGTTTGTGGAGATAAGTAGTATAGGGCGCACCGAATTATCCTCTTTTTTTAGGGGGATTACATAATTAGGAGGGGGAATAAATTAACTATTGTCTTTCTGCATGAACAAAGTGAGGGGGAATAAACGCGCTGACTGTACGATGAACGAAAAATAATGAATAGTATGAAGAAATTTTGAGTTCATCGTACAGTCGGCAAGTGACTATATTTGCCGATAAAGCACAAACATTAAGTCTCTAATCTTTTAATATTCGAACGGAGTGCACTGTCAGCAGTGAATTTCAATTTAAATCAGTTGCCAATAAAATAAAGAAGTCAAATATTTCGCATGAATTAAATCATTTTACGGTAAATATCTCCACAAAGAAATGTCATTTCAATAGGCAATGAATGAAAACAAGACTTTTAATATCCAACTGGTTTTTTGGTGCAATTAACGTTAAATACAGCTCGTAATATTTCAAAATTTCCAAATTGCACTCGCCCTACGAGCTCGTGAAATTTTGAAATATTACTCACTGTATTTATCGTTAATTGCGCCAAAAACCAGACGATTACATATACTAAATGAACATTCTATGTTACAGTGCTTAATCAGTTTTATCTTGGCTATTCTCAAGTTCGTAACGACATATCAATAAAATAGCAAGCAAAAGTGTCGTTTTGAACTTCCCGCAGCCTCTTCCATATTAAGAAAATTCCATATTCCATATTTGGAAGAGCTGCCACGACAAAATGGCGGTTTCTAGGTCCCAGACCTCTAAATCGACACTCGTTGTTTGATATGATGTAATATAGTTATGTTTGTGTGTAGGGTTAGGAATTTCAAAACGTCAGAGTAAGCAACTAGTTACACAATTATGAACGCAATAGCATAAAACCTACGTTACTGATTTCGTCAATAATCCTTTGTAATAAACCACATAAATATAGGCTAGTATATCCAAAACTTTACAAGAGAGAAGAAAGAGCCGAAAGACTTGTAACACAACAAAAGTGGTTGAAATAAACCTACATTCTAACTTTTGCTGTCTTCCAATACGAAGTGTTACTGTTGTGTAACATATTCGTGGAGAATCCCACGTACTTTTGAAGCTGGAAACACGACTACAAGAGAAGGCTCGAAGAATCGCAGAGAAGGCCGAAGAACTGTTGGTACCGTTGCTTGAAAAAGTATTGAACGAGAAACTCAAGACCGTGGGAACTAATATTCTAGCAGTCGGTTATGCACAAGCCACAACGGGGAATGCAGTGTCGGGACTCGTTCCGCCCAAGTATGCGGTGTACGCGACACAGAGACTAAAAGGCATTTTATAAGGTTCAAACTCCGAGTATAAGCTCTCTAGACGTTCCTAAATAAGAACGATCCGGTTCTTCTGCATAGTCACGTCTATTTTGTTGGGTTGCTTACTCGGATGATGTCATCCAATTCTAAATCGAGTAATGGCGGACAGAAATTATGGCTAAATAATCGGACTTTCCGTAGGAATTTTGACTAATTATTTTCCGAAGCTGAAGAAAACAGGAAAGTGTAATTGATCGCAGTAGCACTTTAAGTCCCTGGATGTCATCCGGCTGCATTCGTTCCATATCATTCATGCCAATCCGTTGACATCGCCCTGTGATATCTTCGGTGTATGACTCCAACGTTTCGTACGGGCCTTGCTTAGTTCCCTGAAGCCAACTGCTGCTGCTGAACGAACTCAAGGCTTCGCGAACAATACCTCTTAATAATTTCTTCCTTGAAATTTTCTAGTGAATTGACAACAGCACTCAGTTGTAAACCAGGTTGCTGTTGCTCCTTATAATAGCAATGGGAAAACATGTACTACTTTTTGTTCGCTCCAGGCGCTAATCTTGGCGTACCGAGAACATTTTTAGAACCACTTGCCAGCATCTTCTGTGGTGTCCACTGAAGGTGTCACGTCGCTGTTGCTTAGAAGACGTCACGAAAAGGTCGCTCGTTTGTAGTCTGACTAATGGCGGTCAATCTAAGCTCGAACTTATGGCTAAAATAATCAGTCTTCCCGTATGAATGTATTTAGTACTTCCTGTACTGGTATGTATTTAGTACTTTTACTTTCCGAAGTTGAAGAAAACAGGAAAAGTGTAATTTGGTCGTGCGACCCTGAAAGTTTGAAGTCTCGTTTGGAAAATTGCCTTTAACCGACCGTCAATAAAAATTAAATTAAGCTTTGTATGAGACTAGACAAACTAGATCCGCGCTTCATTGACGTTCGGCTAGATGCAATTTTCCAAACGACACTTGAAACTTTTAGCAGAAAATTTAGCGCGATTTAAGGAAGCTGTTTCTCGTAGCATCGAATGTAATATAGAAAGTGGTAAGCTGTAGTGCTAAGTGTGCACGCCCTACGAGGGAAAGAGAAAAAATCTCTGACCCAAGTGGGACTCGAACCCAACGACCTCCAGGTTACATGTCTGGCGCTCTACCAACTGAGCTATCAAGTCAGATGAGAGCAATCGTGGGTATTGGTGCGTTATATGGGGTCACGGCGATTATATATGTATATGTAGTTATGATATTGAATCATGTTTCGTAGCATCGACAGACTATTCCAGACGTAACTGGCTTGTTAGGCCAATTTCAATGACAGGAAATTCAACGCGAGCGTAAGCAGCCCGCCTTCCGCTCCAGTGAATTGTCTGTTGGTCAGGAGCCATTGTCACAGCTTTTCAAAAGTTGGGCTATTTTTGGGCTATAGTTGGGCTATGCCAGACGCTCCAAACCTGGACAGACATGGTAGTGGGTCCCTATCAATCACTTAGTGGTGATGACGTAACGATTACGCCATCGCTCACGTGATTTTAAGTAAATGCCCGTATCTCCCTCATTTCTAATGCCATACAGTTGAACCTTGGTGTTGAGAAAACTAGTTGACATAATTCTAGTTTATTGATAATCATTCAAGTTGTAAACTGAGTAGTTCTGTCGAGGCATAATTGGAGCTTCATGTGACGTATAAGATAGTTGATCGCGTGCGGGGTTAAACACATTTAATTAGATTAATCCGGGTTGTAAACACCGGAATGTAGTCGCTGAGACGCCATGACATGATCATGAAATCAATAACCCTCATAGTAAGCGTGGTAAATCTAGAAAGACAAATAAGACATTTGTTTAGCCATACACTAAATAAGCATTGCAAGCAACTCGTACTTGGGGAGTCAATCGGTAATCCTCCCTAAGTTCCACTTCCCGTAAGAGCGCTTTCAACATATCCCCCAGGTTCCATTCCATGTATTGCTCCCCCCGTGTGATGGTAAGCCTGAGAGAGTCGGGCAATTTCTCCAAAATCGATGGCACCACAATACCTGAATAGGTTCCTTCATCTACGCCAATCGCAACGAGACCCCGGTAGTGCGATTCAACTGTGTCATACAGTGTTCGGAGCCTTTGCACATCCCTTTCCCCGTAAACTGGCGCCACTTTCAACAATTCACTAATGTGTGCCCTTTGAATAGCGATCTTTTTCCCGAATCTCCGGTGTAACGATTCTAGCGCAGCGTCGTAGTTCGCCGCGGTCAGTGCAAACCCGGCGATACTAGTTTTGGCAGGCCCTTCTATCAGTCCACGAAGATAGGAGAACTTATCCACGTCTGACAGGGAGTCGTTGCTGTGGACCGCACTAGAAAATGAATCCCAGAACTCCTGCCATTCGTGGATCAAGCCGGTGAATTTCTTCACCTCCAGCTTTGGAAGTCTTGCCTTGACGTGTACGTTCGCCGCCTTCCCGTACGATAAAGTTGGATGGGGGTTGGTGGCTTGAACAGATTCCACTTGGGTTTCCTTTGTCGTTTTGTTTATCCTTAGTACTAATCTACGGATCATGGTTCTGACTTTCTCTGCTTCTTCTATTTCGTTCACTATCATCGTCTCGTCTACACTCTCTTCTGCACTAAAAAGATCCAAAACTTCATCGTCTAAGCGTCTCAACGTGTCTAGTTTATCAGTCAAGGCGTTTTTCATTTCAATAAGAGTATCCCTTTCACTGCCGTCGTAACTCTCAATAAGCCCATTTGCCTCTGTTTCCAGTTTCGTTACATGGCCTCTATGTCCTCCACGGACCTTCTTCTTTGTAACGAGCTCCGACATTTTCTCTCAGATTTCTTGTAAATCGATTCTCTCTTCGTTTTATCCGGCTCGAAGGACCACGTGTCGCGGAATTCTCCACTGCGTTAAGAAGAATCTCCGCTCGCGCTGGTTCAATAACACTGGGACTGTATCTTTCTCACTTTTTCTTTATTCGTCGATCACAACCTTACACATTCGTTCGCTCTAACCATCTGCCTTAACATTACAATGATATCCTTCTTATTCAAACTGCGGAAACACATACTTTGTCCTGGACCTTTAGCAATGCTTGCAATGCTTATTTAGTGTATGGCTAAACAAATGTCTTATTTGTCTTTCTAGATTTACCACGCTTACTATGAGGGTTATTGATTTCATGATCATGTCATGGCGTCTCAGCGACTACATTCCGGTGTTTACAACCCGGATTAATCTAATTAAATGTGTTTAACCCCGCACGCGATCAACTATCTTATACGTCACATGAAGCTCCAATTATGCCTCGACAGAACTACTCAGTTTACAACTTGAATGATTATCAATAAACTAGAATTATGTCAACTAGTTTTCTCAACACACTCCCCCCCTTGACTCGCCTAAGAGTCAAGCATTATTTTAGATTTACATCTAGAATTAAGAGCTGCGTTTCTGCGAGGAGCATTTCTTGTGGGATTTACAGCAACTTGATTGCGTGCGTTTCTTACCCGTGTTTCTTCCGTCACGCTGCTGATTTCTATCGGGTACAGCTTTTGAACTGGCCTCGATAGGTGAGTCGGTTTCCCCTTTGAAATTACTCTGACCTTAGCTCCTCTGATTACACTGTCTTTCCCTTTTACAAGGCTCTCCACTACTCCCATTTTCCACTTACCTCGTTTTGTTCCTTCCTCGTGTACTACGACAACATCTCCCACCTTCACAGTTTTGTCTTGAGTTCTTACCTTACAACGATGAAACTCTCGAAGGTTTGTCAAATACTCCCTTCTCCACCTGTTCCAGAAATGACTTAACCTGGTGCTAAGATATCTAAATCTTGCATTACAAGTTTCCTGACTCATCACGTCGTCTGGTTCTACGATCTCATCTGGCAAGGCTCTGATTCTTCTTCCGTAGATTAAGTGGAATGGCGTTAACACTTCTTCGCCTATCTCGTTGTATTCATATGTTAACGGCCTGGAGTTAAGTGTGCATTCTACTTCTACGAGCAGAGTTAATAATTCCTCGTAAGATAACCTGGCGTTACCTAATGTCTTCCGCAGACACTCCTTTACACTTGGACAGGCATAGTATTGTCCCCACAAATCACTTAGTGGTGACAACGTAATGATGACGTCATCGCTCACGTAATTTTAACTGACATGCCCATATCTCGCTCATATGATGCCAGCCAGCTAAAACCTGGACAGACATGGTAGTGGATTGCTATCAATCACCTAGTGGTGATGACGTAGCGATGACGTCATCGGTTATGTGATGTTAACTACATGCCCATATCTCCCTCATTTCTAATGCCAGACAGTTTAAAGGTATTGTTTCCCCACAAATCACTTAGTGGTGATGACGTAATGATGACGTCATCGGTCACGTGATTTTTAGTATAACATAATTTGTTTTTGATCAGTTTTCAAAGAGAGTTGTCTTCATAAGCCACTCGTGTCGGAGCCAACGCCAAGACTTTTCATGAACATGAATGGGCGCGTTGTCTACATTTACAGAAATTTTGACATTAATAATTATCAGTTCACTTTATCGAACTGAACTGAAATAACTTAATATATTCACATAGGTTCCATCCTAAAAAAACATGTGTTTTCTTTGATCTTCCAGCCAGTTGAGCTCTTGTGTCATGCACTCTTTATGTTTGATAAAACGTCTGCAAGTTACATTTGGCTAGCGTTAGATTCCCAAATATAGAGCCCCTAAGGGCAACTCGTGGATGGTCAGTGAGCTATTTTGGTATATACTAAAAATCGCGTGACCGATGACGTCATCACCACTAAGTGAATCGTAGGAAAATAATACCATGTCTGTCCAGGTTTGAACGGTCTGCCATTAGATATGAGGGAGATATGGGCATGTACTTAAAATCACGTGACCGATGACGTCATCGTTAACTACCATGTCTGTCCAGGTTTGAAGTGTCTGGCATTAGATGGGCACTGTCAATACATCTTCTCCTGCATGACCAAATCTTTTAATCCTTGGACGCGTACCATAACATACGTAAATATATCTTCGGAATATCGAACATTAGTATATCACACCAGTGAATATCACTTTTCGCGCGCTCTGATTGGCTACTCAAACAGTGCATATGATTTCATATTCACCTCCTAGCAAAGCAGCGATCATCTCGGGCGAGTTTTTGCCCAATTTACAGAAAATAAAATAAGTATTTGGTGCTGGCTATTCACCACCTCAGTGAATATCCTCCACTATTCACCTCCACTTCGGTGAATAATTGTTAACTATTCGGACAGCCAACGGAGATTCCCCGATCTACACACCATAAAATAAATTAGCTACTGACCCACTCCAATAACTAGTGTTCTGCGCTTGCGCGCATCCACGAGTTAAAAACTCAATTCTGCGCCGATGTGTTCAGATTGGAAGTTCCAGAACTACTTAGACTGCATGCGTCAACACAATTAGCCATTATCAAGCGAAGGTTTTATACGTAATCAAGCTATCAATAGGTCGTTCATTCCATACACAATAGTAATTTAACTCGTGGATGCACGAATGTGCAGAATGAGTTATTTGGTTCAGGTGGATACGAGATAATTTATTCGTCGTTCCTTTCTGTGACTCGACGACTGGCCGTTGACTTTCCGAATGACCGTCCAAGGTTTCGAAAAGATTTGATCATGCTGGAGAAGATTTATTGACGGTGCCCATCTAATGCCAGACACTTCAAACCTGGACAGACATGGTAATGGCTCCCTATCAATCACTTAGTGGCGTTGACGTAACGATGACGTCATCGGTCACGTGATTTAAGTACATACCCATATCTCCCTCATATTTAATGGCAGACGGTTCAAACCTGGACAGACATGGTAGTAGATTGCTACCAATCACTCAATGGCGATGACGTAACGATGACGCCTTCGATTACGTGTTTTAAGTACATGCCATATCTCCCTCATTTCTAATGCCAGACAGTTCAAACTTGGACAGGTATGGTATTATTTTCCCATGATTCACTTAGTGGTGATGACGTAACAATGGCGTCATCGGTCACGCGATTTTCAGTATATACCAAATTAGCTCACCGACCACCACGAGTTGCCCATAGGGGCCCTATGTTTATTAAAGTCGTTTGTATTAAAAAAAGACAACAATGAAATATATACTGACATGTTTATTTTAAATAGCATAAACCTATTTATAGAGTTGTTATAGAAAGGGAAGGAAGTCAGAATGGCACTGGAAACTTGGACTGAAACTATGCGTGCATGCATGGCTACAGCTCAGGTTCAAACCTTACGTCATGAGAGCCGAGTTAATGACACAGGAACATTTCTAAAAAGACGTTAATACCCATGCATCAATGATGGAAATGGAATTCTTCCTATCATTAAAGGAGCTGTCATGGTACTGCACATGTATAGAGTAACCGCTCGTTAAGTGGCGTTAATTGGATACAAACAGTTAAACTTCCCTCCCTCGATGTTTGATTGAAAGGATTTTCAATATTTTCCCTGGAGACTATTTATATACACTGTTTGTTAGTCATTTTTGCATATTTGCTTTCATTTTAAGCATCCCACATGGTTCGTTAGGTTCGTTAGGTTCGTTAGTTCATATCAAAATTGGTGGAAATAGCTCTTTCCGGCCCGGAAAAACGAATGTAAAGTCTTACCGTGACACAG
Source organism: Actinernus sp. WN-2022 (assembly GCA_030867875.1). NCBI lineage: Eukaryota > Metazoa > Cnidaria > Anthozoa > Actiniaria > Actinernidae > Actinernus > Actinernus sp. WN-2022. Next base: position 127,266,930 of record JAOWCC010000577.1, read on the forward strand.
CCCCTTTTGATGGTTTTTCCCTAAGTATGTAAATCTGCTTCCAACTGTGGTTATTCAAATATTAAATTGATTGATTTTGGGGGGATAAATTTTAGATCCCAACAAAGACCAACATTTGCATTCAGGTGATATTAAAATATATATTTTAACTGTTCGGCATTAACATGTACATTTTCAGGTTCCTTGGTTCTGAAGGGACTCCTTATATTTGTGGTCGGGGCTGCTCGTTGTACTATCAGGGACTGAAATACAAATGTAGGTACTCCGGTATTGTAAGCAAAAAAAACCAAATGCTTCAGTCTACAATCGGTAGACAATTGTTTGCTAAATTTCCTTTGATCCTAATTCATCCGAGTACAAGTTTCCTCAGCGGTAATCATGCACTCAACACTAGATAAACCGTTTCCCCACCCACAATTCCCTCTTTTGCTCTGACGAAGGGCTAGCGCTCGAAACGTCAGCTGCTACTCGCTCCCCACGGCGGTTAGCATACCTCAATCGACTTTAGTTGATTACATACCAGTGTTTATCTTCCCCGCCGACGCAGATCAACACTAGTTTTACAGGAACTAGTCACCCATCCTATTTTTATAGGGGAATGCATTTTCTAGGTGAGGTATTTTTCAAGCTTTTCCAATGAGCATCCCAGACCTTTTCACCCAACAGTCCGTCCCCCGTCCCTCCAGCATTGGTTATGCATTTATACAACCTTAAAATAGTTGTATTCAGCTTACAACTCTGTTTCATTTGAATTTATCTCAACAATTTCTAATTTATACTGCTTGTATTTTATAATATCGCTTAACATGGTCATGACCCGCTTTAACAAACATTTATTGTTGCATGACTCATGCAAGAATTCATGCAATAATGAATTTTTCTACCATTCCCCTCTAGAAAAATTATGAAAAATGTTGTGCAATATGAATTACCATACAGAAAACAATGGTAGCTGTACATTTGAAAACAGTTCTTTGCAGGTATTAAAACCACCAAACAACATCGAGAGGTCGGTGGTGAACATTTTTGTACTCCCATCTAGCTCTTACAGATACTAACAATAGCGATACGTCGTGTTGATAAACATTACAGTTGTTATGCTAATGTACCAATCATGATTTCAAAAGGCCGCTTTGTGTCAGGAATTAGCGGTGGATCTCTGGTTGGCAAATTAATGACAATGGATGACGTGCCAGTAATTATCGCTATACATGTACATAAAGATGAAAATCTGAACATGTTGGAGTACACAGCACACAACTACATGTAGTTACCATAATGGATTTCTACATATACATTGCAAGGGTTTAATTGATTTTCAAAGTAGGTGTGAAAGGCATTAATAGTTGTTGTACAGTTTATATGACGTTCAACAAAATAATAATGAAAAAACTTATTTCGCCTACAGCTCTGATTGAACATTGCAAGAAACTGCTTTCAAGTTTCCAGTTCAAGAAACTGGTGGGTGCGGGAACACTGAGAAATCCATGTTTGTGCACTAAAAGCTCATTCAGGGCTATTATTACTGCAACATTTTAATTGGCTCACACACTTACAAAACCTTTCAAGTGCTCAAACAAGGACCCGCACTTTAAAGGTGAAAGACCTTCGCCCTTAGGAATTCGAAATTTGAATTTCAAATTCAGAACAGTCAAGCAAGTAATGAGTCTTCTCCTGTTAGAATACTAAATTGCTGAAATGAAAATGAAAATAAGCCGAGAAAATGTAAATAGCAGGAAGCTAGTTGCTCAGTCATGCCTATCAATAGCGTTTAGATCCATTTACAAACTCTCTAATGTATTATTGGACATTTAAGTTTTAAAGTTAAATTTCGTGCGATACCAAATGGCAGAGATCACTCAAGCGGAACATCACATGTTGCCGAGCTTTGAACAGAGATGTTCACTTGACAATGGCTGATTGACAACTGAACGTGTCTTCAACCTGGTTGATGACCTTTTGTAGTGTGGATCCTTGTTTTAATAAACCGATGAAAACAAGTTTGTGACGTACATGTATTCATATTTTCACTCGTTTTATCTCACATTTGCACTCAAACATAATATATAATATTATTATATTATATAAATAGCATGCAAATAAAATAAAAATGTAATTACAGCTACAGGTAACATTAATTTCAACTAGCTACCCCTTAATAAAACAGGTATAACTGAAAATGCAGAAAAACAGTTTGTGCAGCTACATGAAGTACTTGCCCATAATTTTCTACTAAAAATTATTTCAGGGGTGTTTTTTCTGGATATTAATTTTGTCCCATCCCTTTATTTCTGAACTCAACTGCTTGCTAAATCTTGTTTCATATGTCAGTAGCAGTATCAAGAGTGTATAAGGAATCATGTTTGCCATCAGGAGAGTTTACTTCTCGTGGAGCAGCTGCATGAGAATCAGATCCACCACCTCTATGCTGTGATCATCAACCACAACAATATCAAATGCCTTTCCGTACGCTCTCAGGCGCTCATCAACCTAAAAGTTACATTTTGCAAAGAAAGATTTTAAACATTAATTTATTAAACAACAATATTTAAATGTTACCATTAATGTGCAATAATAATAATAATAATTCTACATTTATATAGCGCCTTAATCCTAAACGTCCAAAGGTGCTTTACTTAGCTGGAAAACAGGCAAGTCAATTTACAAGCACTATAAAATCTTACGATCTAAGCAATAACTAAACTAACAAAAACTTTCCTTAAATAAATATGCTTTTAACTTAGCTTTGAAGACTCCCACTGAGGGGCATAACTTAATAGTAAGTGGCAACAAATTCCACAGTTTTGCGCAATAACAGAAAAAGCTCTTTCTCCATAGCTCTTTAAATTGACTGTAGGGAATTCATTAAAATCTATTTGTCTTGCCTTGCAATCTCAACTGCCCAAATTTAGCTTGTACATAAATTTGTTGTCCCAATTCAGGTTGCCTGACTTTTCCCTTGCATAATGTGTTTCCCAAGAGGAAATGTATAAATTTCTCTAATTGGAAAATAAAGCACTGAATCCTCTGTACAGCAGCAACATGATCTGAATTGGGACAACAATTGTACAAGCTAAATCAGCCAATTGGCCTTTTGCAGGAAACAGTCACGTGGTGATGTAATACATCGTTAACGAATGAATCGAGCTTGTGATCCCTATGGGAAAGGCGTTGCCATGGATGTTGGGTGGCAAGCCCTCTATAAAAAGCTGTTTTAGAAAGATCGACAATCGATTGGAGGTGGAAAATAGCATTTACAAACAGGTTTTGTTGATAACACTACCGATCTCGTACAAGTGCATTTCAAAAACTCATGAATAATTAATGAGCATTTTGTCCAATCACATGAGGCAAATCAGTCACGTGCATGCTCCTTTATACCTGATAAAATCTCATCATTCTAAAAGGCCCGTGGAGGGATTTGAATTCTGTCCCAGAGGGAAACGGGGTTAATGATTGAGACAATGGAATTTCTATTGATGTTTCAGCTTTCTCACTGAATTTCTAATTAGGATGAACGTTTTATATAAAGAATATTAATGAACATGAAATTTTATATAAAGTTTCATCCTAATTAAGAATTCACTGATAAAGACCCAAAGATAGCAAAAAGTACACGGAACATAATGTACCTAGATAATAAATTTTGCACTAAATTTACTAATATCAGCAGACTACCGAGGCACACAGATAATATTTTTAAAATGAAGTTATCCAACTACCATTACTTGTTTACCGATCCACTGTTTAGTTCCAATTATTAAACCAAACTCAAAGCCGTAAAATGATAAAAACGTGCATTAAACTTACATATTTTGTGCCGGAGTCAAAAATTTAGAGTCTGCCGTCATGTCAGTCACATCGCTTTCCAAGTCTTGAACTTTATCGAGGTAAACCACGACACCAAATCCTTCAAGTGCAGATTCTTCTTGCATTGCGAAATGCCGCTTCAAACAACATAGTATGGTAATTTCTTCATATCATTCCCTTGAGATGTTCGTAATTGCAGGCGGTGATTACTCGAATATTTTGCATGGCGTTGTGAATACAAAGGTTCAATGGTTCATTAAGTAACCATTCCCTTGAGATGTGCGTCTTTCTTTCATTGCATTCTTAAAGCGTTTTTGAAGCCGTTTAAAACACTCACAGCACGTGTTTTATCAAGTCTAAAAATTCTCGGGCTTCCCCCTCGAATTTTTAAACTTGATAAAACACTGCTGTTCGTGTTTTAAACAGTACTTAAATAAATGAATTAATAATATTACTTTGCAATCCAGTACAACCACATGATTGCATTCCTGCAAAAGGACCACTGGTTCAATGGATAAGTATAAGAGCCAGTAGTTTAAAGGGTTACAAACATTTATTTATGAATAGTATCTTTATTAAATAAGTACTTCATTTTTGAAGGTACATACGTATAATTATGCATATATAATTTTAAGTTTTATACATTTATTATATGGCTTAAATGAACTTCCTGTACAGACCGAAAAGTTGAAGCAATGCTGGCTTTGAATACTTTTGACCATATAATAAACATCGTATTAAACTTACTAAATAATGCTTGGTCTGTACTGATAGTTATCAACCTTGTTTTCTCCCAGTGTTTTATGGCCCGTTCACTTTATGACTGAGTCATAAAGCAGGGGGAAATTGTTGTCCATAACATTTGGCTATGTGTTTACTTGCCATTCACATTTAATGACTTCATACCTTTTCATTGAGGAATCCAACCGTCAAAACATTTTCAGGTTTCCTGAGACTGCTAACAACATCAATATCTTGAATCAGGTCACCCATTACCACAGCATTGGTGCGGTCCTATATAATTATAACAGAACCAAACAAAAACAGTATTTTTTTAAATTCAGGTTTAATGAACTGGTTTTTTTTTTGTCAAAAAGGATTTTTTTAATGCCTTTTCCACATTGATAAGAAATAAAACCCATAATATGCAAGGTACCGGTATAAAAAAATTGGCAACACATTATTTGACAGCTTCTGGCAAGCAGAGCACCATACACATAGCCAGCGATCGAAAATAAAAAAATGTCTGTCTGACTGCTCTCAGCACACCTCTACCATTTGTAACACTTTTTCTCCAAGTGACAGTCCAGGTGGCAGCATGCGCTCTCAACTGGCGATCAAGAGAGTTTCCAGTTTGAAAATTGTGGGTTTGAATGCCCATCTGCTTTCCCGATTCCACATCCCCCATCATTTCATTTAGTAGTAGTAGTATAACTTTATTTAAGCACGCTAGCCCTGTCAACAGCAGCTGATTTACACAAGGGGCATGACAGAAATATAAAATTTACAAAATATTAAAATATATTATGAATATAGATAGAAATAAAATGTTTGAATATTACGTAATAATGATTAAATATTTTTATAGCTGGTATTTGTGAGCGGCAATTTTAGTCTTGAAAGAAGGGAATGAGTTGGAGTCTCTGATTTCGTTATGGAGCGAGTTCCATATTTTAGCCCCACTGTACGAGAAACTCTTTTTCATACTTTCGGTTTTGGGTAAAGGTAACTGCAGTGAGGAATTGGAGCCCCTAAGATTGTATTCAGTGACCTCAGATTTCTGTTTAAAAAGATCCACAAGGCAAATTGGGGCTTGACCATTTATGACTTTGTACATTTGTTTCGCCTTATTTTTAGCCCTTCGAGTTTCAAGTGTTTCCCACCCTAGAGCATCTAATGCCTCAAGGTGGGGAAGGAGCATCGTTTCTCAAATTCAATATTATCCGAGCAGATCTATTCTGTAATATTTGCAAACGTTTGGAGTGTCAGTGACCGAGGGTGTCCCATACCTCACTACAGTAATTGAAATGGGGGTTATTAAGGGCATTGTAAATATCAACAAGGGTATCTCTATCTACAAAGTCCCTCACTCTGCGTAGAGCTCCTACACTTTTTTAGCAATTTGACCAACATGTTTGTCCCAGGCCAAATATTGATCAATCTCAACACCTAATACCCTGCTATTGAAGACCTGTTCAATTTCAAACTTTGGCTGTTTGATAAGATTTCTAAGTTTAAAGTGGGATCTAATCAGCAGAAATTCAGTTTTTGCTACGTTGAGATTCAATTTGTTTGCCAGGAGCCATCCCTTTACATAGTTAAGGTCACTATTCATGGCCATTCACGATTCATAGCCATGTTTAGTTCTTCTTTCTGACATTCTGCTATTTCTTGTAATTTCTCCCTCTTAAAATTAAAACAAAAAAAAACACTACCCAGAATCAGATAACTGGAGCTCCACCCATAGGCTTGCCTATTATTACTGGTAGTTGAGATTCAAATGGAATAAATCTTGAAATTATTCTTTCAAAGCCTCAATTATTATAGTGCATAAAAACAATACATTTATTGAATTATATGTATCATTGGAACTTAGAGGAAAATACACATCACTATGCAAATGATGTTCCTCTTAGCCCCTGCAGGCTTGAACATAAAATTTCAAATCCTGTCTCTGTTATGGTATACCAAATAACTTGCTTTGAGCCACTCACATATGGTATAAAGGAGCTATATATATACACAGTGTATTATTATATCACCAAGTTAACTATCATTCTAATTAAGTTAAAAAATATTACTAATTTTATGGGTCTAACAGGATAAGGCAAGGAAGTAAAAATGGTATAAAGAAAGCTATTTTGGATTTGATCTAGCTATATACAATGTAAAAACTATGTAAACACTAAATAACAGAAGTACAAGTTAATACTGTTAATTTTTTTATTGGGACCTTAAAGTGCCTATGAACAATATATTTTTATTTTAGATATCAATTTCAAATCAGGTGAATAGTAGAATGGTAAAATATATCTTGCTTTGAATGCTGTGCCACTGAGTTAAGGAGGTTTTAATATCCAAAATGCTAATTACATGACGTCAGGGGAGGTATCTGAAATCACTTCTTAGTGGTTGTGAATGGGCGTTTCTACTGATATAGAAAAACAAATTTCTAACATCATTTTATTTCAACCATGGGTATAACACTGATAATTTGACAAATTTGTTTAATTGTACCATTAGAAAAAAAAATGTATAATAATTGATGCCTCCCCTGACGTCATGTAATTAGCATTTTGGATATTAACACATCCTTAATTCAGTGGCACAGCATTCAAAGCAAGATATATTTTACCATTCTACTATTCACCTGATTTGAAATTGATATCTAAAATAAAAATATATTGTTCATAGGCACTTTAAGGTCCCAATAAAAAAATTAACAGTATTAACTTGTACTTCTGTTATTTAGTGTTTACATAGTTTTTACATTGTATATAGCTAGATCAAATCCAAAATAGCTTTCTTTATACCATTTTTACTTCCTTGCCTTATCCTGTTAGACCCATAAAATTAGTAATATTTTTTAACTTAATTAGAATGATATTTAACTTGGTGATATAAAAATACACTGTGTATATAAATGTATATAGCTCCTTTATACCATATGTGAGTGGCTCAAAGCAAGTTATTTGGTATACCGTAACAGAGACAGGATTTGAAATTTTATGTTCAAGATCAAAGGAGCCTGGGGCTAAGAGGAACATCATTTCAAGATTTATTCCATTTGAATCTCAACTACCAGTAATAATAGGCAAGCAGCCTATGGGTGGAGCTCCAGTTATCTGATTCTGGCTTAGTAGTGTTTTTTTGTGTTTTAATTTTAAGAGGGAGAAATTACAAGAAATAGCAGAATGTCAGAAAGAAGAACTAAACATGGCCATGAATAGTGACCTTACGGTTAGGGAGAAGTGTCTTAGGGTTGGGTTTTAACTATGTAAATGGATGGCTCCTGGCAAACAAATTGAGTCTCAACGTAGCGAAAACTGAATTTCTGCTGATTGGATCCCACTTTAAACTTAGAAATCTTGTCAAACAGCCAAAGTTTGAAATTGAACAGGTCTTCGATAGCAGGGTATCAGGTGTTGAGATTGATCAATATTCAAAGCACAGCATTCAAAGCAAGATATATTGTACCATTCTACTATTCACTTGATGTAGAATTGATATCTAAAATTTAAAAAATAAGGTTCATAGGCACTTTAAGAAAAACAGATCTTTAATTAAATAATTGCACTAGAATAAATGTCCAAAGCTGACCTTAACTTTGTCAAAGTATGGCAGGTTGTTAGTTTGTTCCTTCTTGTTGTTGCTACAAATCAGCTCGCCCTTGAATCCCACCATAACACCCTATCATAATACGTAAGAGTTAGCATGATGATCATATTTTAGATAATTTACCAGTATACATTAGATACTGTTGACAATGTTCAGGGCTCAAAATTAATGCTTACAAACTCACAAACTGCTAGCAGATTTTTCAATGTACACATGAAAAATATTTCCACTGGCAAATTTCTGCAAGTCGATCTTCCCTTACGGTACAACTTGGAGTCTGAAAACCTTGAACAAATGTGGCATATTTTGTGCAAAACAATTTTCAGGGGTGGGGAGGGTAGTAGATAGATAGATAACACTTTATTTAAAGAGGGTGCACAATTACAGTAAATACCGTATTCTCCCTTGTGGCCCTAACAAAAAGGATTGAAAATAACAAAATACAAAGATCACTCTAAAAAAGTTTGAAAGCAAAAGCGAAATATGAAAAAAAAATCCTAATTTACTTAGTTAGCTAAATATATATCATAGTCCATTAATAAGTTATACTAACACGGAAATTATCAGGAGTGTACATTGAAAATTGAAAGTACAGTTTCTTAAGTGAAATTATTGATTTACAATCTTTAATATCATTTGGTAGAGTGTTCCAGATGTTAATAACTGAATAGAAAAATGTTCTGCAGAGACTGTTTGTGCATGGGACAGGAAGCCTATACATGTACTTAGTATCAGATCTGGTATTATACACAGAAGTAAATTTAAAAGACGATAGCTTGTTAATGAGATAATCAGGCACCCGTTTGTCTTGAATTATTTTCAAAAGAGAGAGACGATTAGTGATACAAAGCTTATCGACAGGTTGCCAATTCAGTTTATTGAATAAAACAAGAGATCTAGTGTCCATATAGGGAACCCCCTACCACCTGGAAGCCAAGCTCATCAAGGTCAAAAGTGATCCAGAGCCACTATTATTCACTACGACCATATTAGAAGAGCGCAATCGACCTTTCGACTTGCCCGATTTCAACTTGTTCGATTCTGCACCTTCGAAAGATCGACTGCACTTGTATTTTTGGGGGTTTCCAAGTCGAAACGAGAGAAAGTCCAAGAGGAAAATATATTTCCATAGATATACGGCTATGCTACGAGAGATTGGACTTCGAACAAAAAAGAGCGTCCTCCACTATTTCTTGGCAGAAAATACCTACGAAAACAACCTATTGGCAGATATTTCCAGAACCAACTATCTGGAAGGAAATCTAGGGAAAACGAACTTACAACCTTTGGACGGGCTTCCACTGTTTTTGGATGACATCTATGTCTTTGGATATCTAGCAAAAGAACAAATATTCGCCACCCCACGGGCAAAGTCCTTTGTACGACTGGGGAAAATGGAGCAGCAAAAAAAGTCGTTTCCAGAGTTGTGCTCGAGGCAAGAGCAGTTTTAGAGAGACATTGCCCAACCAACATTCTCCACACAATCCAAACAACCGATTTAGAGCGAATTCGAGATACAGAACCAGACAGATATTTTGTAGCCAAAGTGGATGTCTCCAAAATTTCCTTTGAAGAGGTTTGGCGAAACCTTACAAAACTACAAAAGAATTTGGAGCTACAAGGATTTGGTATCTATTCCATTGACTACTCCCAAGATTTCTCTGGAACTTTGGATAGAGGGGCTTTGGTTGAATATTTGCAAAAACAAGGGGGCACATCTTGCAGGTTACGTGGATTGCCCAAACCAACATCTTCGAAAGACTTTCCACCACCCATATGTCCAAGCTAGAGGATGCACGAGAATAGAAGTGTCTGTATATGGAAATGTCGAGGATTGCCCAATCTTGTCCAAGAGACTTTGGGATTCGTTTCCCACGATTTCTTCGTTGTACAAGCCCCCAAAGAAACAGTGGGAAAATCTTGCAAAACATCTAGACAGATCTTTGGTGGTTGCAAATAGAAGCACAGTGCAAATCCGTAAGACCTCCTGCAAATGCAGAGTCGTTTTGGGACGTGGAGACAGTGTATATGTTGTTCTTGCAAACAGAGATCTTCAAGGTCTTGTGGAAGCACGATGGCTTTGCGAAGGTGGTGCGTTCGAATCGGACGAGAAAAAGAGCTCTTTTGGAACCCAAATCTGCCTATTGTTTTAGATAAATGTTTCTCTGGAGGCATTTTGGTATGGACAAGAGGCGAAAGGGTGCTCGATTGGGAGGAACCAGAGAAAAGCAAATACATACGAAACATAGATTTTCCAAGCGACCCATCCAAAGCTATAGATCTTTCAGAAGGAGAATACTAAGCAAATTTCTACGCAACCCCAAATTTTTCAGGGGGAAAAACAAACTGCCCTCTTTTTGTACAAGGACGAGGAATATGCTACTACCATAGGATACTTTTTGGAGCTGGAGCTTTCCAAAATAGATTTGGCAAAGACTTGGACTCCAATTCGATGCAAAGTTGGGGTGGAAAGAAGAAATCTGAAAGAGACTGACTAGCAACTATTTCCACGATTGTAGAGTAGAAAGATTCTTTCTTTTCGCCCCCCATTCGGGCACATCATTTTTCCAACTATTTCCATGGCTTCTTCGAGCGATATTTCGCATTCCAAGAGCGGATATAGGAAATGAGGCATTTTCTCTCCCTCTATTCGCAGCATTTCTATATCAACAAAATATTGTAGATATAGCCATCGTGCTTCCACAAGACCTCGAAGATCTATGGTTGCAAGAACAACATACACAGTGTCTCCGCATCCCAAAACGACTCTGCATTTGCAGGAGGTCTTTCGCAAGCCAAGAACGTTGTATGTCGCCACTCCTATTTTGGAAACACGCACCGTCTTTCCTCGCAAACGTTGTTCCACTTTTTTCCGCACGGCTGTGGATAGTTTCTCGAGCTCTTTCTTTCTGTACACAACAGCCCCCACAGCCTCTATTTCCCTTTGTAGCTGTTTCCTAGCCTCTTCTTTCTCTCACAACTTTCCTTTGTGTATTTTTCCAATGGTTTCTTTCCAATCTTCCGAGGCTATTGCATCTTCTATTTCTCGCATCCTTTTCTCTCAGTTTCTCCTCGAAAGTGTGAAAATCGTTTTGTTTGTTGGAATTCCGTCAATTTCGAACAAAGGAAGCTCGACACCAATAGCGTGGCACTTTTCTCGCCACTTCCAAGAAATATGTTTTGTGCTTGGAAGGTTTCCCTCGATCTCTGGCGCATTTGGGTGTAGTTGTGTAGGTCTTTTTGTTGCTGCCAATATGGTTGGACCCTCTTTTGCATAGCATCGAAGGGGAGAATAAAAAATTATTTGTATTTTGTCCTTTGTGTCGATGCCGATGGTAAAGATTGGTCATTTTTGGAAGCATTTTTGTCATCTCCGAGGGTCATTTTCGTAGGACGCACTTGCACCCCAGACACTCTTTTCGTCTTCGAATGTCCATACCAAGCATGGAGGATTTGCACTGTGCTTCTATTTGCAGCCACCAAATATCTGTCTAGATGTTTTGCAAGATTTTCCCACTGTTTCTTTGGGGGTTGTACAAGGAACAAATCGTGGGAAACGAATCCCAAAGTCTCTTGTACAAGATTGCGGCAGTCCTCAACATTTCCATAGACAGACACTTCTATTCTCATGCATCCTCTAGCTTGGACATATGGGTGGTGGAAAGTCTTTCTAAGATGTTGGTTTGGGCAATCCACGTAACCTGCAAGATGTGCCCCCCATTAGATTTTGGACCTCTCCTGCTTCGAAGTTGGACCACAGGCTTCCCAGACTCGACCTATATTTCCCGCCTTTTGGGTTACCTGTGGTATGTTTCATAAGCGATCTCGGAAGAGTTTAAAGTGCCTATAACCCCAAATTTGAAGTATTTTTTATAAATTCTTTACGTCCTTCTAATCAATAATTCGAAGAGAAAAAAAGGAAAAAAGTAAGAGTTCGACCTTATTTCTGGCGTCAAACATTGTAAAACAAGCCGATTTGGGCACCCTGTCCCAAATGGCCGTCAGCTGGAGTCTGGAAGTAGCCTGGGAACGAAAACGTCATAGTAGTGAGAGAAAGCGAACGACCAACAACAAAGACAGATAAAAACAGAGCGAACCGAGTGAATAACTCGATTTGAAATGCCAAACAGATGTATTTGGGGGCTCTAGGAATGAGCCAGACTCAAAAAAGGATAGCTCTAACACAAGGTCCCGTTTTTAAGCGATGATCGGCCAGAAGCAAAGAAAAGAAGACGCCAGTGGTTGAGGTTCCGGTTCGTGCGAACAAAGCGAGCGAAGTGGGAACCGTACCGACGAAGAATATTTCCAGCGTTTGTTTGGTTCACTCCAAGCCGGAAGACTCTATAAGACTTTCTTTAGTCCTTGACTCTACGCCAAGACTAAAGTCGGTTGAATATGGAGTTGTTCCTATTCCATCAGTCCATGCCATCGAAACCGATAAGCCATTCTCCGATTTTGGTAAGTGTTTTTGTATTTAGTTTGCGGCAATACAGCATTACAGTAGCCTCCTATATTCTATAGCAGCCGTTGTGTAGCGCTTCCGTTACACTCAATTCCCCGGAGTGAAATGGGAGCGCTACACAACGGCTGCTATAGGAGGCTAGCAATACAGTGGAACCTGCATGTATAAAGAAGTTCCGAGGGAAAGGAAGAAAACTTCATTATGACCGGGTTCCACGTACTGAACATTGTTTTCACCACAAGTGTATTAAACTAAGAGAGTGCATGTTATATTGTTATTTAGTATAAGAGAATTAACCATGAATAAATCAGACAACTGCACCTACATCGCCTCTCGCTTCGATTCTCGCACTCGCTTTTTGACCCAGTAATCGCTTACCAAGTGACTCAGCGAGTTCGACTTGGAGCAAGTCTAATGTTCCCCCTACAGCTCCAGGTAATTCAAATTGTTTGTATAAAAAAAAAATTGCACAAAAGAAACTATTCAAATTCTGAAAATATTCAAACAAAATCGAGTCTGTGCTGATCACACCTTCTGTGTTTGTCCTGCAATAACACCTAGCTCTTTCTCAAGCAGTGCATGTACACCCACATTTATCAAACTGTTTTACACGTAATATATATACTGCTTGTTTAGTCTTTCGAGACTAAACAAAATATTAAAATACCAGCTGGAAACGTATAATACACTGTAAGTTTGCATTTGAAACGAAACCAGTGCTTTATTTACCATAAACCAATATATATACCCATAACTTAATAATAATTGTTATTTTTGTATTTTAGTGCCAGAAGTTCCAGTTCCACTTGCTGTAAGGCCAGAAATTCCAGTTCCACCTGCGCTGTAATGCATCAATCAGCGGCTTCCCCCTGGGGCCGACCCCCCGGGACCCTGGGGGATTTGTCCAAACGCCCATTCAAACCTCATCTAATTCCCCTGGGTATGGGGCAGGAGAATATTGACAAATCCCCTCCCTGGGGCAAATATAATGGGTCCCTGTAATATACGTTAACAAATATCAGTTACATATCACCTACAGATCTTTGCAGTAGTAGCACAAATAATGGCAGTTGCTCGCCCCTCTTCTTGCTAATCTTTAAACAGGGGCCATGGTACCAGATGAAGCAGCTGGGCCCTCATTTGTCACACTGGATCATGAAACTATAGAAGATCACAATGAACTTTTAATGTATATAATAACGGATTGGGTAAACCGCTGACCTGATATTATAAATCCCCAGGGTCCATCCCCTGGGTTAAACTACCGGTAGCAAAAGTGTTGTTTTCCCCCACACCCTCGGGCAACATGGAGCTGACAAATCGTGACAAATGCCCCTGAGTTCCCGTGGGTTCCCCGGGGGAAGCCGCTGATTGATGCACAAGGTCCACAAAAACCAATATTAGGCAAAACCCCATTGCTCAGTGTGCAAGAAACCTATTAAATTAAAATTAATTGTTAATCTCTAAATTATATATCGTTTTTGAATTTATTTGTGGAACATCTGTAAACTAGCTTGTAGCTAAGTAAGTCCACCTCGTTAAATAAAGTATTGTATTGTGTAAACCTATGAAAGAGCATAAAGGTGTTGTTGATTGTCCAAAGAACAACCCTCTCAGTGATTTGATATTTTATAAATGGACAACCAATAGCAATATATTATACTGTCAACTTCCATAGGCGAATCACTCTTGTGACCAACTCAGTGAAATCGATTGCCCTATTTCATTATGACGTCACATCAAAACAAATAGATGAAAGCCACCATTCTTATTATATTGGGAAAATTAGCCAATTTGAAGGAAGGCGATCTATGGCAGAACAGCTTTATTTTGTATGTCTATTGTTAAAGATGAGTGTTTTGACCCCCTAAGATGGCAGCTGTGTCTATCATGTGACATCATAATTAAATAGGGCAATTGAATTTGAGGCTAAAAGGGGCTATGTCATGGTACTATGCATGTATGGAGTCAGTGTTCCATTGGCGAGTTAAAACAGTTCAACCCCCTCCCTCAATGCTTGATTGAAAGTATGTTCATTATTTTACTTGAATAATGTATATAAATTTACAGTTTATTAGTCATTTTTGAATATTTGCTTTGATCTTAACCATCCCACATGTGCGACAGGTTCGTCAGTTCATATGAGAATCGCTGATAATGAGAGTGACAGTCCAGCCTGGACATGAAACTAATGTAATGGTCTCTCAGCATGACACACTCCCTTTAAGGTTAGGCCAGAGCATTGAAAACATGTCCATCTTGTAAAAGGGGTTAGTCAGATTTTACTGTTTTCCAATTTACTACTCAAACATTTAAATTTTAATATTATAATCCTATTTTCAAAATTTGTGTAAAATTATAGAAAGGAACCCAGGGTGCAATGCAAGTGCTTTCCAATAGCCCAGGGCTAGTAGTTTGGCTTGTCAGGGTAGTGATTCCTGTTCACAGGTTGCCTGAATGGGCAAGTAACATTTTGCTTCTTTTTGTACGACTCAGGTAATTTACTTTGCAATTTAAAAGCTTAATTCGGACCAGCTCCCAAGAGCTTTAGGCTACTAAACCCGGCAAGCACACATAAAATTTGCATGTAAACAGTACAAATAAAATGTATACATAATAGTGATGCAATAAACCATTGAAAATAACTGGTAGTTATGAATGGCAATATGGACATACATGTAGGTTAATAGCCCACACTCGATATATGCTTTACTTCTCACACACAAAGGTTCTGGGGCATAATTAAATTCATTATTGTTATTTCATTAATCACTACACAATATTCCCCAGAGCCTTGTATTGAATCATTTGTATGTGACCAGTGAAGCCAAAATCAAAAGTGGCCAATGGCACTGAAAGTTTGACTGTTCATTGTTGTTCTCCTTAAAGTTATGAAGTACTTTCATCTTCAAATCCAGTGAAGGTTTCTTTCCCAGAATTGGATTTTGTCCTGATTGTGTCATATGCACATGCTGGTAGAGGAATTATATTGTTGCCCAGATAACCGTAGACTAACTGGATGTACTCTCTGTATGAGACAACTCGTAGAAATCTGTAAATAAAGAAGTTTATATGTTAGCACCAATTACTTGTTTGAACAGTTGAAGCCCTTTGTGAAATTGCCCTTGTAGGTGACCAGCTCCCCTCAGAGACCACTCTTGTGCTCTGTAGTAACCATGCAGCCACACTCGTAAGTGACCACCACCACCTTTGGAATTTGTCTTTGTTTTTAAACTCTTGTAAGTAACCACTCCAGAGACATGATCCCAGACTGTGTAATGAGTCTGATTGCAATGAGTCAACTAAATATAAATATGCACTAGTATTTTGCAAAAATAGTCATATTATATCAGACATTCATACTGTGATATCAGTCACACTATATATGTATCCCCATGGGTGTGGTGTGTGCAAGCTCTCAAAAGCGAGCAACTACTCCTGATTCCAGTTCTGACTAGTTATGAGCACCTTTTCCTGATTCCCAGTGTGGTTGCTTACGAGAGCTATTATTTTTAATTAACATGCACGATAGATCAAAATACTCTGATAAACCTTCCACTTTCCTGGTCAGACTAATCACGGAACTGTATTCATTGATTTCAATTCATACCTTGGTCATTATAGAGGTTTTGCACCACCACGTGATGGCAGCCATGTTGGTGGCCAGAACAATAGAATTTTATTCCTTTGAGATTTAATTTTTCACATGATTGAACAAACCTCATTGTTCTGGCCACCAACATGGCTGCCATCACGTGGTGGTGCAAGACCTCTATTGAGAATTATTAATGCGTGGTATAAATATTTCCTTACATATTAGTATGCAGTGTTGGATCTAGGATGTGCCATTGTGGGATGTTTCCCGCTAAAACATATATAGTTGGCGTATGTTTCTCAAATTATTGAGAGGGCCAATATGGTGCACACTTAATTTCCACTAACTGTAAAATTTTATCAAAAAAGTAAATTCCGAAAAGGGTAAATATAAGAGGAATTACGATATTAGGAAACTGTTTATCGTATCTTCATTTATAGCGATTCTTACAAGTAAATAAATTGCAGGGCTTATATGATTGTTGCGATTGCAAGGATCACTGGATTCTTTTGGAATGATCCTGCAATGTTTTTGGGGAGACCTAGGCCACTGGAAGCCCATGAAGGTCTATGATATCTTATTTTCATTTTGGACAGTTTAACTCACCAGCTTTTCCTTGGTTCGAGGCCTTCCAACCGATTCTGGAGGTCTCCGTCTGTACTCTGTTATCCCATTCTTCATCGGCGAGTGGCGCCGTCCGCTCTCTTCGCCGGCAGATTCTTCTGCTTCAAGCTCATAGTTGATAAAAATTTAGCTCGGAATTGTCCGATGAACAACTGTCTTTAGATTCGGAGCCTGACGAAGACATTTAGTCAAAAAGTCCAGCAGAAAATTACAGAACTTGCGACTCAAATGATGAAGAACGAACCAAGAAGTGGCAAAAGTACATGGAGAAGCCTTTATCACGTGACATGTGTCCCTACTATGACGTACCTAGTCCCAGACCCCACCAAGTCGCTAAGATGACGGTAAAAGTTCACGGCTCTCATCTTTGAAAAGCCGTAAAAAAAAGAGAAATGCTTTAAAACCATTTTTTTTTTCGGGAAGTTGCATAGAATACTTATAAGTTTTATCTGAAATCGTATTTTTTTTGGGGTTATAGGCACTTTAAATAATTGCTCCTTGTGAATTCTCTTTTCCGATTCCTACGAAATAAATCTTCAATAATAAAAGATTGATACTTAATGGAGTTGTGTGAGTGGTTTTTTGGCGATTTGGGGCCTTCTAAAGCAGTTTATTAGGATTCGTAATTTTGACCGTTGGCCGTGGCTCTAAGAAAGTTAACAAGGTAGGCAAGTCGACCTCGCCAAAGCACACACTTACCTCAAAGATCACCCAAAAATCGGCACTTTTCTTCCTCGCTCGCTATTCAGCTTTCGGCACAGGAGGGAATAGTTATCAAGCAACATCTGACCAGAGATTTAGGAAAATCCATCAAATTTATCATCGCCAAACCGCCTCCTCGAGACCCAAAAAGCGCGACCTTGCAATGATCTGTAAGAACCAGAATGACCAAAGCGGTCCAAAATTTTCCCGACCCTACCCAAAACGATGCAAATCGCCTTTTTTCATGGGGGACCCTCAAGCGTGCAATTATACTTCCGCTCGAGGAACGGAAACAAATATATCGCCAATCAGAGAGACCATTACTAGGCCTTTTAACGAAACTGGCGGTTACAGACTAATTTTGAATTTGGAACTCGCGAAAATTTCTCACGTGGAACTGTCATAACACTCGGTGAAGACCCCAGCCAACTGTCTTGGTCCTCTGATTGGCGAGTTCCAAATTCAAAATTAGTCTGTAACCGCCAGTTTCGTATAATTTCTCGCTTGGGGGTCCCCCCATGAAGAAAGGCGATTTGCATCGTTTTGGGTAGGGTCGGGAAAATTTTGGACCGCTTTGGTCATTCTGGTTCTTACAGATCATTGCAAGGTCGCGCTTTTTGGGTCTCGAGGAGGCGGTTTGGCGATGATAAATTTGATGGATTTTCCTAAATCTCTGGTCAGATGTTGCTTGATAACTATTCCCTCCTGTGCCGAAAGCTGAATAGCGAGCGAGGAAGAAAAGTGCCGATTTTTGGGTGATCTTTGAGGTAAGTGTGTGCTTTGGCGAGGTCGACTTGCCTACCTTGTTAACTTTCTTAGAGCCACGGCCAACGGTCAAAATTACGAATCCTAATAAACTGCTTTAGAAGGCCCCAAATCGCCAAAAAACCACTCACACAACTCCATTAAGTATCAATCTTTTATTATTGAAGATTTATTTCGTAGGAATCGGAAAAGAGAATTCACAAGGAGCAATTATTTAAACTCTTCCGAGATCGCTTATGAAACATACCACAGGTAACCCAAAAGGCGGGAAATATAGGTCGAGTCTGGGAAGCCTGTGGTTGGACATTACTTTGTTGTAGATTTTGGTTCTTGTCGTGTAGCCATTGCAGCCTTGCATCCAAGTACAAATGTGTTCCCCAACAGAGTCTGTGTGCCCAATATGGTGTCTGTTTCTTGTTTTTCTTCTCCTTCCAAACGAAAACCTTATTTTTGCAAATATTCCACCAAAGCCCCTCTATCCGAAGTTCCAGATAAATCTTGGGTGTATAGTCGATTGGATAGATACCAAATCCTTGTAGCTCCAAATTCTTTTGTAGTTTTGGAAGGTTTCGCCAAACCTCTTCTTCCACTTTTGCTTCAAAAATAGCCATCTGGTTCTGAATCGTTGTGTTTTTGTTTCCAAACGTTTTTTGCAGCGTTGTGTGTGTGTTTATCGGCAGCATCTATTGTATCTCGAATTTGCCCTTCGGTTGTTTGGATTGTGTGGAGAATGTTGGTTGGGCAATGTCTCTCTAAAACTGCTCTTGCCTCGAGCACAACTCTGGAAACAATTTCTTTTGCTGGTCCATTTTCCCCAGTCGTACAAAGGACTTTGCCCCGTGGGGTGGCGAATATTTGTTCTTTTCCTTGATATCCAAAGACATAGATGTCATCCAAAAACAGTGGAAGCCCATCCAAAGGTTGTAAGTTCGTTTTCCCTAGATTTCCTTCCAGATAGTTGGTTCTGGAATATCTGCCAATAGGTTGTTTTCGTAGGTATTTTCCGCCAAGAAATAGTGGAGTACGCTCTTTTTTGTTTGAAGTCCAATCTCTCGTAGCATAGCCATATATCTATGGAAATATATTTTCCCCTTGGACTTTCTCTCGCTCGACTTGGAAACCCCAAAAATATACAAGTGCAGTCGATATTTTGAAGGCGCCGAATCGAATAAGTCTAAATCAGGCAAGTTGAAAGGTCGATTGCGCTCTTCTAAATTCAAAGCTGAAGGAATTTGCATGGTGGCCCCCAAGCCCAGCCCCCTTTGAATTCAAAGCTGGAGGAATTTCCATCACATGTAGTAGTGAATAATAGCAGTTCTAGAGCACTTTTGACCTTGAGGACCTTTGCTGCCAGGGGGTAGGGGGGTCTCCCCCAGTAGCCAAGGTTGTCAAGGTCAAAAGTGGTCCAGAACCGCTATTATTCACTACTACTGTGGGTGGATTTTTTCTTTTTAGTAATCCCCCCTAAAAAAAATAAACCCCCTTTTTTATGAATCCCAAAAAAATAGTAAATCCCATTTTAGAATCATTGATAGCCAAACCTGGGTCAATTTCACCTACATGTAGGTTGAATTGACTCAGGGTTAAATTGACTTGGGGTCAATTTGACCTACAACATACCGGTAACTATACATACATACAGAGTTTGGGTTTCCTGTGGTTTAATAAGCTGAATTTAATTGAACTGTGAGGAATAAACAGATCCATATGAATTTATGTATATGTTGTGGTTTAATTTTTACCACGTTTATTTTTTAGGGAGGGGTGGGGTGGAAGAATAGAGAGAGCAGATCCAAACTTTATAAATTATCTTAAAAAGTGAAACCAGCTACAAAATCTACCCAGAAATCTCAATGTATTCCTCATATGAAATCTGAAAACATTGTAACATAAAACCTTCTGTTCCAACTCCATACCTGTTCATTATATTTCATGTAGTTTGCCTTGATAGTAACATTACTGTACAGCTCACTCTGCTGCTGAATCACCTCCTCGATGATATCTGATATACATGTACAAATAATATTATTAAAGTAAGAACATTAACTGTACACACTTGTAGACAGATAAGCCACATTTTGTTATATGTACCCCAGCAAATCTTCATTCAAAATCAATGATGCAGCTGAACATCTAGAAAAGAGCTACACAAACTCATGAATAATTAATGAATTCAACTGCCAATCGGGTCATCCCATTTTGGTCAGGCAGATGAATCTTGATACTCAAACACTGGATCAAGATCGCTCTGGTTAGTTCAAACACTGTTCAAGACACTTTTAACTATTAACTAATTTTAACTAAGTAACACAGATTACATCATACATGTGTAAGGTACTAGTACTAAGGCTTCACTGAATAGAAGTGAAGGAAAAGATGGAAATAAAAATCAGCTGCATGTGTAGCATGTCTGGAACTTTCCACCTCATGAATGCTTCTGACTTCTAGTCCTAGCTCTATCCTCTCCAGGACCAACAGAAATACCAATGACAAGCCTTGTGATAAATAATTGCATGCAGCATAATATTTACCAGGCAAACAATACTTCCTAATGATTTATGAATACAGATATTGTTTGAGAAGTCCTATCAAAAACTTGTTCTGTGTGTTTGCCCGTGGTATCAAAACACCTCGAAAGCAATAAATCATTTGCTTTCTCAGTATTTTGATACCACATTCTCAAACTCGTTAATAATTCATGAGATATTCATCCAATGGAGGAACTGTATTTGGTCACATGCATGGGTCTTGATACCCGGTGAAACCCTTGTTCGACAGGTGGATGCATCTTGACATCCAATGAAACACCAGTTCCAAATGCACTAGTGTTTGATCAGATTTCCAACCCTAGTGATCAATATTTCTTAATCATCATATTCATGAACCACTAACTAATTGCATACTGATAAACTACAAGTAAGGAGCGAAGAAGTAAAGAAATAAAGAATGACATAGAAAGAAAAAGTCTGCCTCCACTGGAGTTCGAACCTCGACCCTTCCGACTGCTTGTACTAATTCTTGTCCACTACACTACTTAATAAGTACGCTAGTTGAAATCACTGCCATCAAAAAAGAATAATAAGCCATCTATTGAATAATTAGATACAACAGTCAAACGGTAAACAATACTTTCTAATGAAGTTTGAAAAGAAGCGTATGTAAATTGTCGGTTTTGCATTCGCATGAGAAGTAATTTCAAACACTCATTGTTTGTGTTTCATCAGGGGATTCCTAATATTTCGAAAACAATAAAACCCTCGAGGTTACGGCTCTCAGGTTTCAATTGTTTTCTCAATATTTGGAATCCCTGATGAAACACTACAATTCGTGTTTGAAATAGTACGTCAAACACTTGAACTTGTTTTTGATATATTATTATTATAACTTCTATAGTATACAGTTTTCGCACTTCCAATCAAACACATGGTTATTAAGCTGTGGAGTAAGTTTGTAACATATGAAGTGCATTGTCTGGTTTTTCTGCCACATAAAATTCAACCAAAGAAGTGATTTGAATGAAAAAAATTCCCATAAAGAAATACTACAATTGTATAATGGAAAGATGGAGGATTGGCTATTCCAACAGCTGAGCATCAATCAATCAACTATGCTCATCCGTGGTCAACTGACTGATTGATTGCCATTGAGTGACTGATCTGCCATTGTATGGTTCCAACCATCAACTGTCAGGATGATGGTGACCATGCAACTGCAATCAACAGAGGACAACCGTGATTGACCTCGATTGTCAGACCATGACTCTGATTGCCCACAATCATCCCTATAATATAGTGAAAATAAATCTGGAATTAGCCGGTAACAAAACGAGCGGGGGACTGGAACCGAGTCAGTAAAACTAATTCAATTAATAACTAGTCAAAGTGAGAATTATTTTCAAAAAGAACAGATCAAACTTAGCTAGTCTGGAAAGTTTCGTGAACTTTGGCTCAATATTGATGATGCTAGAAGGCATCAAATGCGTCAATTTTCCCATAGAAACTCTCTTATTTTTTAACGTTGTCCCTCCAAACCATACATTCATTGTAAAAATTTGGAGGGACAAAGAAATTTCAATTGCTTATAATTCAGACGAGATTCACTCGAATCACGTCAAACTTGGCACGCATGCTAATTTCAACATGCTCTATCATGTGATGAACTTCATTTTAGAATTAGAGTAATTCTGATAAACTCGGTCCCAGTCCCCTGCTCGTTTTGTTACCGGCCAATTCCAGTGGAATTCCACTGGAATACCAGGTCCTGGGTGAATTCCGGCTCAGGAATCCACTTGAATTCCAGGTAGTTGAAACATGGAGTTCCAGAGTCTGGCATAATTCTAGGTCCGGAGTCTGGTGGGATTCCGGTCCGGCGTTCTGGAGGCCAGCGGAATTTCAGATGGCTGATACTCAGAGCTCCGTAGTCCGGTGGAATTCCAGATGGATGATACTCAGGGCCGGGTTGTTCAAAGCCCGATTGGTGTTAATCCTGGATTAACTCTGTGGTTGTCATGGAAATTAACCCTGGATTAGCACTAATCAGGCTTTGAACAACCTGGCCCACAGCTCCAGAATCCAGTGGGATTCTAGGTCTAGATCTCTGTAGTCCAGCAGAATTGTAGCTGGTTGGTACTTAGAACCCTGGCGTCCAGCTGCATTCCAGATGACTGATATTCAGCTCTGGGCTCTGGTGTAATTTCATTTCCAGAGTCAGGTGAATTCAAAGTAGGCAATATAACTGGCATGCATGGCTGTAACTAAGTCCAATGGGAATTTCAGAGCTTTTATGAACTTCAAGTTGTATTATTTTATACAAAGGAATGACAATTTCTTCCTGAATCTAATATTTTATCCTAGTACATGAGTTGCATGTAGTTACTATTACCAAATGTTTATATACTTGAAGCATCCTGTCTTATTGGTCAGTGTATTTTTTTCTAGGCCATAAGTACAATGTGAGTATATATATACCATTCAAAAGTACTTATTTATACAAAAATGTATTAAATGTACTTCAAATGTACTTCGATCTTTTTAATGATGCATGTGAAGTACTGTACAATTGTACCCTGGATGCCAGAGGCTCGAAGCGAGACATCTTAGCCTTAGAGCGAAGCGAAACCTCTTTTAAGCAGCGCTCGACGTCAGCCCGAGTTGCGAAGCGACAATCCTCTGCCAGAGGTTGCAGCCGCATTGTAAATATATGGTGAGCTATGGTGTCAATATTGTGAGCTAGGAGAAGCAGATTTCCAACCTCTGATCCAGGATAGTACAATTGGTACCTCTCAAAACTGAGGTACATTTGAGTTATACCATGAACGTACTTCTCCAAATTTCTTAAACAGATTGGGAAGATGTAATGTACAGTAAGATATGCAGAGTTAATTATTTACATGTTTACACAATCGGCTTTACGTTTGTAATTTGATAATACATAGGAGTAGATAAATTTGTAGTTTCACTGAGTAAAGAACATGCCAAATGAGTATTGGATTCCGAGACTGAAATGTACAGCTACAGATGCAAATCAAGGGAGAAAGAGGTACACTAAGCATCGCATTAATTGTTGAATAGTCCTTTGTGATTGTATTTAGAGAGTGTTCATTATTTATGGCTTGGGGGGTTTGGCATTTCATCTGCTTCTCTTGTTAAGACTTTTATGACCCTCCCATGAAAGAATTAAAACTTAGATGACCCCCTATAAAATTGCTCAAAACTTTATTGACCTCCCCTCCCCCCCCCCCAAAAAAAAAAAGATGGATGTGCAAGAAAGAATGCAAACTGCATATAATGTTTCTAGATTTATGGTATTTCCCATGATACATGTATTCTTCTGGAAATCTCTACCTGACACCCTCCTTCCTGGATGGGTACCTGAAATTGTACTGATAATTTGTGCATCATCAATTGCATTCTAGTGCATCATATTGCATTGTTCCTTAGTCCCAAATAAATAAATAAATTAAAAAGAGCTCAGCATTGGCATAACTAATCTCCTGAACACCAATGCATTATCTGCCCTATGGGGATGTGCCTTTGATCATGAACTTAGAGAATACCATCCTGCGACTATGAAGAAAACAAAGCAGACTGCTTTTAAATATTGGGAGGGGCAAAGGTGCAAGCCAACATTTTTGAGATTCTACTGCTCCCTAAAACACTGGTTTCCTGTGTTCTGGAGACTAAACATTGACTTAGCATTACAACAACAATTTCATTACATTTTACATGACAGGTACGTCAAAACTTTGAACCCCCCTATCATTTAACTTCCCCCCCCCCCCCCCCCAGCCATAAATAATGTCTATTGTGCATAAGTACATGTATGAGTTTGAAGTTATAAGTAGTTTCACGCTGTTTGTATATTTCTACATAATGCACGATGCCGTTGGCTTGATTATGTTACGCTTCTAGTTAGTAATTAGCATGCAAATTAAGGTTCACTACTTGTATAATTGTATACTGGTACTCTGTCCTCTCAGATGCAAATTAGATGATAATCAGTTCACAAACAACTCCACAAGCTTCCTATTTTCCCTTAGTACTCTCTCTTACTACAAAACAAAGTTTCTCCTACATCATCTTTTTTGTTATGATCGCTCAGTTGTTAGCACTTAAAGCTCTCGAGTATTATTCATGCAATGGGAGAATTACAGAGAAAATAGCCGGTTGGTAAAACCTTTTTATGGAGCTCTTGCTGATGCCAATAGTCTAACAAGTCCGCGATCTGCCATCTTATTTACTTGAGGATTTCCCAGCATACCTCATTTCAATGCATAGCATTTTTTTCAGTTCAGATTTAAAGTATGTGAGCCCTTCTTTGATATAAAGTCAATGTGCGAGTTCCAACATATATCAATAGAAATATGAATGCCTAGATAAGGATACACCGGTGTTTCTTCTAGGGGGTGTCCGTACAGATGGTAAATAAATTTTGATGGGCATTTATTGTTAGACACGTAGAACATGCAACACTTGGAAGGGTTGAACTTGGGAGACCAAGTGGGACACCAAGAAGCCAGTTTGTCAAGGTCAGCTTGCAGTTAATTGGGAGCAGGTGTCTGGCCGGAGACACTAGTTGCAGATAGAGTGTGCAGTGCTCAGTGAATAGGCGAGTCTTTGAAGTTATGCCATTTGGCAGGTCGTTGATGAAGAGCAGGAACAGGAGTGGCCCTAATAGTGAACTGTAAGGAACACCAGATGTAACATTACATGGAATTGAGAATTCACCATCCACTACAGTCGATTGAGTTCTTCCTGTTAGGAAGTCCTTTAACCAGGACAAAGTTTGGCCCCTTACGCCATAATGATCCAGTTTAAGAAATAGTTGTTGGTGGGAGACTGAATCAAAAGCTTTTGAGAAGTCGAGAAAGATTAGGTCAGTTTGTTGACGCTTGTCCAGGCATATGATAAGTCATATGTAGTAATAATTAGTTGTGATTCACAGGAGTGGTGCTGTCTGAAACCATGTTGGAAGGGAGATAACAAGTTGTATTCATCAAGGTGCTTTATAATCTGGCGCTTGATAAAATATGTTTGAGTAACTTACATGAGACGCATGTAAGAGAGATACATGTAGGCCTATAATTTGCAGGATCAGACCTAGAGGCTTTTGTTATGGATTGGTGTTACAAATGCATGCTTCCAGTTGGAGGAGATAGTGCCATAGTCCAATAAATGCTGAAAGATGACTTGCAGAACGAGAGCAGATTGATGGGAGGCCAGATTAAGTAAGCAAATAGGGATTATGTCTGGACCAGAGGCTTTATTTGCATTCTGTTTATCAATAAGCTATACAATACCTACAGTTGAAGGAATGCTACTAGGGCCCAGGGAGGGCAGGCAGCTACATGTAGTATTGTTGTCAATGGCAACAATTGACTGGAAGTACCTAGTATTTCGAGCATTAGCCTTTGCTTTACTGTCCGGGTTGATTGGTTCTCAACTTTCAAAGCAGGGATGCCAATAGAGTCCTGTCTTTTAGACTTGATATAACTCCAGAATTTCTTAGAATTGGAATTTAGGTTACTATCTAAGAGCTGTGAAACAGTCATTCCAATTAAGCCTTGTTTATCGCTTGGGAAGTGAACTTACGGTGTTGTCAATAAATCCTCCAAGCAGCTTGGGAATTACATGTAGATGATTTGGCAAGATACAATGTAGTAAAGCCGATGTTTCTTTCGAGTTAGATGATGGAGAGTTCTGTTAAACCAAGGGTTAGTAATACAAGACCTTATGGTTTTCAGTGGAAAGTGCTTCGCTGCTATATATAGTCATAGAGTAGAGTTCTTAAATAGGTAATAACCAGTTTTGTTCAACAGTGCATGAAGAATGATGAGTGCACAAACTGGTCTGAGAATGTAAATATATCTTCTTGAAAGCCCTCTACATTTCCTTTGATGAAATCAAAGATCTTCCTGGTTTTACTTCTGTCGACTGGGACACTACGGTTGATACGGGCTGTTACATGTTCGTGGTCACTTAGCCTGAGATAACTATGACCTCTGGTAAGTCCGGTTAAGAGGTAAAGAGTAGATCCAAGATGTTTGAGAAGTGGTGCCTATCCGAGTAGGTTCGTGGACTTGTTATTCAAGGTGGTAGTCTTGCACCATGTTGAGGAGACAACAACAAAGGTTGGAGTCATGGGCTGGAGTATTGACTGACAATGAGCTCCAGTCGATAGATGGTAAGTTGAAGTACCCCCCCCCCCCCCCCAAAAAAAAAGGATATGTTGGTTAGCAGCTACCTGAGTTACTTTCTGAAGGTTCTGAAGGGAGTCGTCCAGGGCTTCAAAGGCAGCCATTGTGCTGTACTCCTGAGTTTGCCTACAAAATGGAGAAAATGAAGCATTCTAAAAACCTAGAAAAACGGTAAGAATTAGTACGCCATGTTGTTTATTGTTTCTTGGTATTCGTTTTTTTTGCCCCCCAAATACTTTTGTTGACTTGAATATAACCACAAGTTTGTACTGCTCAGTCAGCGCTTGATGATGACTAATAATTTATGTGCCAGGCCTCAGAATCAGATACTAGTACTCAGCCCTCACTCCTCAGCCTCAGTTCTTATTGTTGGAATCTAATATTCAGCTTTTATGATTGAAAACGAATACAATTAAAATGTTATAGCTAGTGGAATTATCGTTAACCATTTGAAAACATTTTAAAAAAACAATAATAATAATAAGACTTTATTTATAGAGGGTAACACTAAACAGTAAATACTGATAAACTTGTGGCCCTCGAGAAATGGTTAGACATACACAATTAAAATATATTTTAAAGGTATTCGATACAAATGTGAGAAAAATTGATAATAAATGTATGCATGTATATAATGATACTAAGAGATTACAATTTATAATAAATGTAACAAAAGGCAATACTAAAAACTATTAAAAACTACTAATTGCAAAAATGGTGTAATTCTAATTGATTTTTAAGAGCAATTTTGAGAAGTGCAGCCCTAAAAGATTTCATTGTAGCAAATTTTCTTATGGCAAGCAGGACTGTATTCCATGTTCTTATACTAGTGACAGTGAAAGTTTGGGTGCCCTCAGTCTCATGTTTAATTCGTGGGCATATAAAGTTATTGTTACTATAACGCGTAGAGCGGTTATGAATGTCACAGTTTCTGGTTAGCATATCAAATATCATCCATATACACTGGTAATTCACCATGCATCCTACGATATAAAATACTACAGTACTTCTGTTTATCTTGGCCTCCTCGTAAAAAAGAAGCCATTTAAGCTTATTAAAAAGTGGCACAGACCTGGCCCTACTGTCAGTGTCAAGGATTTAAATATCTAGGTTCGATTTACTACAAAGAACCCACACTGAGCTACCATACATAATGACAGGTTTGATAGTTGCAATATAAAAACTTAATCTTTCTTCATAGGGAAGGGTTAAAAGTACATCTGATTCTCTTAGACACTTTCTTAGATACAATGTACATGTAGGACCTCAATGTGTTCATCAAAAGTGAGGTCTTCGTCCAGTATAACACCAAGAAGTTTATGTGATCTAACTTGGGAGATAGGTGTTTCAGATCCCAGCAAAGTAATAATTATTTAGTTTTTGGTCATTTGGCTGCATTTCAGATCTGAGGCGCTTACTAGCGAAAAGCACCGATTTCGTCTTGGACTGACTGATGGCCAATCTGCCAAGTTTGGTGGATTTTGAGCAATCACAAGGAGCCGTAAGCATTGTATCATCTGCATAAATATAGACAGTTGCATGCTTCTCCAATTTCATGTGAGAGGTCATTGATGAATACGAGGAACAGCAATTGGCCCTAACACCGAACCTTGAAGGACTCCAGTGGTTAGGGGAAGTATCAACAAGGAACGGCCCTCCATGTAGACACATTGGTGCCACCCTTCAAGAAAGGAGGTGAACCATCTCATTGCTTTTGGGCATACTTTTGCACTAACACAGTATAATTTAGTGTCAAATGCATTTTGGTAATCGATAAAAACAGCTGCTGTAGCCTTGTTGGCACAGCTGATCGACGAGTTTTGTGAGGGCTGTCTCCGTCGAGTGATTTCTTCTAAAACCTGATTGGTACTCGTAGAGCAGATTGTTTGTGTTTGTAGGTCAAAAGGCAGTGAACTTTACTTGATCATCGATGTCATCAACATTTTGATTTGATTATTTAATAAGCTTATTAGCTTATAACTTTAAATGACTGTATTAGCTTATTAAAGTTAACTCAAGAGTTTATACACTTACATATAATTATGTTAAATTTGTTTCCTTTCAGAAATGCTATTGAGAAAAACAGTCCTGTAAAAGGTATCCAATCCAAAGCAAACAGTTATTACACAATCCACCTGGAACTTGCTTGATGATTCACAATGCACTTCAGGCTCAGGAGGAGGATAATGACTGAACAGACCTTATAAGCTACAAAATGTAGGCCACCCTTTTTAATTAAACGAAATAAGTCATGCATATTTGTTTTTCAGTTTTGTATTATTTTTTAAATATTGATATGATAATACTTTAAGTATATATACATGTAGTTCAATTTGTTTTATGAACAGACTGATCTTTCCAGGAATTTTACCTATTAAGGCTTACACAAAATCCCTGATATTTCCAGGCTTTTAATTGCAAGGGTTTAATTGATATGTTATTGTATAGGAATTCTGGCAGAATGCCATCTTTGAGTTGGAGTAATCCAGAATTCCATCTGGAATTTCAGGCAAAATACTGCCAAAATTCCAGATAACTCTTGGTTGGAATTCATCTGGAGTAAACTGGAATTCCAGGGGAATGCCGGCAATAATACTGGCGGAGTCCATCTGGAACTCCGGGCGAAATACCGCCTGTATTCCGGGTAACTCCGGGGTGGAATTCCGCTGGAGTAATCCGGAATTCCAGTAGAATGTTGGCAATAATACCGGTGGAATTCCTCCCGGAACGGCGGAATTCCTCCCGGAATCCACCTGGAATTCCGGATCTATTTTCACTAGGGATCATAACACTGTTTCATTGATGGTTTGCTCATTTGACAATGATGTATTTCATAACATGAACATTTGAGAATGACATTAACTCATAATATATAAGTGAAGTTGATTTTCAATTTTTTGAAATACCTAGTCTGTTTTTGCATAAGGCCCTTCGATTACATATACCCTCTTTCATAAACATACCTTAATAATTATTTGGTGTAAATTGTAAAATCTGATGTCCAAAACAGGAACATTTTTATTAAGTCAGTAAGTTATAAGGAGTCATGAAATATGCCCCAAATAAATGACATTACTGCATGGGGCACTGTATACCTTTGTCCAGTATTTGAATGACTACAGTACATAATTACATGTACATGTATTGTGTGCCAATTCAAAAATATGATGCACAGCCATTCAAATACATGACTTTGTACTCAACTGGAGTCTCTGGAACATTCATTAAGACCAAAGAAATAACCTGGTTCAAATCGCTACAGATTTTGTTAGAACTGAAATCAAATTTATCAGGAACCAAAAGTCGTGCAATCTCACAGCATGTGCCAATTACGACTTTGATTGAAAGCCACCAACTGTCTCAATGCCATTAATGCATAAAGTTGAAACTGTTCAGTTAAAGGGGCTGTGTCACGGTAAGACTTTACATGTACAAATATGTACATTCGTTTTTCCGGGCCGGAAAGAGCTATTTCCACCAATTTTGATATGAACTAACGAACCTCTCAGCCATGTGGGATGCTTAAAATGAAAGCAAATATGCAAAAATGACTAACAAACAGTGTATGTAAACAGTCTCCAGGGAAAATATTGAAAATCCTTTCAATCAAGCATTGAGGGAGGGAAGTTTAACTGTTTGTATCCAATTAACAGCCACTAAACGAGTGATTACTCAATACATGCGCAGTACCATGACATAGCCCCTTTAAGTAAAATAAAAACTTTCCAGAACATTTGTTTCAATGCCTATTTCAATTTCTTAAAATGAATTGTTGGTCCAATTTCGAAGCAAACATTGCTCAGTATGCAGAGCTTAATTGATAATTATTCAAATCAGTTTGCAGTAAACTTCACACTTTAATTCTGCACCAACATGCGGAAATTCAAGAGACTGACCTACCTGGGCCCGGTTGTTCGAAGCAAGGGTAACTATATCCCTAGGATAGTGCTGGGGTACAGTAACTCTTACCCTTACTTTGAACAACTTGGCCCAGTATGCTGTACACAAACCATCAGTTCAGGCTAGCAGCATGGCAGTTACCATGCATACATGTAAAGTCATTGCACACAGTAATATTACACAACTGCATGGATTAGACTGGATTCTAAGACTCTTACCTCCAAGACCTCCTGACAATATGAACACAGGTACTTTTTTCTCATGCGCTTTGACAAAAAGCCACTCTGTTCCATCTCTGCAACAAGGAACAAGTTTACTCATGAACTACTTTATCACATGCTAGTCAGTATTAATTTTTTTATCGTCACAAGAAAAGGAAATCATAGGGAATTACAACTTATGTTAAATTAGATGTGTGTGTTTTAATTTATAAATAAACAAGTAACATGCATACTTGACTGTATACATGTTAAATACAAGACTTTCCAAGATCATGCAAGGTATTGCATTTGGAAAACAACTATTAAAAGACTGTGAGACTAATTTATAGAGATCCAGGTAAATGTATTGCTAATAGAAATCATGTGTGCTACAGTGTATATTTTTTTACAAACCTACAATGTATAGGAACCACCATGGCCATGGAAAGTTGAGTGATCAAAGTAACAGCTGATTGATTGTATATATTTTTACCTGAGTGCTATATTGGCATCCCTTATGATGCCAGGCAAATTATCCTTCCTCAAGTTAAGTTCAATAATGAGTTCATGAGCTTTGGTCCACCTGAAGGTTATGAGAAGTGAAGGTTTTGTTAGAGAACAAGACAGCTGTCATTATGAAATACTAGGTGACATAATTTTATGGTTTAGTGTACAATGAACAGTACTGCAACATTAGTTTAATTATTGTATATTATTTAATTTCACTTAAAAACCTAATGAATAATTCATGAGGAAAAAACAAAAGAGAGTGTCTATAAATGTGATATAGAACTGGTCTCATTTACATAAACTTTAACAATTAAGTTGTATCGCCAAAATAACTAAACAGCATGACTCCACATCTCTAGTTTTTAAAGTAATTTATAAAATTTGAGTCTGTGTTGAATCGGAGATTAATAGATCTACCAATACAACACTGCCTCTTATTTTATAAATAGTACATTTGTACTTACCACTCCACCATCAAAGGTGCTTTCTCTTCAGGACTTATAGCACTGTGAAGAATAAGAATGCAAATTTTCAAAAATGTTTCAAAAACTTATTGTAGGTTGTTTATCAGAAATCAGTTTTGACCATAGTTTATTTCTGTAAAGGATAATACATGTAGGTAGCCAATAAAACATCAGAAAGAAATGATGTACCATGCAAAGTAGCCTACATATTATTATGTTCTCACAAAAAAAATTTGAATTCTTAATCATAAGATCAACACATAAGGGACCAGTCCTTATTTAAGTTGGAGGGGGGTGGGGGGGTGGTTGGAGGGGAAAATGGGTGAGTCTCGTAAATAAAAATATTGGAGAAAAGGGGGAGCCCAAAATGTTTTAAGGGACTCTAGTGCAGGGTCTTGAAAATTATGAGAGAATTATAATCATAATTAAGAAATTGAAGTGTTGCATATTATCCTTTATTATATGGACAATACTGTTTTACTGAGAAATAAACCACTCATTGAACTCCTATGAAACTATAGTGTACATCCAGGTACTGAGCAGGGTATATTCCACATCCTCACTAGTGAAAACTAATATCAATGTCACATTTGATGTCACATTTGCTGCCTTTTGAACTACTGTACATGTACAAAGATGGTGGCAGGTCTGTAAAAATCACAGAGGAAGATGTAAACAGCTTAAATGAGCTGATGACAATGAATCTTCCAAGCACAAAAGGCCAAATACATGTACATGTACGATCTAAAACTCTCTAAAGATTTTCTCAACTGCAACGAAGAGACAAGAAAACCCGATGAAACTCCCCAGAACAGCTTAAAGTGCCTATCACCCTTTTGCAATGTTGATAGCTTATGAACCTCCAAAAAGTTTTGAGTACTTCTGTGAAGAAAGTTTTGGTTTAAAGTGAATACTTTATGTTCTACGCTTGTTTGAAATCGTGTAAATGTGACCTTTCCTGACCCATGACCGTGTAAGTAAAAGCCTGGGTTGATACCTGGGTAGACGTCATCTTGACATCATATAATTAATTCAGCTTTGCAATCATTTGAAGAAATGCTTAACATGTTGACTAAAATGACTTTTTTCTTTACTAACAACTCAAAAACTGTGTTTATATAATTTTCTATGCATCGATGTTGTTGTGATAAAAAGGCACCATGGAGAATAATGCATTAATGAGCCATCCAGCCAATAGGATATGGGGAAGACAAAAGATATTTCAATCACAAATGTGAGAACTTTCGACATGGTTGATTTTCATTGAAATCAAACCATAGTTACATGTAGTTTGATCAAAGGTATATTAAAACTTCGAAAGTTAGCTAATGAAAGTGCATTACTTCAATGGTCTTCTATTGAATTTATGAGTATCAACCAATTTACGAGAAAGAAGAATATAAAATTAACACCTTTTTACATTCCTTGCCGTTCATGCATTACTTAGGTTTGTTGTTCTATCCTTGGTTTTCACCTATTTCCATGTGACCTAAAGCAAGATCCCTCATTGGCCATATGCTATGAATATCTAATGTGGTATACGTATGAGAATGTAATTTAAAAGTGTAATCTTTGTTTATTTTGCTTGAAAATGTATTGGATACCTGAGAGGTTGTTTAAAAAAATGCTGGCTCATGGGGGCTCTTAAAAATGTTTCATTATAAAAACTATTTCTCCAACACCCCCTCGCAATATTCAACTCGGTAATATTCAACCATTCAACTATTATTCAACTTCAATTCAACCCTTATTCAACCATTCAACTATTATTCAACTTCAATTCAACCCCTATTCAACCATTCAATTATTATTCAACTTCAATTCAACCCCTTATTCAACCATTCAACTATTATTCAACTTCAAGTCAAATTTACCCCTATTCAACCATTCAATTATTATTCAACTTCAATTCAACCCCTATTCAACCATTCAACTATTATTCAACTTCAATTCAACCTCTATTCAACTTCAATTCAACCCCTTATTCAACCATTTAACCCCCATTCAACTCGCATCAGTCCTACACGGCCAGAGCTGCATAAAAGAGACTTGACTGACGATCTGGTTGAAATCCAAGATGGAAGACATAAATGACTTAGATACTGAAAAAGCAGTAAAAAGATCTCCCTGCATTTTTTTATTCAGTTTTAGACAAAGTGGAAAATGTTTGTCAAAGTACGGTTGCCCAGCGAGTTTTGCGAAAGAGAATTTCGGGTAGAGATCAGAGGGAGAAAAAAAATTGATTTGGGGTTAGGGTCACCAGTGACTTTGGGCCGAATTTTGCCGTTGAGTTGCCTGCCTTGTATAGAGATACACCTAACATGCATGCAATCTTTGTCCAACTGAACCCTGATTCGAAAGCACTTGGCCCAGGATGATTGTGAAAGATTAGTTCATGCCTTCATGAATCATTACATCTAAACTTGACTCATGTAATAGCATTTTGTATGGTTTACCGGCATGTGAACTTGATAAACTACAGCGTGTGCAGAATACGGCTGCGAGACTTGTAACTCAAGCTGGGAAGTTTGACCATATTTCCCCTATCTTATATAAACTTCACTGGCTGCCAGTTAGAGATAGAATCACTTTTAAAATAATTTTAATTACTTTTAAGGCTCTCCATGGCCAAGCTCCCAAATATATAAGCGAATTGCTCAGACCTTACATACCTTCTCGTTCACTCAGATCGAGTTCACATAATTTACTGTCAGTTCCTCGTTGTAATACTGTAACCTATGGCGACAGATCATTCTATGTCGCTGCAGCTAAACTGTGGAACTCTCTTCCAGATTATATTCGAAGTATTGATTCATTAATTACGTTTAAATCAAGTTTGAAGACCTTTCTTTTTAGATGCTTTTAGCTAGTTACTTGATACTTTTTATATATTCATGTAATTTTTATTTCTATTAGGTATAATATGTAAGAGCATCGAGACTCTGTAGGATGCTCCTAATACGTTATTATTATTATTATTATTATTAAACCACAGAGGTTTTCCAGAGTCTCAATGGGAATATCAAAAGGTGGTTTCTCTTGTGTTCCTCGTTTTTTACTAACCAAGCTAACTGAATTATCAGCAAGTGTTGTTGGAGTCAGCGATCCATCTTGGCCAGGTCATACTCTTTCATCGACGATGAAACTCAGTTCGGCAAAAACCACTGATAGGAAATTCCAGTTCTCTTTGTCATTTGCATCAACATCATCCCGAACCAAGAGTCTGATTGAAAACTACTGCATGTAATTCTACAGTGCTCTGGTCAACCGTACTTCCACTTTGTCTAAAACTGAATAAAAAAAATCAGGGAGATCTTTTTACTGCTTTTTCAATAACAAAGTCATTTATGTCTTCCATCTTGGATTTCAACCAGGTCGTCAGTCAAGTCTCTTTTATGCAGCTCTGGCCGTGTAGGACTGATGCGAGTTGAATGGAGGTAAGGGGTTGAATTGAAGTTGAATAGAGGTTGAATTGAAGTTGAATAATAGTTGAAGGGTTGAATAGGGGTTGAATTGAAGTTGAATAATAGTTGAATGGTTGAATAAGGGGTTGAATTGAAGTTGAATAATAATTGAATGGTTGAATAGGGGTTGAATTGAAGTTGAATAGAGGTTGAATTGAAGTTGAATAATAGTTGAATGGTTGAATAGGGGTTGAATTGAAGTTGAATAATAATTGAATGGTTGAATAGGGGTTGAATTGAAGTTGAATAATAGTTGAATGGTTGAATAAGGGTTGAATTGAAGTTGAATAGGGGTTGAATTGAAGTTGAATGAATAGTTGAATGGTTGAATATTACGGAGTTGAATATTGCTACAATCGGCGTGCCATACTCCAACTTAAATAATGACTGTTTCTTTAGTACATTGCATACATGTACATGTACAATGTATGCAGTGGAGTGGTTCTAATCAGCTACAGTAGTTCCACAGTCTACTTTATTCACTCTTAATCAAGCTTCCCTTGAATTTGATCATAACCATGATATCTGAATAATCTTAGCGCATTCCTTATAAACATGATGCTCATTGCATATTCAACTGATCTACAACTGTAGCAGGATTTGATTGGCTGGTACTTGACAGCACAATACAACAGACAGTGTCTGCTATTGATTAGGAACTCATTTATCTTTTCCTTCACGTATTTTGCTACAGTATATGCTAATCACTTACTCATTGAAAGAGAAATAAAAAAATAATTGTCTAAATTCATACAGTTGAACTACATACCTTAATTCAATTGGGTGATAATGATTCTTAAGGGCCAATGCCTAAAAGACAAACATTTGACAATTTTGAAAGCAGTTTTGTACCTTTTTTTATCATAATTATATATACATGTACATGCTAATTAAAGCCTTGGTCAAAATAAATGGTTTCAACATTGGTTCAACAATGTTGGGTAAACACATGCATGTACAATGTAAGTTGTGTGAGACCTACATTTTGTACGTGTACACGTACATGTAGCAATGAGAACCAGACCGCTCGCATCTGCCATCATACATGTACACGTACACACACTGCCGCCATATACATGTACAGTAGATGTGCATGGTATACCCATATTCAACAACAACAAAAATGACCATCTGCAAACGGTTTCACCATGATTTAACATTTCCAAGAACAATAGAAGTTCATAAAAAAAAAAATGTTGGACAGATGTTGAATCAAAGTTTGCATGCATTCAAACTCTATTCAACATGATTTCAACACCTTTCAACACAGGGACATTATGCAGTTTAAAAGACTATGTATAGTTTGGTCATACCAGCTCAATGACAATTTTTAGCCCCCCACCTTAAAATTTCGCTCCACCGTCCCCTGCAACAATGTATAAAAGGCCATGTCAAATGGTTTCAACATCAGGTTTCAACAAATGTTGTTCCGATGTTGAACCACTTGACCAAGGCTTATAAAGTCTACATTAGGAAAGGTGTAGTCATGTAGTTTATGACCAATGCTTATAGTCAAGGTCTTAACATAACTGAGCAGAAGGTGCTGCCTTTACATAACCAACAGTAAATGATTCGATCCAGTGTGACTTAATTTACTTTACTTTTTTACTGTTGTACAGCAATCACCTAACAGTTGTCCATTATTCATCCAACATTTGGAAACTTGGATCATTTACCAGCTCAACTTTCAAATCATTGTTGCTGTACAATGTATCTACCTTATTATAGGAAATTAACAATGCACTTTATTAACGCGATTTTACAAAATTCGCGTTAATTTAATGTATCTTAATTAATGTCGATGTAAATTTAATGCACGCTATTTTACAACATTGTTATTTTAAAGCACCTTTATTTCATTACAAAACCTTATTAGTTCATGACTCCTCTATTGGCTCTTCAGAGTCACTATCTGACAGGACGTCTTCGTTTAAAATCGAGTTCAAAATGTCTTTTGATTGATCTTGATACTCCTCTGTCTCCCCGAGAGGATAGCTCACTTCTTCTGTTTTCCTCTTTAAAATTTCCAATGCCCGTTCGTCCTCCCAATGCACGGTTACTTCTACTGGTATTTCTAAGCCGCCTTGAACCAGTGGAGACCGTTTGTATTTTATAGATTTCACCTCCCCCATTACGTTAGCTCCTCTCTTCAATGAAAACCAGATATATCGGCTCAGTTCTATGGGTATATGCCCAACAGTGGCGGGAAATAACGTTCCTGGCAGAAAAAATGTATGTCCAGCAACTGCAAACCGGTCGTGTTTGTTATCTTTTTCTTGCTTAAACGTGATTTCTTGAACGATACACATGGTAACCAGTTTGCAGAATTATGAAAATCGCAGTAAATAAAGCAAGATGCTTATCGAAAAATTCGCGTTAATTTAATGCATGTAAACCTAACTTTTGAAAAATTCGCGTTAATTTAGTGTAACGTAAATTTTCTTCGCGTTGTCAACGTGCATTGTTAATTTCCTATAATAAGGTACTAGGTATTAAAGAACTCATTCCTAGTTACAAAGTAACATTTATGTAAATGATTTAGGTCAATGTTCAGGATTTTATTGGTTTACATGCTGTACATGTTCATCATGCATCATTTCACTCCCTTTATAAACAAGACAGTTATAATTTATTCTACCAATAAAAGTTAACTTACCTTCTCTCTATAGGACTCAGGAAAATGTTTTGAAGACTCAAGTACTCCTGAAAAACAATGATGATGTGCATGCAAATTCATGAAATTCTGGTAAAAGATGACATATGCATGCCTAAAATAAATATTTTTTACCCAACTTCACAAAGTTAAATTTTTAGAGCTGTACTACAAAAAGCAAATGAATGTATCTTTTGTACATGTACATGTAGGTGACCCAAAAATGAAAATGTGAAGTTCCATACAGTAAATATCTGTGTATAGGCCGGCCCCACCCCAAACTTAGATGCCTTTGTGGAAAAAAAAGTCTGAAGGTTCATAAATGCTCGTACCTGAAGCAAAACTTCTTCAGAAGAGATTGTTGTCTTTCCAAGTGATGCCAACTGCTATCACAACTTCGAATACAGTTTCAACATTTCTTGTCATTTGTTGTGTATACTTTTACCTTGTGTCTTTATTTAATCACTCCAGAATTCTCCTTCTTTTATCCCCCCACTAACTGACAAGATTTTCAAGGAATGTACCTCATTCCTTTAAAGGGGAACTGAACCCAAGAATCAACCCAATGTCCATACAAACATATATTCGAAATAAATAGGTCCTGCTATTAAATTTTTCTGTGTTGCGCATCTAGGAAGAGAAAATCTGAAAACCTTACTCACAGCCTCTGTCACGTGTATGTACAGACGGTTAGTTACTGTAGTTTTGCCATATGCTGTCCCAGCTGACATTGAATAGCAGGACTAATGGCTTCTAATTGCAGACCATTGCGTTTTCTTTGTGCTGAAGGTGTCATCGTCTTTCTTTGGTACATGTATGTGTGATGTACGTTATTTGGAAATTTGCACTGAATTGAGCCACCACACAATATAGATTTGTCAGTGGAAAATCGAACTTGGAGACTAATCCTTATTAAATAACTGTAGACGTGCAACACAGAAAAATAAAATAGCAGAACTTATTTCTTTCGAATATATATTTGTAAAGACATTTGGTTGATTCCCCTTTAAGCAGAAGAGAAAGCAAGAGTGAAGGTTTTCTGGTGAAACAATGTGTGTATGAGTCCCAAGGTCTGTCATGGTCCTGGCCTCGCACACAAAGTTGCTGTACACGACGAATATGGAGAAAATTTAGACAAAATTTGTTTTAGAATTGTTTTAACTTTGTCGTTATTTAATTGAATGTTATTAAATTCCCACCACTCTGACCTTAGTTTGATGTAGTTTCTCAAATGTGAATCTTTATCTTCGAAAGAGGGAGGAACGTGGTGCCAAGATAAAAAAAATGAACCGTTCTCAACAGAAAAAAGGTGAAAGCCGTGTAACAAAACCTCTCAATTTCAGAGTGAATTTTCATCGCGCAAATCGCGCCAATCGTGCCTTCCGGCACGTACAATCTCCATTTTGCAAATCATGCAAATCACACAGATCGCGCACTTTTTGCATTTTTTGCACTTTTTGCTATCACTTTGCCAATAAATATATTTACATCAATGCGAAACCATACATTTTATCACTTAAATTTGAGTGTTAACGTTGAATGACAAGATTATGACTTAAATGTATATTCAACAAATGAATGGTTTTTAATGGCTAGTCTCTTTCGGCTTTGTCAGAAATTTTATTGCGTTATGCAAATTTTGCTATCTTTGTGATCCGATGGAAATCAGCCTTAAAATGTGCACAGATCGACCGTCTGAATCCACAATGTGATGAAGTTCATTCAAGTTAAACTCCAGCACACTAGAATCCAAGAAATATTATATACATGTAGTAACTCCAAGCAAGAAAGACATACTTTCACTTTCAATGATCTTTTGCACGTGCCAATCTAAATTGTCTGCGATGTCACAATACTAATTGAGTTGTTTACAACTTTCAACTTTGAAGAATTCCCACGGGGGTTGAATGGGCTCGCAGTCTTTATGTAAATCGAGCTTAGTTTTTTTTCAGGCTTTTAAAAACAGAGGAAGTGTTTTTTCTTTGGAAACAAAGACGTTAAGTTTTGGAAGTATCATGCAACACCACAAATGAGAAATCTTTGATACAAAACGAGGGTTTATTTCACCCGCTTTATTTCGCAAGAGCTGTACTTGGGAGTTTATAAAATACAAGCAAAAAAGCCGCTATGTTTTAAGGTGAACATTTTGTATTTACTGTTTGTATTTTACAGACATGTCAGCTTACGATTACAATCTACATGTACTAACTCGGGCGCGATTTGCATGATTTGCGCGATGGAAAAAGTGCGGGATTGGCACAATAGCAAAAGGGCACGATCGGCGCGATGGAAAAGGTGCGCGATTGGTGCGAAATGCGTGATTTGCACGATCGAAGGCAAAAAAGGCAGGATGAAACCTTGGAACGAGTGTTTTTGCCGACATTGATTTTTTTCTAACGCTAGTTTTTGACTGATATTTCTTGAAGAAAGCACGAAGTACAAGAAAACCACAACGTTTTGTGGCGAATTTCAAGTGTACTTCACCTCAAAGTACATCGATAAAAATTAATTGCGATGTGGAGTAAAAATCGGGTGGAAAATGATGGACTTTTTCAGACAGAATTTGAACAAATTCCTTCTTTTTTTTTTTTAACCATTTTCGAAAGTATTTTGCTCATTTTTCTGTGCACCTAGACTGAAGTTTTATTTTCTGAAGTCCCAGGGTTATACAATGTAGGATGTTTAGATTTTGAGAAAAATAATAAAACGTAGCATTAGAATTTTATGTTACGGTCGTGTACACCAACTCCGTGCACAAGGCCTCCTGCATGGAACAAGTGTTTGTGATAAAAATAATACGATAAATATGCTTGTACCTGTGTATAAGCCACACCCCCAACCTTGATCCTAACCTTGTTTTCGTTCAAAAACGTGTAGCCTACATGTATATGCAGGTATTTACGGTAAATAAATAATTTGAAAAGTTGGTACCCAAAACATTTATGTACTAGATCTCCTATCCACAGCAACATATATAATTAATGTTTTAGGTTATGCATACCAGATAGGGATAATTAACATTTATTAAAGTGCAAGTATATCATGCCAAAAAAAAAAATTGTATTGTATTCTTGCGCTTGTTTCTCTCAAAAAGGTATTAATCTTGCAGATTTTGTAAACTTTGACATTTAATCCATAATTTTGGTTGGCTAAAGTGAACAAGTTGCACCGTAAATACGTTGTCGGTAAGTGGTCGGTAAGTGGTCGGTAAGTGGTTGGTAAGTGGTCGGTAAGTGGTTGGTAAGTGGTCGGTAAGTGGTCGATAAGTGGTTGGTAAGTGGTTGGTAAGTGGTCGGTAAGTGGTCGATAAGTGGTTGGTAAGCTGTCGGTAAGTGGTTGGTAAGTGGTCGGTAAAATTGTGTCGGTAAGTGGTTGGTAAGCTGTCGGTAAGCTGTCGGTAAGCTGTCGGTAAGCTGTCGGTAAGCTGTCGGTAAGCTGTCGGTAAGCTGTCGGTAAGTGGTTGACTCATTTGAACCAAAATATGCTTTATACCTTCTTAAGTTTCCAACGTTCTGGCAACGATAAACCGCTTCGATAACAGATAACAAATTAAAATATCCACGGCACTCACTGTTGGGCCTCTCCTGTTGTGTCAAAAAACAGACAATCAGTCTGAAAGCGCATGAATCATTATCTCATACTGGCTCAAGAATATTTTCAACCAAAATACGCTTAATAGTTTCCAAAGTTTCCAAAGTTGTGACAACGATAAACCCCTTCGATACAGTGCGATCTCACGGCAAATTAACAGATAACTACAGTATTGTGCTAAAGTCATGCAAACATATTACGACGAATTTCGCTCTTAATGTTCCTATGAATGCCAACGCGAATTCGAATTCATGACAAACAGTTTTACAAACGTACAGTAAGATGGTTTTGGTAAATACCCTGCGTGCCAGTGGCGTCAAAAAGTCAGGATTCTAAAATAATAGATTTGCCGCAGTTTGCCGCAGTTAAAGAACCCGTGATATCATGTGGCAATCCAAGATGGCGCGGGTTCACTAATTTACGGTTGAATCGAATATGCTGCAAAGAAGAAAAGACAGATATAATGAGTATACTATTTTCATCAATATCCAACTATCTACAACGTAGTAAGAATATGCTATTGACAAATTTCGTTCTAACATTGGAAAGCTACATGATATCAAGAGCGTAGCGAGTATGTACGCACATACGCACACTTTGAGTTTGAGACGAAAATTCCCTATTTGTACTATCAGCTGGATTTTATTTTGAGACGAAAATTCCCTGTGGAAACCATTCGTCAAGTACTGTCGGTAAGCTGTCGGTAAGCTGTCGGTAAGCTGTCGGTAAGCTGTCGGTAAGCTGTCGGTAAGCTGTCGGTAAGCTGTCGGCCGACCACTTACCGACAACAAATTTACGTTGCAACTTGTTCACTTTAGCCATTTTGGTTACTTGTCATGGATCCTGTGATGTCAAAAAATGAATCAACTCCCTCCCAAGAGAAAACTACTACAATAAAATCCTGGAGCTTTCAATTGAATAGCCTGATTATCAGACGGTACGAGGTCGTCCGCTCACTTCCTCCCCCTCCCCGTCTGATGGACTTCATAGACTTTCATGTTCCTGACGTCATCAACCTTTGTTTTTACAATAAGCCAATACGAACACGCGTAAGAATTGAAGCATAAAGTGTAGAACAGTCGTGCAGTAGCGGCTTTTACTAGTTGGATCTATCAGCTTTCATGCACTGGAAAAAACATTCTACAGCTTCAAACTTCTCTCGATTTCTCAGAATGGTATCCTGTTTGAGCTGCTGTGGTTCTTTGAAGAGCAGGAACTTTTTAAACGGAAGTTTGCGTGCAGTATTTGCAGGACAGGACAGAAAATATACATACAAGAAATATCAGACTCGATTCACTGCCGTAAAGTTTGTTACTGTAAACTTAGAACTTTTACGCTTTTACTTTTATTTTTAAAACGTTTTGAAGCTTGATATGTATGCCGATTAGTCACACAAGACCCTAAAGTTGTCCTAGTGTAGGTTTTTTGGTATCAGAGATTGTTTTAACCGGACTTTTTGTGCAAAGTTTAGATGCCCGCCGTACATGAAATTACGGAAGTGTGTTCATAATTCTGAAAACAAAAATATTCTCCCAAGTGCCATGAAACTTTTTCCATAACATACTCAGTATGTGTGTTCACTCCTGCAGAAAAATCATAATATTCCATGAAAGATTTGGTCTTCTAAAAGCCAAAAACCTAGGAGAATGTTTGAGATCTATTAAATGCATGAGATCTATAAGCGGAGGAAGATTAGTAATTTACCAAAGTCCGTACGTAGATTCACAAACACATCGTTTCGATAAATGAACGATTCCAATGCTTTCTTCTGCTCTGGATATAGCTTCGAAATCCTGAAAACTTTACAACTTCGGTCGACACAATGATCAAGTTCTTCTTCAACACCATTCAGAAAAATATGCGAGCACATTCCTTAAATTCCAGACTTTGCCAAAAGTGTAAAGTTCGCTCTGATTGGTTGACATTATGACGTCAGGAACACGAAAGTCTATGAAGTCCATCAGACGGGGAGGGGGAGGAAGTGAGCGGACGACCTTGTACCGTCTGATAATCAGGCTATCAATTGAAGGGATCCGTGCAAGAACAGCGTAAGTGACTTTTGATCAAGTTCTAAATTCTCCCATAGAAAACAAAGAATATCAAGAAGAATTTGGAATTTGATCAGAAGTCACTTATGCTGTTCTTGCACGGACCCCTTCAATTGCGACATCACAAGATGAATTAATCCCGCAATTCGGGTAACTTTTATTCTACATGTACACTGTAGTTGAATTACTGCTCGACCAGTCTCTCGAAGAACACTAATTTAGACAACTGAAATATAATAGAAATTATTTGGGACAAAAAGAGTTCATGTTGTCTTATGGCGCTACTTGCACTTTAATGTATTAAATTTATTACTATATTAAATTTATTACTATATTA
Source organism: Actinernus sp. WN-2022 (assembly GCA_030867875.1). Classification (NCBI taxonomy): domain Eukaryota; kingdom Metazoa; phylum Cnidaria; class Anthozoa; order Actiniaria; family Actinernidae; genus Actinernus; species Actinernus sp. WN-2022. Next base: position 127,311,088 of record JAOWCC010000577.1, read on the forward strand.
AATTTATTATTATTAAATTTATTTGAAAGGCTAGGGACAAAAACAATCTAGCAACTATTTGAAAATCTTGACAATCTGAAAATCTAACATGATGCTAAGATATCACTTGGAATCTAAAAGTAATGAAATGGGGCTCACACTATAAAGCAAGTGATCAAGCCATTTCTACAGCAAAAAATGTTGTTTTGTTATTCTATGAGGGGTAGAGGGAAGAAACCAGGAAACAACATTGTTGCATGCGCATACATTGTACATTGTAAGTTTCAGCATGAAAATGTTTACCTTTGGTTTCAAGGTAATAAAGCAAGTTTTTGATCTCTTTGAACCCAAACACCAAGTTTAAGACAGAGGGTTGAAACAGTGGAGATTCTTGTCGGAATAATGGACTAACTTTTTGAAAGAGTGACTCAGCTGTGTAAAGTGCTGTTGGACAAGTCACTTGTGGTTGAACTCAGAACTGATTTAACTAAATGGAATGTTTTAATCGCTGGAGATTTCCACAGAGCCATATCTTAATTCAGGTGAACCAAACTGGTAATTTTGTAGAGCTAAGAAGTTGATTTTGGTAACTTTCATGATCTGAGCATAGGCTTCCCAGACTCCATGTACATGTACATTGTATATTTACCACTTATTGGTCTTTTGGGTTACCTGTGGTATATCGATCTGTTTAGTTTCATAAGCAATCTCAGAAGAGTTTATATAATTGCTAAGTGTGAATTATCTTTTCCGATTCCTACAAAATAAATCTTCAGTGAGTTTTTTTTTGCAGATTTTGAGCCTTCTAAAGCAGTTTATTAGGCCTCAAAGTTTTGACAGTGATGCTTTCAAGATGCGTGGGCAACTGAAAACTACATAATTTGTACCTCTCCCCACTAAGGAGAATTGTGATGCACTTACTTCCACGTCCTGCTTGAATTGCATGACAATTCTCCTTAGTGGGGAGGGTAGTTTTCAGTTGCCATGCCCGCACATCTTGAAAGCATCATCTGCAATTTCTACCACTGATTTATAGACCAATAATGTTGCACATTGTATACCAATTATTTGTTTTGAAATTCGGAATTGATTTCCAGGCCGTTTTCACATCGTTTGGCCTGAAACTTGGATGAGAAGTGCTTACACATCTCTGGATTTGTGTGCTCAAGCAGAGGCAAAATCAATTTGAATTTCGTGTCAAATTTAGGTGGCGAGTGAGGTCACATCGAGTGAAAGCACCTGAAAGTCCGAGACAGCTGCATACCTTGTGTATTAATTGTGTTATTATAGTAGACATACGGCCAACCATCAAAACTTTGAGGCCTAATACACTGCAATTATATAAACTCTTCTGAGATTGCTTAGGAAACTAAACAGATTGATATACCACAGGTAACCCAACAGATTAATAAGCGGTAAATAAATATGGAGTCTGGGAAGCCTGTGGCCTGATCATGAGCTTTCAAAAGATAGTCGTGTTGGGCCTTGTTTGTGGTTTAATGCCTTGAGACTTCTAAAAGATTCTTAAGAAGGAACCTATGGCCTTTCCCTGTCGAACATTTTGCTACATGTATGTACATACAATACTCTTTCTGGCCCATGTCAAGTCTGAGTGGAATCCAAAGGGAATTGGGTTGTTTGGAACATGTTAGCTATGGGGATACACATCAGAAAGATTGTGTTCAACTGAAATTTGGTCAGCTGTGCAGTAACTCCACTACACATTTCCAATCAAGCTTAATTGAAGGTGTGAAAACTTACATGTAATTATAAGTACTGTACTACATGTAGTACTTACACGTATAATAAACAACATTTATTTGTGTAGTGCACTATAGCGTGAAGAGAATGGGCTATATATGTTGTGATGCATTCAAATTTTAAAAATTAATACAGCAATGATCGATAGTTCACATCAGGCGAAATAAACAAAAAAATTACGAATAGCCCTCATATACATTGTACATGTAATGAAAGACTTCAAAAACCAAAAGAAACCAAAACAGAATGATCACAAACACTGATAACTGAGGAGAGAGGAGAAAAAACAAAAAAATGTTTTTCAAATACTGAGCAGGGGTTTCATTAGAAGCCAACAGGGGTTGGAAACGCTGGCTGTTTCACGTAAGTGCCAGCTATCATGGTAAAATATGATTATAAAAAGACTTATTTTGATATCTCCACCCCCTTTCTTACATTTCCCAACCCATTCCTCAATATTAAAGTAATGAAACCCCTGCTGAGTTTTTCCATAATAAGCATTTTCACACAAAAATAGTCACAATCTACGTACACTGTACATGTAAAATTCAACTTGAAAAAAATAAAAGCGACCATAAAAAAAAAAACAGAGTGATGTGAAGCAAAATCATTGTCATTTAGGTTGTTTTCATCCCGAGCCCTTCAACTATTAGTTGAATTTTATTGGGTTAATTTTGAAAGTACGAAAATATGCTTTAAGCCAAATCCTTGCAAAATAATTAATAATCATAATTGTTATCAACTGGGAAATATCACACACATTCCCTAGAAAAGGGCAAAGGTTAAAAGACCAGTGCTTACCATGGACTGTACATCCTTGTTCTCCATTTATGTTAAACTTTGTTAGTGTTTTATCAAAATCTGCAATAATCTGACAAAAAAAATAACAAAAACAACATTTATTATAATTATAAGTAACTTAAACCAGAACCTCTCATGTCAACAAGTCAACACTTACATGAAGTAGTAACCCACATGGAATCTGTCATGAAACTCCAATATTTGTTTTGCTTTAGTTTGCTTCAAACAATAAATAATCATGTGAACTAATCCAAATCCTACCCCTACATTTAAAAAAACCCTAACCGTCAACAATGTGTGCTCACTAATTTGTTTGAGTCAAATTAAACTAGTTTGAATTGACCGGGTCAAATTGAACTAGTTTGTTTTGACCCATGCATGGTCAAATTGAACTGAATGGTCAATTTCAACTACAACATATACATGTAATAAAGTTGTAAGATCTATTAGATTTGCACTTTTGTTTATCTCCATATTAATTGTTATGTAGTAGTATCAGATCAAGCTTATAAATTATAGTTACATGTACTGTATGGTGTATTGACACAGTTCTTGGAAGTAAGAAAATAATGTATTGGGTGATTAATGTCACTCTTCGCTCAGTGATATACCAGCGTGATTTGGATGCATAAACAAAAGACAACACTGTGTTTGTGGCGGTAAATGGGGGAGACATGCCCAGCCGATAGCGATACTCTTAAAATCTTAATTTTAGATGTACAATAAGCTAAGTATAACTTTACTAGTTTATTTAACTAATGTATTAAAAATAACCTTATTATGTAGCATACTTTTAAAATTATTTAAATTTGATTTACCTCTTATCTCATATGGGGATTTTATTCCATAGGATAGATCCCCTATAATGCAGGCTGGACTTTGCAGCCTCAGTTCTAGGTCTGGGAATATGCCAATTTGATACAGAGTTTCTAAGATTATACGAGTGAACACTTGAAATATTAGTAAAAATCTGTTCCAGATATGGAGGAGAAAGATCATTATAAATTTTAAACATGATTGTAGCCAATTGCTTTATCCTCCTGTGTTCTAACCTATCCCAACCTAGTTCATTCAATAGATCACTGGATCGAATCTCGTAATCAGAGAAGGTGATGATTCTAGCAGCCCTATTCTGAAGCTGTTGAAGTTTATCTGATAAACCCTTACCAATATTGCCCCACACAGAACTACAGTAATCAAAATAAGGTAGAATTAGTGCATTATACATGTTCAATCTGATTTCAAATGGTACAACAGGACTAATACGCCTAAGAACAGCAAGACCCGCAGATATCTTCTTTGAGATTATATTAATGTGCGAGTGCCAGGTAAGGGCTTCATCAATATTAACTCCAAGGGATTTATATTCAATTTCCCTTTTTAATGGCATATGTATTATTAACTTCAACAGTAAAGTCATTATGTATTTTACATAATTTGTGGTGACTCCCAATCAACATGTATTTTGTTTTCTTAACATTCATTGTCAATTTATTTGCATTAAGCCATGATTGAATTAAACTCATATCATGGTTCATTTGAAATTCAAGCACATGTGGATCCTCTGCAGCTGACGTAAGAGTAGTATCATCAGCATACATTCTGGGTTTTGAAAACAAATTACATGAAGGAAGATCATTGATATAAATAATAAATAATAATGGTCCCAATATAGAGCAGTGTGGAATACCACATGTGATATTACAGAACTCTGATTGTACACCATCAATAAATTAAAGGTTTTCTGCTTTCGATCAGAAAGATAAGACCGAAACCAAGCTATGGATTTAGAGTTGACACCATAGACCATGAGCTTTTCTAATAAGATGTCATGATCCATGGTGTCAAAAGCCTTTTTCAGGTCTAAAAATATCACGCCAGTCAATAGGTTGTTGTCAATATTCCAAAACCATTCATTGGTGGCCTCTAACAAAGCAGTTGTTGTAGAGAACATAGGCCTAAAGCCAGATTGATATTCAGTTAACAAGTTATTGTCGTTTAAATATTTATAGAACTGATTAAAGATAACTCTTTCAATTAGCTTACTCACTATAGGCAAGACTGAGATGGGTCTATAGTTATTAGGATCGGTTTTAATATCCTCTTTGAAAATTGGAGAGACTCTAGCTAGTTTCCAGGCATCTGGGAATATTCCAGTGATAATGGAAAGATTGATTATAAAAGTTAAGCTAGAAATAACTATAGGTGCAGCCTCCTTTAATAAACGAGCAGAAATATTATCAAGCCCACTGGCTTTATTACATGGTATATTCTGAATTAGACTAAGTATTTCCTGACATGATGTTTCAGCTAGATTGAATGTATGATCAGTTGGAGTCGTATAATCAGTGAAGTTGTTGGACGTAACTGGGATTTCCGAGGCTAGAGAGGGTCCAATTTTGGAAAAATGCACATTAAACGCATTGCTGATATCAATGGGGTCAGTATATGTAGTATCCTCTATCTTGAGCTTATGTATTTTAGTGGATTTGGATTCATTACCCATTAGATTATTTATTCCTCTCCAGGTATTTTTTATATTTCCACGATTTTCTTTAAAGAAAGAGTTATAGTAATTTATTTTAGCATTCCTGATTTCATAGTTAACTCTATTCTTTAAATATTTGTAAGAAGTCCAATTGGCATCAGTTGGGAACTTTGAGGCTATTTTCTTAAATTTATCTCTTTCAAACATTAATTTTTTTAGATCCGGTGTAATCCAAGGAGCAGAAATACCTCTCACTCTCCTCTTCTTTACTGGAGCATGATAATCAGCAATGCTTAGAAACATATGTTGCCATATATCCCAAGCAGTATTTGGATTATTTTCTAGTTCAACAAGATGCCAAGGGACCAATGACAAATCTTCCCTAAATCTTTCGGGGATAAAGTTTTTAAAACATCTGCTAGTGACAATCTTAGGATTTGGCTTGGAAGTATGGATCTTCCTTATTGCATACACAAGGCAGTGATCACTCACTCCAATATCAGAAATTCCAATATCTGAAAATTTGAGTGGATCGTTAGTTAAAAACAGATCAATAATTGAGGATGTATCTTTTGTTATTCGTGTTGGCTTATTAACTAATTGACGATACTGGTATGTATTGCAAATATCCAGTAGTTTCTGTGTATTATGGTCAGGTGATGCAGCACCTACATTACAGTGTGCCGACAGCATGCTGCATCCTGATAATGCGCTGACAGCATGCCATGCCCTGATGTGCCGACAGCATGCTTCATCCTGATAATGCACTGACAACATGCCATGCCCTGATAATGTGCTGACAGCATGCCGTGCCCTGATATTGCTATGAACATGCCACGCCCTGATAATGTGCTGACAGCATGCTGCACCTTTATATGCTGCGAACATGCATGCTGTGACCTGGCAATGTGCCGACAGCATGCTGCATCCTGATAATGCGCTGACAGCATGCCACGCCCTGATGTGCCGACAGCATGCTTCATCCTGATAATGTGCCGACAGCATGCTTCATCCTGATAATGTGCTGACAGCATGCCGCGCCCTGATAATGTGCTGACAGCATGCCATGCCCTGATAATGTGCTGATTTGGTGTGAAAATAACCTACATTTGTACGAGAGAACATCAGGGAGGCCAGAAAAATCCTAACCTAAAACCCTTTGGGAAAAAAGGATAGGAAATCTGGGTGGAGCCAAGACGTAACTCCTGTCCCTCCACAGGACATAAAAAGTTATTACTTTATCGCCCTTGTGGCCATGATTACTAAGTAAGGTTTGAGCATCTTTCTAACGAAAGGCTATACACCATCATGGCTAGTATACCTGGAAATTACCAGTATGCGGGACAGGCCATGTAGAATGGTATATCATGTGAATATGAATCTGAAATGTGACAGACAGACTCTGTCTGAGCGCTTTGACCAGGTCAAATTGACCTAGTTTGAATAGCGCTGCGCACAGTTACTAAAAATAGATTGTCTGAAAAGAGACCCCCCGCAAAAATCAGACAAACACACGCGGCTGTTTACAGTATTTCAGTGACTTTGAGAGTCGTGTTAGGACATGATTCATAGGTTTTTCGATCAAAAAAAGAAGAAATACCTGAAATAAGATTCCCAGTCATATCAGTAATGGTGACTACCAAGAACTGTTGCTGGGGGATATATAAGAGTTACTCTAGATGTATAAAAACCTTCATAAATCGCTCAAAGAGATATCCTCTCAGAGATGGAGCATCGATTGGTACACCGCTAGCAGAGTTTCTCATCTTTTCTCAGTGCTTTTCCGTTCCAAAACTCAGTGAGAAATGTCAGCGTTGGATAAATGTTTGTACAGGAGACTTCAAAAACACAGAATAATAACGAGACAAGTGCATTGAAATGCAAGGGGGAGTTTGTCTGAACTATACACTACCCGCCAGTAAACATAGAGAGAAGGAATTACAGTTCAACCATAGTTTACTTGAATTTATGGATTTGAAGTAAAGTTTTGAAGCGAACTGACTCATGTTCGTCATCTACAATGGTTTGATTTATTTTACGAACACAAATGAAGTTTTAAAATTTCTTTTCAAAATGTCGCACGGAATGGGTATCTTGCAGGTAATTTGAAAACTCGACAAATGCAAAACATAATATAATAGCTTGAAAGAGCACACCAACATAAAAAGCAAGACTGCTTAATTTTAGGGTAATTTTTGTTTTTCTTACAAAGCTATAAATTTGCAAACAAAAATATCATTTGTACAGAGAAATATTACAGAGAAAATATAATTCCGGGCACATTTGCCTGTGAAGATTTGTCGAACCATAAATGATTAGCTCGTACTTTTGTTAGTCTGTTCAAAATCTTGCACAGTTGGTATCTATTTTCCACCCATTACATTAGCTTTGGTCTCCGATGAATTTAATTTTAAAGAATTTCAAATATTAAGTTACTTGCTGGCTACAATATATAGACTATAGTCAATATTCGCATTCGCCGATGAATCTCTTACGGAAAACCTGACTTTTCAAAGTTTAGGTGAAGTCTTACAACGATATTCAATGGGAAAAGATAAGTTTGGGATTCAGTTAGAGCTTGACTATATTAAACGTGGTTTACGGCAACGAATAGGCCAGTCCAAGATAATTTCCACTGACCACTCTAGGCTTGTAGGAGCCGGGGAAACATGGCGCGAAATACAGTGTTTGTATGGGAATCCGATGCCACGATTGCACATTTCCCAGTACAACTACATCCCTCACATTTTGATCAGTTAATCTCTTACCTGGTATCTTAAGTTTGCAGACAGTGAATATTTCCGAAATTCGATTTGACGGAAATTATTTGGCATCGGATTCCCATACAAACACTGTATTTCACGCCATCTTTGCACCCCCACTCCCCAGACTCGAAACTCGCTTGATAAGATCACCGTTTGTCGCTTTGTTTCAATCCTCTGTATTTTAGCCAACGTTTAAGCAGTTCGACAGTACAATCATCAGGTTTTCTTTCGAAATATATTGCAGGAAAGCCGTCATTTCTGGTAGAATAGTCAGACGACGAACTGAAGTGCTGGTCAATTCTTGTAACTTCTAACGCGAAAAGTGGTAAATCTTAGCGGGGGGTCTACATTATGTGACGTCATCTGTGCGCAACGCTATTGACCGGGTCAAATTGAACTAGTTTGTTTTGACCCATGGTCAAATTGAACTGAATGGTCAATTTCAACTACATGTACAACATATACATGTAATAAAGTTGTAAGATCTATTAGATTTGCACTTTTGTTTATCTCCATATTAAATGTTATGTACAATGTAGTAGTATCAGATCAAGCTTATAAATTATAGTTACATGAACTGTATGGTGTATTGACACAGTTCTTGGAAGTAAGAAAATAATGTATTGGGTGATTGTCTTGTCTAACCTTATTAATATACATGTAGTACATAACTGGTTACATCATTCTACAAGAGTTGTGAGCTCCAGGCACTAAAAAGGGCTTTCAATTGTCATAACTACAGTACCGCCAAGAAACATATGTACATTTATCGCGATTTGCTCGCGAGCAGATCGCGATCACTAAGTGCGATCTGCTCGCGATCTGCTCGCACCATGCTCGCGATCTGCTCGCACCCTGCTCGCGATCTGCTCGCACCCTGCTCGCGATCTGCTCGCACCCTGCTCGCGATCTGCTCGCATCGTGCTCGCAATATGCTCGCGATCACATCGCAAAATGATCGCGATCAACTGGTGATCGCGGTCACAGAATCGATTCTCAACAGAAAAAACTTAATGTAATCTGACTGCAATTTCTGACCGTTTAGCAAATTTTTTACTTTGAAGCAGTTGGATTCGTTTGGTGACGGCGGTGTTGAGTAAGAAAGACAACGCATCGAGTGTGAACGAGAATAAAATATTTTGGTCAAAGATTGTTCTTAAAGAATGTTTACTTCGAAGCAGTTTGCTTCGTTTGTTAATAAGAACTCGAACGGCAGTATTGAGTAAGAAAGACAACTCATCTAGTGTGAACAAGAATAAATGTTTAGTCGAAGATTGTTAGCGGGCCGCCGCCAGTGTCTTAAAGAATGTTTACTTCGAAGCAGTTGGCTTCGTTTGTTTGAATGCGAACGGCGGTGTTGAGTATTAAAGAAAGACGACTCATCGAGTGTGAACGAGAATAAAAGTTTATTCGAAGATCGTTAGCGGGCCGCCAGACTTAAAGAATGTTTACTTCGAAGCAGTTTGCTTCGTTTGTTAATAAGAACGCGAACGGCGGTGTTGAGCAAGAAATACATTACTCTAGTTGAACGGAATATGCTAATTTCGCACCAGTTGTTGTCAATGTTGTAACGGAAGCTAAAATAATTCAAGTATAGATGTTTTTGCGCGTCTTTCATTAGAAACGTGGCTTTAGAAACCTGGCTTTAGAAACCTGGCTTCAAAACTCACTTCAAAACTTCACGTTCCCATTTTGACAGGCCTGTCAAAAATCGAGACTAACACGCCTGACTGATTGCACGTGGGAATTCAGACTCCGAGAAGTTGAGATTTTAATTTCGAAAACATGCCTTAGCACTGCACACATTTGCAATGATTTTAACCGAAACCTCTAACAACACAAAGATTGAAATTACAGAAGCAAAAGTTTATTTGGTGTTTTGCTTTGCGCTTTAAGCGGGCCCCGCACCGCTGTTCGGGGAACTAATTACTAATAATATAAGCGAGCGGCCGTTGTTTTGTGATTATTTTGTTTCGCTAGTTCAGGATTACATATTTTATGCTAGTTCTAGATTATTTGGTATATATTTTCAGTAAGGTTATCAGAAGAATTGTAAGGACGCATTACAAGCAAGCTGTGAAGCAGGATGGATAGAAGTGCCTTCCCCGACAAACAAACTGCACTGTTGAATAAAAAACACAACTCTTCCAAGTGTGAAATGATCGAGAATACACTTGTTCCGAATTCTGGACGGATGTCTCGACAACTGTCTCGAGAAGTTTTAATTTTCGAAAGCGCTCGTGTCTTAGTCAACCGTATTAAATACACGAACAGTGGTGGGACTCAATATAATAAAGAACAAAACTCAAGCGCCTGAGTGTTTGCGAAAAGATTGGGCTTGATTTCTAATATACATTTGTAAGACGTGAAATAAGCGATATTCCATTGGCATTGCTGTATAAAGTGAAATTTCACTTTTACAAATGTAGACCTTAACGGAGACGTTAATATTTATTTGGTGAATGACAGGCACTACATGAAGCTGTATTCTCACAAGATCATATACAAAGTTATGGTTAAGCAACGTGGAATCAGAATTGCTTCGTTTTCTGCTCAACTTACCATGTTTCATACACTTCTTATTCTTACACATGTAAAGGTAGAAAGAAAAATATTTTACCGCGACTTTTGCTTGCGGACGTTTGCTCGCGATCAGCTTGTGATCGCGAGCAAGGTGCGAGCGGATCGCGGGCAAGGTGCGAGCGGATCGCGGGCAAGGTGCGAGCGGATCGCGAGCAAGGTGCGAGCAGATCGCGAGCAAAGTGCGAGCAGATCGCGAGCAAAGTGCGAGCAGATCGCGAGCAAAGTGCGAGCAGATCGCACTTCGTGATCGCGATCTGCTCGCGTTCTGCTCGCGATCAAATGTACATATGTTTCTTGGCGGTACTGTACATGTAAGTGCAGGATATACAATACATTAATGCCCTTTTCTGAATGTCCTGCCACACTTGTGTAGCGTATTCTAAGATAGGTCTAATAATAGTAAAGTGTACTTTAATAATAGAGCTGGGTGGTGCACCTACCCTTTTCATTATGCTAAGGGAGTACAACCTGTTGTTGCTTTTTTAAAGACATTCTCAATATGTTGGTTCCACTTGAGATTGTTACTTATGATAACGCCGAGGAGTTTATAACTACTTACATGTACTCTTTCTGTAAGATTATTACCTGTAACTATCGGGTTTAAAATAATAAGAAATTGTGATTATGCATGAAGTTAATTTATAGCATCTCTTTGTATTTACGAGGATTCAGTTTCATATTATGTTCCATTGAGTAGGTGTGAATGTCATAATGACAGGTAAATTAAGTAAGCTCATGCTTTTTCTGGGTAGGATCTCTATTACTGTGGTATCATCAGACTACAAACTTAATTAGTTCTTAACTGCCAGTTACACAGAAGGTTATTCATCATATATGTAATTGTGAAAAGTATATATATATATATAATGCCTAATTTAGTGCCTCCTGAAATTTCCCCTTTTGGAACTTGGAGAGGAAGCAGTTTGAGCATGCAAAGCAGTTTGAGCATGCAAGCAAAATCAAGTTACAAATGTATGCAATCTGACTTTTAGATGCAATAGTTACATGTATTCATTCTTTCATGTTTCTATATTTTTCCCAATTGTTACATGTTCATGATCAATTTATTATTGTTTAAGTAATAGTCCGCGCAAGAGGTACATGTAGGCACAATTCTATTGTTCAGATGCAATTTGCTTTCCCCACTTTACTATTTTCTGTTTTTCATACTGACAACTCATCAACCCTTAACTCAGAAATTTCTGAAATTATATCCACTAAAAATGCATTTCAAAGGAGAGTTATTTTGTGTGAAAACGTTTTGTCCAATCAGAAGAGTGCAAAACAATAACCAAGAAAACATTCAATCTAAAAATGTTCCCCATATTGAAAGTTCGTCATATTGAAAGTTATGAGTGTTTTCACTAGATGCAATTCAAATCTGTTTACAAAATGAGAAAAAATGTTCTTCTTCAATTTTAGATAGATTTTAATGTCTAAGCCAATGAGGTGGAAGATTGAAACAATACCACAATTAGCACCTTTTTACATTCCATGCATGACATTTATAAGGCTACCTCTTGCGTGGACCATTACTTAATATAATGGACCTTATTCACACGCGGCCATGTTTAATCCCAGGAGTATAAAAACCTTTGTTTTGCACCCGTGAACTTGTTCTGAAACTGCTCAGTACGAGGCTACACGTGCGAAATCTATTGTTTCAAGCCAACATGGCCGCCGTGTGACAAAAGCCCATTGTGGAGCAAGTGGAAGTACAACATTTGGACCCTTATGTGTTGTAAAGGGACACTTGCATTTCATTTTAAGGGGTCCCTCAACACTACTTTTCAAATCCATGTGCACCCTACCCCTGTTTTTTAGCAAAAATGTAATAATTGTTGTGCAGCAAGTGTACTTGTATCAAAACATGCATGTAATATTGGCCATGCTACACTGATTTAAGTCCAAACTCCTGCTGGCATTTCACTGGCATTTGCTATTTAATCCAGAATTTGGCAGTTTGCATACAATGTGATGTACCATAAAGATTTGATTAAGCGCCCTCCTTCAAATAAGTGCCCCCACTCGAATAAGCGCCCCCCCCTTCCACTGTGTTTTCTGAAAAATAAGTACCCCCCCCCCCCGATGAAATTGTCATGGATTGAGTACCAGCGACCTTAACACTTACCGATATTATCTGTACGTTACAACGTACGGTATTACTTCCAGCCCTGAAAGTACTGATGCCGACTCAGCCATTGACTGACACGCGACCAGGTTTTTTTACATGTTACAGTTCTTGTTAGGATGTTAATAAAAGTTGTTTTTTTATTGACATGGATTGCAGCATTAAAAAAAAAATTAAATACATGTAAGCGCCCCCTCCCGAATAAGTGCCCCCTCTTGAATAAGCGCCCCCCCTTCGACCCTCAAAAATTAAATAAGCGCCCAGGGCGCTTCATCGAATCTTTACGGTATACAGGTTATTAGGCCAGCAATGTTATTGTGCTCACTCGCATCTTGGCTCATCAGTTATCATTTGCTGCTTGCAAAACTTAGTATTATAATATTATTAATATTTCAAATACTCATGAATAATTCATGAAGCAAAAACAAAGGAAATCACTGAGCGAGAAGCGACCTTTAAATGTGATAAAGACTTCATCCTAATTTACAAAACTTTGACTTGGATTTTCTCCACCGAAATAGGTCGTATCGCCAAAATAACTGAATTACATGACTTTATAAATCTAGACATTTTTTAAGCCATTTAAAAAACTCGCAGCACATGTTTTATCAGGACTAAAACTCTCAGGCTGCGCCCTCAAGTTTTAAACCTGATAAAACACTGCTGCTCGTTTATTAAACAGTACATAAGACAGTGAATATTTTGGTGATCATATAATCGCCCTGAGGTACAGTATTTTATTATTGCTCTTTTTATTTTTACCTGTAATTTTTCTGTACCTGCTTCATACATCCTCTGTAGTTTCCCCCTCACACCAACAGCATCATTAATATACACAGAAGTCTTATTTAGACCTTGCATCTGATAAAAGAAAATCACAAAGTTACTACCACATTCCTTGACCATTACTGTAAAAAGTAGATTTTTTGTCAAATGTTTTGTAGAAGCTGAAGATTCTCTTAAGGTGTCTCGTTCGAAACTCCATCACCACTTTGCACTGACTGAGGGAATACGCACATACATTCAAATATTGTCTGATAAATTATAATAATGACCAGGGGGTACAATGTACGACCAGTTTCTATAGCAATCAGCACCCTTTTTTACAGAAATTAGTTATGCATTGACCCCCTGGTTATTTTAATAATTTCTCAATGTTTGAATACACGTAAGATCTGGGAGGGGGGGGGGGGGGGGGAGTCTTCATTAGGTAAAAAGGGTAGGGATGACTGTCGGAAACCTCGAAAAATACCCTAAAAAATTTGAAGCCGTGGAAAATTGCTCACCCTAAAATACATGTATATTATATGCCTCATTGTCTAAAAATCACCCTAAAAATGGATTTTGCTTGGACAACCCCTAAAAAAGACTAAATCGTCAATTTCAGCCCCAACGAAAAGTCATATTCTGTTAGCAGCCATGGCCACTCTAGATGTACATTAAACAAAGCACTACTAAGGTACCCAAAAGCTTGCATGACTCTGATGTGCTTCTCTTTGAAAAATCATACGTGTACAATATATCTCCAATTGTGATAAGATTTTGTGTATTATTCTTATAAAAGATTTAATTTCATGCTCAGAAACTTAGCTGTACCGTTCTTTTAGAAAATTAAACCAAAATTTGTAGATTTTGAAGTTTTGCCATTTTTTTTACTCTCTCGAAAGAAATATTCAATTGCTATTATTCCCTCAAGTCCCTGAAAAATACTGTCAGCAACACAGGGCATCTGCACAATTTCCCACTTTAGAAACAAGTAGGGGGCTAGGGCGAGTTGGGTTTTGCAAAGGCACTTGGGATCATTACTGGGAACACATCCTACAGAATACATTTACAATCATGGCGAATATTGTAATGAACTCATTGAATTCTAGCAGAGAAGGAGAAGCTTGAAAGAAGACATTATACTGTAGCAAAAGTAAAGCTCAAAAGAAGTATTGAGGAATGTGGGTTCATAAAATTCAACATCTTAAAGCCGAGCAGAGGAGTTAGGAGAATTAAAGTGATTTGAAGACAAAAATCTTTGCAGATCACTATAAACACTAAATTTTTTAGCTGATTCAGAATTTGCATTGTTTCCCATCATCACGAATGTTGATTTTGGTTTATTAAATACTTTAGATGTGTACATGTATGTCCTACTTCTGTTCTTGGGATTGTGGTCGAAGGACTACAAGAGAGTCAGGAGAATGACCTCCAGCTTACAGTGTTAAATATATTCATTAGAAAGCTTGTCTATAGGAATTCCAGTCCCGAAAACCAAGCCCCGAGATATGAAGAGTCACCTCACGAAAGAGCTACATGTATATGTATATGTATGTATATGCATGTACAGTTCATATCTCCAATCAATCAACGATGCCGGAAAACAATGAAGATTGAAGTCACCTAGAGTGACATGTTTATAGCAATTCACTAGACCACATACATTTTGTACCTTCACTCTACGCTATAGCTTTTCAATAATTTCACTAGTCAGCATAAAAGCCAACATCTAAATACAGAATACTTGCATTCCTCAACACTTCTGTTGAGCTTTCCTTCCTGATAGAGCCTTCTTTTTAGCGTATTTTGCTTTCTCTGCTAGTATTCAGTTTGGATCCTACTCACTTCTATTGACAGTAAGCCACAGTCCTAATTTCATGTTTCCTTTCTTTTTTCTTTTCTTTTTTGTTATCTAATTCGACCCATATTATACTGTCTATAAAAATATATTTCGGGATACCAGACTCGATTAGTTTTCTTCTAAGCTACTTCTGGTATCCCAATACTCTAACTATGGCAATTTATAACATTTATTAATTACACTCCATGTAAATACAGAGTATGAATAAAGACTTGTTGTCCTTTCAACACTGTCAACATTAGTAAGGTTATGGTAGAAATTCATAGCCCAAATTACTTGACAACTTCCTGCCAAGGGATTTTGATAAAGTTTGCAGTGTGCATGTGTGTTATAAGTTTGATCACTTTCCAGTTGTTTGAAAATAGTTGTTTGACTAGTTAGATTTTGAGTAATGCCTCCAAATGTCAAAGAAGTGGGATTGACTGACATCACAATTATGTCATTTGTATGTGTGATCAGATCAAGATTTTACATGTAGCATTATCAGCTGTATCAATAAATTGTGTACTGTTTGTGAAAACTTCAGCAGAATTTAAAATTGCAAAGTGGCATACATGTACATGTAGGTACAGGTGTTTCGATTTAGACATCTTAAATCAACATTTGATTACACACTGCACACAAATAGATGATGTCATTTTGCTGTGCGTCTGTCCTCTTACCAATGCACAGATGGCATTAAAACATTACAAGAATAAAGGAGTACACCATGAGATCTAGATGCAGTCAAGTGGTCTGACTTGTTCTTGTCATATTTTGACATCAACTGTGCATGCATCTATAAGAGGATCAACATGGATAAAATGCCATCTATTTGTTTGATGCAATATAATGTATACAGGTAATTAGTGAGAAAAGGAGGCCAGAAAATAATTTTGTCCAAGATGTGATGTCATCTGTGTCACTGCACTCCAATAATACATGTACATGTACCATTGAATCAAAGTGTGCATTTTAATTGCACTCTTTATTGTAAAATAAGAGTTAAATCAGGACTCGACACTAATTTTCAAGACGTGTTGCCGCAAATATACACTTTCCACACAAAACCTTTTACTTTCCACATGAAAATATTACTTTCCACTGATGACAGGGTAACTGTTAGTGTTGAGTCCTCATAATCAACAATAACAACAACAAAAACATTATTTTTGTTCCAAGTGAACAGAGCTGGAAATCTTATTTCTACAAATGAAGTAAAACAAGGCAACCAAGTATTACCACAGTACCATGCTTATTTAAACCACAATAATTATACGTTGTGTAGCAAAATATATATTTTTCTGAATTACTCAAATCTAAAAGTTATTACAATGTAGTTTTGAAAAGGGACCAATTATGCATTATACAGTGCTTATGGTAGGATGCGGGATTTTTTGGCGAATTATGCGGGAAACATCGCAAATTATGCGGGAAATTATGCGGGATGACGTCATACATTTTTTAGCACAAATTTATTTTATCGTGTTTCACTTCAAAAAAGCCGCAAGTTGAATAAGAGAGATGGTTAATTGTCTCAAATCCATTTTAACTAGTATCCCTTTGTGTTCAAATCTATGTACTAGAAAGTCTATGTTAAACGTCAACTGATCCTAAGTATTCGTAAAATTCTTGATGCAGCAAGATTATCAAGCCTAGTTTACTAGCGTTATGGTCATAGGTTTTATTTCAGGTTAGTATGAAAATGTTATCTACTTTGTAGAAATGTCTTCAAAAGACGTAATTATCATTTCAGTAAGAAAACCAGGAAACAAAAACCAAGCAGGTTTTTGAAATGCTGTTGTAGTTGTCGCCTTATTGCAGATGCGGAAATCGACACGTTACTTTGACAGACCGCTAACCAATTTAGCGGTAAGGGACTAAGGGAAATAAGGTTTAACTGATGGGGGTGCCGTCGCTTTTTGAATCAATTTTTAAATACTGTACAGAATTTAACTGACCCAAAACAAGAATTAATAGTAGCGGTCGTTACTAGAGCTTACGCAGCATACGCGAAAACGCCGTTCGACGTACCGTATGAGCATAGACTAATAAACGCAAGTTGATATTTCCTTTACATTTATTCTGTCTAGGCCTAGCTATAGTCTTCGACGATCATGTCCACATAGACAGCTGTCTGCACTAACAGTTTTAGAGCTGAAACATTTATCGCTTCGTGACGTTTCCGTTTAATTTCCTCTGTTGATTCTCTTACAACAAATTATCCATGTTTTTAAACCATAATTAAACTCGCAAAACGCTATGGAGGAACTTGATCTGAAAAGAATTCACGTTTTCCCGCTGAAAACGTAAAAACAGAGTTTTTTTCTATTCCAAATTGTGATTCACCACTTAGGAAACCTTGTCTCTAGATTTTCCACCAATAATGAGACACGTTCTATCGAAATTTAGACAACAGGCCCCCACGGTTTTCAACATACAACGCCTTGTTATTCCTGTTGTGAATTGTCGTTTCGATTGCTCAATGTTCGACGATTTGGGAAGGAAATCTACTGTTAACTTCGGATAGATTGGGTAAGAGTCTTTGAGAAATAGCGAAAATAGATACCCGTTTTATGATTTTCTATAAATTTCTCCAAATTATGCGGGATTATGCGGGAATTGGCAGATTATGCGGATTATGCGGAGCAAGCCAAATTATGCGGGTCCGCATCCGCGCATAATTCCATAAGCCCTGATTATATAAGAAAGACTGGCTGGGAATAAATCCTAAACACTTATAAAATGTTTTTTTTTATTCAGCTGTTGTTTGATTAAATACAAAATCCTTGTAGCCTGGAAATGAATATTTATTTCAAATACCAGTTAAAGCTAATAGTTTCCATATCAACCTCTATGACATGATCAATCTGTGATTGAGCAATGTTAAACAAACATGCAAGGAAGGTATCAGGACCATTTTCCCAAAAAAAATGTAGCCTTTCTTGCCCCCAGTGGGATTTGGCAGGTGTACATGTACATCTTCAGGCAAAACCATTGATATAGCCTGGGAAACCAGCCGACTCTTATCGCTCCCCACTCACGAAAGAGACGTCTGGGAAGTGAGACAGAAAATGCCATACTGATGACGTAGCAGATAGCCGTTTCACAATGCATAAATTAGTTGCAATTCTCAGAAGCCAAATGCGAACAACAGAGCACTTTTCAAGGAATATATACTACCGTGGCTGCTCGTTTGCTTGGCAGTTGATCACCGTCACGAACAACTCATGAAATTCAAGCCTATTTAGTGTGTGCCGGTGCTGTTGTTGGTTGCAGAATGAGTTCTTTCAGCGGCTAGTAAAGCGAAATGTCACGGTACCTTTCTTGTAAATGTTTTGACAGTGACTACTGTCATAGTTGTTTATAATTTCATATCAGTAAACCTACATACACTGAGCTATCACAAAACACTGGATGAGTTGTTGTTGTGGCGGATAAATCGTTCAGACAGTGAATCTGGGCTATAAATAAACATAATTACATGTAAGTGTGCTATGAATCACGAACCAAGTGTGATATGAATCAATCACCCAAGCAAACGGGCAGCCTCGGTAGTATACCTGAAAATAACCGCTGCATTCTGTAGCTAACCTCTTCGGCTACTGACCTGACAAAATAGCTGGCTTGAAAAGTGGCCTGCTGTGCTGTGTGTAGGTTTTGAAATTATAAACAACTATTATGTTTTGACAGTCGTAGGACAAATTCTCTTGACCGGGCCGAGCCGCTGAAAGAACGAAGCAAGCGAGCTACCAACACACGCTAAATATATAGGCTTGAATTTCATGGTTGTTCATTATGGTGATCCACTGCCAAGCAAACGAGCAGCCTCGGTAGTTATATTCCTTGAAAAGAACTCTGTTGTTCACATTCGGCTTCTGAGAATTGCAACTAATTTATGCATCGTGAAACGGCTATCTGCTACATCATCAGTATGCCATTTTCTGCCTCACTTCCCAGACGTCTCTTTCGCGAGTGGGGAGCGATAAGATTCGGCTGGTTTCCCAGGCTACCATTGATAGGAATAATTCCATTTTTCCATCATCGATGCATGGCAGAGTAATTCCATGCATTGATGTATTTTTGGAAAACTTGTGAAACGTGAATTTACTGCTTCAAACCTTACAGCAATGTTTCATGTTGATAAACATTATACTTGTTATGCTAATGTACCAATGGCCTTGCACAAGAATTATAGATGATGTGGCATGAAATATTGCTATTAATAAATGGTTAAATGAAATAATAATAACAATCATCAATGTAAATTTATTGACAGCATTTATGGCGCTTTCTCAGTCTAAGCATATTAATAATTCATTTTGTCAAATTTTCATACGAACCTTCTAAAAGCTAACCCCCAAATAAAAAAAACCTACCCATTTTAAATCCCAAATCATTCATAGAACGAGTCTAAATACACCTGAACTTAATGGGGAATTTAGCGAAGTTTTCAAGTGTTTTCAAGTGTACTGTACTTTTGCTTTAACAATTTCAGGACATGATTACACTGAGAGTGAGAAAGTGCCGCATTTATACAGTTATCTAATACATGCAATAACAGAATACTCCTTTCTTATCCTATAGGTTGGTGCATTAATAATTTATTTAACTTCATAATCATATGATCACTCTATCACATTCACAACCATCCCAAAGTTCAATGACAATGGCAGAGTATTTAATATATATATACATGAATAAACTTCGAAAACCTCAACAATATTTACTCCTTCAGTAACAAAGATTTTACCTAACACACAATAATTAAGAAGGGTAATAATGTCTGCGAGAAAAGGTGGTCTGTACGAACCAGAAGGTCTCACATCACACTCGGACAACGACAAGAAAACTATTCTTCACTCATTAATTACGCTCGCTTGCATTGGTCTTCACTTCAGCTTATTCACAACTCATAAGATCAACAATCGAATGCACACCACTTTTAATGCCATACATAAAGTAGCCTAGCACTAAAATTTCCTTTAAACTGGTATGTTTTCTATTCTAGAGAATCATTAACAAACCATGTTTCGACAGAAATATAATATGTTAGCTCGATCGTTCAAAGCGTGCGCGGATCAAATAATAATTTCACTCCAACATCGCTCACCATTTTATCCACTGCAATCTTAACTTGTTCTCTTCCCCTGCGTTCCTGTATGTATCTGTAAACTCCATATCCTGCCAAAGCCGAAGCCCCAACCGCTGCTACAGCAAACATGGTCTTTCCTGCATCAGATATTCCCATTCCAATGACCTGGATTACGATCCCTTGCCGACCGCTCCTAAAAGTTAATTTCTACCAGGCGTTCGCGTCCCCAACTTGACCGTGAGCACGGGAAACTAGAAACGAGTTTATCAGTTCTGTGATCCCGGCCCGCAAATGATCCCGGCCCGCAAATGATCCCAAAATCGTCCCGCAAATAATAATAATAATAAAATGGCCATATTTATATACTGCCATATCAACCACAGTTTCATGGCGCTTTACATATTACTGACATATCCCGTCAGTGAATTATTTCGGACTGCTTTACGGCGCTAATAGCTGCCACGCAGTTTACAATGTCGAGTGTGTGGTTCAACAACAACACAACAACAACAACAACATCTTTATTGTACCCTTTTAAATTACAATAGAGAAATGTGAACATAAGGAAGTTGAAAGTAATATAGGGTACTGGCTTCCAGAAATAACTTAAAAGCTAAAAATGCCTGGAAGCCAGATTTCAAATAAGAAAATTACATTATTAGGTCGGGTACGATTCACACACAGGCACGAAACACACAAACTTAAGCACAAATAAAAACCCTAATATTCTATTTTAACGCACAATTGAAGTAATGTATTTACTTAGTTTAATTGATTTTGTATAAAAGGAAAAGAGAAAGGAGAAAGGAGAAAACAGTCAACAGAAAACAGAAAACAGTCATGGTTCAGTAGTGCAATGGCCAGGCTGCTGTACCAGGTGACAATCCCCTGCTCTTTTTCGAGTAGTACAACAGGTTCTTTCACGTCCCCTTCCAATACTGATTAGAAGAAGAAGGAGACAAGGCCAACGGCTTATAAACGTCCCTGCCCTAGGACGCGGCCGGGATTCGAACCCCCGACCTCCCGCACTCTAGACCGTGCTCTACCAACTACCTTATTATAGGAAATTAACAATGCACTTTATTAACGCGATTTTACAAAATTCGCGTTAATTTAATGTATCTTAATTAATGTCGATGTAAATTTGATGCACGCTATTTTACAACATTGTTATTTTAAAGCACCTTTATTTCATTACAAAACCTTATTAGTTCATGACTCCTCTATTGGCTCTTCAGAGTCACTATCTGACAGGACGTCTTCGTTTAAAATCGAGTTCAAAATGTCTTTTGATTGATCTTGATACTCCTCTGTCTCCCCGAGAGGATAGCTCACTTCTTCTGTTTTCCTCTTTAAAATTTCCAATGCCCGTTCGTCCTCCCAATGCGAGTTTGCAGAATTATGAAAATCGCAGTAAATAAAGCAAGATGCTTATCGAAAAATTCGCGTTAATTTAATGCATGTAAACCTAACTTTTGAAAAATTCGCGTTAATTTAGTGTAACGTAAATTTTCTTCGCGTTGTCAACGTGCATTGTTAATTTCCTATAATAAGGTAAGCTAACCAGTGAGGCGATTTTGGATTGCGAGACTTTTTATTTTGAATTCTTTGTTTTTATCTTATGCTTATAACTTGCCTATATACGTTTCTTTTTATATATTTTTCAATCAAAAAACTTGGCTGGATACACTGCAAACCTGGGCTTTTGTCATCCTCCTACCGAGGAAACGCTCAGACAATAAAGTATAAGCAACAATAAGAAGTAGCGAGGGTTTCTCCGTTTTGCATTTGTAAACATTGAAGGAACTGTCACACAACTAGACCACCTACGAGGCGTTGATTCCCGCCGAAACCACAGGCGACCCACTAATTTGTTGTCGGCAATTTATCATCAGTTATATATTACGCAAGGCAGCGTTTCGTAGTGCAGAGAAGGTCGTTTAAACTGTAAATTGGATTTCTAAAAATTGCACTCTAAATGTTTTCTAAATGTTTTTTTGTCTAAGTACCGCGTGAAACGTAGACTAAAGACTCCAAGTGTTCGTGGCTGAATTTAATATGATAGATTTTTTAAGGAATCCAGCTAAACATTTTATTGGCTATTACTTTACATGTTGTTAAAGTTAAAGAAAAATATACGCAAAATGATAATAAGCATAAGAAAACCATATGAAGAATTGCAATTCAGAAAAGTCTCGCAATCCAAAATCCGTTGCCATTCCATATTTTCAGCCGGGATCATTTGCAGGACGATTTTGGGATCATTTGCGGGCCGGGATCATTTGCGGGACGATTTTGGGATCATTTGCTGGCCGGCATCATTTGCGGGACGATTTTGGGATCATTTGCGGGCCTGGGATCATTTGCGGGGCCGTACAGTTCTAAGATGATACGGTGTGATATTCTAACAATGGCACTACGGCTAGCTTGACCTAACACAACTTGACAGGTGCTCGTACTGGAATGCAGTCATGGACAGCTGTTTCGTCCTCATATGACATAGCAAGCAAAAGTAGCTTCGGCGAGAACCTACTGCTCACAATCCGGTGTCACACAAAGATAGACGCGTGTGGCAAAGAGCCAGAATACCAAGCAATATTGTGTCAGTGGCGTATGCCGCCTTGACTACTGTAAAAGTTTATGTTATGGTCCCGGTCTTCCTGCTTACCTGAGATAGCAGAACTTCATATGTAAGGTTTCCCGTTTTGCACATATTACTCCGGTTCTCACTAGTTTACACTGGCTTCCAGTGAAAACTAGAATAATCTTTAAGATACTTACTATCACTTACAAAGCTATCCATGGTATGTGCCCTTCGTATATTTCTCAATTAATTAAAGTCAGAGGGCGCTATTTTTATAACACTAGATCTAATCCCTGATCTAATAGAGTACCTAAGTGATGACGTCGTAAATAATAAATCAGTTTAAGGACATTTGACCACAGTTCCAGATAGAGCATGATAAAAGAACATTACATACGAAAAATGAGGTGAATACGATGAAAAGCGGCCGAGATATGGGCATTGAAAAAAAAAACATTATTTAACAAATCACTGTATTTTTGTCCTGGCTCTAAGGGTGCGTTCGATTGACTGTATTCCGGAATAAGAATACACAGAATAATCACTACAAATGGCTTATACTGGGATTTTGTAGCCACTGGAATACTAATTATATCCTAAATATCATATATCAGCAATCATTTGTAGCTTACAGTGCAAAATATGCCCGAACCAGTGATTTCCAGAGACTATTCCATCTATTCTTATTCCGGAATACGGTCAATCGAACGCACCCTAAGTTTCATATGCTAATTTGCGCTATATAAGTGCATTATTATTATTATTATTATTAGAATTCAGAATTTTTCAGAATTTTTCAGAATTTGACTCATCAACACTTAGTATATTTACAGAGAAAAATAAAGCAATTATCAGGAGCCCATAACCAGGTGTCACGAGAAGTGATAGAAAAAACTCAGTTAAATATGGTTTAAATATACTCTTTGATGCCTTATAATTATTATCGTTTGCAACTTTTAACTTATGTATTATAGCCATGATATAATTTAGACATTATATTATAATTAGATTACAGTCGAACCTCCACTTACGTAAAAAATAATACATATACAGTCGAATCTCTATACAACGGCCACAAAATGTTGTCCCCACGGTGGCTGGAGGTTTTGTTTTCGATGTCATTTTACTTCTTTACTGTTGACATGTTAGTTTCCCAGTCGGACTTTGAAGTGTGTTTGAATTGCTGATGACAGTATTCTACCGGGGTTTCAATGACCGATACAAATCCAGACCTGGGATTTGTGGCAGTTTCCCTCTCTTCCATCCCGGCCCTCCATATTTAATGACCAGGGTCCGGTTGTTCAAAGGGTGGATCAGTAACTTTATCCACCGGATAAATCCCTATCCAGTGGAGAAAATAAGCTAGCTTGGTTAATGCTTAACAATTAGACTGCAGCCCGAATGGGCTACGAGTCAATCGTAGCCCATGAGGGCGAGAGGTCGTTTTAGTATTGTTATGGAGCTCTTGTCACGGAATACGTAGAATTCAGATTGTTTTGAGTATTGGCATACAATGTA
This sequence comes from Actinernus sp. WN-2022, assembly GCA_030867875.1. Classification (NCBI taxonomy): domain Eukaryota; kingdom Metazoa; phylum Cnidaria; class Anthozoa; order Actiniaria; family Actinernidae; genus Actinernus; species Actinernus sp. WN-2022. The sequence goes on from JAOWCC010000577.1 coordinate 127,335,398, forward strand.
GTTGTGTATTTGTTTTATTTTGGGACGTTCGGGGAAGTTTATCTAGCAGGAACACCCAACGAACTGTTCTGCAAAATAACTGTTCTTCTGGGCCACTCGGCTGGCAAATTCTGCACTTTGGAATTTCTTGGCTGGCAAATTCTGCAGTCTGATACCGAATAATAATATAACGGAGCGATATTTGTCAGCTGGTAAATTCTGCAGTCCGATATCATTACATAATAATAATATAACAGAGCGATATTTCTCAGCTGGCAAATTCTGCACGTACCTGTTGTTTCACAGGTTTTTTAAAATACCGAATTCTGCAGGTTAGCTCAGGTTTTTATTCTTAAAATAGAAATATAGCGTTCTATATTTCAGTTAAGCCCTGTACAAACCGTTTCAACATCGGAACAATATTTAGTGTTGGAGCCGATCTTGAAACAGGTTTAAAATGTTGAAAGGTGTTGAGATATAGAAATCATTTAAAAACAGTTTTCGGTCTCTACAAGTTCCCTGGGAATATATTAAAAAAAATTTTTTTGCTGCTGGCAAATTCTGCACTTAAATATTTCAGCTGGGAAATTTAGAAATTCTTCATGAACTTTAGGCTGGCTGGCGCTGCAGAACAGCTGTTCGTCTGCCAGCTGAAAAACAATTCCTTTAAATATGTTTAAATACATCTGATTTGTTATAAAAACATCAGAATGTTTGTTTTATGAAGTTTTACCGTTGGGTGTTCCTGATCTAGTATCTGAAAACCAAACCTAATCCAAACATAAATGCATTAGAGCCTTAAGATACAATAGACATTGATATCAGTTTTCGGCGAGCTATGGCGCAGTTGAAATTGCACAGTCGAGGGGCTTTGAATTTAGCCTGGCCAGTTATGAAAGTTCTTCAAATATGTTAATTCCAATTACTACTTGACTGCAAATTCTTTGGGGCAAAATAATCTAACTTGGTAGCTGAGTTTTAGTTTGGGGTACATGTCATGTGAGCTGGTCACATGATAGTTACAGGGTGAAATCAATATCGCTAATTAGTAGAATATTTGTGATAGACATGTTTTGGTGCGAACTTCACTGAGTTGGTCGAGACCACACCTAGAGGATCGGGACCAAGGTAAAACCTCAGGCCGAGTTAGGCAATTCATTAGGGACCCGATTAACTTGTATCATAACAAGTGCCAAATTAGGTAACAATTCGGAGCCAATTTGCTTTGCCATTATCAGTGGTATCTAAAAATGGATGTTGTATGCCCGAAGCATGTGTAGAAAAATGGGTACTTATATTAGAAACATTTTGTGTAATATTAGAAGGAGAAGAGCAGGAGGTAGTAGAGACGAATGTTAAAGAAGTCAGAACTAGAACAGAAATTAAGACTTCAGTGTATCCTAGAAGAAGATAGTCCCGGTACCTTTATTCCGCTGCCCGCACAAAACTAACCTTCCAACAGTATACTGAACTAACTAGTCGGACAGTAGAAAATAATAGAAAGTAACAAATTAAAGTTTAATTTTTTTTATTATTTCGTGAAAAAACGTGCGGTTTTTCTCTACCATGGGCTATCACGAACAGACCTATAGTAGGGTAGCCAATCAGAATGCAGGATTTGTAATAGTCCAATTGTTGGTTTTATATATAATTCAGGTTCGTATCTTTAGCCAGTGATTTTGCTTCTCTTTTTTCATTTTCCGTTATTTGCCTTTTTAACTCGTGGGTGTGCGCATTATTATCGGGTTATCTGGATGGTTGGGGAAGTCGTCTCACTCAACTCACCCGCTCACTCGCTCATTCACTCACTTAGTCCTGACCTGCATGACCTCTCTTTCGACCAATCATGCGCATGCAATATCTACTGGACTCTCTTTTCCCTTCGAGTCTACGGAGCGGTCGAGAGAGAGGCCAGGTCAGGGCTATCACTCACTAAGATGTTAGCAGAGTGACGTGTGACTAGTTACTGTACAAACTAGTGTTAGCAGAATGGGATGCTTGTTGCTCAAGTCCTCATCGCCTGTTCCCCTATGCCCTCTTGCTACCAACTGTAAAGTTACCGTTACCGTATTTATACGTGAGCGAGCAGCTGTGCGAACCATGTGGGAGAAGTGTGTGCTCATTCATGTAGGAGATGTGCGATCTCATTCACCGATAGTGACGTAAAATACTCGATAATATTCAGATAGTAAAACCCTCGCTTAATATTAATGGCAAGCGGTTCAAACTTTCACAGACATAGATCAGGTAGGTATAATAGGTCAGGTTTTGAACATTTCCAAATATTTCCCGTGATAACACACTAATATACACTGTACATTCACGAGTTTATCATTGTGGCACAATGTTTTTTCTATACCTAGTGTACCGATTTCTCTTGATTGTACCAATTATTTTAGTGTTGATGTCATTTAACGGCTTTTTGGAGGGTCTGTCCCGATTACATCAGTCCAGCTAATTGGGAGCTCCGCTTTTGGGCCTGCTTATTTAATTACGATTATTTTTCCATTCTCAGGCCGACAATTCCATTGAAAGGAAAGAAAGTGCAGGAAAGAAAGTGCATTAGATAGCTACTACGCTTGCCTTTTAGATACAGCTTGTGCCACCACTAGCAATATCTGTTTTGGAGATGTAATGATGATGATTATAAGGATGATGATGATGATTATTATAAGGATGAGGATGTTGATGATCCGAATCAAGTGTCCCTACACCTGTCCAAACAAAGGAATTAAATCAGATAATCAGTGAACTGGCAAAATAAATTGATCATACCTGTATATCTAAATTTAACATTTCGCGCAACTTCATGTGGGAGGGAACCAAGAGATCACTGGCTCGTAAATCATTTTCTCCCAAGAACAAGATTTCTGTCAAGTTAATAATAATAATAATAATAATAATAATATTTTGACAGGAAAGCTCCACTCACAATTTGTGATTTTCAGGGAGGTCCTGTATTAAAAATATATATTTCACTAATATATGGAAAACAGAAAAGATAAATGGTTGAAATAAAATAGAAATAGAACAAGGATTATTATGAAATTAAGTTATGTGCCAGTAAGATTTAAAAATTGATAATGTAGTTGATTGTATAACTTCAGAGTCTAAAGAGTTCCAGTCTAATAGTGCATGGTAGGTAAACTTCTGTTGTCCCCAAGTTCACTGATGATATCGGCAACAGCGAAGGAGCAGTCGATTTGGGTGGATTTGGATTTGGGTTAACACTAGTTATCCAGTGGATGCTTGATTCTCAGCTATTTTGTGGATGCGAGCGCCAGAACTTCCTCTCCTTTCAGTCAAAATGCCTGGAAGATAACGATTACTTATTTGCAGGTACAGTAATTGCCATGTCGGTTGTACATGGTTGACAAGGGCCACAATATCTTGCACCCAAAATGTTTGAAGCCCTCGTTAGCCCTCTTCACAAAGTTGTTGTCCAAGTGGAAGATGCGTACGACCTTGAGGTGAAGACATCACTTGAAATGCTGCAAAGTTCCACGTGTAAAGAGGAAGCTATGCGAGTTATCAACAATACATGTAGCAACTTGCTGACTATTCTTGACCTCGCTGGAAACCTGCAACCAATTAGAACAGCAGGCGACATTGCGAGGATTGTGAATGCAACAGCAAGGTGGTTTGTCCTGGGGCGATCCCAGCCAGCATTCGAGAGTTTCCAAAAAGGCCTTTCAGCACTTGGAGTTCTTGATGCTCTGAAGGCAAATCCAGATGCCTTTTGCCCTGTTTTTTTGCTATTCACATATACAGCTAAGTGCAGAAAGCCTCGAAAGCCTATTCACAGTTAAAGTAAGTCCTATTGGATCAACCAAAGAAATCACAGAGAGCTTGGTCCTCTCACGTTGGCATGACTATCTACAGGATATCGAAGAGGGTGAACAGTCCTTAACTCTGAGCGACATCGTGTTCCGCCGGCTTTGCAACAGGGTGTAAAGCCTTACCACCACGTATAGGATCTACCCTACGTACAATCGAAGTTTCTCAAAGCAGAAACTTGCTCGAACACACTCATTATCCCTTCCTGTGGTTCATGCAACATATGACGGCTTCAAAGCTGACATAACTTTCGGAATTCAAAATGGACGGGGTATTGCTTAAAAACATATTTCTTCAGGCTCTGTGCATACACTATGTAATGTCGTTGCACTGTTATATCAAGGCTACATACCTGCATGGTGCACCGCTAGTATGTAGGCTATATATATATATATTTATCTCGTTCAAGTTGATAATGACTGTCGTTCCCTAGTGTAGTCATATACACTGCCAAAGTATGGTGGTAAAGTTGTTGCACTGTTATAATGGTGAAGTTGGTGCATATTTACGGAAAGGATCAAAACCGCGGGTTCGGTCTTTCATTGAAATTAAAGACCGAGGGCGCAGGTCTTTAATTCCAACGAAAGACCGAACCCGCGGTTTTGAACCGACTTAATAACCAGGCACGCATAATTCCATTGTTCTCGTCCAATCACAGTTTTTACACGCCTAACCTATGTGTAATTGCGTTTTGCTAATTGGGTTCCGTTGTTTTATAGAAATAGTAAAAAGTAATTAGTAAAAGCAGGAGCCCATTACCAGGGCGTCCATCTCCCATACTGGGTCTGTGAGACAGCACATTCCCAGATCAGGTTATTTTTAGAACAGCCGAGGTAAATAAATCCCATACCCCCGAGCGGTTGGCCGATAAAATGCTTAGTTTTTCACAATGGCGAGGTTTTCTCATTGTGCCCAGTAACAATATCTCTTAATAAATCATTAGGAAGCATTGTTTGCCTAGTACAATGTTGCATGAAAGTACTGTTCACAAGGCTTCTAATTGTTTTTCGCGGCTAAAAATAGCCTGATCTGGGAACACGCTGTCTCACAAATGCATAACAGATAGACGCTCCTGCAGTAAAAGTGGATAAATAGCGTACTAATTTCCCTAATCGGGCAACCATTGTTAATCAGTCGCATTTGTGCTATTGATTCAAAACCCATATTTTTAACATATAGACCTGTCCTTGGTTTTGAATTCAGTCCCGCTCTTCCTTTGCTATTCAAATCAGGTCTTCCCTTGAGGATCAAAACGTGCATAGAACAATGGAATTATGCGTGCCTGGTTATTAATTTCTTCTACTCTACAGTCTTCATGTACCAAACGCTAGCAGTGGAGCAAATTATGGAAACCGTGAAAGAATTCTCGAGGAATATTTTCGTCTAGGCATGGATTATACTGAAATCGTGGCCTTCAATTCTTTTTACTTGCCATGGAATCAGAATTTCCTTGCTTCAACTGAAGAGAATAATCTCGGTCTAAAGTGAAGAAAACACCCTTCATCTCTTAATGTAGTCGTCGATGCAATTGACAGAGCTTGTGGGGAATGGAAATGCTTTAGGATATCGTTTTATTCATCAACGTTTGCGCAATGATCATGGACTCGGTTGTGGATCAGGAAACAGTTCGTCGTATAATCATACGGGACCTCATAAGATGTTTGCCGCCGCCATCTTTGAAAGGGCTTTGCCGCTGACACGTGGCGTGCAAACTAAACTCGTCCTGTTTTGACGAGTTAGCGACTAACTCGTGGTTGCAAAATTAACTCCTCATATTTGACTAACTCGTCATTTTTGACAAGTTAGCGAAAAATGTGGATTGCAAAATTGACGAGTTAGCGAAAAAGTGGTTGCAAAATAAACTCGTCATTTTTGACGAGTTAGCGAAAAATGTGGATTGAAATGCCGATGTTCGTTACGGGCCATGATTTTCACCATCCCACATGTGCGCGAGGGTCGTCAGCAGTTCATACGAAAACCGCTGAAAATAACCGGAATAACTACTGAAGTTCGACACTGACGTAATTATAGTGATATTGTTAAAGGTGTTACCATAGGAATTACCATCGTGAATTGCAGAGCCGATTCCGAGTAACACCGCATGGGCTCACAGATAAGTCTAATTTTGACAGATGTAAGATCTACAGATTATAACAAACAGTGGTACAAATAATGACATACTCCCATATCTCTAAATCGTCATTCAAAAAATGCAATTACACTGCATTGACGTTGAAATGTATACAAAAATGTATGTTTCCGGAAAACCTTTACTGTTCTCATAGGTCCAACCTATTCAAAACCAAACTCGTACGATTGTTGGCTTTGATTATTGGAGCCTGCAGGCACTGAGTCGCTTTGCTTGGATGTCAAAGGCAATGATAATATTTGGTTTCTGGTATGCGCTTGTTACCGTTCACCAGGGAAATGTAAAGTCTCGGACTTTATCACATCCTGCGCCAATGCTGCCGAAAGAATGTACACTAAACGCAAGGAAATCTTATTCATAGGTGACTTTAATCTTGACATGTTGAAAGGAAGCAACTCCAAAGGCCCGAATCAGGAACTATCAGGTTTTTGTGACCAATTCTGTTTAAGTAATGTTATTCAGGAAGCTACGAGAGTGACCACAACCTGTCAAAGCTTGCTCGATGTTATTTTAGTGTCGCACCCTGAGAGATATGCAACCAGTGGTAATCTGCGCGTGGGTATCAGCGACCATGACCTAATTTACATTATAAGAAAACAAAAACTTCCTAAGCCGAAGGCCAAGTTCATCCAATTTAGGTCTATGAAGAACTTTAATGAAGCTGCCTTTGCGTCAGATCTGGAGGAGATCCCTTGGGACACCGCTTACACATTCGACAATGCGGACGATGTGTGTTCTCATTGGGTGGGCTTGTATAAGCAGGTACTGGATAGCCACGCGCCGGTACTTAAATTACGCTTACGGAACAATCAACTGCCGTGGATAACACCAAACATCCAACGAGAGATACGTAAACGGAATCGCCTATATAAGAAGTTTCGTCGAGTCTGCACTGACGCAAACTGGGCTAATTACAGGGAACAGCGAAACAAAGTTTCCAGTTTAAAGAGAACAGCAGTGCGCAACTTTTGTTGGGAAGCAGCCAAAAGTCCTAGTCATTCAGCTGGACATTTCTGGAAAAAAATGAAACCACTTCTACCGAATACAAAATCTAACATTGACAGCGGTACAATTCAACTCATAGAAGGAGGGAAAGTAATCTCGAATGTTCCTGCCGCGTTAAATGGCTACTTCTCTACTCCTTGTGTTGAAGAGGTGGTCTTAAAACTTACAGAGGAGGAGCTTATGGACCACCCTAGTGTCAAAGCAATCAGTAATCTGTGTACTGACCTAGACTTCTCCTTTGAACCAGTCAGTCCTAATTACATTTCTTCCCTCATAAAAAACCTTGACATTAAGAAGTCCTGTGGTCCCGATGAAATTCCGCCAAAATTTCTGAAACTGTCTGTACCTACCATCACTGCCCCAGTGACGAAGCTGATTAACTACTGCATATCAACTAGTACATGGCCGCGCGATTGGAAACGCAGTAATGTGAGCCCTGTTCATAAGAAGGATGAGACTACTTTTAAGAAGAACTATCGACCTATTAGTGTACTATCTGTTATGGCGAAACTGTTTGAAAAAGTGAAATACGATCAGCTGTATGCAACGTTCTCTCCTATATTCTCTAGCAACATGTCGGGATTTCTTCGTGGCCACTCATGTTGTACAGCGCTAGTTAAGATGACAGACGACTGGCGCACATCACTTGATAAGAGTCATGAGGTCGGAGTTGTGGCCATAGATCTGTCCAAAGCTTTCGATTCTATCAGCCACAACCTTCTACTAGCTAAGCTAAGAGCATATGGTTTCAGGGAGTGTGCTTTATCGCTAATTCGGTCCTACCTACATGATCGTCAACAAAGAGTTAAATGTAACGGGCAGTTCTCTGACTGGCTCCCAGTTCGTTGCGGTGTCCCACAAGGAAGCCTGCTAGGCCCCCTCTTATTTAACATCTTCGTGAACAATGTTAATCAAGCTGTTGATATTTCATCACTGCGCCTGTATGCTGACGACACTACCCAGTATGCAGCTGACGTGAGTCCAGCTGCACTTGAGTTCACGATTAACCATGACATCAAGTTGCTGAAAAACTGGTTCTCTGATAACTTTCTTCAAGTAAACGCCGCTAAAACGCAGGCCATGACTTTAGGAAAATCAAAGTATACATACGACCTAAGAGTCCATGAAGATACTATTATTGTGAAAGACACCTTGAAAATTCTAGGTGTGACTCTAGATAAGGACCTTACATTTAAACCACATATTAACGAAATGCTAAAGAAAGCTTATGCGAAAATAGCGGCACTGCGCCGGCTCAAGCGCCTTGTGCCAACAGCTCACTTGATACGACTCTACAAGGCGTACGTATTACCGCATTTAGAATATTGTAGTCCCATTTTGTTAGGCATTGGTAAAGGTCTTAGCAACAAAATCGAATCTGCAAATAGCTATGCTATCAGAACACTACTTAATTTAGGTAATAACGCAAATCATCAAGAAACACTATTAGACATGGCCTCAATGCGGTCATTGAAACATAGACGCAACGTACAATCTCTAATGTTATTCTTTAAATGCTTCAGAAATCAAGGTCCTGTATACATATCAAATCTTTTTAAACCTAGAGTCACTAGCTATAACTTAAGAGGTAGCGGTAATAATGTAGTTCAGCCATCCTATAACAGCCTTTTCCAGCATAATTCTTTTTCATACACAGTATCTCACATTTGGAACCAGCTACCATTGGCAGCTAAAACTACAACTTCTTTAACACAGTTTCGGCAATATCTTAATAAGTCTGACTTTATTGGATGCCAGTGTAAAAACTGCCTCTAACTAGCTCCTGCACACATGCACCTATATAATTGATCTACTTAGTTTACATTGATATCTTTAAATTTTGGCACCTTTAACTTAGAGTTTGTATATAAATCGTATGGTATTAGTATAGCTAGACTTGCTTACTTATTATTGTATATATGTAAATAGTTTGAACTAGAGTTCTCTTAGCCTTTATCCATTTTGTTATGTACTAACAATATTACTATATATATGTAAATAGTTGAAACTAGAGTTATCTTAGCTTCCATTCGTGTTATAATGTCATGCCCTAGCTTTATTGTCCTACTACAAATTTTATATTTTGTTACTATTAATTTGTCGAGCGCTTATATCATGAGCCCCTGGCTCGGGAGATTGGGCAACCACTTCCTGCGTTACCGACGGTAAATAAATTATTATTATTATTATTATTATTATTATTATGCAGGTTTAAGTTTATAGTTCGTCCGGCTTTGAAACAAACACCACGACACCATCATAAAATTTACAATGTATTTTTATCTTCAGTCTCTGAATCTAGCGATAGCGCCGGTTTTAAAGAATTTCATATATTAATTTTATTACCGACGAGACAAACAAAAACAATTACGTGGTATTCCTTATATATATATTAGCTTACGTTCTCGTGAATAAAATACAGTGGGTTTTGGAGCCCCACATATGTCCATTAACCAAACAACACTTGTACGTTCTTCTCTATTTAAGTGTCAAACAAACAATACATTGGGAAGGAGGCCTCAATATAACCTGATAATCCTCATGGGGTCCCTTCTCAGTACGACTTACTAAAGTAGTCAAGGAGACCACACATTTTCTTACATTTGTTAGTCGAAAAAACATAGATATAATGGAACAGATATAAATAACAAATATGATCATTATAATATATAGTAAATATTGTTTGTAGTTTTATTTTGAAAGAATAACGTGATTAGTGTGTGTTTAATTTCATTTATTGTGAAAGGTCAAAAATATGTTAAAACCATTGTACTTGGTAGTAAACTATGACTTGCTACTTTTCAGCAAAACAGAATCAGTTGTATATCGATCCCATTTATTATCGCGTGTTATATTTGAATACTTGATTGTTCGTGATAAATTGACTAGTATAATAGTTTGCATCATCACTTCAAAAAATAAGTGATTTTTTTCAAGTCATACAGTTATCGCACAGTTTATTAAAAAGATTACTGTCTCGTTAGTCGGCAAAGTTGCAATGGCCTAAGACATTTCCCATTCCCATTTAGTTTCACTCTATTAGAAACGCTATCTTAAATAACACTGGCCTTTCATCACTAAAAGCTATATTTTCATTCGAATAACTTTCGTTTCCATCCCAACTAAAGATTGCTCGGTAGGAATGCTTACCTCATTAATCCATGATGGTGACTAACAGCAATAAATAAAAGAACTCCCTAGAACAAAGAAACTTGTATATAAGACCTTCAACCAGAGAGAAAAGATAACTTAGAATAGTTCACTGGTGCATGAACCAAGGGATCGAACTGTTGCTCGAAAACTGTAAGTATTCATTTGAGGAAAATACAATTAAGTACAGTAATTTTCATGTATTTGAGAAGTAATATCTACACCAATTAGTCCAATTGTATATTTCTCTTTCACTGTGTTTGTCAATATTTCATGGTTCAATTCACGAAATACATAACGCTAACAATGGTATTAGTGTTTGTTGAAGAATCGTGTTTGGTTTTATTCAATGGCAATGTCTTAACGGGAAGATGACCGGTAAAACTGATTAACCTCTCTTACTTACGAACAAAAAAACTTCATCCGCATTTCGAATATAAACTCAGATTTCGAGACCTTAAAAGTAAAAAGCGGATTATTTACTATAAACTGTGCTAAACTAAACTCATGGCCAGGAAATCAGTTTAAAATTAAGAGAATATAGGTCAATCGGATTAGATGGTTCGGCGGCTCAGTAATACATATACGAACAGTATTTACTGACAAAGTTTTGTTTTCAACCAATGATATCGACATACGTTTGAACAAAATCAAAGCAATTTACTAAATTTTCTGGCCCGATACAATGAGATACAATTTCCTCGTCAAAGGCAGAACAATCGATGCATTGCATATTTGCACGACGCTTTCCCAGTGATGTTCGTATCAAACGTATCGAAGAAGAAAAACCTTGATCCAGTGACGTACTTTTTTTCCCTTTCTCATCGATTAGAAATATTACTTCATATATGAACTTCATATAATCGCTCTTAAAAACTATCGTTCAGTTTGAACAAGAATAATGCAAAATAATGAAAACACATTAATGATATAAATGCGATAAAAACTCTATTTGACAACTGCTATTTAGGGCCCAGTTCCTCCGCAAAGCCCGACTAATCTAATCCAGAATAAAGATACCCATATTTAGTTATATCTACTAACTCATGGACTACTGGTTTGCGATTAAAATCTTATTGTTTGATGAGGAATGAGTAGTATATTTCTACTTGTAATCAAGGGAAATCGGCTCATTATCCGTAGAGCTACGACAACTAAAGCGACGGACTCGGGAATTTATATCGGTCCTAGAATTAATAAAGAAAGACACCCTTTACCAAGAGAACCAACATTCTCGGTTAAAATATAATCCAGAATTAATGTAACGCTAATCGGGCTTCGAGAAACTCAGGCTTGTTCTATAATAGCAAAAATGAAAATTTAAATTTTGTTTCATTTCGTAAGTTACTCTAAAACTTTTATTTTTACACTGTCTGAAGGAGCTCAGTTGGTAGAGCACGATCTAGAGTGCGGGAAATCGGGGGTTCGAATCCCGGCCGCGTCATTAGGCAGGGGCGTACAAGCCCAGGGGCGGATCCAGGATTTTTGAAGGGGGGGTAGCTGTCATAGATTTTTTGTTCGGGAACATACATTGCCTCAATTTGCTGCAATTTGGCCAGTCCAACCAGCCCAAAGGGGGGTGGCTAGCCATCCAATCCATCCCCACTAAATCCGCCCCTGAAACCGTTGGCCTTGTCTCCTTTTACTTCTAATCTATACGAAGGGGGCGTGAAAGAACCTGTTGTGTTATTTCGAGAAGGAGTAGGGTTGTCTCCCGACACAACAGCCTGGTATTCTATAAGGTACTAACAATCACTCATGATTGTAAACTGCACGGCAGCACATTGCGCCACAATAGCAGTCCGTATCACCGGCAAAAATAACCTTGTGAAGTACATTTGAATATATTCACATAGAGTTTGCGCTATATAAATGAATATCTTTAACTTTACTTAAATAAATGGATGTGAGGTTTTAATAGTCAGTGCTTCAAATGGGATTTAGAATTTTCGGTTTCTGAGGAGGGAGGAGAAAAAGAGATGTTTGATTCATGTATGTTTCGTCTCCATTTGATGGGTACTCTCAGGTGGTGCAGTGGTTAAGAGCTTCGCCTCTCACCATTGTGGCCCAGGTTCGAATCCCGGACGCGGCGCGCGCCATATGTGAGTTGAGTTCGTTGGTATCTCGCCCTTGCTCCGAGGGTTTTTCTCCGGGTTCTCCGGTTTTCCTCCCTCCGCAAAAACCAACGCGCTAAATTCCAATTTGATATGTGGATTAGCCGGGACCTGGCTTTGGTCAGCCCCATGGTTGTTTCAGGTCTCGTTAGAAATTCAGCGATAAGTGTTACACTGAAAGGAAGTCCTCTTATCTTTACTTTCTAATGTCTTCTCATGTTCAAGAGCCGGTCTTCAGAAAATTTTGAATTGTTCATTAATGGATGGAGAACGCTGCTAGTTGATCATTACTGGCCAGTAATTGCGAGGGCTAGCCAGGTTGTCAAACTGGAATACTAGAGAGTTTAAGCAACAGACGTTTTAACAACAATGACGGACGTCACAAACCCGAGAGAAGACTGTATGGATCTTTCGTTAAAATCTTACTTTCCTCGTTCACGTTTCTAGTCACAAACGTTAAAACAAAGATGATGGAATATTTTAGAATGATATTTTATATATCTTAGCGTAGGTGTCCCCTACTAGTAGAGGGTTTTCCCTCGGCTCGTGTAAGTTTGACACGGAAATAAAATTATTATTATTATTATTATATAACCTCCAAACGCGCCAAAAAAAGTGGAAATTTGGTTCAGTGCCGTCCGTGACTCACCAACGTCTTGAAGTTAACATGCAGCAACAGAACTGAATCTTAATAAAGATGCGACATGGCCCATCACGAATTCTCGTCTAAACCAGTTTCATCATAAAAAGCGCAGTGACTTCGAACCTGAAACTGATCTACAGTAATTATATGTGAAATGTGGCTGATTGCACGTAGTTAACTCCCGGGGGGGTTCTTCCTATAGCCGGCTGGTAGGGGTGATCGTCATATTCAGTTTAGGGTTTGAAATCGGCGATTTGGTATTTTTTAGGGGTTGTCCAAGCGAAATTCGTTTTTCAGGGTGATTTTTAGACCATGAGGTACATTTTAGGGTGGGAAATATTTTTTTTCACGGTTTGGTATTTTTTAGGGTATTTTTCGAGGTTTTCCGACGGTCACCCCTACGCTTTTTACCTCGAAGAACACCCCGGGAGTTACCTCTTTGCTGCCTTACTAGTAGTTATTAAACTAACATAAGCTAGCAACCCTGAGTACAACTGAGCAACAGGCGACGTAATAATTTCTTTAGCAGTGGATTTCCCTGTGAGTTTTATGAGAATAAAGCATCGATGTGCCTTCTAATCAACCTTGCACTTATCTGACAGCTTATTTAGATTTTCTTCAGTTGTACTCTTCTGGTCCTTTGAGTAGCTTCAGGACACGTTCTCACCTACTTTGAGACGATGGCGTTGCTAAGCAAACAAATAAAATAAAAATGAAAATAAAACTTTCGAAAATTGTGTTTAATTGTGAACAAGAGTTATTCTCTCTCGTTGTTAATCATTTTAGTACCACCTGTTGATGGCAGATTGGTCGGTCAGTTGGTCATTGTTATGCTTGGTACCAGTCTTCCGCCATATGTGACGTCACATGATCATGTTTGTCCTAGCGAATAAGGCATCGCCTTTCAAGTTCTTCTTCCTTAATTACTCGGGCTGCCTGTGGCAGCGCCGAGTCTGAAAATGCAAGTGGTATTGTTTTTTTTTAATCAGTGTCAGACGGCTTCTGCGCATGCGTTAAAGGTCAAATTCGAACCAATCAGATTGCACTATGCTGGTCACGCAAACAAAGGTTAGATTTCCTCAGGCGCGCTCAGATAAGAAAATTCAAAGCTCAGACTAGGCGAGACAAGGAGATATCAATTTTCAAATAGTCATTGTCAGAAATCTATTCCATCGTGGGCAATGATGCAATACAACCTAAATTTGGGTCAGGTCCATGTTTTACGACAGAATAACCAGAGTCTTTCTACTGGATTCGGAGAGCTCGAGACATTATACAAGTCTGCTAATATGGGGAAAACTGAAACAAAAAATGAACTTTGACGGCAGAAACCCTCATATTTCAGCCAAGCGGAATATTTACATGATCCGCTAAGATTTTTACAAATCTAATTAGTTAAGCAGATGTACGCAGTGTATGCCAACTGAAATGCTGTGCTCGTTTTGTGGTTACGGCTCAGTGGGGCAACTACCCGAACAAGAAGCATGAACTGCCAGCAAAGAGAGAGGAAAACTGAAAGAGGAAATCCTTGTGAGAAATCGACGTACATATGAAGCTATATACGTTATCATCGACTATATGGGAGTCAAACATCGAGCTGCTATGAAACCGCTTGTGACAGTTTGTTTACGCACTTTCATGATAAACGAACGTTTCTACTTTCGACACAACGGTCGCTAAACTGTACGAAATCTCCAAGGATATATCCCTAATGTCCAAACTAAAGGGAAAAACTGAAAGAGGAAATCATTGTGACCAATCGACATAAATATGAAGCTCCAGAAGTAATTATTGAATACATGAGAACCCATAGAGAAAACCGATAATAATGAACACGGTATTAGTTTCACCGACATTTGTGGCGTAACTGAACTCGCACTACAGCATAGCTTGAAATACTGTACGAAAACTCCCGTTTAAAAATTTCCTGATGCCGAAAGGACCGTAGCATTTAAACAAGATATCCTTCTGACCAATCGACATACATATTAAGCTGTGAAAGTATGTTTCCATTCCATAACAGCCGATAGTGCAAACTAGTAAACTGCCACTAGTAAATTGACCTTGCGAGTACTGAACTTTCTAGCGTCAATGGATGTTACGTTTCCAAACTTTAGGACAAGAAATCTTCCATAGAATGTTCTATTTTATTTACAGCTGAGAACTGTATTATTAAACATAAGAAATAAAACAATGGTGCCATTTGAAGAATTATATCATGTCAAAAGTGCAAACGAAGAAATATATATCTACGGACGCGAGCAGCTCGATCGTTTCACTTTGGTCAAACTCGGACTGTTTACGACTGGAACGGAAAAACAAAAAGTAAAACCTACTAAGTTACTAGGTCTGAACAGTACTAATTTATTAACTAGCTGCGAGTTGCTGACAGATATCTCAAGACTCTAGCTAGCTGCACGATAGTAGTCTGAACATACATACACACATGAATAAGTAGTGTTTTCAATAAAAGATCAACTACTTTAATTTACATACGAGAAAACAAAAATATTAAATTACATACATGTATATATATACTAGGGGAGCAGAGAATGAAAGTCACCGCGCTACCGGCCACTCCTAAAGACTGCTAATAATTCTTCCCTTTGGTTATTACTAAGAGGATTTCAAATGAAAGTGTATTTCATCTTCAATCTCATGTGGCCCGAGTGAAAGCCCAGATGGGCTCTTGTTGGTAATAGAATATGGCCAGCCACTTCCTCTTCCGGTTAAACCAGCAAATAAGGCAATGTTTTACACTGTTCAGCAAAGAAAACTCAATAACTCAAATATTTATCGTGGAGCCTTCAAAATTGCGGCATTCAAAAATGTATATTTATGTTGCTGTGATAACATGCTTTGTTGCAAATGTATACGTAACGAAGAATTTGACCTTAAAAGGAGTCGTTCATCGTGACGTCACAGCAACGTCAATTTACAAACCCGATTGAACTTGAAAACGTATTTTTATATATAGTATCACGATTCACTGATCATTTTGTTTACTTTTGAGACGCCAATATAACAATCATGGTATTGGCGTCTCAGAATACCAGCCTCTGATTGGCTCTTGCGTGAGCCCTTGCAGTTAAATGGGTTCCAGGTCAAGTTCAAAAGTCGTTTGTTCAACATCAAGAATTCTACAATTTTACCTTCAAAACACTGTAAATTACAAGATAAGAATTATTCAATTCTAAAGATAAGGTTGGCATTGTAGTTTCCGTCAGAAATCTAACACTCTTATCCGCTAAAAGTTCAATTTTTGAAGAGATTTCAAAACACGTCGCGAAAGTTTTCGCCACTCAAGCCGTAAAACCGTTGCCATAGATATACTAGGCGCCTTTTGAGAATTGAAATTACGATCAGCATAAGTTTGGTGCTTCATTCTCTTTCTTTTAACGATTCCCGACTTAACTGTTAAATCGCGATACAAAACTAATTGCGATTTTGAGACGCCGATACCGAATTATATTGCAGGCGTTGGAAGAAAAAATATTTTTCGTATTGGGCTTCGTCGCTGCGCGACTCCACCCAATACGAAATATATTTCTCCCAACTGGCCGGCAATCGGCGTCTCAAAATCGCCCAATTACCCTATATCATTATGACGTCACGGCTTGTTTTATGAGGGGGACAGAATCGACTTGAACAATAGAATTTTGAACTAAATCTGCTCTGCTGAGGAAAATGTAACTTCATAATGATATAGGTCAATTAGTTTATGATATTAACCTACCAAAATTTCGTTAAATTTGAGGTCGAATTAAATTTGTTTTGCTAGTTTATACATTTTTGGCACGCTCAACGTGAGTGATTTCAGGGTCATTTATGCCAAACACTTTTTGCCAACAAAGAAGAGCGGTAGAAACCAATAACTTAGGAATTATAATCGACCCAGTAAAAATTGTTTGTGATTACTGTTTTAATCATGCACAACAAATGGAATTATTAAAAATGTTATTAAACACATTCAAACATATATATAATATGAATACCAGTAGCATAGTAGTATTATATTCTTTTCCCGGGCCATTTCACTCTGCCAATGTTTTATTATATGACACTTTCTCCCCGCGTATCTATCTGATATATAGTATTCCTTGTCACAAGCTGTTTCTCATTAGAAATAATCACCACGCATTTTCCCAACAGAATTCCAGTTGTTTTTTAACGGAAATTGCCAACGAATAACAAACACTTCTATGTGGTTCTATCGCGGCCGGGTAGCCAAACTTGAACTGAGACTCCAGGAATGCATGGCCATAATAGTAAAGGCAAAATTGTTCTCCCGACTGTGTTATTCAGCTAGTCGACTATGAACAAACAAAAGTAGTTTTCTTACATCTCGTTTTTTTTTTCAGGTATGTTTAAATAATCTTCTCAATCAGCCATTTTTTTCAGGGTTGACTGCGGTCGCTTTAGTATTTATACTATTCCGGTAAATACAGGGATAGTAAAAAACGGGCAATGCTGCTGTTGTCGAGTTTCACAACATCTGCTCGTTTTTTTCTTGGTGAATAAAAACCATAGGTGTCAACTAGACAATACAATAAAGGAGAATTTAAATACAAGTGGTTCTATTCAGTAGACAATCAAGTTTAAAAGCAGATGTTGTATTATAAATGTCGACTACACCGTACTGGGTTTTTGTTTAGTTTAATTAAATTTCTTTTTTAATGTCGTAAAGTGTTGTATCATTCGAAGGATAAAATTGCTGATAAAATTGTTGCTGCTGATATAGCCTAGAAAATCAAACGAACTATTTTGGGATTTGCGGTACTTAGTTTAGTTACTATTCCCGGATTTAATTCTACTAATAAATCATGTTCAGTTATTCGCTAAAGATTACGATCGATTTCCCATGTAGAATATTTACCCGGCTACGAAGAACAGGAAGCCAAAAGCGAGTAAATGGAATTTAATCTATTCGTTCTGTGTGGGACATTGTTGGGCATTTCTTTTATCCGGATTTCGTAAAGATCAAATTATCCTTTTTCCTTATCAAACAAGTGGGTTGGCTGGATTTTTAATAAAAGTTTGTCGATACGAATTTTAACGTTTGGCTCAACACACTACCCGCAATTTAACTATAGACAAAATATTAAAACAACAATACTTTTGTTAGCATCAGTAATTATAATAATAATCAAATAATAATCAATAATAATATAATCAAAAGGCACGAAAGTGTAATTATGACCTAGTGTCGCAAATTGCCCACTAATATTTGTACTGTTAGTGGGATTTCCGGACGCCAAACGGCTATTGTTTCCTAAGGGGCCGACCATTTGACTTTTGAGGGGGGGGGGTGGGTGTTCTTGTCTGTGCTCGATTTTTTTTTCTTTAGCAGTGTTGTTGCACGAATTTTTTTTTGCGAAAAAGCGGAGCCAGAACAAAGCTTTTCCGCTTGCAGGATATTTTTTTTCGCCACCTCCCCCCTCAAAAGTTAAATGGTCGGCCCCTAAACAAAGCCTGACTGATAGTCCGATAATAGTTTTTCCACCCCCAGCCGGCACTGAATAACCTGAATAACTGTCGTGTCAGCATAAAAAGTGCTATAAATAGAAGGATTGTTGTTGGTTGCTAATAGTTAAAGACGGTTTAATTCTTATCCTGTAGCAGACCAACACATTAGCGAGAAAACCAAAGGAGAAGCTCACAGATTAAAGAATTGAGAAGACATTCAACTAATAGAAACATCAAGGTATGTTGGTGTCTTGAAAAAAGACGAAAAGAGAGATTGGTAATAAATAAACAGAAAGTGGAAAAAGATCCAGACACAATTGATCTCAAAAGGGCCTTGCCATGATTAACGCAGATCAGCCATATCTAAGAAGTCGACTAAGGAATTGTTTTCTCAACTTGTCGCATCAACAGAAGACAGAAACATTATGTCAGGTGCTTTTGTTATTATAATATTTCGTTTCGCAAAACTGAATTTTACAATATATTTTTTTCTATGCCAATCTAATCGATTATCAAAGTTGTCAAGAGTAAACGTCTTCAAAAAGCGCGCTCTGATTGGCTGAAAACGGTACTGAAATATAACATCACGATCACGAGCTCGCCCAAAATGACCGCCCGGCCCATCTAGTTCAAAATAAATAAAGCATATATCAAGAGTTTTCCTGCTATATTCTACACTGTCTCGCTCATCCCTGGTATATTCTACGACTCCAGTCGTGTGTTTTCTTTTCAGAGTACAAAACATAGCTATTTAAAAGCTAAATGGAAACATGTAAAACGATGCGTCGCTACTTCAGTTTCAAACTAATCCAACAAGCCGTCTGCTAACTAGAAACCACAGCAAACATAGCCACTTCGACACCATGCATGACTGTGTTTAACCAGCTCGTAGCAAATTTAGACTCATAAATGCTTATTGAAACGTACTAAGAAAGAGGCTAAGCCCTCCTATATTCGGCTGGTAGGGGTGATCGTCGTATTTTTTAGGGTTTGAAATCGGTTATTTAGTATTTTTTAGGGGTTGTCAAAGCGAAATCCATTTTTCAGGGTGATTTTTAGACCATGGGGTACATTTTAGGGTGGAAAATGTTTCACGGTTTGGTATGTTTTAGGGTATTTTTCGAGGTTTTCCGACGGTCACCCTGAGTACAACTGAGCAACAGGCGACGTAATAACTTCTTTAGCAGTGGATTTCCCTGTGAGTTTTATGAGAATAAAGCATCGATGTGCCTTCTAATCAACCTTGCACTTATCTGGCAGCTTATTTAGATTTTCTTCAGTTGTACTCTTCTGGTCCTTTGCGTAGCTTCAGGACACATTCTCACCTTCTTTGAGACGATGGCGTTGCTAAGCAAACAAAATAAAAATGAAAATAAAACTTTCGAAAATTGTGTTTAATTGTGAACAAGAGTTTTTCTCTCTCGTTGTTAATCATTTTAGTACCACCTGTTGATGGCAGATTGGTCGGTCAGTTGTTTGTCCTAGCGAATAAGGCATCGCCTTTCAAGTTCTTCTTCCTTAATTGGTAATAGAATATGGCCAGCCACTTCCTTTTCCGGTTAACGGTCAACCCTACTCTTTTTACCTTGAAGAACACTCTTCATTCGTCATTTGGATGGGGGTGGTCATTTCGAAGTGGTGCTGTTTCGGGGGGGGGGCATTTTAGTAGTAAAGGCTGGTTAATACTAACGACGCAGACACAGGCGCAGAGGCAGACGTAAGCAACGTATGTAGACTCAATACATGGGACAAAGGCCACCGAGAAAGCTTCAAAGATTGCAAAACCGAGCATCTAGGATTATTACGCGCTATGACATAAGATCTATTAACTTGCTGCATAAACTGGGATGGCAGTCTCTTGAAAAACGATGGCGCGTGCAAAAAACAACAACAATGTACAAAATCATAAACAACTTGACCTTATTTAACTAAAGAGAAAGCATACAATACAAGAGGCTGCTATATAAATCTATCAGTACCCCAGCCAAAGACAAATTTCTTACAACGTAGCCTTGCCTACAGTGATGTAGTTGCCTGGAATTCTCTTCCTTTGGGGATAAAGAAATCAGAAACTCTAAGTATTTTAAATATAGAATAATTTCAGTGCCTAGTTAAAACTAATTAGATTACAATATTCATGTATTTAGCATCTTTTTATTTACATATTGTTATTACTATTACGGATTAATGTTTTAACTACCTGAACTGCAGTCTGGCATTATTATTTAGTTATTACCTCCGAAAACAACCCTAAACTTTCTCAGAATCGGTGAAGATAACAAGAGCGGTCCCTTAAGCTACGTCACAGGACAGCTCAGCCCTGGTTCCTCGCGTTTCCACATTTTTAGGGCTGAGGTACGGTTTTGAATGCCAATAAAATCATGAAGGAAAAACCGAATCGGATTGTTTCTTTTGAAGAAAATAATTTCAACCTTCCTAGTTTATGAAAAAAATGATAGCTGGCTAAGGGTTATAGACACTTTAACCCTGAAATAGTTAAAGGGAGATATTTTTTAATAGTTTAAGGGAGCTTGAGGAGGAAGTTGTAATACATTCTTTCATGATCGGACGGGGATGCAGAAAAATAGATGAAAACACGCTAGAATCCCATCCCGGTGTACCAGCGATTTCGCCCCCCCCCCCCCGTGAATTCCCCCCCCCCCCTTCCCCTTCCTCGCCCCCTCTAGCGATTTCGCCCCCCCCCCTCCCTTTCAACCTTTTAAAAGGTTATGAATACATGTTTTCCTTATTATTACTACTGTAATATATTGGACGTGGAGAATAGTACGGCAAAAAGCTATCAGTAATGTGTATAAAGGCATGTAATTCAATTTTATTTTAAAATTCACGCTTCACTTTTCTTCGACAAAATTTGTTACGGTAAACGTAAAGCTACGGTAAACGCTGCAATTTTCATTCGCGCGAGCAGTGCAACAAGAAACTCGACAAGGGATTCTGCAATCTTCGTCAATCTTCGAATGATTAGTTGTTAGTATTTCTTGCCTGAAGCCAACATGTAGATGATGTAATTATTGTGGACACTTAAAGGAAGTGTTACCGACTCGCGTGAAAACGTCCTGAATAAACAAGCAGCAATGAACTAATCAGGATCTAAAACGGCGGGAAGTTTTAAAACTTACGTTAGCTTGTAGCGAGTGGAACTCATATTAGGAAACAACTGCCAAATAGTCTGATGATTTTTTCATGCATGAAAACCATAATGAAGTTGTCGTAATTATCGTGCTATGTAAGATTTTGATAACCCGTTAATGCTCGCGTCGATCCATCTATTTTGAAAGAACTTTGAAGGAGCGTTACCGACTCGCGTGCTTTGTTCTATTTTGCAATGTTTACACATATGAATCTTTGAAATGTTTTGAGTACATCTGCGAAGAAATGTTTGGCTTACAGAGAATACTCTATGTTCTAGGCTTGTTTGAAATAGTGAACATTTGACCTTACCTGACCCATGACCGCGTAAGAACAAGCCTGGGTCTATTCTGGATCTTACGTCACCTGTTCAATGGTTCGTTTATTTCACACAAAAACACACAATAGGAAATATACATACATAAAGAAAAGTTTGTGAAGGATACAAGAGATACAACCCAGAGGGGTTAATTATAAACTCCTGCACCCTATTTATTATTTATGATTAATCTAAGATGGCTGGATAGGCACACAATTACTGTATTTATAATTAGATAATTTTATAGTTGAAATACGATACTGAGTTCATTCTATTCATGTACAAGAGAATTAGCTTTGTACACAAATATGAATCACGGTGTGGAGATTAGATGTTTTTTGAAGTGTTTCTTAAAATGTTTATTTGAAGAACTGTTTTTAATCTCTATTGGAATGTCGTTCCAAATTTTGACGGCTGCATATTTAACGCCGAATTTGCCATAGTTTAGATTTTGTCGTGGCAAAAAAAAGGTTCCTATTTGATTTAGAGCGAGTGTTATAATTATGAATAAGGGACACGTCGTTGAAGTAACTCGAAAATATATCTGGAAGTTGTTTGATAGAATGCCTATGCACTAAATCACCGAGTTGGAAGTCCACTATTTGAAATATATTTAAAATATTAAGCTTGTTGAATAAAGGTTTGCTTGCAAGAGTTCTTAAACATTTATGATTAAAAAATAAATTCATGTCGTCGGCATATAATACTAAATGAATGAATTTCGTACAAAACTGAACATCATTGATGAAAATAAGAAACAAAATTGGTCCAAGGATAGATCCTTGGGGGACGCCACAAGTTATTGGAAGAAGATCAGATTTAACTCCATCAATACAAACATATTGTTTTCTGTTTTCCAAGTAGCTTCGAAACCATCTGTTTGTCTCATTGTTAATGCCATAATAGGAAAGTTTATCTAATAAAATATCGTGGTTAACACAGTCAAAAGCCTTTGATAAATCTAAAAAGATACCTATTGAAAGATTCCCATTATCAATCGAGTCTATAATTCTATTTACGAAATCGAGGATTGCCAAGTGTGTATTTCTTTGTTTTCTAAATCCAAACTGATAATCGAACAACAGATGGTTCTGTTCTAGGTGGTGTATTAACATTTCACAAATAATTTTTTCAAGTATTTTTGACAGCGTTGGAAGGAGTGATATGGGTCTAAAATTTGACACCAAAAACTTATCACCACCTTTAAACAAAGGAATAACTTTGGCAATCTTCATGAGGTCTGGAAAAGTACTAGTCTGAATAGATGTATTAAATATAAAGCTAAGTGGTTGAAAGATAGACTCAGAAATTTTCTTTAAATACGTTACTGAGATGTCATTATGACCTATTGCCTTAGTACAATCGAGACCATATAAATGATCTAAAACTTTGTAGGGTGAAATAGGCTGAAAAATTAGCTCATTAGGGGAGAAGATTTTCATCCATTCTTTAAAACATTTTTTACTTGATAGAAGTTTTTTTGCTTTATTCTCCATGGCGCCTTTCTATCACAACAACATCGATATATAGAGAATTTATACAGTCTGTGAGTTGTTAGTAAAGAGAACAGTTATTTTAGACAAAATGCGAAATATTTATTCAACTTATTGCAAAGTCGAATGAATTAGATGACGTAAGATCCAGAAACGACCCAGGCTTTTCCTTACGCGGTCATGGGTCAGGAAAGGTCAAATTTTCACCATTTCAAACAAGCCTAGAAGATAGAGTATTCTTTGTAAGCCAAAAAATTATTCGCAGAAGTACTTAAAACCTTTCAAGATTCATATGTATAAAAATTGCAAAAGGGGTTAGGTGCACTTTTAAAAAAGGAACTCATATCTTAATCAGAGGCTATTTATGCCAAGGAGGGATCGCAACTTAATTCATCGATCTGTTTTTTTACAGATGAAGTGCCTTCCATATATGGTGTTCATAATTGTCGTCATAATCTTGATTCAATCCCCAAGCGAAGCCAGGAGCGTCGACAGATCGAAGCGTAGCAGTGACGTGTGCTACTGGGGTTGTCGCGGCCGCAGACTAGAGTGTGAGGCAGCCTGTAACGGAAACGCTGAGTGCAAAGGTGTTTGCTCCTCTAAACATGGCTACAGTGGCTGTCAATCACCATGTTATGAAAACGGAAACGTTTTACCGCCAACAGAAGAACTCAAACGGTACATCAGTGAATATTAACTAAACGGCTTGGGTTTGAACTGCGCGAATAACTTCGAGTTACATTCTAAACAAAAACTTTCAGATCTTTATATAAGTACATATGTCGCCTTAAATCAATTACAAATCCACGAGAGACGCTAAAATAACTGTGAAGAATGTTCTCAGAAATCCTATTAAACAAAACATATCGTTTATGTAATGATATAAATCGAATCAAGTACCTCGAAAGTTTATACATTATACATTATTCACTTTATGTTGATATATCTCGATAAAGAAAATGGCCTATAATGCCATTTTCCAAAATAAAACGAGTGTTCTACTTATCTTCGTCAATATCCGTTAATTTTCCTCTCGTCCGAGTAATCAGTATTTCCATTATCACAGTTTGTAAGTGTGATAATTGAGGCCCGTTAGCCATTGATCAACCCTTACTTAACGTATGCCATACCCAAAATCCATCGTTACAACTGATTCGATAAATCCCATATTCCACTATCAGAGGGAATATTAAATTGTGGGGTGATAAGTACTCATAAGTATGCGATAAATGCCAATTAGTATGCGTAAATATCATTAGTATGTGATGAATGGTTATCGTCACACTGTACCGCATACTAACTACAGTTGTTGTACTCTCAAATACGATATTTTCTTCACCTTACTCCAACTCACACCGCGGCAAAACGTCACGCGCATGCGTATTTGCTATTTCTTGTCGGCGCGCGGCCGCCCCCAGTTTCCCGCGGAAAGTGAAATGAAACAACAGGACATACCGTGATTTTAAAATTTCTGCTGTTTCGTCAAAAACTAAGAAAACTACTTAAAAGATAAGCCTAAGACTTTAACAGGTTGAAGTTTTCTTAATTTGTAATTCACTGTGAGTTTACTAAGTTATAAAATTATTTACTAAAAAAGTTAAAGCCCTCGGTAATTTGTATTTGATAGCAGAGCCTTCGTTCTTTTGGCCAGCGGAGCATACCGTTTTGCCGCGGTGCAACTCCAACTGGGCATGTCAATGACGCACTATTATGTCTCTATCAATTCCAAGCCCGCCCATGCCCCCCCCCCCCCCCCCCCCCCCCGGGCATTTGTGGGGATTTTGTCATTTTGGAATCAGACCGTTGCAAATGCCCCACCGTGGAGCCAGCTAAGTTATGCAAATGCCCCACCCCGGGGCAAGTATAGCGAACGCGCCAAATTTCTTCGCCGTTTCAAAGCCACATTTCACCGCTTTTCTTTATTAAAGTAATGCAGTACTCACCTTCAAACACTTTCGTAAGTGCCCCCAATCCCACATTCACTAGCCAGTTCCCAACAAACCGCACACTTCACCCCGAAACTGGGAAATTCCTAACGTAATGTTCACGGATGACTTTTCCGCCGCCATGTTGATCGATGAAGCAAGCACGTGTTGATCAGTTGAGCAAAACAAAATCAAACACAGGGGAGGGGTAGGATATTTTTTGACCAATGCCCCGGGCCCGGGCTGACGCAAAACAAATGCCCCACCCCAGGGACAGATAGGTTGTCAAATGCCCCATCTTGCCCCGGGGGGGGGGGGGATGGGCGGGCTTGGAATTGATAGAGACATTAGCGCCTGAATGACAAATACATTCCATTCTGCCGTGCGTCTGTCCTCTATTGATACACAGATGACGTCACTACGTGAAGAGAACAAAGAAGTGCGTCACGAGACGCAGTCGTAACTGATGTTCTCTTCACGTTTTGGCGTCATCTGTGCATCTATAAAACGACAGACGCCAGAATGGAATCTATTTGTTTTATATAATAATCGCAAACTAAAAATATGTGGGTTACCCTGCGAGCAGAGGTTTCTCAAGGCAAAGAGATGAGAAACCTCGCAGGGTAGCTGTGGGTCATCATTCGAAACTCCGAGACTGCCGTCTGGTTTTCGAATCTACATTCACCTATTTGTAATTAGGGAAGCGTCACATATTGATTTTTCCAAGAGAAACGTCCAGCGAAGTTTCTTTTTCAAAAAAGGTTGATTTTTATTACATTTGCGGTTAGTATTACATTTACGGTTGATTTTTATTACAATTACGGTTAGTATTACATTCACGGGTGATACAGACACTACATCTTTCCATTCATGTCCGCCTTTTGATTCGAACTTAAACAACTTGTCCCATTTGGTGGGAATGGAACGTTGAATTCATCGTGAAACCTTTGAATTCATTGCTATCTATGTCGGCGAGTTCTCAAAAACTTAGGAAATTAGATACGATAGCTGTGGAACAACCGCAAACTGCCATTTCTTTTCAGGAGTCTTTACATATCGTCGCAGAGATATGGGCCGCGTCAGGCAAAAAGGGCCCTGACGACATTCAAGTTAAATAATTCTTACAATGGTGTTCCTAATAACAGGTTGAAGATTGTATTGTATTCTTGACGAGAAGCGCTACATTTCATTCCTAACAATACATGTCAGTTTCAAGAAATTGACAAGAAAAATCAGGGGTGAAATTTACGTGATTTTGATGCAAGGGCCTGATTACAAATATGACCACAAAAATTAGGAATCCTGTCAGAGGGGATGATTTTGATGTATGAAATTCATTTATACCTGTTGGCATAATAAATAAGATGAACAAGATGATAACTTTTTGGCCAAAAAAAATCTTTTCTGCAGTCATTCTGCTCCCCGTAGCCCGTAATATGATTTTAGCAATAGTATAAGTTATACCTTGAAACAATCGTCTGATGATAGGGAACGATTTGCGCCTGCTAAAATTGTGATCAAACCCTTGTGTAAAAATATCGTAAATTTCGTCTTCGATTTTACTTGTCGATTTCATGAAATCAACACTACTTTATAGTAGCACAATGTGGCGCTCTCGATGCATAATAGAGAGCTTAAGCAACGACGACGGCAACGTCTAGGACGACGGCAAAACACAATAGACTTAATTGCAAAATACAATAACTGCACATGAAAATGCACGCAGTCAACTACATTTCAACCGTTGTCTGCAAAAACACAACGTGAAAACTCCATATTCTACGTTAACAAGAGAACGCAAACGGTCGAAAGTAAACCACTCCGTTTTTCGTTCAGCGTGAACGAAACTCTATGCTTATCATATTTTTCGAAATTATGGATGTGAAAAGTAATTAAAGGCGAACGAAGGAAATAGTAAACATCATATTTCGGGAGAAAACACTTTTCTACGTCCCGTCGTCACTGCCGTCCCCGTCGTCGTTGCTTAAGCTCTCTATTGTAATCGCACCACACGGTATAAAAAACATGGTTCAATTTCAAAATACATTTACATGTTATGTCGTCCGGGCCCTTTTTGCCTGACGCGGCCCATATGTGATGTGATGTTTCTGAAAACTATCGATTTTTCTACGGAGAAACGTTGCAACCGGCCCCAAACCTCGCTGGACGTTTCTCGTGGAAAAATCGATATGTGACGCTTCCCTGACTAGACTCGCGTCAGATAACATAGCTGTAACATCGGTTACCTTTTTTGCGGCACTTCACGATGAGCCATGCATTTTCTTTTCAAACTCATCATCACACTAGGCTCGGTTTCCAGCTGTGGGGGTTTCGGTACGCCGCGATCCTCTGTGGAGGGAGGCTTTCGAGAAACGACATTCCAACGGCTGAAACCGAGCCTTTCCACATGCACAGCAGGCTCGAAAGTCTTTTCATTTTCAGCACTAAATCACAGGCGGCCCAAGCTCTATTTTTGTTAACTTCTGTAAAATCTCGTAATGAGTTGCTTTTAAATAACACAAAAATAGAGCTTGGGCTGCCTGTGACTAAATTAGCAAATTGAGAGAAACATAACACCGCAATTGCGAACTCGTGGATGTAAAGTGTATTTGGTAGTGTGTTCTCAAGGGTAAACATATGGAATTGTTCACAGTTTAACTTATGTTTGCTGTTGTGATAGCCCGTATAGCCTGTAAAACCACGTGACTGATGACGTCATCGTTACGACACCACCACTAAGTGATTTATGGGGACCCAATACCATTAGAAATGAGAGACATGGGCATGTACTTAAAATCACGTGATCGATGACGTCATCGTCACGACATTTCCACTAAGTGATTTAATTATTCTCACATGTAATTTAAGAAGTACAACTAGTATACCTAATAGGCCAACAGAAGAAAATTATTTGCTGCTCACCATCTTGATAACAGTAGAGATCTTACTCTTTGGAAACTGATAGCCATTATCTCCGCCCAAAACTATCACGTCAACTTAGCATGCATGATCATCAAGTTACAAAACATAACTGAAGGCCCGATATTACGGTATCCGCGGCAAGACCCATACCTGGCTTCGCAACTTCTTAACCGGGCGGAGACAGCGCGTCGTTGTGAACGGGTCGTCATCCAAATGGTCGACCGTGTCATCTGGCATTCCCCAGGGTACAGTACTAGGTCCTATCATGTTTCTCCTGTACATAAATGATCTTCCCTCAGGCATCTCTTCTAACGTGAAGCTGTTTGCGGACGATAGTGTAATATTTCGCCAAATCCACTCTGGTGCCGATCATTATACCCTGCAGCAGGACCTTCACCACCTCGAACAGTGGGCCTCCGCTTGGCAGATGCATTTCGCTCCACACAAATGCTGTGGTGGCGGCGTAGCTGTTGTCATCGGAGCCCTTATCGATTAATAGCTGCACCGTCACTGGAGACGCCTGTGTGGTGGCAGTCATTATCTCTTTATATGTAAGCTCATGCTGTTGTTTACCAGCTTATGAATTATTATTATAATGGTTATTTTTATCCTTTTGCCGCCATTTGCACTCTGATTATTAGTCATTGAACATTGAACGTTGCACTTCACCATGCACTATAATACTTTAACTAATTATCACTTATTGCACCGTAACCTCAGTACTTGCACGACCGCTGACAATTTCATTGCCAGATTAGCTCCACCGCTACCAGGCAATTATCATATTTAAAGATTAAAGAACATATTCTGTGGATTAAACTCGCTGTTTTAGTAAACTTTACGTCAAAATACAAGACTAATAAGGAGCACTGAAGGAACTGTAGTAAAATACAAACGAAGACGATCAGAATTAGCTTGAAGAATAGCGTACGACAAAGCACTCCGAATTTGCGTAAATCGCTCTCCTCCAGATGCCAACTTTGTGCAAAGAATGCGAAGAACATAAACCCGTCAAAGGATCGCTCCTCCCCTTCACAATGGAGACTATTATGGTACCAGTATTCCCTGAACTAAGAAGCAGCTTAAATGTTGGAGAATACAAACAACCAAGCATATAACCTACACAGTAATTATAGTCTATCAATGACGCGCGGATCTTGCCCTTCAGTATCGTATCAGTGGCTGAAAAAATGTCCTCCAGTGGGGAGGGGAGGAGCGCCACGCAAGGGTTTGAAAAGTGTTTCCTCCATAAATCTGGTGTTTACTAGTTCCTTTATTTGCCTTTAGTCACGTTTCACATCCAGGTCTTCGAAAAATATGATTAGCATAATGTCTTGCTCACGCCGAACGAAAGACAGAGTGATTTACATTCTTACGTTTGTGTTCTCTTGTAAACGTAAACTTTGGGGTTTTCACGTTGTGTTTTTCTAGACAACGGTTGAAATGTAGGCGACTTCGCAGCTACGGGCTACCTTAACCGTGGTGGTCAACATATATAATATAAAAATAACCCCGCAGCTCCGAAAACTAAAGGGCAAACCGTAAAATGACGAGAAAGTAAATCACCTCAATTTCAACGGCGGGAGCCGGGGCCGCTGCTGGTACGACTGAGTTTGGGTTCTGGGACAACTGGCGCCGATTCTGGCACAGGAGCAGGAGGTGGCGGGAGAGGGTGGTCGGCCATAGTGTTGGTAGTGGTTGAAAACAAACGCAAACGTTTCGTATCCCAGAAATGCCGTCGAAGTGACCACGTTTAAGGCTGAGTTATCGAATTTATATTCGCGGGGTGCGAGGCATGATTGCCTGCTATAAGCATGCGTGGCCACGGTGTCGGAATTTGAAGTAATTACGTAAACCGTCGCGACGAGCCAATTAAATATGCAGTGAGAATAGGTCCCACATTGGAGAGACGGTCTGTATGCATCAAGACTGGTATTGTACCTTAACATTTTTTACCGCTTGGGGAAGTCAGTGAGACCTCCCTTTGTTCAAGGTATTTGCCTAATTTTCATAGTCTTAGAAAAGGATTTCAAAGTACTGCACGTGGTACAAATCGAGACCTCTGGTTGGCTACTTACCTCATGAATTATTAAGTAGTGTTTGGTGGATTTTTCATCGTGAGTAAAGCTTAACCACAACGGCTACGAATATGGAGCTTTAGCAACCAGGACGGCAACGTACGTCCAGGAGGACGGCATGAAACAAGTCTTAATTACAAAATACAATAACTGCACGTGAAAATGCACGCAGTCGCCTACATTTCGACTGTTCTCTGCAAAAACATGACATGAAAATCCCACTAAGTTTCGGGAGAAAAAAACTAAGGTCCCTATTGACGGGAGGGGGAGGGAAGGGAGGATTCCTATTGCCCTTGCCGTAATGGTTCGTATAAGAACTGGAGCAAGATCTATTGTTCCGCGGCAATGAATGTGATTTCACTAATCCCACATAGAAAATGGTTCAATTTTTTCTAAAGATATCTCTTGACTAGTGGTATTAATGTTCTCAAATTAAAATGCATGAAATCGCTCGTTGTGTATATGTTTTTCATTCCAAAACAAATTCAGCCAATAGAAAGACACTTTAACAAAAGCGGAGATATTATAAAATATTTCAATGTTCCCCACATAGGATTTATTTCTCTCATTTTACATCAGTAATAAATATTGTGAAATCAGAGTTCTTTCCTATTTTTGGGAGGTTACATTTTTTAAACCAATGAGATATCAAGTTTCAACAATAGAAAAATTAACACCTTTGTGCATTCCTGGCGGTTGAGTGCTCCTGTTCTTACGCGAACCATTACTTAATATATGGGTTGCACATGACGTCACGGCGGCCATGTTGGTGTACCTTTAACAATAGATTCTTCGTTAGCTTCTTTTGTTCTGTACACCAACATGGCCACCATGCCCTTTGTCATTTGAATCTCTGGAGATTGACTGCAACCAATCTATTGTACTTCTGCTGCCTTGTCAGCCTTGTACTGATGGTCTTAGTGAAAGGGTAGTGATGAAGAAAGAAGACAGGAGTTTCAATTTCCTGATCGAGGCTGTCAAACTAAACCAAGATATTGAACAGAGCATAATATGTATTGTTTCATTGCTAGAGCGGTTTCGATTGAGTGTCGAAAGTAATAAGTGATTACTTTGGTTTTGCGTTTGCTTTTCTATTGGCTGAGAAATGTTCTCCAGTTGTCAGGCAATCAGGTTCTAAACTAAAACCAAACGCAATCACGCAATCAGGTTTAGCTTTAGCGACAGTACTGACGACTGTGTTTACTTTGCCTCGTGATTGGTTCAAGTAAAACCATGATCCATGGTAAAACCAATCGTGAATTGCTTCAGTTCGTGATTGGCTCATTGTGCTTTCACTTGCTCCTGTGATCGGCTATGTAATTACTTTGGTTTTGGTTTTACTACACTCAACTGAAAACCGTTCTATTAGCATACTAATCTCTTACGTTAATTGAGTTACCTGTGTTCATGTTAGCCACGAGAAAATGTAATTTCTGACGTTTGAGCGACGCAGAAGCGATATAGTCAGAAATGGATATTCTGCCGGCACGGTAAAGAGGTTTGGGGAGGAGACTATAGCATTATGGGTAATGCTTCTAGCATATATAATGCTTCGAGCGGGAAGAGTAGTCATTCTAGGCCAGTCAGCTCCACGTTTGTTTGGAATTTATTTTATATATCTTGATGATTATAGCACGGTTACTTTGTATTGACTTAGTAAGTCGATTGTTAGTTCTCTAGCCCTCGGATAATTCGAGTTGCTGCATAGGTCGAGGAGTACGTTTCCGTATTTCCCCACGTTTTTTAGCCACAACCCCAGGGTGGTTTTTTCGTGGTTTAAGCGGTTTTTCGTATCTGGCAGTTTCCCATTAGTTAGGAATACAATTTAGTTGTCTGATCTGGCGACTATATTAGCGTATCAGGACGTGCGTGTACTATTATCAGTATTAGCGTACTAAGCCGTCTATGTATCTTCGCTGTATATCAGTGCATTAGGCCGTGTGTGCCATCGTATGTCAGTGTATTAGGCCGTGTGTGCCATCGTATGTCAGTGTATTAGGCCGTGTGTGCCATCATATATTAGTGTATCAGGCCGTACTTGTACCGTTATATATATTAACGTACTAGGCCGTATGTGAGCGTGCAAAGCCCGACATGTAGGTATCCTGCTTGTCCTTTTATGGAGGTTCGTTTACTTCTGGAAATTGTTATGTCATGATGGTGTGCACTGAAATTTTGTTTATTAAAGGGATTCTCGGCTGAAAAACAATGCTTGCTCTCAAATGATTGTTATGCATGCTTAATTCTGTTTCTGTGTTTGTCTCCAGTAAATTGTACACTAGATGTCATTTATGCACCGATTCTCCTATCGATAAAACTCAATTGAATTTCCTGCGCGCCGCCATCTTGAATTTTATGATGTCACAGTGTTGCCTTATTGTCAGAAAACAATAGCTCTTTTGTTATGCGACAATAGGCGCAACACTGTGACGTCACAAGATCCAAGATGGCGGCGCGCAGGAAATTCAAATGAGTTTTATCGACAGGAAAATCGGTGCATAAATGACATGTAGTGTACAATTTACTGGAGACAAACACAACAGCAGACTTAGGCATCCATAAAAAACACTTGAGAACAAACATTGTTTTTCAGCCGAGGTTCCCTTTAACGACTGGGTAATCTTGCCCCGTTTTCATTTGAGGCAAAGCTAAAACAAGCTTTTTGGCTCCCAACTCATTCATTCTCCCATTGTCGCACTATATATGGTTTTCGACCGGTTACCCAGAGCTGACAGTAGGGTTTTGTTTTGCATTATCCCCTGTCCTTATTGTCAGTTATGTTTGTCTTTATAGAGTAGGTGATATACATACACACACACATGCACGCATACATTGTTCTGCGCCTTGGTTGCTTTTGATCGTTTATTTTGTATATTGTATTTATATAGACGTTTTCCAAGGTTCAGAACCTGTTCATATATTTTATAGTTCCTGTGCTTCAATGCGCAGGCATATTAGTGGTTTATCATTTATGGGTGTTTGTTTGTACTTCTGTGCACCGTTGATTAGTTTGTTAGTATAGGCCCACGTATAGTCTTTAGTCTAATGTTAGTTCTATGCGCTGGGATGTATTAGTATAACCAGTCCCTGTGAACCGTCATGTTTGTGTGTGTAGGCCCAGGGCGTCGTCGTGTATAAGTATGTAGGCCCTGGGTCCAGTTATGGACAGGTATTTAGGTTGTGTACTGTCGCGATGTCTGAGATAGGCCGCGTTGGCCGATATGAGTCAGTAGGTAGACTCGGTGCACTGTCATTGTATCATGCGTAGCCCTGGTGTACTGTCAAGAATCAGTGTGTAGACTGGATACATCGTGTGCGTTCCGCAGAAGTACTTAGAAAAGTCCTGTGCACCAGCTCTAACTAATTGAGGCCCCGTAGGCTGCCACGAGTCAGTGTGTAGACTCGGTAAGAAGATTCAGTAATGAGGCCTCGTCGGCTGCCACGAGTCAGTGTGTAGACTCGGTAAGAGGATTCAGTAATGAGGTCTGATATTCTACAAAACGTAAAACGTTTCTGAATTCCTCAAATTTTGCAAGTGCAGATACCTTTTAATACCTAGTTTAATCCGTTTATACTTGAAAGTAGATTTGTTTGGCGCAAAAGCATATTTGCTGCGAGTGCAATTAATCCCGTCTACTGATAGCCATAAAAGATGTACCAGTGGTATTGCAGAGAACTAGTCAGTGTGAAGTTAGGTAGCTGTTACATCTTTTGTTTATCATTTTTATTGATTAGGCCCATTCACACACACACACTCCTTGCTACATTCATCTCTCTCTCTCTCTCTCTCTCTCTCTATATATATATATATATATCTGTCTGTCTCTCTGTCTCTGTCTCTCTCTCTCTCTCTCTACATACATACATACATATTTTATTGCCATTCCCCTCGGGGCTTTTCAATAACAATTTACGACGTACTAAGCATTATAAGTGGTGGGAAGCTATATATACATTCTGTATGTCTTGCTTAATATTAAAATCATGAATGTTGAAAATAAATATGGGTACTAAGTAATATAAAAATGGGCCAGCATAGAACTCTTTAACTTATTCTTAAAACTATAGTCAGAGACAGCCCGTGCTGTAGTTCATAGTCCAGATCGTTCCATAATTTAACACCTCTGTAATGAAAAGTGCTTTGGCCTGAGGTGGTTTTATAAAGCAGAATTTGCAAGGAATTATGGTTACGAGTGAGGCGTTGGTGAACATCAGAGCGTTTCTTTAACTTATCGCATAAGTAAGATGGGGCAAGATTAAGAACGTTAAAAACGTTTAAAAATGGATAAAAAAATAAAATTGTGGAGCTACTAAATTATGCAGCCTTGTACTCAGGCGCTATTACTCAGGCCTTCCGCTTTCGCTCTCTCTCTATATATATACTATCACAAATGAAGACAAAAGTACTTGTTGTTTGAACACCTATATTTCGACCCCGTAATAGGGCCTTCTTCATGGTGATTTATAGATGATATTACACGGTAGTGAGAAAATATGAAGTTTATCCTCGAGAGTCTGCGCGAACAAGTGAAATGTTTTGGACTCGAGAGGATAAACCTTATATCTTCAAACCACCGTGGAATTTTCTTTTTATTACATGGACAATTAAACTGCTCTAAGAACTCTTATCTATTAATTTTACTCACTGTCAGTACAAACTTTTTCGTGATCTTCCTAAGCTATTCTGGGGAGTTTCATCGGGATTTCTTGTCTCTTCGTTACAGTCGAGGAAATCTTTAGAGGGTTTTAGATCGTATTTGGCTTTTTGTGCTCAGAATATTCATTTTTACATCTTCCTCTGTGATTTTCACAAACCTGCCGCCATCTTTGTAGTTCAAAAGGCGGCAAACGTGACGTCATCGATATTTTCACTAGTGAGGATATGGAAAATACGCCACTCAATACCCGGATGTAGTTCTGTATGAGTTCTATAGCTATGAATGGTTTATTTATCATTATAATATAACCCAGATTGGCTTATAGGGTCTATTGTGCCGGTAAACACATAGAAATCGGCACGCCTGCTTGCGTTGTGTCGTAGTTATATCATAAAAGCAATAGACCACGCATTTCAATGTGTTTACTGGCGAAATAAAGCACTTGGGATGTTGGGAGAACACTTCAAATGCTTGAAAATCACGCGCCTTCGGCTTGTAATTTTCAAGCATTTCTTGTGTTCTCCCAACGTCCCGCGTGCTTTATTTCGCCAGTAAACACTTTGAAATGTGTTGTCTATTGTTTAAGTAAAACACTATCATCCATACAATAAATATATATTCATATTCCCTGCACTCAACGCTCAACAATATAAATTATTGCCTAATAACTGGTTAAATATTTTCAAATAGACAATATACGTGGGTAGAAATTCTCAACAATATAGCAGGAAGAAAATTAACCCACATGTACAGGAAGCAAAATGGTTTGTAATGGTTTGTATCTTGCAGACTTCCGCCTATGTTTCGGAGGCACTCAAGGAAGTTGTGTCACGTGCCTGGATCAGCGAATGAATGAATGAATTTGCCTGGATTACTGAGTGGTCCGTAAGTTTCGTCTCTGGTTTAAAGAACAGAAGATCTCCTTCATGCATGTGACATTACGGGTTGTCTCTTGCAAGAGATTCAACTGGGAGCAATTGGGAGCAACTATAGAATACCTTAGTAAATACAACGTTCTTGTCTCAATAAATAGACCCTAGTCAAAAATGCGTATTTTCTGTTTCAATAGTTTATCCACATGTACAGAAAATATTATCATTACCATGTGAAAGAACATGTCGACATTAATGATCTTGGGAAATTTGAAGACTGTAGATTAAAAAGCAGTGAAGTTACAACCATATGAAATTAGAGAAATTTGTATGAGAAAATTAAAACAAAGCAATTCTCCACATTGCTCTAAAATTAAACGCAATTTCTAGTTTAGATATGATTTTTAATGTGATAGCATTAATTTCCCTCTACAGATTTATCTTCTAAATTATGCAAATTAAGAGGCGCTTTTATTTGCTGATATATTCCGCAAAGCCTTAGCTACGGGTTACCCTTACGCCGATGGTAAAAAGGAAGATTCGTGTAACATACATAGTCGCGTGCGGAGTGCGGAATTTATCTTCGCCGGAGTGTTTAGCTTGATAACTCATAAGTGAGCGGAATGAACGAGTGAGTTTTAAACATGAGAAGAGAAACTGTGTACCTCCAAGCAGCCATGTAATTTATTTTTTATTACTCGGGCTGCCTGTGGCAAACACAAGTCTAAATCTGCAGGTCGTTTTTTTTTGTTCAGTGCAGCAAAATTGTCGACTTCCGGTCCCGTTAACCAATCAGCTCACACTGTTCACGTGCACATACTTGAACACGGAGCCGCCTGGCGCCGCATAATGTAATGTCTATGATGGTAATCGTGAAAGGTCAGCCGGAAGCCACAGACTGCGGATATAATTAATTCAAGATTTTTACGTTAATCGTACGGAGGGGACCCAGGGGCAGTTAGTGAACGACGGGCAGAAAACGGACGGACTCACCATGTATAGCAAGAACAGCAGATAAAGTTACGCAGAGGCACACGAATTGACCACGAATACAATTAACATGGCTTCCAGAGGTTTTCTAGAGAGAACAGCCGCGGAGAAAGAGCCGCGAGGCGGCGATCAGCGAGCTGTGATAAAGAGCCGCAGGGTAGACTGTAGAAAGAACAGTAGATAAATATAGTGATAGCTTCTTCGCAGGATAGGTAGGATTCAACTTATAATATGGGATAAATATAAACATTGAGACAATCATCTATTAGTACTCGAAACCTGCAGTATAACAGAACAGCAGACTAAACTGTAAACGTGTGTTTCATGAATAAGTAGTGTTTACAGTAAAAGGTCAACTTCTTTAATTTACATACGAGAAAAGAAAAATATTAAGGGGAGCAGTGAATGAAAGTCACCGCGCTACCGGTCACTCCTAAAGACTGCTAAATTCAGCTAATAATTCTTCCCTTTGGTTATTACTAAGAGGATTTCAAATGAAAGTGTCTTTCGTCTTCAATCTAATTGGGGACACACCATCAGAAATCTGAAGAAGGATAGTCCAAAATAAAAATCTTGGAACGCAAAATATCAAAGAAAAGAACCTGCCTTGCACACTGACCAAGGGGCCCAAAAAAATGTGCATCTTGAGGAAGTCCTACCTACCTCCTCCACATTTCTAATGGTTTCTTCCCTCGTACACTGGAAACAATTCCTTTATGGGAGTACCCCTTCCTCCATAAAGGCGGGACATGCACTAGGGGACACGCAAAATATCTCCTGGTGTGTGCTCACCTTAAAGAGTGTCTGGCTGCATTGATGTATATATAGTGGCCCGAGTGAAAACGCAGTTGGGATCTTGTGCAATTAATCCCAAATTGCACTGTACTCAAAATATATGAGTATATGATTAACAAGTAATCATACGGTTTTCTCGTGCAATTTGGAATTAATTTTCACTCGTGTGTTTTTCAAAGAGCTAAAACCCCACTAGTGCAAATTAATCCCAAATTGCATTCAAAACCGTATGATTACCTATTATAAGTCTATACTAATTATATATTAAACAGAACATTACATGGCCGCTTGGAGATACGAATTTTATCTTCTCATGTAATATCCTCTATATTCCCACTGAAGGTAGTGTGATATCATTTATATGATGTTGCTATGATCAGCCGCAATACCACTGACTAACATGTAACTAAATCGACTGAAGTATCAACTGTTATTCATTCTAACTGTTTTCCAGGCGAACCCATTTACTGTTATCGGTGCTTTCTAATTGGTCCTCTTGACGACTCTCGGATAAATTTTCTTAAATCTGAAACTATATTGTTCAGTTCCCCTCGATCAAAATGCAAATCATAAACTACACAGTTTTTATGAAATAAACGTGGACAGTAACTGAAACCCTTTTTGCCTAAAAAGGAGAGCGGTAGAAACCAATGACTTAGGAACTATAATCGACTCAGTAAAAAAAATGTTTTAGGCTATTTGAGATTACTGTTTTAATTACAACAAATGGAATTATTAAAAATGTTATTAAACACATTCAAACATAATATGAATACCAGTAGCATAATAGCATAATATTCTTTTGCCAATGTTTTTATTAAGACAAAATGAAAGGCTGATTGTACGGTACTGGGAATATATATAATTATTATTATATAATTATGTTATATTTTTGCTGATTAGATCCCATCCAAGGTGATCCGGTTCCTGCACTTCGTCCGAATTGGTCCTTGCATTCAGTACATTACATTTTAATGTTTTATTAGGTGACACTTCCTCCCGGCGTGCCTATCTGATAGTATTCTTTGTCACAAGCTGTTTCTCATTAGAAATTATCACCACGAATTTTCTCATCAGAATTCCAGTTTTTTTT
This sequence comes from Actinernus sp. WN-2022, assembly GCA_030867875.1. Classification (NCBI taxonomy): domain Eukaryota; kingdom Metazoa; phylum Cnidaria; class Anthozoa; order Actiniaria; family Actinernidae; genus Actinernus; species Actinernus sp. WN-2022. The sequence goes on from JAOWCC010000577.1 coordinate 127,374,036, forward strand.
AACGGAAATTGCCAGAGAATAACGAAACACTTGAAAAATATCGATACTGAATAAAAATAATGAAATTCGGTGTGGTTCTAACGCGACTGGGTAGCCGAACTTGAACTGAGACCCGAGGGATGTATGGACAAACCGTGTTATTCAGCTGTAAACAAAAATTTAGTTTTCTTACATCTCGAGCTTTTTTCAGGTATGTTTAAAAAATCTTCTCATCTTCTCACTATTTTCAGGGTTGACTGAGGTCGCTTTAGTATTTATGCTATTCCGGTAAATACATGGATAGTAAAACAACGGGCAATGCAATACTGCTGTTGTCGAGTTCACAACATATAGGACTTTATAGGATTTATAATTATAGGACTTATAATTTATAGGACTTATAATTACTGATGCTAACAATGTATTGTTGTTTCAATATTTTGTCTATAGTTAAATTGCGGGTAGTGTGTTTAGCCAAACGTTAACATTGGTATTGACAAACTTTTATTAAAAATCCAGCCAACCCAATGTTAATAACAAGCTTGTTTGATAAGGGGAAGGATAATTTGGTCTTTACGAAATAAGAATAAAAGAAATGCCCAACAATGTCCCACACAGAACAAATAGAAAGAGAGGCGCTTTCGGCTTCCTGTTCTTCGTAGCCGGGTAAATACTCCACATGGGAAATCGATTCTAATCTTTAGCGAATAACTGAACATGATTTATTAATAGAATTAAATCCGGGAATAGTAACTAAACTAAGTATATATATTAAGGACTTTTATGGGTCGCGGCAATATGGTTATTACTTAAGGTGTTGAAATAATAAAGCAATGGAGTGGTTATATATATATATACCTGTATTTAATTGGCTTCCGGATGGAAAAGGCAGAAGAGACATTTAGTAACGATTAGTTATTCAGTTAGTTCGTTTGATTTTCTAGGCTAAATCATAACGAATCTATAACCTTACGGCTAATATTTTATTCACGCTTTTACAAACACAGCAATTTTATCCTTCGAACGATACAACACTTTACGACATTAAAAAATCAGAAATTTAATTAAACTAAACAAAAACCCAGTACGGTGTAGTCCACATTTATAATACAACATCTGCTTTTAAACTTGATTGTCTACTGAATTGAACCACCTGTATTTAAATTCTCCTTTATTGTATTGTCTAGTTGACACCTATGGTTTTTATTCACCAAGAAAAAACGAGCAGAAGGCTCGAAAGTGTAATTATGACCTTGTGACACAAATTGCCCACTAATATTTGTACTGTTAGTGGGATTTCCGGACGCCAAACGGCTATTGTTTCCTAAATAAAGCCTGACTGATAGTTCGATAATAGTTTTTCCATCCCCAGCCGGCACTGAATAATCTGAATAACTGTCGTGTTAGCATAAAAAGTGCTATAAATAGATGGTTGGTTGCTAATAGTTAAAGACGGTTTAATTATTATCCTGTAGCAGACAAACACGTTGGTGAGAAGACCAAAGGAGAAGCTCACAGATTAAAGACTTGAGAAGACATTCAACTAATAGAAACATAAAGGTAGGTTGGTGTCATGAAAAAAGACGAAAAGAGAGATTGGTAATAACAAATAAACAGAAAGTGGAAAAAGATCCAGACACAATTGATTTTGAAGTGGTGATCTCAAAAGGGCCTTGCCATGATTAACGCAGATCAGCCATATCTAAGAAGTCGACTAAGGAATTGTTTTCTCAACTTGTCGCATCAACAGAAGACAGAAACATTATGTCAGGTGCTTTTGTTATTATAATATTTCGTTTCGCAAAACTGAATTTTACAATATTTATTTTTCTATGCCAATCTAATCGATTATCAAAGTTGTCAAGAGTAAACGTCTTCAAAAAGCGCGCTCTGATTGGCTGAAAACGGTACTGAAATATAACATCACGATCACGAGCTCGCCCAAAATGACCGCCCGGCCCATCTAGTTCAAAATAAATAAAGCATATATCAAGAGTTTTCCTGCTATATTCTACACTGTCTCGCTCATCCCTGGTATATTCTACGACTCCAGTCGTGTGTTTTCTTTTCAGAGTACAAAACATAGCTATTTAAAAGCTAAATGGAAACATGTAAAACGATGCGTCGCTACTTCAGTTTCAAACTAATCCAACAAGCCGTCTGCTAACTAAAACGCACAGCAAACATAGCCACTTCGTCATGCACCATGACTATGTTTAACCAGCTCGTAGCAAATTTAGACTCATAAATGCTTATTAAAACGTACTAAGAAAGAGGCTAATCTGCTAGAACTGATTTCTTAGAAGTTGTACCTAAGGACATAATGAATTAATCTCAACATGGTATGTATTTGCCACATGAATTTGATGACAGGAAACAGCGTGGGGAAGTTGTTATAATATGACATCAGTCCAAACATTTTCTTTCGGGAGGGCATTCATACTGACCTGTCTTCTTTATTCTTGAATTTCAACACAACGTGCTGAAATGTATGAGGGTGGTACAAATGATCTGTGATCTCCTTTCTTGATGTCTCACTCTCCGTATCAGTAAAAAATAGAAAGAGCTTCAAACCATCAAAAAGAAGTATACTTTGCTAGAAAGAAACTTCAAGTACCATCCTAAATCGTAAGAACGTATATAGTTTGAAAGCAAGTCCAAGTTAGGGGGAGTATCATTCGTCATTTGGATGGGGGTGGTCATTTCGAAGTGGTGCTGTTTCGGGGGGGGAGCGGGGGGGGGGGGGGCATTTTAGTAGTAAAGGCTGGTTAATACTAACGACGCAGACACAGGCGCAGAGGCAGACGTAAGCAACGTATGTAGACTCAACTCTCGTGGCTTCGCTCCTCGGCGCCTAACTTTCGCGAATAGAGACAGTAGAAGCTCTGGTACCCAGGGTACTGGGATAGAGGTTACTCTTTGAAAATTAATTTTATTCAGATAGGCATGATTGCATTATGATTAGAATGAAAAAGGAATAATTCCCCAGAGTAGCATCTGTTTACATCACATGATCTGAATTAGGTGGCAACAGCGTTAGCCGATTACCTCTATTATTACGCATTCTGGCTAAGAAATAAGATCCATTAACTTGCTGCATAAACTGGGATGGCAGTCTCTTGAAAGACGATGGCGCGTCCAAAAAACAACAATAATGTACAAAATCACAAACAATTTGGCGCCACCTTATTTAACTATTTATTGCTTTGCTAAAAGAGAAAGCATACATGAATACAATACAAGAGGCTGCTTATATAAATCTATTGAATAACTTGCCTAGTTAAAACTAATTAGATTACAATATTCATGTATTTAGCATCTTTTTATTTACATATTGTTATTACTATTACGGATTAATGTTTTATACTTACTTGTACACGGCTCTCTTGAAGAACAGACTCAGTTCAGTTCAGATTTATTTTGCACATGTTCAAAACGAAAAATATTACAGTTTATGAGTATTAGAAAGGGAATATGAGAAGTAAACATAAGTGAGAGAAAATATAATAAATCAATCGTGCGCAGTGGTGAAAGTGTCTTAATAAAGATAACTAACTAACTAATTAAAAGTGCCGGAATTAATAATGGCAGTTAAGCAGCTACTCGAAGTTAGCGAAAAATCAATATTTTGGCTCCCTGTGGGATAATTTCATAATCATAAAAAGGTCTTGGGACGAGTCGGCTGATGACGTAGCATAAGGAATACAGTTCCATTCTGAATCATTGTCACTGCCTTCCGAGTCAGAACTACTACCTGAACTGCAGTCTGACATTATTATTTAGTTATTACCTCCGAAAACAGCCCTAAACTTTCTCGGAATCGGTGAAGATAACAAGAGCGGTCCCTTAAGCTACGTCACAGAACAGCTCGGCCCAGGTTCAAGTTCATCTTATTTCGCACAATTTTTTTAAAGATAATTACACAAGAAAATAATTGTAGAAAGAAAAAGAGAGATATACGGTAGTAAGAATTTCAAGAATGTGCATAGAGGTCAAAGGAGCCATAGGCTTTCTAGTTGACTCCTATCACAAGAAAAATAAATGAGGATATTTGGAGCACAGAAAATACATAAATATCTATTGTACAAGTTTGCTGGAGTAGTAAGCGGCTGGAATTAATATTAATAGGAAGAAGAATTTATTTATAATATTGATTACAATATTAATATAGTTATATGGAAACGTTGACAAGATATATATATATATATGCAAAGAATAAAGATGGTATAAATATATTAATTCGATCTTAGTTATTATCTATATTTACAATTTTATACAATAATTTAGGCCTGGTTTTCAAGTAAAAATAATTTGTATTGTTTTTTAAAACTATTGTATGGGAGGGATTTTATTTCTAACGGTATTTTTTCCCATAATCGTGATGCAAGAGATTTAAATCTTGATAGACCATAATTAGTTCTGGAAGCTGGTCTGTATAAGTTTTGGTTGGTAGCATATCCAGTATTAAAATTATGAATATCAGTTGCAGAGGGAACTAAGTCGAAAAAAGCAGATGGTACACCTGTTTTAACATATTTAATTTTGTGAACAAGAGTGGAGATTTTCAGATTAAAGGCATTGTCAAGTTTTAGAATTTGCAAAATTCTATAGTATGGGGTGGCATTTTCAAATTTGCTAGCAAAGAAAATGCAGCGAACGCATTTATTTTGCTTTGTTTTAATTTTACTTAGTCTAGTCTTAACAGAAGTACCCCAGGTCATTAGACCATAACTCAAATCCAAATAGATAAGAATATAATAAAGTTGCTTTAGAATAGTAATAGAAACATAGTATCTTAGCTTACAAATAATTTTATTATTAACATGTGTAATTTGAGTGTCCCATCGTAAGTGTTCGTGTTCGTTTTGCTCAATATTGCAAGCAGTTATTCTTATATTAGGGTTCTTCTTAGGGGAGGTTATCAGCATATAATTTGTTTTTTAAAATTAATCGATAATTTGTTTGCTGCACAATATTTTAAAACATTAGCAAGCTCATCGTCAATAACTCTTCAGAGTTATTTGAAGAATAGAAAATATTTGTATAATCGGCGAATATCCTGAAAAGGTGTTTTTGAGAGGAGTTTGGAAGATCATTTATGTACAATAAAAAAAGTAAAGGGCCTAAGGTTGATCATTGTGGAATGCCGCAGGTTATGTTTCTTAGACTAGATTCTGCATTATCAATTTTAACATATTGTTTACGATCTGTTAGCTTGAGAACCAATTATGTGGTAGGCCACGAATGCCATGTTTATACATTTTTGCCAATAAAATATCATGGTTAATCGTATCAAATGCCTTCGAAAAATCAAAGAATATCCCACAAGTTATTTTTGTTTCATCTATAGCCGTCTTCAGGTTCTCTATAGTTTCAAGTATTGCGTATTCTGTAGAGTAGCCTTTCCTAAAGCCAAACTGATAGTTAAATAGTATATTATATTTTTCAAGGAAGAACATCAGTTGGTTATATACCAGTTTTTCCAGAACTTTACTGAATGATGAAATAATTGCTATAGGTCTATAATTACCTAATTCTGTTGCACAGCCACTTTTAAATATAGGGGTTACTCTCGAGATTTAAAAAATATCCAGGTTCCTCGCGTGTCCACATTTTTAGGGCTGAGGTACGGTGAATGACAATAAAATCATGAAGAAAAAACCGAATCGGATTTTTTATTTTGAAGAAAATAATTTCAACCTTCCTAGTTTACGAAAAAAATGATAGCTGGCTAAGGGTTATAGGCACTTTAACCCTGAAATAGTTAAAGGGAGATATTTTTGAATAGTTTAGGGGAGCTTGAGGAGGAAGCTGTCTTTCATCATCGGACGGGGATGCAGAAAAACAGATGAAAACACGCTAGAATCCCATCCCGGTATTAAATAATACCTCCCTTACAACAAGTTGTATTTAAAAAAATAGTTGTCCATTCTTTACTCTATTTAGCAAATATCATTAAAAACGTAAAAAAAAGGAACTCATATCTATTTATGCCAAGGAGGGATCGCAACTTAATTTATCGATCTGTTTTTTTTTACAGATGAAGTGCCTTCCATATATGGTGTTAATAATTGCCTTCATAATCCTGGTTCAATCCCCAAGCGAAGCCAGGAGCGTCGACAGATCGAAGCGTAGCAGTGACGTGTGCTACTGGGGTTGTCGCCGCCGCAGAGAGCAGTGTGAGGCAGCCTGTAACGGAGACGCTGAATGCAAAAGTGTTTGCTCCTCTAAACATGGCTACAGTGGCTGTCAATCACCATGTTATGAAAACGGAAACGTTTTACCGCCAACAGAAGAACTCAAACGGTACATCAGTGAATATTAACTAAACGGCTTGGGTTTGAACTGCGCGAATAACTTCGAGTTACATTCTAAACAAAAACTTTCAGATCTTTATATAAGTACACGTGTCGCCTTAAATCAATTAAAAATCCACGAGAGACGCTAAAATAACTGTGAAGAATGTTCTCAGAAATATTGTTAAACAAAACATACCGTTTATGTAATGATATAAATCGAATCAAGTACCTCGAAAGTTTATACATTATACATTATTCACTTTATGTTGATATATGTCGATAAAGAAAATGGCCTATAATGCCATTTTCCAAAATAAAACGAGTGTTCTACTTATCTTCGTCAATGTCCGTTAATTTTCCTCTCGTCCGAGTAATCAGTCTTTTCATTATCACAGTTTGTAAGTGTGATAATTGAGGCCCGTTAGCCATTGATCAACCCTTACTTATCGTATGCCACTCCACAAAATCAAACGTTACAACTGATGCGATAAATCCCATATCCCACAATGGAGCTTTGGCAACCAGGAAGGCAACGTACGTCGAGGAGGACGGCATAAAACAAGTCTTAATTACAAAATACAATAACTGCACGTGAAAATGCACGCAGTCGCCTACATTTCGACCGTTCTCTGCAAAAACATGACATGAAAGGAGAAAAAAGGTCGCTATTGACGGGAGGGAAGGGAGGATTCCTATTGCGCTTCCCACGTAGACTACCATATTAGGCTTGGCGCACACGAGGCCTTCATTCGTGTAGATTTATATTAGCCACGCCCGCAATTTGGTTAATACATTTTATTTAATTGTACTTTTGCTGCCTTGTTAGCCTTGTACTAGTACTGATGGTGAAAGGGATGAAGGAAGAAGATAGGAGTTTCAATTTCCTGATCGAGGCTGTCAAACTAAACCAAGATATTGAACAGAGCATAATATGTATTGTTTCACTGCTAGAGTGATTATTGATTGAGTGTCGAAAGTAAATCTAAGTGATTGCTTTGGTTTTGTGTTTGCTATTGGCTGTGAGAAATGTTTTCCAGTTATCAGCCAATCAAGTCCTAAACTAAAACCAAACGCAATCAGGTTTTGTTTTAGTGACAGTATTGCCGACTGCGTTTACTTTGGCTCGTGATTGGTTCAAGTAAAACCAATCGTGAATTACTTCAGTTCGTGGTTAGAGTTCGTGATTGGCTCATTAGTTACATTGTGTTTTCACTTGCTCCTGTGATTGGCTATATAATTACTTTGGTTTTGGTTTTGGTTTTACTACACTCAACTGAAAACTGCTCTATTAGCATACTAATCTCTTGCGTTAATTGAGTTACCTGTGTTCATGTTAGCCACGAGAAATTCCGAATTCGCTCTTTATACCTCTTTATGTCTATTGACCTTATTCATCAAAGCGAGGCGAGTTGTCCCAGCTCATCACAGGAAGAGAAACATTTCCATCCCATGGAAAGGTGCAGTTGATAACTGAAGATTTCTCACTCACCTCAGGTAAACAAGAAGCGGAAAAAAAGAAAAAAGGCAAGGTTTTCCAAACGTAACAGAAGGGAGTGATTATAAATTTAAGAAATGCAAGAAATACGAACGTAATAAATTTATTCAACAATATTGTATCGGCATATTAACCATATTTTACAAAGTATTTATTTTTAAATATGACGGCTGCAAAGACAGTCTGCTTTCAGCACGTCTGTCAAACATCCTCCTTAGATAGCCACACCATACTATGCCTACTCTCACACTGCGGGGAAATGTCAGGCGTATCAGTGCGCTGTTGATATGCCTAGCGTGCGAAAGAAAACCAGTTTTTCCACCCAAACTGAAAGAAAACAAACGCAATCACCCCTGTTTCTAATTTTAGGAACATATGTGAAATGTTTCGCCAAAAGCAACAAAACTACTTTAAGACTTTAACAGGTTAAAATTTTCTTAAATTGCAATTCACTATGGGTTTACCAAGTTAGAAAAACATTTACTAAAAATGTTTAAGACCTCGGAAACTTGAATTTGAACTCCAGAGCCTTCGTTCTTTTGGCCAGCGGAAACACAACGTTTTGCCGCGATGTGATCTACTCTAAGTAGCTATCAAATATAAATTACCGAGGGTTTCAACTTTTTTAGTAAATAATTAAGTCTTAGGCTTCTCTTTTGAGTAGTTTTCATATTTTTTGACAAAACAGTTCACAAATGGATACTTTTAAGCAGAAATTTTAAAATCAGGCATGTGCCTGTTGTTTCATTTCAGTTTACGCGAGAAACTGGGGGCGGTCGCGCGCCGACAAGAAATAGCAAATACGCATGCGCTTGACGTTTTGCCTCGGTGTGCTCTAAGTATAATAACCGGACTCCCTGTGGTGATAGGAACAACTTCCTACAGGAAGAGAAACTAACAGGCTGCATCTCAGATTTATGATCATCAAACATGATGCACTGTGCTATTTTTAATAGAATAATGGGCGCGAGTGATGTTTGAAAGCTTTTCAAAACGTTTTGAAAGCTTTTAAAGCATTTGGAGTGACCATTATTCCAGAATAGCCCGAGCAAATTCATGCGATTTTAGATATACTAAACAAAATATGAAGCAAATATGAAGCAATATGTAAACTTTATCCGCCAGGAGTTACGCCTTGTTGACAAGACTTGTTATGAATTATAGCCAATCCTGTAGATTTTCTGTTTGAAATTATAGTAAATCATCTCAGTCAATTAGAATTCAGAAGTTTTGTTGAGTATAAGCAACATACTAAATTACATGTTATTCATTCTTTTCACCTGGTGGTCATCTTGGATTCAAAGCGAGGCAATCCTTTGTTTTTGCCAGGTTTTGCCAGGTTTTTGCCAGGTTTTGACTATCTCTCACTACGAAAGTGAGAGATAGTCAAAACGAGGCTAACCCGGCAAAAACAAAGTATTGCCTCATTTTGAATCCAAGATGGCCACCAGGTGAAAAGAGTGAATTCAGGAGTTCATCAACCAGGCGAGGGTCTCTTGTTATGACGCATTGTTTTAGGCCTATTCTGACTAGTCCTATTCCGGTATAGGAATAATAAAAATATTAAATAATAATAAACTTTATTTAAGTTTCTAAGTTATTTAGCTTTGACAAGCTAATTGGGGACACACAAAAACGCCTGGATTTACTAAGCTTTGACTTCAAGGCCAGATCTGAGGCTGTAGTAGAGGGCTCCGTCAAAACACGGCCTTGAAGTATTACGATCCGTCTTTCATCCCCTGTTGTCAAGTGTACTCCTGCTGTCTTTAGTTTAGTGATTCTCTTCAGAACTGGTGATTTCCTCTAGGTAAAGAAAGGAAATTCCATTCATCACTAAACGAGGGTTGTACAGCAACCGAAATGCATGATTCCTGTCTCTGAGATTATCCCGGCCCCGAACTAAATTATCCCCAAACCAGTTGCCAGTCTGGTCCCGAAAAGATCACCACGTAATTCGAAGAATGGCGTGAGGTCCAAAGGATATTGGAATGACTAAATAAATGGAATGGAATTCTTAACTTTCCGGTTCAATCAACAAGCATTTTTAAACATTGGTTAAGTGCGAAAACTTAAAGTGCCACTACGATCAAATTTTTACATATCAATGTTTTTGCATATTCATAAAGTAGAGTTGATATATTATTACCAGTTCAAATTGTTTTTCGATACAATGAAAGGAAGTCTTATTTTTTGAACTCCGAATATTGAATCTAAACGTCCGCCATTACTGGAGGCCGTTCCCTTTGTTTAGCTTTAAACAAAGGTTTATTCAGCGGAAGGATGTCATAACATTTAACGCTCGCCTGCAGAACACAACGCCTGGAGGCATATTTCTACTCAAAGCGTCTTCGCGTATATAAGAAGGAAGTTATATTTATCTTTGCGAGGTTGGCTACTTTTTTATGCACACTATTTCGCGCCACGAGGTTGTCGTATTAAGTGTATGACATCACTTTCGCTGAATACTGAGAACGGCTTCCAGTAATGGCGGAGAGGATTTTACCGGTAAATTGTGGTTTAACATGCCATTTGGGAATTGTTTTTACTATTTCGGATATTTCTAATACTGATTGACCTATTGACACTGAAAAAGTGGCAAATCGAAATGATAAATCGTCGTCGTAGTGGCACTTTAAAGTTTTAGCTATTTGTCAGTTCAATTTTATCCATTTCTCAGTTAAGTACATCAACCGGTATAACATTTTAACTGAGGCATTTGCGGATATTTACCTAATTGCGGGGCCTCGACACTCGATAGTTTACGCTGAGGAGAGTACTTAAAGCAAATAATTAGCTGTTAGTATACTCCATGGTAATGGAGCTGGGGGGAGGGGTGGGGGCACCGTTAGATACATGGGTAGGTATGCCCTTCAAGAGCGCGGACACCAGTTTATTCTTCCCAAAGTCAGGACTGAAAGATTTAAAAGAATTCATATAACAACAATAGACCCTTTCAGCTCGCCTGTTTGTTGCCCCATTTCAGACCACGTGACGTTTCCCTTGAGTAATGCGTTTTTGTTGTTCTGTATCCCAAGAGGAAATGTATCCATTTCTATAATTGATACATGCACGTGATAGTTCTCCAGAGGATTTAGTGCTTTGTTTTCCAATTATAGAAATTGGTACATTTCCTAATGGCATCTTCACAAAATATGTAGACTTAAAAAAGTAGGCCATTAACCAAAGCGGACTTGAGTGTGATTATTGAAAAACACATACGGTAGTGTCAAATTATAACATATAATTTTTTTTTTTTCGGAGAACGGAGAATTTGTGTCAAAGTCCATAGATGCAGGTGTTTTCGTTCTCCAAAGGTAATTCATGTACTAGCTGACATATGACAGTACATAAATCACTGCAACTACTGTAACCTGACAACTATACGTAAACACATCGCAAAGAGAAAATAGAGCATTCCAAATACAACTCCGAGCATATCCACGTGATGTCGCTCATTCAAAAGACTGACTTCGACTGGTCTATAGCTAACTGGTCTATAGCTAACTGGTCTATAGCTAACTGGTCTATAGCTACGAAATGCGCCTCTTACCGGATCGAAGGTCAAGCAAGTTGAAATGCTATTGTCTTATACTCAACACTGATTGGCTCAAATAACCGTATATGTAGTTATGATATGAAATCATGTTTGCCGCGTAGCACTAGTAAGTGTAAAGAATGTGATGTAAAGTGGTAAGCTGTAGTGCTATGTGTGCACGCCCTACGAGGGAAAGAGAACAAATCTCTGACCCAAGTGGGACTCGAATCCAACGACCTCCAGGTTGCATGCCTGGCGCTCTACCAACTGAGCTATCAAGTCAGACGAGAGCAATCGTGGGTAATGGTGCGTTTTATGGGGTCACGGCGATTATATATGTATATGTAGTTATGATATGAAATCATTTTGCCGCGTAGCACTAGTAATGGTAAAAAATGTGATGTAAAGTGGTAAGCTGTAGTGCTATTATGTGTGCACGCCCTACGAGGGAAAGAGAAAAAATCTCTGACCCAAGTGGGACTCGAACCCAACGACCCGGGGGGGGGGGGGGGGGTACTCCTGTTTGTGACGTATTATGTATGTGCCGCCCGGGTGGGTCAGGGTTTTGAGCTCAGTTTGGGCAGGTACGGGTCAGGGTTTTGACCTGATTTGGGCAGATCAGGGTCAGGATTGGAGTATAAGTTGGGTGCAGTCAGGGTCGGGGTTCAGTATTTTTTAGGCAGTTCATTTTTTTTAGCTACTATGTCAAAAAAAGACATTCTGTTGCCGCATTTTGATCGCCTGCCCACATGCAAGCACTGAGGTTCCCATACATCGTGACGCCGCTAATTCGTACTTCAGTACTTATCTATGTACTTCATCTGCTGATTTGTTTACCCAATGCCACGTCCCGACTTGACTGTTCCGTATTTTGCATGAAATCCCGGTACGCGGTATACCGGCCAGGATATATATCTGACCGTGTTTTGAAAACAATTTGAAGAAGGGACAATCAGGTTTTTTTTTCCCAAAAAGGGGGCAATCAGGGTTTTGGAGCTCGGATTGGGTCAAACAGGGTCAGGGTTTGAGCCTCTTGGCCTCACATACATACCCATTTTTCATGTAAGTACCCCCCCCCCCCCCCCCCCCCGGGCCAACGACCTCCAGGTTGCATGTCAAATAACCGTAAATTGGAATGCTTTGTTTTCGTTCTGCAATGTGATTGGTCCCGTTTAGTGTAGTCGCACTGTAAAATTTCAAATTACATCACAGAAACGGTTGGTAGCTCACGCGTCCATGCAACCTATCTAGTATGCAGAAGGTAATTCTTCTGAAATTTTATCACTTTTGAACGCGTGTATCTCATACACTTTGGCTCTACCCCACCACCCCCTCCCGCCCCCCTCCTCCTCCCAAAAAAAACTTACCTATCCCCCACAAAACAAAACTGAAAAATCACCTACCTTCTGCGAATCAGCAGATATTTGTAACGTCGTTAAGCCGTTATCGTCTTCTTTCTCTTCCTCCTCTTCTTCGATGCTACACTGTTTAACTCTGAAGTGGCCTGCAAAAATAAATAAAAATCACTTTTTTGTTTCACTGTTGTACGGTCTAAACACGATCCAAATTAAAGAAAACATCGCGGGCGTTTTTCTTATAAGTAGAATGAAGAATAACCAATACGACGTAGAATTATACGGATTTAATTTTCGACTAGCCATACTAGTCTTCATCAGGTGCTTAGGATATATAATGGTAAAACGGAAATGACGTAAAAAAGATAATATGATAACGAAAGATAACTAACGGTGTGACTGATTAGTAAGTCTCATCGCGTTTGTTAAGGCCATTAGGTTCAAGAGTGTTAGCACGTGTTATGAGATAAACTTCTCTAGCTTTGCGAATAGCATCACGAGAAGAGAAAATATGTTCTAAAGGAATTAAAAGGATATTAGATGCACTCTTCTCGTGATGCTATTCGCAAAGCTAGAGAAGTTTATCTCATAACACGTGCTAACACTCTTGAACCTAATGGCCTTAACAAACGCGATGAGACTTACTAATCAGTCACACCGTTAGTTATCTTTCGTTATCATATTATGTTTTTTACGTCATTTCCGTTTTACCATTATATATTGTCAAGTCACATTGTAAAAGCTCCTAAGCACCTGATGAAGACTAGTATGGCTAGTCGAAATATTGTGCTACATTAAATCCGTATAATTCTACGTCGTATTGGTTATTCTTCATTCTACTTATTTCTTAATCTGCGAACCATTTAGATCATTGTTTGATCCGACGTATACCAGTGGAGTGTTGTTCGTGGTCGCTCATTTATAAAGTTTTTCTTATGTATAGAGTTTACTGTGATATATTTGAAGATAAAATACGAACTTCCTGTGGTACCATGATCAATCATTTGTCAACAATATGGAGTTGTACCTGACCTAGATTAACTATTAATGGTTATTTCAGGTACGTACCCTAATACTCTATCGTTGTTAGTATTATTATAGATGTATCTATTTATATGTGAGAGTATTTATAATGAAGTTGTTGTTATTGTCAGAAATTGTTTAGGTGCTGCAAAGATATCAGTCCGTTAAATTGATCTATCGCGACATTAATTGATAAAATTCGGAGAAAACGTCCTGCAGGGTGGCGCCAAAAATCCGCCAAAAATCTGCGCGTAACTAAAGTCTGATTTACACGACAAGTATTTTGGGCATGGCACCGCGGGCCGATAAGTTTGGGACCGCCACTCTTGATTTACACGACAACAATGAGGAGTGCCGATAATTTGGGGCACAGCACTCTTCATTTACAAGGCAAAAATCAGGAGTGCCGGTCCCAGCATTTTTTCTTCGAATTTTATCAATCAATGTCGCGATAGATCAGTCGGATAGCGCGCGTTCTTTGTCTGCCTGTCAGTCAGCCATCCTAATAATAATAATAATGGTTTAATCACAGCATCTCTACTAAGTAGCTTTACATCTGTGCATGAGATCAATATAAAAAATATTACTATAACTACTACAACTGCTACAACTTTATATTACACAAAGAAAAGAAAAAAGGACTATGGAAACTATGGTGAACTATATAAACGACTATGTACAACTACTATATATAAAAGGCAAGAGAAAAATACTATTGAGCATTATTAGCATCAGCTACAACTTTATATTACTATAAAAAAAAGAAAGGAAACACTGGAAACTTTGGTAACTATACACGCCATGGTGAACTATATACAACTATGTACGACTATAATGTATAAAAGGTATTGAAAAGGGAAAATACTAATGGGTTAATCAATCCGATGTTTTGCTCTGTTCATTAAAATGTGTTTAACCTGACGATTGTATGGTTTTGGGTCAACACACGATCTTATGTTAGCAGGGAGTTCGTTAAATAACTTTGCCGTAGAGTCTTGAAACGTTCCCTTTATGAGGGGCACACTTATAGTTGTGGCGCTAAACTAGAGCGCAGCTGCCTCTTAGGTTCATGTTTCTTTAGGGTGAGGTAGTCAGGCCAAGACTGATTGTGAATCGCTTGATGGGCACTTCTGAGTAGGTGAAATTGGGTCCTTTCTATAGTGGGGAGCCAACCCAACTTCAGCACGTCTTTCTCAGTAGAATAGAGGTTGGTCACAAAGCTCGCGGCAGCATTTTGCACGCGCTGGATTTTCTTCTGTAGATATGCGGGCAGAGGGTAGCATATACAGTATCATTAAAATTTTATTTGGAAAGGACAAGGCTTTCCGCTAGTTGCTTCTTTGTGTGCTGTGGGGTCACGTTCCGTATTTTACGCAGAATTGACAGGACTCCGTAACACGACGAGACTAAGTGCTTTACATGGTCTGACCATTTAAGGTTTTCATTGAGCCAAGTGTCCAAGAGCTTGAATTTCTTGACTCTTTCCAAAGTCTGACCTTTTACAGTAAGAGATGGTATGACTTCACTGAGACCATGAATCCTCGACATCTGTTGTGTCGTTACTACCATCTGCTTAGTCTTCTTCCCATTTAATAGTAGGTTAGATTCTGTTGCCCACTTTTCGAGGGTAAACATAGTACTGCTCATATTGTGTGCACAGGTACTAAGGTCCTTAGGAGCACTGTGATCGTATAACGTCGTGTCGTCAGCATTAGCAATCGTAATCTTTCTGTAGGTCATTAACATATAGGTTAAATAGGACGGGACCTAGAATTGACCTCTGGGGCACGCCAAATAGCACATCTGCTAAATCAGACTGTTTATCGTTAACTTGAACAAACTGCTTCCGAGAAGTTAGATAACTAAGAACCCAGTTTAAGGAGGTACTTGAAAAACCAATGGCATGCAGCTTCCTCAACACCATTGAGTAGTCAACGGTGTCGAATGCTTTAGAGAAGTCGGCGAATGCAATAAGAGTGACCTCTCCTAAGGCAAGCCCTGTAAGCCTATGGGCGTAGCTCTAGTTATATATATATGATCACGGCTAGTGAAAAGAGAAATAATCGAGATTAAAGGGGCCATATCACGGTAAGACTTTACATTCGTTTTTCCGGGCTGGAAAGAGCTATTTCCACCGATTTTGATATGAACTAACGAATCTCTCGGCCACGTGGGATGTTAAAATGAAAGCAAATATGCCGGCAAAAATGACTAACAAACAGTCTCCAGGGAAAATATTGAAAATCCTTTCAATCAAGCAATGAGGGAGGGAAGTTTAACTGTAATTACTATCATATTGATAGAAAGAGGGTTGTCAACCCCAGCCTCCATGCGAGGCTAAGGCTTGGTTACTTTTCAAGAACTGTCTACGAATTCATTAGCACACCAGTATCAATGAGGGACACCTAGCAATGGAGGAACAGTATTTGTGTGCTCCTGCAAACGCCAAGTCGATTATGTACTGTTTAGTGCCTTAATGTACCTAGTCGTTTGTAATCCACGATAATACCGGGAGTGTCTTTTCGGTGTATATCTCGTCGACCAGTCTAGTTATTGAAGAAATGAGGAAAAAGTATTATTAGATTAAACCAACCATATGACACTTCAAGCCATATATACAATGGATACAACAGATACTGTTACGGCTGGGGAAAGGTCCCTTTTTAGTTTGTCATGCATGCAATCACAATCCCCATAGGAGAATGTTTCTTATGCTAGGACTCCAAACAACGTTCTTGTCTACTTTATTACGTCGATAGAATCGTGTAAAAACTGTAGGCAGAAATTACTGAGACTTAGGAAATAATATTACAACATGAATTTACTTAGCTAACAATTGAACTACAAAGGCTTCTCCGCATGACTGACAATAAGCCTAAATTATACATGGAATACATATAAATGGAACATTACAATGGGATCACATAATAAACGTAACATATAACCAAATAATGAGTGGAATTTACCTCTTTCTCCACTAGAATGTCCTGACCATAACAAAAATCGAAACGCCGGTCCATACACTACATCATGACTTATAACACACGATCAAGAATTGACCGCACGTGACGCTAATGTAACACTACGGCGTTAACCTTATTCATAACTAGATTACTTACAGATACACTAGATACACTAGATACAATATATTTGAGGGGAGCCGGGGTGGCGCAGTGTTTAACCGCTTCGCCTCTCATCTCTGTGGCCAAGGTTCGATTCCCGGACGCGGCGCCATATGTAAGTTGATTTTGTTGGTATCTCGCCCTTGCTCCGAGGGTTTTTCTCCGGGTTCCCCGGTTTTCCTCCTTCCTCAAAAACCATGCAACACGCTAAATTCCGAACTGTGGATTAGCCGGGTCCTGACTTTCATCAATCTCTATGGTTGTTTCAGGTCGCGTTAGAAATTCAGAGGATTTTTAACACCTTATTCTAATAAAAGCGGTTAAAATGTTTAAAATAAAAGCTCAAACGACAACCCTATTTACACCTAATTTGCGTAATGTTTTAAAGACAAATAACTCTTTCCCCTTAAAAAGGATTTTTAATTTATTGTAAGTAAACTGTACAAGTTTGAAAATGAAATTATACTTCTCTGCGTAGTTATTGACGTTTTTGAATTTGAAAAAACATCAAAAGGAGGCTGTGTACGCATGACTGCATAATCATTTCCTCTACTGTTTTACTGTATTATGCAGGGAGACTATATGGAACGAAACACTACCATGAAGTATATACCCATACTTCGTATCTTTTCGGGATTTCATGCTACACTATTAAAACTTTCCAAACATGTTTGATTTATAGATGCTCTTTGGTATGGCAGTGATCATTTTCATGTTAGAGATCCCAGTTTGCTGATCTCAAAATCATCACGTGTGATTGTAGCCTTTGCGTGGTGCTCAGAAATGAGGTAAAAATGCCGGTTCATACATTAGTCTTTTTCTTGCAATGAAGCTTAGATCCGTATATATCTATAAGTTAATTATCTGTAAATTCATAATCTGAAGAATGGCATCATGTGAACTAATGGCCATATTTATATAGCACCATATCACCACAGTCTCATGGCGCTTTACATGTTACTGACATATCTCGTCAGTGATTATTTTCGGACTGCTTACTATTCTTCAGTCCAGTAGTTTTCCATCGTACCGATTTACTACCGATTTATTTGTGAAGCTCGCTGAAGTACAATTTTCCTACATAAAATAAAATAAATTTCCTTATTAAATATTTCAATGCACTTTCTCTCCGTTCGTATACGAACTTCATAAACCCCATTTGCCAATTTTGCAACTGAGAACATTTATTGGGGTAATATTCTGTTTGTCGAAAATAACTTTAGATTTGAGATAAGTATCGACGGAATCCTTACCCGATCAGTGTGATTTCCATCCTGTCCATTTCCGTCTCCTTTATCCTCTTCCTCTTCAATTAGTTCCTCGCAAACAGTAACGCTATCTAGAAGATGGAAATCGCAAAATATCAGAAGGGGGAGGGGGCAAAAACGTTTGAGCTTTTGTAGGGGGTCATCTAAGATTTTACCTACTCCTGGGGGGGGGGGGGGGGGGGTCATCATAGTTTTGACGTACCTGTCATGTAAAATATAATTTAACTGAAAATGTAATGAAATTGTTGTTGTAATCCCAAGCCAACGTTTAGTTCATGGCCACAACACAAGAAACCAGTGTTTTAGAGAGCAGTCAGATCTCAAAATTTTGGCTCGGCCCATTGAAAGACAGTCAGCTTTTTTCCTGCAGGATGGTATTATCTAAGCTCATGATCAAAGGCCAGATAAAGCATTGGTGTCGAGGAGATTAGTTATGGCAATGCTCAAAATGTAAAAAATTGGGTTGACTTACATCATTATTACGTAATTAGTATGTGCTATCGGGTCAAGTGTCTGACATTATCAGTTGTATCAATAACTTGTGTATTGTTCGTGAAAACTTCAGCAGAATCAAGCCAAAATCTTAAAAGTTATGACATGTTATTTAAATTCGCAAAGTGGCTTTTCGAGCACTGTCAGCCACCATCTTGAATCTGACAGAGAAGACCCTGGGGACGAGGTTACCCATTTGTTTCTTACATTAGTTGCCCATTTGTTTGTTGGGCGAGTTCTCACATTTGTAGTCTTAGTACTTAGGCCAAACTATCTGATTCTCTTCTAGTTTGCTTGGTATCAACACACAGACAAAATCCTTTATATTGGGACCTCGAATTTAACAGTGGCATCTACTGTATTATTAAACTAGTTATACATTCTTCATCAACACTGATGCCTGGTGAGGAATTCATTTCAATTGCACCGTAATCGCATTAAAGTGAACGAGTTCTCACATTTGCAGTCTTGGTACCTAAGAGAAATTCTCTGATTTATACTGGTGTGTTTAGTAACAACACGCATATTCAATCGTTTACATTGGGGTCTCGAATTTAATAGTACCATCCAGCGGATTATCTAATTTGTCTGTTCTTCATCAACACTGCTGCCTCGAAAGAAATCATTTCAATTATACCGTAATCCCATCAATATTGAGCGAGTTCTCACATTTGGAGTCTTACTGAGTACCTAAGCCAAACTGTGTGATTCTCTACTAGTGTGCTTAGTATCAACACACACAACAAATCGTTAATATTGGGATCTCGAGTTTAACTGTGCAGATAATCAGGGGCGGATTTAGGGTGGATTGGGTGGCTAGCAACCCCCCTTTAGACTCTAGAATGTCAGATTTCCTGGCCTTTCGAGAGCAGCTCTTCAAACTCGTACGATATTTACTTTACTTACTTACGTTATTCATACTTATTTACCATTTTGTTTCGGATTTATTTTTATGGAACTGTATTTATTTAAAAGTTGTATTATTCTGACCTTCATAAATTAAAGCCATGCAGAATATTTATTACATCCCGAATTTTTTTTTATTCAAAATGGTGCTATGTTTTCAGCTACCCCCCACCCCCTCGCCAAAAAAAATATCATAGATACGCCCCTGATAATGCATTGATCAAATTAAGCATTTTGCATCAATATTGTTGCCTGGAGACGGGAAGGCATTTCAATTGCACCGTAATACCATCAATATTGGACGGGTTTTCACAGTCTTAGTACCAAGGCAAATCTGTCGGATTCTCTACTAGTGTGATTGGTATCAACACACAGACCAAATCCTTTATTTTGTGACCTCGAATTTGACAGTGGCATTTTTGGTGTTTATATTGTTTTTTGACAATAGGATTTTGTTATCTTATTTATCTTCTGACATTACTGTTTCTGTAGCCTTTATCAGTTAGAAACTTGTATTTTTCGCTATACGACACGTCTGGTGGAAAAAAGCTCAAAAAAGCTCAATCTTGTAGCGTTCTGGCTGAGCGGTCCAGACTGCAGGATTCCGACCGCTCTGGGAACCAATCAGATTACTCCATTTCATGATGGACCGGCGTACCATATTTTTTTTTATTATTATTCTCAGTAATCAGAAACCAATACGAACTCATATATAGGGCAACAGCCATAATGAAAGCTTGGGTTGCCTGTGTACTTACTTAACGGCTTCTTCACACAGTGATTGTGGACATAAGCAGGTGTTGGCTTACGAGCTCGTGTACTCGATGTCACCTAAGAAGGTAGCAAAAAATGGTTCAATGAGAAATAAAACATTAAGTGCTACTAAGCCATTTGCGAGTCACTTGCCCAATCAATGTTAAAATTCGGTTCGATGCGCGCTTCCCTGCTAGCAGAGGTTCCTTTTCCTTCCTTTCTTTCGTAATCCATTGCTCAAGCCAAATAATTGTGAAGTTTATACAGCGCCAATACTATCCCGAAGAGCTGATTGCCTTGCAAGGTGGTCAACAGGTTAAAGCCAGTAGCAAATTAGCCACCTTGACACTGGTCAATGGTGCCATACGAGTGGGAGGAAGGGTCCGTCGTGCACCAATACCATTCGATGCTGCTCATCCCATGGTACTTCCAAAGAACCACCCTGTGCCTACGCTAATTGTGCGTTACTACCACAAGATCGTAGGTTATATGCGGGCCGCGAGCACGTACTCTATCCGCCGTACGTCAACACTAGGCCCCAGGTCCGCCATGCACATCGTACAACAATGTGTTGACTGCCGCAAGCGCAATGCCTCTGCAATGAAGCAGATGATGGCAGACTTGCCGAAGGAAAGACTCGTGTCGTACGAACCGCCATTTACGTATACAGGCCTCGACTTCTTCGGATCATTCCATGTTAAGTGTGGTCGTGGCAGCGAGAAGGTGTACGGATGCATATTTGTCTGCTTTAACAGCCGAGCCATTTACATATAGAAGATGTCAGTTCCTTGGAAACTGATACGTTTATCTAAGCCCTATGTAGGCTCATCTCTACATGAGGCTCTTCGAAGGAGATCTGGAGCGACAATGGTACAAATTTCACCTGAGCTGAAAGAGAACTTCGCCGTTCCATCCAGGAATTGAAAGAAGAAGCCATCGTGAAGGAGCTAGAGTCCATGATAACATTTAAAAAAGAAAGTCAATTATTTAATTTCGTGCCAGTAGGACAGTGGGATCAGTTCCAGTTTTATCAGACGGTTCACGGTAGCTGGGGTCAGAGTTTAGCAGCATGAAACGGGTGGCGCGTCGTCGAAGGTCTTCGATTTTCTTCAGATTTCCAATTGAAGAAGGGGCCCCGGGGGGGGGGGGGGGGGGGGGGGGAGGGTGACTCCCATATAAAAGGGGTAGGGATGCTCGTCGGACATTTTCGATTTGACCCCTAAGAGGTACTAAACTGGGCGTGGCTCAAGCTTATTTTGACCCCTAAAAGATAATAAAAATGTAAATTGATAACAGCTTTTTTGTTCAATTGACACCCGACCCCTAAAAGGTACCGCTTTACATAGAAATGTCTGTGTTTGCTGGTGGATACCTTAAGTGGTACCAAACTCCTGATTTTGACCCCTAAAAGGTACGACGAGCATCCATGTACCCCTCACATAAGGGAGTCCCCCCCCCCCCCGGGAGAAGGGGGCCCATTCCTCGCTAACATATCTAAGAGCAGGTCGAATTAGAGTTAGAGAGTGAGCCCTTTTCGTTTAATTTTGGAATCAACTATATGGGCGTTCCACTTCAGATCTTTAGAGATTGTAACACATACATAATTACTATGCTACCTAATGATTGGCGTCGGCGGGTGCGCGGTACTATAGCGGGCTCAAATTTAAATCAGCAAATCTTTTACACAAGCATGCGTCAATGGGGCAGGTTTCGTCAATGGGGCAGGTTTCCCCAGTCGCAAACCGATTAGTATGGCTAATTTTATGGATTCGAGTGCAATTCGGGATTAATTTGAACGAGTGAGATTTTCAAAGAATATCAAAATTGCATGAGCCCATAGCGCGAATGCAATATGAGCTCTTTGAAAAATCTCACGAGTTCAAAGTAATCGAAAATTGCACGAGAGAGCCATATGATTACTTGTTAATAATATTCATCCAAGTAAATCTGCTTTTGTCGTGATGTTATTCAAAGGATTTTGCTTCAGGTTTTCAACTTCTTCTGGCTGTAAATGTGCAAATCTCTCTTTGTTATTGTTCTACATTATTGCAAACGTTTGGAAAGACTGTATATATTTTGTTCACATTTGAGGTATTGCATGATTTGGCACTCAGGTATTACATGATTTGCCACTGGTGTTTAGTATAAATACAGCTGCTCTCAGCCAATCAAATTCGAGAACTCGTTCCATGTATATTATTACAAACGAAAGGGAGGAAAAGGAATCTCTGCTCCCACGGAAGATGCGCGCACACAACACATCAAGTAGTGTTCGCGCGAGTTTGAAGACGAAAAATTAGGTACTTATTGACTGAGTGGGAGGGCCGGACAGAAAAATATTTGGCTCAAGGTCATGACGTACGGACCGAACGCAGCGAGGTCCAGTTACAAAATGACCGAGAGCCAAATATTTTCCTGTCCGACACGACCTAACTCAGTCAATAGGTTTTTATCATATGACCATATTGTTTTGTAGAACAAACCGCAAAACAGCAACCGGGCCTCATCACGTGACTTTTGTAAATGGTTTTGAAAGGAAAGCGCGCGCTTGGCCGTACGGGTCATATGATAAACTTTATTATTTAACCAAACAATATATAATTTATCATATCAACAGGCATTAGGGAAGCTACAGAATATCGCAGACCAGTGACTTGCTCTAAAATTCATAAATGTATATAAACTTTAAGCTCGCGCGAATTGCATATTAATTCCTCTTATCTTTTCTCTTTTTCCTTGGAGTTCGATGAACACTAGCCCTAAAAAGGCTTCCTTCTCCCATATTCTCAGCGATTACGACAAGATCCTTTTTCTTTCTGACCGAAATATGTTTTTTTATGAGATTTACTGTATTTTGGTGTACTGAAACAATAAGCCAAACTAAAAAGGACGGAATCGAACATGTACATCATACCGATTAAACTAAAAAAGATAGTCAAATAGTGCTTTTGCTTAACCCGTGAATTAAACTCTAATAGGCGGCAGCACCTACTGAGTCAAATGTAAACTAAAGGAAATAATGGAATTATTGTCTTATTGTCTATTTGTCTGCTGACTTTCACTGGGGTTAGTAAAATTACTCTATGATCTTTAAGTATATTCAGGAAACCGTATACACCACATTTATAATGGCCGCCTCCTAAATTGCATAATTGGGAAGATAAATCTGTAAAGGGAAACTAATGCTTCTGTACATGTGGGTAAACTATCGAAACGGGAATACGCATTTACGAAAGTGGTCAATACCTCGTTATCTATTTTCACATCTTGATTTTCTTCTTCCTCCTCCTTCACAAAATTGCTCAAAGCCGTCTTCTCCAGCTGTCGTCGAAAATGACCTGAATACGAAATGCAACGTGTTACAATTAAACTCTGAATTTCTAACGGGACCTGAAACAACCATATAGGGGCTGATCAAAGTCAGGACCCGGCTAATTCACAGATTGGATTGGAATTTAACGTGTTTTTTTTGTGGAGGGAGGAAAACCGTAGAACCGGAAGAAAACCATGCACTCGGAGCAAGGGCGAGATACCAACAAACTCATGATCAACTCACATATATGGCGCAGCGTCCGGGAATCGAACCTGGGCCACAGGGGTGAGAGGCAAAGCGCTTAACCACTGCGCCACCTCGGTTCCCGGTAAGAGCGATCCATTTTAGTTTTTCTAGGCTTCTTTGATCACTTTATGAGTAGAACATGAGTTGACAGACATAATTTGATTAGGCCAAGTAAAAAAATCGTTACCGTCTCCGCCCACTTCCTTTTTGTTTATTATTTTGTAAATTAACATCGAGTCTGATCAAGAATAAACAGAAATATCACGGATTTACTACATGAACTGCTATAAAAAGGTGACAAGTAATTATGTACCCAAACATCCTCAAACTCATACCAAGTTTTTTCAGTGACAGAAAAAAAAGAAGTAATTAAAACAAATAAACGGCCGCATCCTCCTCCTTTTGAAAACTATTCCGGATGAAAAACATGTTTTTTTTACTTTTACCAGACCATTTTCGGTTTTCCTGCAAGTTGAGAATGGCGTGGAAAGGAAAATACGAAATGATAGATAGATAGATCTTTATTTATACACTGTAAAAAATCCATCAGGCTGTTTACAATAATATGTGTAATAAGAATAATAAGATAATATTATGGTAGATAATATCGATTTCACTAACCTATATATACTAATCTACTTAGCTATTTAAAACTACGATTATATGTTGAATAAAAATATAATTTAAACCTGTTTTCCATGAATGCCGTGTTTCTTACTTTACTGATAAAAGTGCTCATTTAGCTAGTAACTTCTTAAATTTGCTCAGAGATTCTGCTTGCCTTAGTTTCCTGGTAAACTGTTCCAGAGAACAGCACCGCTATAGCTGAAGCTGTTTTTTGCGATAATCGGTACGCGGCAGGGGAATCTTAAGTTTATTTGCGAAGACTCTCAAATCATATGAGGCAACATCATCGCGTTTAATGAATTGGAGCTAAGGTATTCCAGGGTGAGACCATGTAATGATTTAAAAACCATAGCCAAAAGCCAGAGCTACGAAAGCCCTATACAATTTCACATAGCACTACGGTTAGCTAAACCTGACATGAGAAGCGCTCAAACTAGAATGCAGATGTGGACAGGTGTTTCGTCCTTATTGGGACTCGTCAGTATAGCGTAGGAAGCCCCACATAAGCTGCTATGAATTCTAGAAGCGAGCTAAGAGAAGAGATTGGTTATCAGCTATGTAATACATCGCGTGTGGCAAGCAGCCAAAAACCAATCTAAACCAGCTTTCCGTGCCAGTGCTATGGCGAGCAAAAACGAAGGGATAGCCAGACTATCCTCCTCTAGTATACGTAATGTAAATACGAAATGGCCAGAGCTACGAAAGTCCTATAAAAGCCGTGCAAACTCTTGCACATAGCACCACGGTTAGCTAAGCCTGGGAACGAGTTTGTGACCTACCCGCAGCACCATGTATGGGCATCTGCACATGCGCGGGAGTATCTTTCCGCTGGATCTTCGGACTACTTGTCATAATCGTATATAAGTGGACAACGATGTCTACTGGTCCACTGTAAATGAGAAAAAAGGAACATATGTGAAATTGATTTCTAGATTGTAAAGCATAGAGAATATTGTTGTACGTGGGGGAGACAGTAACTCCAAACATCCACAAACTCGTACCAAGTAATTTTCAATGTCAGAAAAAATTTAAAATAAGAAATAAAAATCTTATATGAAATATAGGAAATGGCCGCATCCTCCTTTTTATAAATAATCCGGACGATGAACATGTTATCTTTTTTACTTGGTCTAAAGCACACGCATTAGCACCATAACACACACAGCCTACAGCGTTTTGACAGACCGGGTTATTTTTAGATTTCACATCTCGTTGTTCGCTTCCATCGCGGACTGTTGTCAACAAGAAAGATGCCTCGTTAATAGCTTCTCTTGTTTGGTCAACCAACATGGCCGCAACATCATTAATCATTTGAATTAAAATTACGCAAACGCTTGTGATTGGCTAGCGGAACCAAACTCATGAGATACACATTCTAAAAATAACCCGGTCTGTAAAAACGCTACATCCCAGACGTCAGTATGGTAGATGGACGCTCTGGGTGGTGGGCCCCTGGTATAGTTTACCCATCAAAATTAGATTGCTGATTAATTAATATAGACACGTAAATGTTGTGTAGATTAAGATTTTAATCATAGGTTTTACTAAAGTAATGTTTTATTGTACATACTAGATTTTATTATACAAATTTTATATTTCTATATTTTACTGTAATAACATGCTCCTCATAGAGACCAACTGCATACGTTGATGGGGCTAGCGTGTATAAATAAAGTTGATCCTATCCTAACTACGTGTTTCAAAGTCGATCCTTGTGTGGTCCAACGGTGAACAGTGTAATCTTCCCCTGGATTATCAGTTCTTGGAATTGGACTGCACTTGAAAAGAGAACTATCCCCAATCTTTTCTAGTTTAACAGAAAAAAGGAAGCTCGGTCTATTAAGATCGAGAAACGCGCAGTGGGAGATGTAGCGAAAATATTACTTAAATAAATTAGTAGTGTTACGTGTAAAGTTAACAATGAACTATCGAGATATTAAAGTAAACAGCTGATTCCCATTCTCGACCATGGATTTTCGACTCGTGGGTGTAAAGCTCTGAGAGCTGGTGGAATTATGAGTGGTCGGAAGTAAAGTGCTATAATATGCTAAAGTTCATTCATTGCGTGAGATAAAGAACTGATGAATATATGGGTTAATAATCCTTTTTTCAGTTGACCCAGGTAGTGTTGACCATATAGATTTAACATTTGACATTTTGGAATCAGAACGTTGCTAATGCCCCACTATGAAGCCAGCTACGCAATGCAAATGCCCCACCGTGGGGCTTTGAACTACCTCTGAAAAATATCCGTCGTGATTTCGGAAAGCTTTCAGTGTTACCAGAGACTGGTGTTAGGAACCAAAATCATAGTAACCTTCATCCGAAATGGTTGGGAATTTTGGTGTAAGTAACCAGGGTGTTTCCAATAAAAGCTGATTTATAAAAAGTAATACAAAAAGCGAAACCATAAAACGGCTGAAATAACTCAGTACACTGAAAGTGGAAAATTATTTTCAACTTGTAACCTGATGATGTTAATCTGGTTTACTTAAAAAATACATATGATATCGATAGCAAAATATGATTCAAAGAGGGGCGATGAAGGAGATAACACTCTTTTTACCTTGTTCGACAACGTCCAGAAATGTGTAATAAACTCTGAAACGTTCTTAAGACTCGAAGAGGTGCATATGTAAAGTCAATGGTAATTTAATAATTGAACAACATGAATTAATCGTCTGTAAGCATAAGTCTAGCACCACACTCACTTTTGAGCAAATGCACTTTAGTTAACATTCCCTGAAATGGCTTCCAATTATAGCGCTATCATGATCGAAATCTTGCCTCAGAATATAGTGCTTGATCTTGTTCGTTCGAATTTTACAATTTTACGTTCCCGGAGAGACGGATTTAGTTTCGAGGGAAACATGTAGATTGCTCTTTTTGATTTGGCCTCTGGGGGATATTAATATTATTCCCTGACTTGCGGCTTCCGTCTTGTTAATGGCAAAAAAAACACGTTTCTAATTATTGAAAGTAAAAGGAAAGAGACAAATTAAGAGCAGATTTTTATTCTAGCTAATATTTGCAAATACGTTACTACCCACAAAATATTTTAAATTATATATATTATATATATTATATATTCATTTCTACTTGTTTACTGGTGCAACAGCGTTTGAGTAAGTAGATTAAAAAGATATTCTTCCATTATTGGATATATTTTGAATAATATCGAAACGAGAGGACTCGGATAATGTGTAGTGTACGGCTGACATATAGGCCGATATGTCGGCCAACCATCTACCGACTCGCGGCCGACATTGCCGCGTACATCAGCTAGTATAAGGCCGGCTTACTAAAGAGTCAATGTTCTTGTTCAAGGTTCAGTTATTTCTGGTCAAATCAGTAGACTCAATTGATTTTATAAACTAAAACAACTTTGCCTAATTGCCATACACATCTCTCTCTCTCTCTCTCTCGCTTGCATGCACTGATTCATTTACTAACTATTTGCCGGTGACTAGCTCTATTTTTGTGAGAGATTGCAATTGAGGCCAACCGCAATTAGTGTTATCTTTGAGTAGACGGTCCAGCATAGATGGAAACTGCATTAGCAGATATACAGAAAAGATGTTGATATGAATGAATCGTTGCTTCAACCCAGTGCTTGAAAAAAAATACATATTTTTGGACTCAAGAGACATCAATAACTCAATTGATGGACTCTCTCGGTGACACACATTCATCGCCCCATTATTAAATACTCAGTGACCATTATCTGTCACGATTTCTGTTTTTCAAAAGAATTGAGTTTCGCCGTGATGGACTAAGAATTAATGTGATTTTGGGTTTAAAAGTTTTTATCTTTTAGTCTTTAAGACTAATGCTGGAGAAAGAGGGCTTTTGATAGACATCGTATCCGCGAGTTGATGTAATTTCTTAAAATCAAATTGAACATACTGTAGCCGCCTTGTACAGAAATCTTCGCCTTGTTTTACAGTTTCTCAAGTATATTTTGTATCTGGCATTTCTGACCGTCGCGATCATTTATTTAACTGAAAGATTTCACTGATGGCGACTGAAAGTCGAAGATTATTCGATTTTCATTAGGAATGATCAAACTCACTAGAAAGGTAATGCGAATTACGCCAAGTATCTAAGTGCGAGTCGTCTTAACGGAAACGTAGACAAGTATCTCAATACAAGAAAGGATTATACAGTATTTATATCTTTGTGTTATATTTTTATGAACCTGTCTACTATATTTGAAATCCCTTCAACGAAAAAACTATCCAAACTGAGATATTGATAATAGAACACAGCGTTTTCTAGCAGAAGCAGCAGCAACAACAACAGTTACCTTAATTTTGTATCCGGAAGACAAAAAAATAGGAAGAAAAATATGAAATGTAACAATATACGTGCTGCAGGGGAAATGCTCAGAAGTGTAGTAATATTGGCAAATGGATATCTAGAGAACGATATTTGCTAGGTTCTATCCTTAAAATTCACGCCTATTCGTATACTCTGAAAATGTCAATCTGTAGGTAATATCGAAAACAAATCTCTAACGCTTTCTATATGCACACAAGCCCAGTTATTCCTTTTTGGAAAAGCATTTGAGGCAGAAGATAATTTTCTAATGGTTCGTTCGGTTTTTTTAGTTATCATTTGTTACATTTTTTTCTGATAGAAAGTTACGATAACGGTATTGAGAGTTAAAGCGATGGGAGCGATCGACTTCGAAGAAAACAATATTTACTTACCTCGGTGACCTATTCTACGTATTTCCAAAAGACCAAATATCCAGCTCAATCTTTTTTACAAATTCCACGAGTTCGAAAAAACCTCAACCCGTAAACGTAGGTCAGTGAATCGATTTGAAGAAAAAAATAACGGTATATATGTATATGAACGACTTAAATTTGCATAGATCTGTATTACAATTGGGGGAATTGCTTGTTTGGTATGAAACAGGTATAAAATAAACTTTAAAAGGGTTCATCCGCACGTCACATTTCCATATATGGTATTAATCGCTTCACGACAGTAGTTACTCATCTCACCCTTCACCATCTGTGATATACCTTTGTCAAAAGTATATCAATCAATCCCTACTTTCTCGAATTTCTTACAATCAAGAAAGTAACGTATAAAAAACTGCCCACGTTAGTCTAATCCAATATTGGCTTTATGTTATGAATCCTAGTACTGATTTTCAAGCCGCCAGTAGTTAAATAAACGTTCATTTATTGCTTATATCTATAGTGGCAAATGGCATGAAAAACGCCACTCAATGAAGTTGCAAAAAACCTATCAATAAAAACCTAGTATACCTTCTATTTCCCAATTAGATGCACAGACCCATGTTAACCAACTTGTATTGAAGCTTAAGTTACTTAAAGACTAAACATGAAGAAATACTCATGCATAATAATGACCACAACCCAGAATAAAGCGCATATTTCTTGTGGCGGCCATGTTGGCTGCCTTGCCTGAGCAGTTCCAGCACGAGTTTAAACGAGGAAAAAACTAAGGTTTTTATTCTCCTGGGACTCGACATGGCTGCCGCGTTAAAAGAGCTAATCAGTTTATAAACACACGGAGTATATGGTCAGCAGCTGCTTCATTGATGTTAGAGAAAGCGGGGCACCTCGCAAAACGTCACACGCATGCGCTGTTGATGAGCCACACGCGTCTGAATAAAACAGAGGCAATCACTTCTGTTTCTAATTTTGAGCACGTACTCGTATTTACGTGAAATGTTTCGCGAAAAATAAAAATAAGCCTAAGACTTTAACAGATTAAACGTTGAAGTACCCGGATACCTTCAGGATGAGTTTCCAGTGTAAATTATGTAGCGGAAACATCGTAGATACATCATCCATATATCATTTTAAAGCTTATAAAATTAGCTACTTCCCAGCAGGAACCGTAACGTGGTGGATGTAACCTTGCACCTGGTTGATGGGTTAGTCAGATTGATGTCTATTCTAAACCCACCGATAGTCACCTCTATCTCCCACCAACTAATGCTCATCCGGAGCACTGTAAGAGCGCTATTCCTTAAGTTGAAATGTAATTGTTCCACAAATACTTTCTTGGAGAAAGGAAACACAGAGTATAAACAATACAGGGGTGTAGCCAGCATTTTGCATGGGGGGG
Source organism: Actinernus sp. WN-2022 (assembly GCA_030867875.1). Classification (NCBI taxonomy): domain Eukaryota; kingdom Metazoa; phylum Cnidaria; class Anthozoa; order Actiniaria; family Actinernidae; genus Actinernus; species Actinernus sp. WN-2022. Next base: position 127,404,560 of record JAOWCC010000577.1, read on the forward strand.
GGGGGGGGGGGGGGGGGGGGGCACTCCACCACTCGCACTGGAAAACTCACGAATTTCGCGACTGCAGTACTCTTTTACATAGAGAACGCGGTCTTTCGCACCAATCTCGTCTATTCAGGTACATCTTAGTTTTCAGTTACCAACCTTTTCCAGTAAGACTGTCGCATTGTTCACTGACTCCCGGTTAATCACTTTCAGTTGCGTTTTTTTTTTAACTGGCTACGCCCCTGCAATATTTAGTCATAGTGGAGCAGGGTACGACATAAATCTGGTCTCAGAGAAATTTGATCAGGTTGCTTCTATTGATAGAAGTACATTACTTAAGATAAAATCGAAGCAACAAAAGCGTAAAGTGACTCCCCTGGTTGTGGATTTCAACCCCAATTTACCGGAAATTGGGAAGCTGATCCGGAATAATCCGTATTTGTTGCACTCACCTCCTCTCGTGGGAGAGATTTTTCCAGACAGAAATATAATTTCGGCATTTAGAAGGCCTAAAAATCTTAAAGAGTACTGGCGCCTTCTAAATTCAAGGCTAATCAGCCAACCATTGAGATCAACAACCAAGGCGAGGCACCTATTGGCTGTTTCGGATGCAACAAGATGTGTGTGACATCTAGGGGCGTTATATATTTAGTTACATGCAAAAAAATGCAATCTTCAGTACGTTGGAGCTACTTCCAACGAATTTATAGTCCGAACAAGAAAACGTGCGAAGTGGCCACGCACTTCAACAAGTCGCTACATCTACTAGATTATTTTTCTTTTGTTTGTATAGCGGCAATATCAGGAAATATATATTAAATATATGTTCATGACCGTCCTAAAATACTGAGGCAAATATATACTTCAGATCTGAGGCAAATATATACTTCAGATATATTTCTTATCATATCACTGCGGTCTAAATACACTTTTCAGATGTCTTGGGGGTCAGTCCAAATATATTTTGGACAGCATCCCATAATAGTAAGTATTGATATCAGCATTATTCCATGAAAAGGTACTTACAGTATATACTTATATTAGTATGTTCGTCAAGGACAACCTTTTTGGCATTGACTATATATATATAATAAAATTAACCTATTTACATAACTAGATTTAAAACGTTCTGTATTAATCTTAGGCCTAAAACTAACTTGATTTCTTAATCTACAGGTATTAATTATTTTAGTGAGTGATGTTCTATATTTTGATTTTATTAAAAAGTCGTTTATCTGTAGTTTCTTAATGATTATAAATATTGATCTATAGGCTGAGTTACGTACTTCCTCTTAAAACATCTATCTAAAAACACTGTATTGTTGTCAGTTCTAGTTGAGCTGCTCCATATACTAAAATTGCATAAGTTAATTTAGGCATAACAATCGATTTAAATAAGTTGTCTACTTCTTGCTGATTATACCCTTCCTTTCTTAATTTATGACGAATAAACATTTGTTAGCACTACTTAAGGTTTCTTTGACATGCACGTTAAATCTACAGTCAGACTGGAAGATAGCCTGCGTCGCATCCGAACTCAGTGAACCCCGGTTAAGTCCGTCTACGCGTACGGACTTAACCGGGGTTCAGATCGGATGCGACGCAGGCTAACTGAAAGACCACACCTAATATTTTAAGATCGTTGCACCGATCGAGGTATGTTAAAAACATGTTGGTAGTCTACTTTGCTGCCTTTCTTCCTAAAGATTATTTCCTTACACTTAGAAGGATTACTAAGCGTAATATATTACGCTGTAGCTCAATGAAAGCATTCGTACAACTTCCTTCTTCTCTGAGTGTTATTTAGGTGTTTCTCAAGGGTTTCTTTACAGAATGTACGATAAACTTCCTTTTCAAACGCCATCATAGATGTAACATTAATTCCCCTATAATGGGAATTTTCTAAAGGAATGTCTACTTTGGGTAACGGGTTCAAATTCGCTTCTTTCCATTTATCTGGCCAGAGTGCAACTCTACAACTCTATAGAGACAGATTCCAACATCTTTTGACTACTGTGGAAACAAGAAGATCTGAAATGTCTTTCCAAATTCAAAACGGTATTTGGTCAGGACCAGTAGCGGACTTGTGCAGGCTAGAGAGCGAGTTTAGAACTTGTAAATCCGTAAGCTGGGGGCGTATTACCGATAGGCATACCAACAGGGGGGGTTGAAATCGGCGATTTAGTATTTTTAGGAGTTGTCCAAGCGAAATCCATTTTTCAGGGTGATTTTTAGACCGTGAGGTACATTTTAGGGTGGGAAATTTTTCACGGTTTGTTATTTTTTAGGGTATTTTTCGAGGTTTTCAGACGGTTACCCCTGCCCTTTTTACCTTGAAGAACCCCCCCGCGACCAACAGGTTTGGTATAGTTACTGTTAGTGCATAGATTACTGAAATAATCATTTTAACTTTTAACAGCATTCATTAGCGTCCCCTGAACAACTGAACCCACACGTTTCTATTGGCTGATTGATTAACATATTCTTCTTCTTCTTAAAGTACAAGTATCATGCCAAAAAAATAAAAATAAAAATTGTACTATTGTGTTTGTTTCTCACAAAAATGTATTAATTTTGCAGATTTTGTAAACTTTCTGACATTTAATCCCTAATTTTGGTTACGCAGTCGTGGAACCTGCATGTGACGTCATAAGATGAATCAACTCCCTCCCAAGAGAAAACTTCTACAATAGAATCCCGTAGCTTTCAATTGTGACATCACAAGATGAATCAATCCCGTTATCCGGGTAACTTTTATTCTAGTTGTTCTAGTTGAATTGCTGCTCCACTCTCTCTCGAAGAAAACTAATTTAGACAACTGAAGTATATTAGAAATAGAATTTGGAACAAAAAGAGTTAATGTTGTTTTATGGCTTTACTTGCACTTTAAGTACTCCCTCTCTTCGAATACTCCCTCTCTTCGAGTACTTCCTCTCTTCGACGCTTATGTGATCGGTGCACTGCAGTCAGCTGTGCGCTAAGATGTTAATTAGTGCAACAGTACACAGACACCCCTTTTGAAGTCCAGAGTGGTGGCTGTCGCTACCTCCGCAGGTAGGTCGTTCCACTGCCTTATGGTCCGAGGTTTCTCTGGGAAGTCTATTGCGACGAGGCCGTTCACAATCTTGTAAAACACTGTAAATCTACTTTTCGCTCTACGCTGTTGAAGACTACGCCAACATGGCAGTTGCAGAAGACTTCCGGCTGTAGTAATTATTGACATAGCGAGCTGCTCTCCGTTGGACCATCTCAAGTTTATCTTGATTTACCTGGGTGAATGGATCCCAAACAACAGCTGCCGACTCTAACTGTGGTCGAATAAGAGTCTTACATGCATTATCCTTTATGTATGTGGTACTCCCATATATAGGCTATACGGGTACGTGCCGCTCGACAGGCTATGATTTTTGACAATTCTTAGCCTGGAACAGAGTCTATAAATCACTGTTTTGATCTGGAACAGGGTCGTAATTTTTTTGGAAGGGCCTCAGGACGGTTTGAGTTATTTACGGTCCCTTGCCGCTGCAAACGCAGAGTCCGTTTATCTGTAATCACACATCTCGCGCGTATCATATCGGGCAACTAGCCTTATCTTTTTGCCTTTTTGCCTGGAACAGGATGTTTTCGTTGTTTCTAGTCTGGAACAGGGTACCTTTTTTGCAATTTGGTCTGGAACAGGGCCGCAAAAATACAATTTCTTGGTCTGGGAACAGGGTAAGGGTTTCAAGGGCTCAACGGCACAACCCCATCCTATTTTTAGGGAGTACCCTCCCGGGCCCTCTGCTAGCGTTGGAACAGGAAGCTCTCTATCCACCTAATGATATTCTCTTAATTCCATATATTCTAAGTTTCTGTACCATGGCAAAGTCCAGTAGTTACGTCTGTTGCTGATCTTTACGAAGGTTATTATAGAGATCTAGAACAAATGCAAGGAGTTGGGATTCGGTGCCGGTTTGGATCTAAATCCATGTTGGAGATCATAAAGTATATCATTGGATTCCAGGTGGATAAGAATGTGTTTTGTGACTATGAGTTCTATTTGTTTGGAAGCTGCACAAGTGAGTGAAATGGGACGGCTGTTAGCTCCGTTGTAACGTTCACCCTTCTTAAATATTGTGGCAACGTTCGCCTTTCTCTAGTCCTCTGGCACCTTGCCAGATTGCTGCAAGGGTGCAATTTCAGGAGCCAGCTGTTTTAGCACTTTCGAGTGAAGTTCGTCCAATATCTATTGTGTTTTGTGCACGGTCACAGTTGAAAAAAGCAAACAAAGACCTAAAACAAAGAAGGTTTCATAACCATTCCCCTATTAACTATGTTTGAGGTAGATACTTTTTTCATAACCCTTACTGGTATATACTATAGAAATTTGTCACATTCGAGCGTAGTCGCTCAGGTATATATTAAGGTCTGTGTCAAAGGCTACAACACCCCTGATAAGTATAGCGGTGGTCTACTTTAGTTTGATTTAACTCGGAAATCATGATTTCACGATGCATCATGTAAACCCAGCCTTCGATCACTTTTTCAAAGATGGTTGCCATGGTGACTGAATATTTCTTGCATTGCGCTCCAATGCCCATGAACAATGGCATCAAGTCGAGGTTGGAGTAGACATTTTCATACAATTACTGTACTTTTGTCTACCCCAATCTCGACTTGGTGCCATTGTTCGATCGAACGCGGGAAGGTCTATTCTTCGCTTTTCATCAAAACTTCTGATTTTGTTCCTTTTAGAAGCATCATTTGAAGCCATTCAATAAGCTCGCAGTACGTGTTTATCAGTACTAATCATAAGACAATTCTCTGTTAATTATCAAGGTCCAATCTTTTTAATCAGTATTCTTAGTCTGGATATCCGTGAGACGTCTAGTTATCTTAATTTTCGTTTATTTGTGCCTTTTTAAAATCTTAATTATTTGGTTTCTTTTGGGCTTTCTGGCCACGCTTTATGTAATCTATGTCTTATGTAATACCATGATCCCTCGGTTTCCATTGTTATCCCGAGGAAATTGTATCCACTAAATTTCCCGGCTCATTACAAATGAAAGGGTAATTTAGAAATATGCACCATCTTCAACAGGGAAATTTCTAAATTTCCCTGCGAGAACAATGCATATTTTTAATTTTCCCTTGCATCGTAACGAGGGAAAATTAGAAGACAATGCAGGCACAATGCACAATGCACGTGAGAGGTTCAAAGGCATCAATCCTTGTTCCCCTCTGCAGCTCTGGGCTGGACTAAGTAGAAGATAGTACTTGCTTGAATGAGCCCTGCGCTCCAGTGCGCAAACTGAAATCAAATTTTAAAGTTAAAACTTCCCTTCCTGGGCGATTATAGTATTACAAACTAATGAGACGGCGTCGGGACTTCCACAAATCCTCCCTCGGCTCGCGGGGCAATTTAATGAACTAATAACCTCATGCCATGGTATTACTTATAATAATATCTTATGCAATTGTGACTAATAAAATTGACTTGACCTGATAAAACACTACCCTCGTTTATTAAACAGTACATAAAATATCCCCAAATTCAGAGTAGAAACTTTTCATGCTTTGGTGATATAATCTATGACGCCCGAAACCACTCTCGCAACCTCGCCGTCGCAGTGCACTCTGGGATGGATATCTCAGTTTTCCATTGTTGTTGTTGGGCGACCATCTTGGATTTAACAGAGTGCACTGCGACGGCGGGGTTGCGATATAGTCTATAGGAGTAAACGGGTTAACACGCAAGGGGAAATAGAGATTACTTAATGGGCATGGGAAGTGCTGGCGTATGGTATTTACGCACGAGTTTGTTTTCACAAAACGAACGAGCGAGGTACGAGCGAGTGAGTTTTGGAAAACAAACAAGTGGGTAAATACCATACAAAAGCACTTTCCATCTTGTAATTTGTTTATTACATACATACTGAGATTTTTCTCCAATATCAAACAGGTTTTATTTAGGTTTTGTCATTTTTTTTGTTTTGCATTTCGTATCCGACTCAACGTAGACTAAAATTTATGCTCGATACAATCAAAATGGAAAGAAAATCTTACTTTCTAAACTGACATCAACCTTGAAATAGTTTTAAACATCAATATGAAACTGTCTTTGATTCGACAAATAAAGTTTACAAGTTTACATCGTCAATACATTAGTATGTACCTGCTTTTTCCAAGTTGTTTGCTACGAGTTTCCAGACATCTCCACGGCTTGTAGGTTTTCTCTGCTCACAGAATATTTACGATTTTTCAAATGTCGATGGTCTATGGAAGTTGAAATCACTTAACGAAGGTTTGAAAGCTCGTAATCTTCGCCGTATTTTCTTTCGAAACTTAGAATGATTTCACATAGATTATCTCAATTTCCCCCACAAAGAAACTGAGGTGTGATGTGAAAATGAGATAAGAACAAAGACAACAGAGCCATGTGATAATATAATTTTAATATTCTCACATTGGCTCTGTTTTCTTTGTCATTTCGGGGGAATATATCTCGAAACTCCTGCCCAGTTCCAAAGGTAGACTACTAAGTTCTACTTACACTTTACTAGTCGAAGCGACTCGGGCGATATCGGTTTTCTCGTGCAATTTAACGTGGAATTACCTCGTCAGGCATGTGATTTTCCTTGAATCGCATAGTCCGATGTTCCCTGCTAGCAGAGGTCTCTCTCTGTCTTGGTAAAATGGAAGGCGAGGGAGAGACGGACGAGTCAAACCAGTTTTGAAAACAAGTTTTACCGGAAATAGCTGTATGCATGTTGTTTGTTGCAGTTGTTTCGTGCGCTCATAAGTACACGTGAGATCGCGTCACTTGTTGCCAAGGAAACTTCACGCATGCGCGACAGAGAAAGCGTCGGATGTCGGCAGAGGTCTCTCCCTCGCCTTCCATTTTACCAAGACAGAGAGAGACCTCTGCTAACAGGGAAAGTCCGATGAATTACTTGAAGATTGAGTACTTTTGTTGATATTTTGCTAAGTTATAAATAGCACACGCGCGGGTCAGAGAAGCCAATTTATAGCCACAATCTTTTAACCAACCAATGATATTCGCACTTATTTGTCAATCAAGTCTTAGTCAAAACTTATCGGCAGATTTGTAAAACTTCATTCATCGTCCCGCTCAGTTCAACTTCAAGCTTTAGCAAAGCTTTCGCTATATATTTATACACAAGACAATCAAAGTTCTGTCAGGTATTTTATTTCATCAAAAGAATGTAATGAAGCAGAAGTTTTCAAGTGTGGAACATTTTTCTTCGGGCAAAAAGTACAGGAAATTATTTCGAAATAGTCGAACTTCGAGAATTGAAAACTAGCAAAATGCTCAAATCTTCGATATCAAAAACTTCGCTCGAAAGTCGTTAAAAAGAACAAGTGCAAGTTTCTACGGATATCAATTACCCTATATCATTATGACGTCACGGCTTGTTTATGAGGGGGACAGAATCGACTTGAACAATAGAATTTTGAACTAAATCTGCTCTGCTGATCGAGGAAAATTTAACTTCGAATTGTCTGGTTTCCAGATATCAGCTGTATAAATGTTTATCCCACAATATTTACCGTATTTGGTGGCTGTTACCGCTATTCTACGTTCTACAAAATGCATTTGATAGCTATTTCCTTTGTGTTGTTGCTGTTTTGTCCCCCTCCCACGACCGTGATCCTTAGCGTTTAAACAATAGACTGTTTTGATTTGACGTCATAATGATATAGGTCAATTGTATAATGGTAGAAATTCATTACTGAATGTTCTGGATGTTCAACTTGCTTTCAAGTGATTCAGTTGGCCAATGGCAATACAACGTTCGCACTCTACGGCTCTAAAGCCCGTTTCCTTGTTGACGCTTGAATGGACTGAAATGGAAATGTTCACTGGTGAGTAGTTGAGAGAAGCTCCAGCAAATAGACCACCAATGCCACTTAAAATCCCAGTGGAAAAGCTGTGGTCTTCACTATTGGACTGGACTGAACAACTGCATACTTGTACTGGTTGTTTTGGCTGAAGAACTGAAGCCACTGAGCCTGAGGGTTTTGAGGTTGAGGGGAAGCTTAAGCATGTTGAGCTTTCTTCAGATGGTTTGTATCTGGCCAACTTGTGCGACATGCTTTTCTGTTTTGTCAAAGGATTATGACTGTAACTGGAAATAGAGTCTGGATTGGAGTGGCCAGTCGGCTCGAAAATTTCAAGGGGATGAAACTCGTCCCGCAGGGTCTGGATTACGGTCTTTCGTCCCGATGAATTCGTGAACTTTCCTTGCAAGGAAGCGGTGGAAGCTATTTCCTTCATTGGCTTTGCAAGGGTGTTTCTACCCAGTGGTGTAATCTTATACCAAACTTCAGAAGTCGTCAGCTCCTTTGGAGAGAGGAAGAATTTGCATGGGACATTATCGCCTTTTGGGCGGTGCTTTACGTACTCCACAAAAGCCCGATGCGGATCGCGCACGCCTCCGTCTGTTTTCCAGATCTTGTTGTTGTATTTTCTGGCTTTTTTACGGCTTCCACTTTCATCGCCCTGGCGCTTTTTGGTTTGTCTTACCTGGTATTCACTGTACTCTGCCTGCATGGATGCCGGCTCCGGATGCCCACATCGCTTCAATTCCCTCGTTCTCGACTGGTTGGGCTGCATTTGGCTTGTTGCCAAAGCCTTTCTTCTTCAATTCTTTTTTCTTCCCTGAAAGGATTCCTGAAACGGATTCAAACTCCTCCAAGTCAAAATTATCTGGAGCCGGTGGACTCGGTCGCTCAAGAAAGTATCTTCGCAGCCCATTACGGTAAGTTTGTAATGTTCCTGGCTCATATTCTTCACCTTTAGCTTGCTTTTTGGTTTGCATTATTTCAAGGAAAAAGTGCCTCAAAAGGCTTGGGGCTTCAGATTTAGGGGGGAGGGGGTAAGGGCATGGACGTTAGTGTTGGGCATTTAGAACAAACATTTTTTCATCAATAGAAATACACTTTTTAATCAAACGTTTCTAGTCAGCTAGATCTACATTAGAGCGCAATTTCTGTTGAATTTCCCGGAAATTTCAACGAGGTCTTTTGATTAGAAGTATCATGAAATACCTCAAACCTCCAAGTAAGTCAAACTCAGTTTTATAGTCGTGTCCGAATGATTATTTCCGGGAAATTCAACAAGGTTTTTGATTAGAAGAATCATGAAATACCTCAAACCTCCAGATAAGTCAAACTCAGTTTTATAGTCGTGTCCGAATGAGTATTTTAGTCAAGATCCGAAATGAGCTCGTACGGGAATTCGAGGTACTGACTGACTGTACAGTTGCAGCTATTAAAGCTTTAAGCTTGTTTTATACTTTCTTTATAAGTGAACTCCCGTGTATTTCATTACTGTTTTTCCTGACCTAAAAAAACATTCCTAACAACCCAGGCTTGGTGACACCATTTTTCGAATGTGTCTATAGCTCTTTAAACGGTAATTCATCCATTGAAATAATATCGCAGCATCGTATTCCTAGCCTGCGTCGCATCCGAACTGAACCCCGGTTAACTCTATACCAGAGAAAAGTCCGGATGTGACGCAGGCTACGTATTCCCAGCATGTCTAGATTTTTTTCCAGTTACATGCTTCATAGTGAGCCGCAGTTTTGGCCAGTTTAGTAGTCAAAGGCCAGAAGAAGCATTGTACAAGAAAGTAAGTCGGAGGAATTCACGGCGCATGGAAAGTAGGGCCATTGCAGATTATTTTATATCACACTAGTTTCTCTTGAGTAGCCTCTGTATACAAAACGTGCAGCCCTTCTTTGTACTTTTTAAAGTAGGTTGATATTACATTGCGTGTATAAGGGTCCCACACTATACTTGGCTTTTTGAACAATGATAGAGATTTCGAGAAAGAAAATTTAAAGTTTGACTGCTTTTCTTGGATATAAGTTTAAGTTTACAAGCGTTTTAACTAGACTGGTTAAAAGAAGAGCAATGCAAGCTGTAAAGAAACTATTCAGCAAAAACTGTGCCCTTTACATCGCATTATTGCCACGTGCGGCTCGTACTTCGGTTTGTCAAAGACACTGGTAATGCAGTCGGATTTCTTGAAACAACGTTTTGTTAGAATCCGGCCACTTCAGTCGGTCATGCTGACTTTAAGACAACTCTCTGACGTGCGGTACTCAGACTTCTCGTCCCACTGTATCAATCAATGCGATGGCTTACGTTTGTAAAATAAGCTGATCTTACAACAACATGCCAGTACGACTTCAATAAGGCAATCACAACTTTGATCAATGTCAACACTAATATTTCGAGTCTAATCTGCACTTATTGGTTTCTGCACACGAATAGTAATAATAATAATAATAATAACAACTTTATTTACGTTTAATCTACATAGCAGTATAACAACCACTAAATGAGGACACCCTAACTTAAAGGGGCTATGTCACGGTACTGCGCATGTATCGAGTAATTGCTCGGTTGATGGTTGTTAATTGATACAAACAGTTAAACTTCCCTCCCTCAATGCTTGATTGAAAGTATTTCAATATTTTCCCTGGAGACTATTTATATACACTGTTTGTTAGTCATTTTTTTCATATTTGAATTGATTTTAAGCATCCCACATGGCCGAGAGGTTCTTTAGTTCATATCAAAATCGGTGGAATTAAAATAGCTGTTTCCGGCCTGGAACGTGAATGTAAAGTCCATTACCGTGACACAGCCCCTTTAAATTTGTAAAATAATACAATGTTAAGAATTATAAAAGAACTAGTTATGAATAATATGTACAATCGTAATTAAGATAATATATAATTTAGTATTATAATATAATATTTCATAATTTAATAATAGTATATTGAGAGCTGTGTTGTCCGCCCCTAACTGCATCAACCGCACGCACTAGATAACGTGTGCATCTCAGCTCAAGTATAGCCTGCGTCGCATCCGAACTGAACCCTGGTTAATTAAGTCCAGGGTGAACATGGAGGCCACAACACAAGGTTGGTGCATCAATTCAAATAGCTTAGGAACCCAGAATTATTCGCTTCCACTCGAGTAAATGCGATTTTACAGTCAAGAACATGCAAAAGTGCAAGCGTATATAACATCTGAAGCGTTATTGTATTCTGTTTCACACACAAACTACTGTCACATTCTGAGCAATAAAATGTGCGCACTCGTGGAATCGATTTCTGACTAGTTTAGAAGCCTTATTGCCAACAGCTTCAACGTGATATGATAAAGGTATGCCGAAAAAGGCGTTAGCGAAACCAGGGAAAAGAAAACGGAACTCGGATTGTTCATCAGTGAGGTTAGCGGCTACGCTGATCTCTTCTTCGGTGTTTTAGTGTTTTCAAGGCTTCGTGTCATGGTTTCTTCTTTCATTATTATGAGAAGTTCTCTAACATCGCTTTCTTTCCAATCATGGCCGCGCATTTTCTTGGTGTGACTGCGGCGTGTAGCCGCTTGCCAATATGAACGAAGGCCATAGAATAAAATCGCTTGATTATTTGTACGACAGCTCAGTTACGAAGTGCTCTAATGCTCCAAAATTTCGGTCATTTACATATTTTTACTACCCTGGATGCCAGAGGTTCTATGAGGTTAAGGCGCGAAGCGCCACCAGCGAGGAGCGAAGCGACGAGAGGGAGAGAGAACCTCTGGTCAAATCCGTTGGTAATCTCACTTCCATGCGTTTAGTTTATAATCGAGGCGAGTCAAACCGGTTTTGCGGCCTGAAACCGTCAAACTGTGACGACCAATGTTTTGATTTCACACACGAACAATTGCATGCGGCGCTGTGAAGCATGAAATGACAACTGTATGTGGTTCTTTATATGGCTACTCCAGTGAAGAAAGTGTCTCGTGCTAGAATTTGCTGTCGTGCTGTGGACCGTTTTTGGTCGTTAACGGTAACAACAAACTTCACGGGGACGACTTGAAATATCGGCGACTTTCCGCATCCTGTCTACCCTGGGTTCCAGAAGCCCGAAGAAGTAAGAAAGGCCCAAAGAAAACCTCTTAGAACCTCTGGCATCCAGGGTACATCCTATCGGAAGCACAGCGAAGATGTCTTTACGTTTTATAAACTCGTACAGTGCCTCCTCTTGTTTTGTCTTCAATTTAGTATTCTCCAGAAACTTTGAGCCAACGTAAACTCCCCAAAAATACTCAAAAACTCTTGATTTTCACTTTGTGCATCTCCTTCTCCAGTCGCGGTTGGAAGTAAAACCACATACAGTTGTTGTAAAACCGGTTTGAAGTGGTAGGCCAATGACAATTGCTGTTGCATCAAGCACTCACGGTCGCGCTTGGTAATGAGTAGATAAGCCAATCGGAGATGAGGTTCAAATTCTGAACCTAGCTTCTGCATGGGCCCTTCTTTCTTCTCTCTCTCTTCCCCTTCTTCTCTATTTTACTTCTTCGGGCCTCTGAAACCCAGGGTATATTTTTACCTGCTCAATACACAACATTAAAAATATTTTACTAATATCAGTCTTTTCTTGAGAGAATATTTTTTGTGACGTCGGTGAAAACCGGCTATCTATACACTACGAATTTTATCTGAGCCGAAACAATGTTTTTGGTACCCGTGCTCGGACTACCTATTTAGAAGGGCCAAGCACGGGTAAAATACGATAGGCAACTAGTTCCTGTAAAAACTAGTGGTGGTCTGCGTCGGCGGGAAGATAAACACTGGTATATGATCAACTAAAGTCGATTGAGGTATGTCGTGGAAAGCGAGTAACAGCTGGGTAAAATAGGCGCGGCAAACCATTTACACTGCAAAATTTATCCGAGCCGAACTCTTTTTTTTGTACGCGTACCAATTTTATCCGAGCCGGTACCAGAACTCCAGTGTAGTGTTAAATTGATACGCAAATAAGCCTGTAAGTAGTAGCAAAACGTTGGCGTAAACGAAGTATTTGCTACCCTTACCACTTTTCTCCGAGCCGTGCCAAAAATACAGTGTAGTGAAATGGCCCTTCTCTTCGAGAAATAGGAATTTCCGTACTGTGTCGCAGGATTTATCTCTTCGTTGTAGTCAGTACGTGTGTTCGAAAAGTCGAGAATCTTTGCGAGGTAAACAACCATGTATCTCTGGAATATTTGGTGTAGAACAGGACACCGAGAAGAGAAGAGAATTAAGGAGACAAAAGAGAACATCGTTTTACTGATACTCCCTAGAGGAGAACAGCTCGAAAGTCTCTCGTGGGGCTTGCTCAGTTTTAATTTTGGGCGAATAGAGTCGGCTGTTTTCGAACGCTAAAGTCTAGGAGAGATTATTTTCCAGTCAAAGGCACAAAGGACGAGGTTGGAAATCCCTACCTTTGCCGAGGGTAATGAATATCGTGTAACTTATTTCAAATCCATATCTCGGGCAGTAAGTATACCTTACGTAATAAATAATTTGTAATTCCTAGATTTCAAACCGGGGACCCAAGTTATGGCTAAGAAATAATATCAGTAAGCTGGACTTGAGTGTTGTGTTGGCCGATGACAGATGCACCAACTACTTATTATGTAGTATTTGAGCAGCCTGCGTCGCATCCGAACTGAATCGTCGTGGCTAAATAGCCCACTTCCGCGATATGCTTTACTTGTCACGCACAAAGGTTTCAATACGAGGCCCCGTGATTTTACAGAGAAAATAATAAATTTAATTTAGCACGAAGCCTCGTATTGAAACCTTTGTGCGTGACAAGTAAAGCATATTGCGGAAGTGGGCTATTGAAGGAGATTACAGTGGTTGCTTTGATCACAGGATAGCCCAAGATTACGATTGGTATGAGCGATTACAAAGAATGTATGGAAATTTCACTAATTATCGGTCATGCTCTTACCTCTTATAAAATGTTTCAAAAACCTTCGCTTTCCCTTGTAGTCATTACTTTTCATGTCCATGGCGATTCCTGGGCCGTTTAACCTTGATTTAGGATGGTTTTTGAACAAAGGGAAAATCGACTTCAATATAAGAAACATCCGAACACCGACTTCGACATAAGAGAAACACTCAGCGGTGAAGAATTTGTATAGGTAATCAAATGGTGACCAGTGAAATTAGGGATAAATTTCACGCGTTTGTCAAAATCGAAGTAATTTCCCGAGACAAACACAAGTGAAATTTATCCCTAATTTCACGAGTCACTATTTGATTACCATTAATATTATGGAGGCAAGGCGGCGTTTGAAATTTTACATGTGAAACTACAAATTTCGCGTGAAATTTCAAGTTGAAATTCGGGTTTAATTTGTCCTTTGTATTAGTATAGGTAATAGCATGATGTGTAGTGATATTTGGCATAAATACCGCGAGTGATATTTCAAAATTGTTCGTAATATCACAAGCCGCTTCGGCGAGTGATATTACGAACAATTTTGAAATATCATGAGCAGTATTTATGCCAAATATCACGTACATATCATGCTATTATTTGTTTATAATATGGCCAAAGAAATTTACTGAAAAAGACAATCAGAATCAGATGTTCTCTCAACTGGTGCACCGAGTTTGTTTACTTCTTTGACATTTTGAGTTTGAGCTAATGACAAGTGAAAATCCTGTAAGTGGCAGATAATTTAGCTTACGAAATTGAACAGCCAAATCTCAAAGAAAGGCTTAATAATCGACTGGAGCTGAGAGAGAGTGGCTATAATTAACCTGTGAAAAAAGTCAATTTCTGGTACATTGACACTAGCAAAGACTCAAAGAGCGAAGTTTGATTTCAGGCAGTTAATCGAACACAACTGAAGTCAAACAATAAAGCAGTTGTCACTTCGCTGATTTATTTTACAATGTAAAAGACTGTAACTGTTAATACGTCTCAAAACCAGAAAACTGAACGACACTATCGCAGCTGGAAATGAAATTCCAAGTTCTTTAAACTTAGTTAAAGCAAGTATTTTTCTTTAGGTATTAACTTGAACAAGATAATTTGAATCAACTGTCTCACGGCAATGGGTCTCATGCGACCGAGTTTCCAAATATTTCTTGTCAATGGCTTAAAAAGAAAACAATTAAAAGAAAATTTAAAAGTCAACTTGGCTTACTTTGTTGGTATTTTGTCCTTGTATAATGTCAGCTGTTCCTGGGCAGTTGTTTAAGCGAGATGAACGTCAATTTTCGGTTCCGTTTTCATTCACTGAATCAAACTTTCCTCGTCTGCCAACTGCATGGTCACTCGAAGACTTGAAAATCACTTTGAACTTTCTCAAATCACCACAAGATTCCATTACCAGAGGTACAGATGACATTGCTGTTCATTTCTGTACCAAACTCTTCAATTTTAGCCATCAAAAGCCAGGCATTTGCCACCGTAAACTTCCGTAGCTTTGTAGTTTTCTGCACCCGCTCGGCGACCTGTAACTGAGCTTCAAACCGGGGGGGCACCGCTTGCATAATAAAGGGTAGGTATGTGAGGTGTTGTATTCAGAACCCGACCCGGTTTGCCAAAAAATAAAACGTATTCTTATTAACCAGAATTTCCATGAAATTTATGAAAATCAACCCGAATTGATAGAGGGTTATTTTCCAAAACAAGACTTGGTTTGCGAAATTGGGCTCAACCTGGACACGGTACCGCCGCACATCTCACTTACGTCATGTACGTGAATGGCCCCCCGGAGTTTGAAATACCACTCCTTGGAGTTTGTAATTTCACTATTACGCTGAAATACCACTCCTCTTAGCCAATCAGATTGCAGAAATTTCTTTGGTCATGTTATAAACTAGTTAATCCACCTCACTAGGTGGGTTAAGTTAACCCTGGATTTAAGCGCTAATCGTGCTTTCTGGAACAGACTCTACCAAGGATTAATTTTAATCCTGGTTAAAGAAACATTTAATCTTGGGTTAGCGCCAATCAGCCTTTCAGGAACAAGGTTCGGCCGATAGGCTTTGCAATAGATGGTTTGCACTCCCCAGAGATTCAAATGACAAAGGGCATGGCGGCCATGTTGGTGTACAGAACAAAAGAAGCTACCGAACTATTGCATAATTTTACGCCCTGCCCACAATGGGAACATTTCCGACAGTTTCTTTATCAAGACAAGATGAAAGGCTGATTGTACGGTACAGGTAGTAATTATATATATTCCCAGTACCGTACAATCAGCCTTTCATCTTGTCTTTATATTCGTATATTTTTGCTGATTAGATCCCATCCAAGGTGATTCGGTTCCTGCACTTCGTCCGAATTGGTCCTTGCATTCAGTACATTACATTATAGTTTCTTTATCCACCATCTTGGATGGATGAACAGCGCAGTCAGTACCAACATTTTGGCACGAAAAAAAGGGTAGCAAACCGATAGTTGGTACCCTTACCACTTTTATCCGAGCCGTACCAAAAATTAAGTGCAAGTCTAAATGGGTCTAGTAGAAATCCTTCGTACTGACATTTCAATAAACTTTTCACAGCTTAGGGCCCACACACACTTCAACAAATATTCGTCAAACGTCATTTAATAGGTTTTTATTTTCCTTTGGTTTTCGGCCGCTTGTTTTACAGAGAAGATGCGGAAATGAACGACTTTATTATACTGATTGGTTTAATGTTACACCCGACTGGTGATGAATATTAGGGGCGAATTGAAAAAAAACATAGGGCCCCTAAGGGCAACTCGTGGATGGTCAGTGAGCTTTATTGGTAAAAACTAAAAATCACGTGACCAATGACGTCATCACCACTAAGTGAATCGTGGGAAAATAATACCATACCTGTCCAAGTTTGAACTGTCTGGCATTAGAAACGAGGGAGATATTGGCATGTACTTAAAATCACGTAATCGATGACATCTTCGTTTTAATACGTCATCGCCAATACCCTCCCCCCCCCCTTTGGGGATTTTGTGAGACATGTGTCGTTTTAACGTTTTTATCCTTAGCCCAGGGGTATTTCAAAAATGGATGTTGGCATTTGATCGGTTGGTGGGTGTGGACGTACGTATACGGCAGCATTCTTCTTTCAAGCAAAAACCACAGGGAGCCCAATTCGGTAATTTTAGAAATAAAATATGAGAACAAATTCTAAACGCCGTGAAAATGCACAGGACTTTGTTTATTTACTCACCTGTATCAGAGATATGTTCATAATGTATAATGGTCATCAATACATATTGTAAATAGGTAGTGCGCATCATCATAGGACAGCAGTTTCTCACTGCTGTCAGAATAACAAGACAACTTTCATATTCTGGGATATTTGTAGCATTTATTTGTTTGCTTTTCAAAAATCATCCAAATGCCATACCTACCGTCGCTCTTGTAAGCGTTCTCCAGGACAGCTATAATGAGCGAACTAGTAATTAATTCCCAGAATCCTCTTCCCACTTTTTATTTTTCCCATCATCCTTCAAGTCTTGGAAATGTTTGATACAATTTCCTATGTTTTGCTCTTTCGAAGCAGTCACTGCATTATTATTAGAATAGTTCGAAGCATCTCTAAATCTTTACTACAATATATAGATCGTTTTCACGTGACGTCATTAAAATTCTAAAATTTGAAGTAAAGGATCTATAACCCTGTTCTGTTAATATGATTTAGGTATCGGTATACTCAGTATTCTTTGAAAGTTTTACGTCGATACGGTTAATCGTTATTGAATTAGAGTATTTTGAATTTTGTGACGGCCATCTCAGCGTGTTTCCTAAATGTCATGGAAACCCATATATTCCTGCCAATTTAAAATGTTTGACTTGATTTAACGTTAAAAGTGATATATAATGTGTTTTAAGTGAATGCTAATCATATTGCTGGGAAAATCAGCAATATTAGTAGAGTACGTTTTCGGCCGCCATCTTGGTGTACCAAAGAGGTACACCAACATGGCCGCCGCATACAAATTACACTAAATTGTTTGAATGTTATTTGTCCGACAGCTCAGTTACGAAGTACTCTAATGCTCCAAAATTTCGGTCATTTACATATTTATACCTGCTCTATACACAACATTAAAAGTATTTTACTAATATCAGTCTTTTCTTGACGCAATTTTTTGTGTGACGTCAGTGAGAACGATCTATACATGAACGTTCATGTGCTGTAGTTTATGTGATAAGTTCAATACCATAAAAGATTACTGTATAGTTTTGTATTGCCTCGGAAGTTTTCAACTCCTCACATTTATTCCAATATTTGTATTTGTATGTTGCTTTGACGAATATAGCGATCACTACTAAATACTTTTGGTGACATGGATATGAACAAACACAAGGGTGAAAAGCCACTAAACCTTAAAACTACAAGCAGAAAGAAGCAAAGGAAGACGACCTTGGGATGCATAATTCATTTTCACCAATTCAAAACTGAGTCAAACAAAACAGTACTGTCAGAGAAAAGTTTCAACAAAATTAAGGAATCTGCTCAGATCCGACAGTCCCAGATCAATTCCAAGGACAGACTTGATGATATCTGCTCACACGTGCCAAGTACTTTCCAGCCAAATAAATATGGATACCACAGGTCTTGTTATCAGACATTCACACACGTATCTCGACTATTAAAACACAATGTATCTAATAATGCTGACCCAGGCCCTAGCTCTGTAAAAAGGCGTAGATTATCAGAACAACCATCCACAGCATCACTGCTCTTGCCTGCTGATAGATGCCTTTTTGCGATAAAAATCGGATAAGAAAATTTTGGAAGGAGCAGCAGCTAATAAAATGTGTAACAGAAACAGCTGAACAGTCAATTAAGAGAGCTGCAGAGACAAAACAAGATGAAGCCATACTGGTGAAGGTTCAGGGTATTGATTTAGTAGCCAGAGAAGCCCACTACCATGTGTCATGCCGCAAAAATTATACTCGATCTGTAGATAGATATAGTGGATCAAAGGATGAGGATAATGTTGACTCAAACAATCAGTTAGCCATGGAGGCAGCCCACAAAGCTGCTTTTGATCACCTTTGTGCTTTCATCAATAAGTCTATTATTGTAGGCTCAAATGTTGAGAGAATGTCTATGCTTCGAGAGCGGTACCTCAAATTTATGCTCGAGAACACTCCCAAATTATATAACGCTGATTATAAAACCGATAAGTTGAAGGCTAAGCTAGTGAAACAGTTTGGAACGTACGTCAATTCAGTTTTGGCAGCTAAATTATAAAAGTGAGCTTGTGTATGCGTTGGAGCTGAAGAAAGGTCAAGCAGTAGAGGCAGCATTTGAAACCGCTGCTTCTGAGGCCAAGAGATTGGAAGAAGCAGCCTTAATTCTGCGCAGATCGATTCAAAGTGCGCAAATTGAATCTGAAGACATGCCATGGCCGCCATCTTCAGACTTTCTTATGAGTAACGCAATACAGCCGCCATCATGCTTACAAGAATTTGTCAGTTATCTGATAGCAGGCAAGAAAGACACCTCGGCGAACAAAGAAAAAATGGTATCATCGTTTGCCCAGGATATCTGCAAAGCTGTCACGAATGGACAGTGGATGATGCCAAAGCACCTGCTCCTTGGAATGGCTCTCAGGCACTTGACAGGTAGTGCTAAGGTTGTATCAATCATCCACCGCTTTGGCCATTGTAAGTCTTACTCTAGACTTCTGGAACTGGAAACTGCGATGTGCAAGGCCATAGATGAGATAGATGGTGTCATCCGATGCACGGTTAACCCAGATCGGAACATTGTCACTCACCTTTGCTGGGACAATTTCGACCTAAGAGAAGAAACACCATCGGGCGCGGGCACTACACACACTGCACACGGTATCGTAATCCAGGAAGTATCAGGAGATGGTGAGCATGACACAGTGATCTCACGTATAGCAGCGCATCTCACTAGAACAAAGAACCGATCAACGCGATGCACCTCCGAAGAAATTGAACCATGCTTTGCAAAGGATAAGGTCGAGCCAAAGCTGACAATGTCCAAGACAGAAGTGCTTAATACTGAAGCTGAAAGAAATGCTCGATTATCAGACGATCTGTGGTTTATCTGTCGGTCGGGTATACTGAAACATTCTGCTCAATTGTCCCGCCATGGGCTGGTTGGGTGTTGTTGACTGGAACTAGCAAGGACACGCCGCCAGCTCAGCAGTCCACCGTAGACTATATGGCGCCAGTGTTTGCACCTGTGACTGAAAACGCCACTGTCCAGCATATATTGAAGCGATTGCAACAGGCATCAAGGGAAGTTAACCAGCTGTATACGTTTGCGACGTTCGATCTAGCAGTGGCAAAGAAGGCTTACTCGCTCGTGTGGCAGAATCCTGAAATATTTGATGACCTTATCGTTAGAATGGGAAGTTTCCACCTCACCTGTTCCTACATGGGTGCACTCGGGAAGAAAATGAGGGTCAGTGGCTTTGAGAAATTCTGGGATCTGCGCGAGTGGGTCAATTGCGCAGGTTATGACAGGAAAGCACAACAACCGGGCAATCCGTGTACACAAGATTGTTTATGAAGCTTTGGAGCGATATCTACTCAGCATCTTTTAGTCATGCTCTGGAAACATTCTTGATTACGAGGCAATGACCACGTTAGATTGTCTTGCCAAAGAGCCATGCAAGGAAAACCTGTCTGCTGCCTTGGCAAGGGACAGCTGCCGAAAATCGCTGCGCCTCTACTCCCAGTTCAAGGAGAGTGTTCGTCAGGGGGAGCTTGGAAAGACCGCTCAATTCTGGATGAGCTACATGGACAAGGTATCTCTAATTCAGTTGTTCCAACGAGCAACCAAAGAGAACAATCTAGAGCTGCACCTTGCAAGTCTCCAACACATGTGCAGCTTGTTCTTCAGTTACGATCGACCACCCGAACTATGCAAACTACTCTACAGTATATTTGCTCATCGTTCTGAATCTTCCCCAGTCACATCCAGGAGCTGAAGAGCTGCTGAAGCGCAATGGACTCAGCGTTAGCAGATCAGATGTGCCATCATCCAGGAATGCTGTTGACATCACGATTGAGCAAACTATCAATCGGCATGCGAAATCCCACGGCGTTATTGTTGGTTTCAGTATAAATCAGTCTGCATACTATAGATGGTGCAAGACAAGACACACCAGGGCTAGCTATCTACAAGCATTTTTCTATCACTCTTCGACACTGGAACAGGTGACAAGCGGCGTCTACTCGATGTGAATGCTGTTGCAGAGGATATTGGAGAGGATATAAGTTTGGCGCTCCCAGCTCTTCATGCATTTACAGGTTGTGATACCTCAAATGCCTTCGTACGCAAGGGAAAAGTAAAGCCTCTCAAATTTCTGAAGAAGAACCCAGAGTTTCTCCCGGCGTTCAAGGAACTAGGCAAATCCGTTGAAATAGAAGATCACGTGTTTGACTAGCTGGAGAGGTTCACCTGCTTGATGTATGGAAGCAAATCAGATGACATCAACTTCGTGAGGTATGTACCTATCTTCTTATATATACGTATATGTACATATTCTATATTTTTATATTCTAGTTTTTAATCCATAAATTAATATTGTCAAATCATTGTATATTTTTATTCAAATATGGTTTTGATCAAGCCTATTATTTTTATTATAGGTACGAGAAGTTCCTTCAGAGGTTCAGTGCAAAACCTGGAGTGGTTCTCACCTGCTACGATTGTGTTGACATGAGTCTCCTTCCACCCTGTCGCCAAAGCTTGAGGATGCATGTGCGGAGAGCTCACTACGAAACCCTGATATGGCATCTAGCCATAGCAACTCCATACATCCCTGGACTTCAAGGACATGGCTGGACCATCAACGACAACGGGGAGCTAGATATTGAATGGACCAATGGTGATCTGATGCCCCAGGAGCTGGCCGATATTGTCATAGAGGCATCGTCCTCAAGCCGAGATGAAGAGTGCGAGACCCTCGCCTGACTGATGCCATTTTCGAGTCTGATGACTAGTGACTTTCCATCAGGGTTAACACCAATAGGGAGCTTCAGATTCGAGTACGAGTACGACAACGTTAACGAGTACGACTTTTCACAAGCGACGAACAGTTTAAAAAGATATATGAACAAACACATACTCTTAGTAGCTTGTTCTCGTGTCTGCAGCATTGCTTGGCAGAAATGAAAGATTTGTACTTTCTTGCGACAGAGATATTTTGAGGCTAAAAGTCGTACTCGTAGTAAAAGTCGTACTCGAATCTGAAGCTCCCTAATAAGTCATCGAGAACGTGAACCCAGATTTTTCTTAGTTTTAGCGTTTTTCTATCACTAATTGACTCGATGCACCAATACTTGACATTATACAAATTATCACTCCCAGTGCGCATGCGTTTCCGTTTGACCGCGGTGTGACACAGATTAGACGTTTACAATAGAACTGAGGTTAAATAGCATGCACAAATGCTCAATTCTAGTCCTTACTACTAGCACTTCCACATAATTTCATCTAAATCTGATACAGGTGAGTAGATAAACGAAGTCCTGTGCATTTTCACGGCGATATTTTTTTCTAAAATGAACGAATTGGGCTCCCTGTGGTTTTTGCTTGAAAGAAGAATGCTGCCGTACGGCCACACCCACCAACCGATCAAATGCCAACATCCATTTTTGGAATACCCCAGGGCTAAGGATTAAAATGGCACAGGTCTCACAAAATCTCCGAGGGAGGGGGGGGGGGTTCACTTTCTGGCCCATGGACTACATGTCTGTCTAGTTTGACCCAGCTGGCATTACAAATGAGCGAGATATGGGCATCGTTCATCGTTACGTCATCTCGTATCCACCAAAACCCAATAACTCGTTCTGAACATGCGTACATCCACGAGTGGTCCCGGCTAGATAGCTGTATGTTTTTTTCGGGCCCTCCAACTCAGTTTATATCTTTATGTTACGTATACTTGTAATTGTACGAGTGAAATAATGTTTGTGTTGTTAGTTAAATTACAATTGTGTGGAATAAAAGACCTATTCCTAGCTTGATTAAGTCTAGAACCTTCGCTCGATAGAATGGCTAATTGTGTTGACGCATGCAGTCTAAGTAATTCTGGAACTTCCAATCTGTACAAGGATTGTGTGACAAAGTTATCATTTAGTGTAGCTAAATCAAATTGATCTTTAAATCACAGGAAGCCCAAGCTCTGTTTATGTAAGTTTAATTTATAAGGGTTTGTATGGGAATTTTTTAATCTGGTTTTTCGATAAATATACTGTAATAAAGTGAATAAAACTTACCTGGTGTCTATGATCTGTGTCTTGGCTGTGCCTGTACGTAGTTTCAGCGAATTTGGAATCCCTTACTCTTCATACTATAGAAGAAATGAAAGGTAGGAAACGAACTTCAAATCTCGGGTTCAAAGCCACTCGCGTTTGGGTCGAATTTTTCACGAAAATCGCATCTATTTTACATTCTATCCCCATCAGCATACGCAGTGATAAATTTCCAGTCTATCTGTGCCAACCAAACGAAGATATCTGTATTTGCCGAGCTACAATCCACTATTGAGTCCGCCAAAATCTCGCCATAAGCAGCCATCTATGCCCGTGACTCGCCAAAGTGGTGCCAAAACCGTTAACACAGGAAGCCCAAGCTGTGGAATTTTTTTAAAAATCTAGCTTTCGTTAGTTGCAGAGTAAAGGATTTAAAATTCGCCTAAATTCGCTGCAACTGCATACAAACATAATCAAGACACAGGCTATAAACACCAGGTAAGTTTTATTCATTTTATTGCATATATTTATCGAAAAGCTAGATTCAAAAATTCCCAACAGCCATAAACAGAGCTTGGGTTTCCTGTGTTGGCACCACTTTGGCGAGTCACGGGCATAGATGGCTGCTTATGGCGAGATTTTGGCGGACTCAATAGTGGATTGTAGCTCGGCAAATACAGATATCTTCGTTTGGTTGGCACAGAGACTGGAAATTTATCACTGCGTATGCTGATAGAATGTAAAATCGATGCGATTTTCGTGAAAAATTCGACCCAAACGCGAGTGGCTTTGAACCCGAGATTTGAAGTTCGTTTCCTACCTTTCATTTCTTCTATAGTATGAAGAGTAAGGGGATTCTAAATTCGCCCAAATTCGCTGAAACTACGTACAGACACAGCCAAGACACAGATCATAGACACCAGGTAAGTTTTATTCACTTTATTACAGTATATTTATCGAAAAACCAGATTAAAAGATTCCCATACAAACCCTTATAAATGAAATTTACATAAACAGAGCTTGGGCTTCCTGTGTTCAAATCAAAATGTCCCGCTGAACTTTGAAATCACATATCGAAGAGGTTAAAAAGAGTTTTTACCGTTCCACATCGGTGTAGAATTTGGGAATCTAACGCTAGCCAAATGTAACTTGCAAACGTTTTATCAAATATAAACAGTGCATGACCCGGAGGACAACTGGCTGGAAGATTAAAGAAAACTAAGTTTGTTTTAAAAACAGGCTTATTTTTCTCACTGGTATTCTTGAAGGTTCTCTATCACGATTTCTAACTGCAGACAATCTTGATTTGTGCCTCCTGTTCCTAGATTGATCAGTATTCAAGCCTTTACTAGATAACAAACAGTGCTCAGCTGTTTGCGTTCGACCATCGAACTCAAGCTATTTGACATTTCAGTGATATTTACCGTATCATTTCTCGAACTGATCATTGTTATTCTGTTAGCCTGCTTACAGGTTCTCGTTTTCCCCCGGAAATGTTAGTTTTCGGACATTTCCGAAAAAAACAGAGCCTATAAGCAGGCTATTATTCTGTATATTACTAAGCTTTTCCATTAGCTTTTGATTAGGTATCGTTTGGCTTTGTTTAACTTTGCTTTCCTCGCTTTCAAAAATCTTGGCTTTCATTCCCAAGTAAGCAGGGGCGATATTGATGTCAGTTAACATCTCCTCGCCGTTCAACTTAACTTTTAATTAAGCTTATATTCACCCAGAGCCTACATAGAGATGTATTATGGACGTGCCATGAAACTGAGGGAACTTTGTCCGGCGCGGAAACAGTTCAGTGTTCATTCCCATCTTTCTCTGCTGCATCCAAAAAGTTCCCAAAACAGTACATTCAAGACATTAAATTCTGCTTAGCTAAACCAAACGCGCTTATAAATTTCCGGGCTTCTCTCGTAAATACGACACGCGACCAAATGTCTGTTTTTAACAATAGTTGCAGCGATAAATTAATTACAAGGCATTTCGGAATAATGATTACTTTAACAACACTGCCAAAACTTTCGAAGCTCCGTTTATACATCTTCGGAAAATCGATGACTATTCGGACAGCCAACGTAGAGTCCCCGATGTACACAGAAAAAAACGAGGTACACAACATAAAACGATGAATACACTAACCCTAATAACTAGTGTTCTGCGCTTGCGCGCATCTAAGAGTTAAAAAAAAAACATGGTTTCGTTGCAGTCAGGGAGGTATCAAATACATCGACAAGTTTATCAGAGAAGCACTACTTTATTTTAAATGAACACATGTACACCTTCTCTTGTTACATTGAATATTTCCTGTTTAACATTATTACTGGTGGGTGCTTTAAAGCGATTTTAAGAGTCCAAATTGGCATTAGCTCAAACGCCTCCCCTCCCCACCCCCAAGAAAACAGCTTGCACTTCCAACCACTAATAGAGTATCGAAGTGATGACGTCATAAATAATATTTTTTGCTTTAAGAACATTTGACCACAGTTTCAGAAAGAACACGACAAAACTGAGAACATACATACCAAAAATAAGTGAATACTTTGAAAACCGGCCAAGATATGGGCATTGGAGTATGTAATTTTCTTTAACGAATCACTGTATTTTTGTCCCGAGTCCAAAGCTTATGAGCCAGGACAAAAATTCAGTGATTTGTTAACGAAAAATATATATTCCAATGCTCATATCTCGGCCGCTTTTCATCGTATTCACCTCATTTTTGGTATGAAATGTTCTTTTAAATTGCTCTTTCCGAATCGGTGGTTCGAAAATTCTACATCTAAATTTTGCAAATTTGTGACGTCACACTTCGGCACTCTATTGGTGACAGAATTAGTGTTCCCTTTTGTCTCATTTGATGTGCATAAAAGACCTAGACAGGTATAATTGACTTAAGCCTGATTTAAACGACAAGTATTTAGGGCATGGTACTCTTAATCTTCACGACAAGAATCTAGAGTGCCTGTGCCAAACTTATCCACCCACGGGCCTAAATTAAGGAGTGGCTTTAAAGGACAATGTGGAAAACAAAACTGAAGACCGAAACAACTAACGTCTGCCATTTTAGTCTATTAAGTAATCAAATTCAATTTCGATGACGTCATTTTAGCCAGAACCTTTCAGCCCGTTTTTGTCAGTTCCACTTATAACATATTTCAATAAGATTACAAGGATCAAATGTCTAATGCCTGAAAAAACAAAGTTATGTTATGACCTAATTCATGTTCAATCATTAGTATTAATAGGACGACGTCATTTAAGGATTTGTAATGCATTTTGAAGCAATTACGAGGGAGACTTCACCGCTTGCAATCTGAAATGTTATTGGCTACCCAAACAATAGTGTACCCCTAAAATAAACAAACCCTAACACAATCAAATTCTTTATCAGTGGTCCAATAGGACCGTGAAATCCATTTACAACCATAAGCGTCTAAAAATTGTTGAACTAGGTAACATGGCTGCTCTGTATTTCTAGCCCATATGGTTATTTTGAGCAGCCAGTACCCTAATAAATTCTTATCATTCTTGTTATTAATTATATATTGTAAAATAAAGAGAGCTTGTTGTTGACACTTACTGCACCCAAATTACTATTTCTGGCTCGTAGGAACTTTAAGGACATAATTTGATTAAATTTTCAAAACTAGAATAAGCCCTTGCTAACATAATTTGAAGAAAATGAACGACTTTTTGATTGGTAATAAGATCAAAACTCAAATGGCATACTCACTAATATAACTGTTAATTCAGATGAATCATCTACCACTCTTTATACGTCATTATTAAAGTTACTGAATACTCTGCTTAGAACTCTACAATAATGAGAAATGTTTTTTTTTTTGTTCTGCTACATTTGATTTTCGTGTCAATACTGTAAGACTACATTTAGTATCTTTGGAGTTTTCCCAAAATGGGAGTCGTCTTATCTTTCATGGTTACCTTGCTTTCCAAGTTTGAAAACGTTAGCAAAAAAAACACAACAGTTTAATGCTAAAAGGTGTACAGAGGAACGGAGAATATCGGCAACAGCTTTCAGTGTTTATAGGAAATGCCCTATCCTTTTCCTTAATAATGTATTACTCAAATTTCAGTGAGCAAGTAAAGATGTGCAACTTAAATCTGTTCACAGTAAAACGTTTTTTTTTTATGAGTGCGGCAGGAACTAAGGAAAATATCCGGACAGCAATAGGTACTTATCCTGGCATTAGTACTTTATTCCAAATTAGTTACCAATATGGAGAACTTGTTAAATATTGTCTAATAATAAATTGTCAATCATTACGTTCAAATTGTTGTTGGGCATGATTGAAATTATGGTGACAGCATGAAGCAGGAAAAAAAGAAGGTGAAGTTATGTACATGCACTTGTGAATAGGGTCGAGGGGTATTCCCAACATCACCCTTGCAAACGGCAATGCCATTACACCAATCTACACTTACATGAACTAAATCAGAAAACATGGGATACCCTTTACACATTCTTTGAAACCAAAAAAAAATCCAGTATTTTTGAAATACCCAAAAGGGTATTTCAGACAAAGCGGATTTTGTATGACTGGGACAAAAATATGGTATGTCCTTTCTGTACCATGCAGTACCATAAGTCTGCAACTTGATTTGACCAAAAAGACAAAACCAATGGGAACAATTTCAATGTCACAGCATGTTGTACTTAAAAGTGCTATAAGTCATTGCCATAACTTGCCCAATCATACAAAATCCACTCTAATGGTAACACTGATGGGAGTTTACATGACTTCATACTCCTTCTTGATTGATCTCATCATGCAGCAAGCGAAGATGATACCGATGAGCTAATGAATGGAAAGATTTTTTAAATGTCATTTATATATATACATGTATAATACAGTATTAGGCAATATGAACCGTATAATTATCTAGTCATTATAATTCGTGGAAAAAATAGACACAAAAGAAATCATTCGACTTTCTTGACTTATGGTGGCCTGCAGGTAGTGACAGCCAAATTGGCATCATAAAAAATTGCACTTTTCAGTTTTTGCCAATCGTTTAGATTTTTTGGACCATGTATTTCCTGATATTGAAGAATAGTAAACACAAGACATAATTCCAAAATACATTATATCTCAATGATCAGCCAAAAGCTTCCCACAGAAAAGTGTAAATCTTTATGATGCCAACTCGCTGTCACAATACCTGCAGACCACCAGTGAGTATAGTATCACCTACAAAATAATAGAATGTAAAAGTCATATGAAAAATGAGGCCACGCACATCTATAATAATGGCCATATTTATATAGCGCCATATCACCAGTCTCATGGCGCTTTACATATTACTGACATCCCATCAGTGATTTTATCGGAATGCTTAAGGCACTAATAGCTGCCACGCAGTTTACAATGTTGAGTATGTGGTTAGTACAATGGACAGGCTGCTGTACCGGGTGACACTCCCCTTCTCTTTTTCGAGTAGTACAACAGGTTCTTTCACATCCCCTTCAAATACTGATTAGAAGTGGAAGGAGACAAGGCCAATAACTTATCAACGTCCCTGCCCAAGGACGCGGCCGGGATTCGAACCCCCAACCTCCCACACTCTAAACCGTGCTCTACCAACTGAGCTAACTGGTGAGGCGGTCCAATATCTATAGGATATTGGATCTAGTTAGATCTTTAGTATTTCATGTACATGTATATCTACCTGGATAAAGGCTATTCCAATGCCAACACCTCCAACAATAACAAGATGATCTTTCAGAAACTTTTCAAGACCGGCAACACAGTTCTGTTGAGAATAATACGAAATTGTTTTATTTAGCCAAAATAATTAATGCTTAATATATTGAGAATAATACATGGGTGCACAGGAGATATGGAATTTATATTCGAGTTCAACTCGATATCTCACGAGTAAGCGCAGCAAGTGAGATATCGAGTTGACCACTCAAAGATAAATTCCTAGGACTTTTCCCACTTGCAGCGAGCCAAATTTACAGGTTGATTTTTCAACCGGAGGCGTGGCTTATGACGTACTAAGATTTGCCCAATCACAAAGCGTCAATTCTTCAGGCATTGTATGTTGACTTGTCAAGTCAGTCGACCGTGGATGTGGTGTTTACAATTTGATTGTACTCGGAAGAGTTTGTCAAAGGCGCAAAATGTAAGCTCCACCTCTGAAATGTGTTTTCACACCAAAACATAATCCCGATTCAATTTCCTGCAAGTAAAACAAGTCAAACTCGCCTCTTGCTTCCATTCTCCGCTCGGTTTTTAACCCAGTAATCGCTTACCCAGTGACTCAGCGAATTCGATTTGGAGCAAGTCTAATAAAATCCATATCTCTGTGCACCCGTGTATTATTTTATTTATTTTATAAACAATACTTGGACCTGGGCCCAGTTGTTCAAATCAAGGGTATACGCGTTGTGACGTGGAAATTGCTGATTGGCTGAGAGGTGATATCCACACACGTAAAATTATCGTATTTTTACGTGTGTTCAAATACGATGTTTCTCAGTGCTGGAAATCCTTGTAAAACACTGCAGTTTATAGAATAAATGTGGTTATCATTTGACTCCCATCCTGAAATGTTCCGATTGGTTGACTCACCTGCAAATAACTCTTGGCTGCAAATAATTTCCGAGCATGCGCACTATTGCCCACTCTGTTTTCTAAACACGGCAGCTCAATTTACAGAGTTATTGCAGCTCAAATTTCCAGTTTGAAAACTCTGGAGGTAATATTATAATTTGTTGAATGATAACAATTATTGAACTTGGCTTCCACAAAAATAATATGATCTGTCCATGTCTATCAATTACTTGCCTCTGCTTAGCCTTGTCCAATAATTGAAGGGTTCCATGCAAAAACAGCTAAGTGACTACTGATCAAACTCCAAATTCTTCTTTGCGTTCTTTGTTTTCTAAGGGAGAGTTTTGAACTTGATCACAAGTCACTTACGCTGTTCTTGCATGGACCCCTTCAACTGCTTAATAACAGAAGCATTAATGCTAAAACAAAAATATACATGTAAGTAGACACAGATAAAGATGCACTTTAAGATATGAAGTCTAAAAAAGACAGATACATACATTTATATACATTAAATTGTCCATTTCACAGGAACCCCATATACATGTATAAGCCAACCAAATTTTTTTGCAGACATTTACTAGGGCCAACATATGTATTCAGAATATCAATTTTATGAAGTTAACTAGCCTTTTGGTAGTAGGGGTCAGTTAAATTCTTTCTTGCAGGGTCCTTGCATGAAGGTGGGGCAGTTCCATTGTAGTCCTTAGCTCGTCTATTATCATAGCCACAGCACTTGAACTGAAAAAGGAATTGGGAAAAAGATGCAATAATGGAATTAATATTCCAGCTTCGTGCACAGTACAAAAACCAAGCAAGTGATTGGATAATGACAGTGCATTACTGGTGACCCTAGTACGCTGTGTACTTATTAAAGAGTTTGTATTTGTCTATAAAATAGAAACATAAAGTCTAACTCTTTATTTTATAGACAAATACAGACACCTGCTGAAGTACAGTTTGTGCAAAAGTCATGCAAACACCTTTCGACGAATTTCGGGGCTTTACGGCGAAAATGAACTAAAATTGTCACGAACCGAAATTTCGGTAAGCCTTTTGTTTCATCTGTGCGACATTTCGCAGTGCTCTTCGACAGGTTAGCACGAAAATTCGCTGCATTCTACAAAATATCGTGCGAAATTTCGTTTGGTACTCTGCAAATGTTCGCAAGAAACTTCCTTCTTCGAAATGTCGATCATTCGAAATGTCGATCCTTGCCCGTCCAAGATCAAGTTACTTTTTCCGGCTCACTCGGTCAATTCGACCAACCCGAGTTGTCAACTTTATTTGGACTTTTGACTAACTGAACTTTACGGCTCACTTTTGAACGGTACAGGAGGACAACTGTAGAGTTTACTTCAGTTCAGTCAGTATAAAGAATAGAAATCTGATGCTTTGAACCCGGTTTGAATCGAAGGCCGGAAGGGTAATAAACGAAAGGAATGTGTTACTATAATCGCACGTCCCAACTTCGGAAGTGTTCAATTTTGTAAACGTTATCCGCATATCCAATAATATTCAGATCCGCCAGCCTTCCAGATCATTGTAAAAGTCATTGCATAAAGTTTTCCAAAACAATGGCTGCTCGCTTAGTTCCCAGACCGGCGGTGCGTGGCCTGCTTTAAAGCTGGACTCCCTTGTTGAGCGCAAAGCATAACACTGTCCCAAACAGAAAATTAACTTCACGACCGGTTTCCTCTGCCGTTTCTGGACTTTCTTCCGTTTCTGGCTCAGTTTCCTCCTCACTACTAGAGTCGTACTCTTCTTGTTCATGGACTTCATGACCTACATGTGCGGACATAAGTGTTTCTTCGACACCATTAGGGGCATATATTTCATTGAAGCAAACAACCTCTCCTGGCTCGACTGATCTCGTGTACATGTAATCAGGAAGTGTCCCTACTCTTGCCATGGCGGTTTCCTGTCTAACTGTGCACTGACGTACAGAGGACCCATATGCATGAGCTCACACCCTCATTTGCTGCAAGTCTTCAAGAGCAATTGCTGCGGGGGGAAGTGGCTGCATAAGTGGGATTGGGATTTCAGAAAGTGACATGGCGTGTTCTGGGACAGGGTACCATGATTTGGGATTCGTGTAGTAAAATGCGGCCCAATGAGAATTTTTTTTAAGCTTTCCTTTACTGTGTTGCCAAAATTCCTTGCATAATCCAGCATAGTGCACAATGATCTTTATGGTGAACCACTGTATGCAAGTTTTCGACATCCAGTGTCATACAACTGAGGAGGTTTGCCACATTGTATTGAAGTGTTGCTAGGACTTGATCAAGCCATTCAATACTACTTTTCAGCATTGCAACAGATTCCACAGTCTTAGACGTCACGTTGCCTTGGGTTCCATTGAGAGACTTGGGTAACTTGGGAATCGCTGATACCAGCCTCGTTTTGCCGTAGAAGTAGTAGACATTGGTCAACTAGTGCAGCTGCTTCTTGCAGACTACATAGAGTGTACGGCTGACGCTTCTCGTGGATAGAGAAGGCTTTATAAATCTTCCCTACAGCAAGGGAAGTTTTACGTCTAAAAAGAGTGGACCTTTCCTCTTGTACAAGAGCCCTGTCCAAATCGGACGGATAAATGGAAAACACGCCTTAAGTAAGAATAAAAATAAATCGGGTGAGTGGAATTCCTGTCTATGAACTCTCCCCTTTTGCAACTTTTTCCGAATTTTTAATTTACTGGAGATGCTTGGGCAAGTGTATTAAAATGATGACGTACCTTCGTATGGCTCATTTGACAGTTGGCGAAATTCCCCCTTTCACTCACTGATTCATTTTTCGGACTTGTGTCATGTCGCGGCAGACCAAACAAGGATTTACACACTGAATTAATATTTTGACATACAATGTGTTTTTTTCATTTTGGGTTAGTTTTAGCCGTTTTCTTTAGACTATCCTGGGCACTGCTAGTCATCTTACGTTGAGTTAGACGTTATAGAGTCAACTTGCATGGAAACTACACGTGCAGATTGCTGTAAAATCTTAAATCCTATGCTAGATAGTTCTACAACTACGTCTCAGTCTACAGACCTCTACAATACTCAAAGCAAGAGAGTTTACGAGTAGAAATATAACTACGACCGTTACTCACCTGACAGCTTCCTTAACCGCTTTTAAAGTCTTTGTGGCTCTTGGAAGTTCAGTCTGAAATTTCTCTTTTCGCAGGAAAGAGCTGCCACTCGCACCCTTTTCATAAAAAAGGTAGCCTGAATTTCAGCCGTCTCCTCTAGTTCGTTCCTCCCGAGAGAGACGTCTGAATCCAATAGCCGATAATGCCGTCCAGTGACATCACTACCAGAAAACCTGGTAGTGATTTTTGATTGGTTCATATTCTATAATTTCGCATAATTATCATAATTATCAGCCGAGAAGACAGCAGGATTCACTTTGGACTCGCGATTGTTGATCGTTGAGTTTAAGTGGAGTGATTGTCTTTGGCAAAGACCTTGAATTCGTAAGGAAAACATCTGGAAATGGATTGAAAGTGTCCTGCACAATAACCGGCCGACTAACCTGTAAACATGTACATTTTATCGCGTCGTGTCCGCGGGGTTGTTGACAATAGATTATTTGTTCACGCTCGCAGTGGTAAAGAATGTCGCTACTCTCTTCAATGAACTGTTCTTTCCCGTAAAAGAGTCTTTGCATTTCTTCGAAAATTCTCCATTATCCTTTCATGTTTTTCTACTTTTCTGTTGCATCATTTACATACATGTAGGTAATATCTCGTAGCTGTGTCGATTCGAACGGCAGATCGCGAGACATGTACAAAGATCAACGGAAAGACAAAGATCAACTGTTCTTTGCCTCCAAATATAATATTACGATTTGTTGCTTCGGAAAGGCTTTCACAACATAAGAGGCACTTGAGAAGCAAATGGGATGGAGATATATAATATAGGTAAGGCTTTTATTTTGGTCGGCATAATCTCAAATAAATATTTCTCACAAACTCTTACTACCGCCGTGACAGTTATATTTGCATTAATTAAATTGTTAATCCGCATTGACGTCACTGGACGGCATTATCGGCTATTGGATTCAGACGTCTCTCTCGGGAGGAACGAACCAGAGGAGATGGCTGAAATTCAGGCTAAAAAAAGGGCAACACAATTTATGATATCCACCACATGCCACCTAACGTCATCCGTAGCTTGTTATCAGTGGCAATAATTTAAAACAAGGCTCATGAATAGAAGCCCCTACCCTGGATGCCAGAGGTTCTAAGATTATAATGCCCTCTCTAAGCAAAAGTCAGCGAGAAGACAGAGCAGCGAAGCAATGAGAAGGCGGAATAACGAATCTCACTTCCATGCCAGACTAATCCCTTTTGATTGTCACCTGTGAAACCAGTGATTTGTTCTTTTGACTAAACCGGTTTTGACCACGTCGGGTTTTATTCTTTTCACTGATTGACAGATAAAGCAAATCCAGTATCCAAAAAATGCCCAATCCCACATCCCGTAAAACCTATTGTGGACCCTCTCGATAACCTGGTTCGAATTTTCGTTTGACAATAAACGAAATATCGTCGAAATGTCGCTCGCAGGTTGGCAATATTTCGCTATAGCATTCTTTTCGTGTATCTGATACATTCTTCGTCGAATTTTCGAACGAAAAGTTGCCTCGTAGGAACAAAGAGCAAAATTTGTTTAAATACGTTTGCATTACTTTTGCACAATACTGTACAATGAATTCACAATTTCTTCATACTGCATGTTTCGGCCTCATGCAGTTTATTATGTTTCGTTCATTGAACAGTCACTGTGTGCCTGTGTTTGTCATTATTTCATTTTTGACACATTTTCTATTGTTATTTCACTAAGATCCCAGTGAATTTCAATATATTGCTCATGAGATATTCAAGGGCTTTTATATGGAGGTCTTTATACGATGTATGATATAAAGACCTTTAAAGTGCATATAAGCCCTAGCCAGTTATCTTTGATATCGATTGTACATGAAGTGGATAGTCCAACGGTAGAATATTTCCAA
This sequence comes from Actinernus sp. WN-2022, assembly GCA_030867875.1. Lineage (NCBI taxonomy): Eukaryota > Metazoa > Cnidaria > Anthozoa > Actiniaria > Actinernidae > Actinernus > Actinernus sp. WN-2022. Next base: position 127,439,170 of record JAOWCC010000577.1, read on the forward strand.
TATGCTAATGAAGTGATGTCATCACCAGCATCAATTATTACACAAAAGCATGCTGGTAGAGACAAATTACCTATTTTAAAATTCTAAGTTATATGTGAAGCTTAGCAAAGTGATTTTACACCAAAAAAAATCTTAATTAGAAAATAGTTGAATTCACAAGGACAAAGAAATTCAGCAAATGTTGGTGATGACATCACAACATTAGCATATTGGAAATACATGTATAACCTTTGTATCTCATAGATGCAACACCCAAATCAAGAAATATTCTACTGTTGGACTATCCACTTCATGTACAATCAATATCAAAGATAACTGGCTTGGGCTTATATGCACTTTAATATCTAATGAACTATAATTATAAAGGCTCTTGAATACCTAATCAGGTCTTTCTATTGAAATTCACTGGAATGTTAGTGAAATAAAGGCTATCGAATAACAATGAAGTAAGTCAGTTAAACACCTCAAACCTCAGCATTCAGCCAAATACATCCCTCGGGACACATGGCTGAATGCCTCAGTTCTCGGTTTTTAACTCTTACTTCTCAAACTCTTTAATAATTCATGAGAGTTTTAGTCAATCAGAGGACTGCACTTGGTCACATGCATGAATCTCGATACCCAATTAAACACTAGATGAACATCACTAGTGATTTGGATATGTGATCCAAATTACTAGCGATGTTCATCTGTGCTCTCATTGCAATTGGGTATCAAGATTCATGCATGTGGACCTAATTAAGCTACAAGGATTACAGCATGAGTATGACTTGGAGAAGTGAAGGAGAAGAGGGAAATAAAAATTGGTGTCCAGTGTGACTCGAACCATCATCCTCATGGCTGCTCTTGACTACAAGTCTGCCGTCTTGCCCACTATGCTATCAGGCTGTTTGTTGAAATAACCATGACAAAATAACAATCACAACCCTTGTAGTCTATAATTGCATGCAATAAAATTCCAGGCAAACAATACTTTCTAATAATAAAAGCACTTGCCCGAAGCAGCCTTGTGCTTTCATCTTTCTCGCCGTTTGGATTCCCTGGTAAAACACTAGCTCTAGTTTTTTTTAAATATATAACATAAAACATGTACACCAGTCTCTAACCCCTTAATCACAATATATATTTTGGCTATGTTTTACATTGTACACACGTAGCAGGGTAGCTAGCTAATCAAGGACACTCATTCTTCAGTCGAATTTAGGTTAATCTTCAGGATGAGGTAAACATAGTTATTCATGTCATGTCATGTTGTAAACATTTAAATATAGGACTTTCTTAGAGTATAATGTACATAAGAAACAAGAGTTTCATGGTTTACACTATAGCCATGTACATCTCCTGCTCTTCTACCCATCTCCTTCCACTTTAACTAGGTCCTGTAATTGTGATATTCCACATACTATATGCATACCTCATTCTGCACTCTGTCCATTGCCTTCTGATATTGTGGCTCCTTGTAATTCTTGACTCCTTGTTCCAGACCAGTTGTAACATAGCTTTTAAGCTAAATGAAAACAAATCAGTTAATATGCAGGAGCTTAAGTTAATTTTGAAAGTAAGAATCAGCGGCATTAACATTAACATTAAAATCGAAATTGTGTTTATTTTCATTCAAAATCACTTGGTGATTTTTCAGGCAGGTCAGCGGGAGCAAAAATGAAATGCACTTCTGTCTCAGTTAATTGAAGGGATGTATGCAACAATGGCGTAAGCGACTCCTGATCACATTTCTCCTATTAAAACTAAAGTATGGGGGTGGTCAAATGCTAGGCTTTATCAAAAGGATACTGCATTGTGTAGTTCCAGAAAATATCCCCTGCAACCAAGAGCGGTGATTTGGACTCGAGCCGTTGCTTTAAAGTGACAAAAACACATCCCAATAGGTTGAGCAAGGGGAAAAGACAACCAACTGCAGAATTTCAAGGATTTCAGTGAATAACTATTTCATGTGTCTCAAAGAAGAAACACAACAGAAAAATCCTGTGAAACCCCTCACAAGGCCTACTAAAAGCAAACCAAGTACTTTTCAGCCATCATCAGACTTAATGTCCTCTAGCTCTCCTACAGTGACTTATTTGTACAAAATTAGAGCACATTTGGTTGGAAATCCTACAGAAGAAAGCATACTTACCGCCGACGAGTCCGTAGAGTTATGCCGAATGGCATCATGGGGAAAGTTTGAGCCCTTGGTTTAAAAAGTCAGCAGTATTTAACTACCCTGGGCTAGCCAAACTTGAACTGAGGGGGCAGGGTTGAGTTAGCACTCTGGATTTCACCAATTGACTCAAATGCGTCTGGGTTCCAAAGGGTTAAAGTGCAAGTATGTCAAAAAAAAAAAATTATATTGTACTTTGTTTTGCACAAAAAGGTATTAATCTTGCAAATTTTGTAACATTTCTGGCATTTAATTCCAAATTTTGGTTACTTTTCATGGATCCTGTGACATCATAAGATGAATCAACTCCCTCCCAAGAGAAAACTACTACAATAAAACCCTGTAGGTTTCCACTGTGACATCACAAAATGAATCAATCCCGCAATGTGGGTAACTTTTATTCTAATTGAATTGCAGCTCCAGTCTCATAAGAAAAATAATTTAGACAACTGAAGTATATTAGAAATAGAATTTGGAGCAAAAAGTGTTAATGTTGTTTTATGGCTTTACTTGCACTTTAGGGACCGGTCATTATTTAAGGGGAGTACCGGGTTGAATAACCCAGTCGGATATTTTTCCAAAAAAAATAAAACCCCATTTGAGTTTTGACCTGAATTTTTCATATCCCATTACATAGTTGATTAAAAAATCCCATACCCTGTAGGTTTTCCTGAAAAAAACATTCATAACCCGTACGATTTTTATCCAACCTGGCACTCCCCTTAAATAATTACTGCTCACACTTTTGCACATCATGCTGTAAAGTCCCCTCCCTTAATCTGTTATTGAAAGGATACCGTATTTACCCGTGTATAATACACTTTTTTTTTTTTTTACTCCAAAATGACCTTAAAAATCGGGATGCATATTATAAACGGAACCTCGCATTTTAGGACTACATGTAATTTGCATAACAACACAAACAAAAGAAACATTATAATTGGCTTGTTTCATGCTTAAGCAGCCAATAAAAACACTGAAACTTCGACCCATGAATAACTTAGTGCAGCTATTTAAACCCCACTTTTCACACATCAGTTTAATCTGTAAACAACAATCATGCGAAATTGATCATGGCAACACGAATGAAGCTTCAGAGTTACCGAACTTGTGACAAGTTAAGAATTTTCACCTTCGCGGAAAAGAATGGCAACAGAGATGCGGAGAGAGAAAACGAAGAGAACTTGGAGAAAATACCACGAATGAAGCGTGCTGCTCAAGGACGGAAAGCTGCGTGGCCCGAAATGGAAGCTGACCTTTTGGCTTGGGTCAAAGAGAAAATACAGAATGGTTTAGCAATTCTACCATCGCTGATCAGACTGAAGGCACTCTATCTCGTCAAGGATCAAAAATACAAGATACCAGAAGGATCTTTCAAGGCAGGGAACCATTGGTGCCAGCGATTCCTGAAAAGAAATAATCTCGATTCGACAGAAAACGACACTAGCACAACGACTTCCAGCTGACTACGAGGAGAAGATCGTAAACTTCCACAGCTATGTTATTAATCGTCGCAAGCAGCACGGTTACCCGATTCATTTAATCGCAAACATGGATGAAACGCCGCTAACATTTGACATGCCGACTAACCGAACAGTCAACAACATTGGTGAGAAAACTGTGAAAATTCGCACTACCGGGAATGAAAAGAACCGCGTCATTGTTGTGTTACCGTGTGTCGCTGATGGCTCGAAGTTAAAGCCCATGATTATTTTTAAGAGAAAGACACTACCAAAGATAAAGAACAATCACGGCATAGTTGTTGCTGTCCAAGATAAGGGCTGGATGGACACCGACAGAATGAAGTTGTGGTATGAGAAAGTTTGGCGATGTCGGCGCAGCGGACTCGGACGAGAACGAAGCATGCTTGTCTAGGACGCGTTCCAGGCTCATGTGACAGACCCAGTGAAGACGGCATTTCGGTGTGAGAACACTGACTTGACAGTCATTCCTGGAGGTTTAACCTTGTTGCTTCAGCCCCTGGATGTCTGCTTGAACAAGCTGCGTTAAGGAGTTATGGATGGCATGGATGGCATTCACGAGTTTACTGCTGGTGGAAGGCAAAAGAAACCATTGGAAGAGATGATCTGTTCGTGGATTGCGGAAGCGTCCCAGAGGACATGATTGTGAGATCTTTTCTCAAGTGCGGGATCTCCAACAACCTTGATGGTACAGAGGACGACCTGACTTTTGAGGAGCACAGTGATGAAGAACCAGGTCAGGACGATTTGTTTGTGAGAGAACTGTGATTTTTGAAGGTTTTTGATCACTTCGAACATTTGATCGAAGAAAAGTCTCAGCTAACTGTAAATAGATCTGTAATCAATTAACAGTATATTTTAGAGAAAAGAATCAATAGTTTACCTTAAGTGTAAATATCGGTAAATGATGTAAATAAATCAATTTAAAGTAGAATTTATTTCCAGTTGTCTTTTTCCTCACGCTTGGAAGTCGGTGTTTCATTGACACTCTGGCGACGTATTGTCTAATGATTTCAATTTTGGACGTCTGCATTTGCGAAGATTTGGTATTTTTTTACTTTTTTCGATTTTGAAGTCATTTAATATAAATTCTCCAAAACGAGCCCGAAATCTGGGGTGCGTATTATACATGGGCGCGTATTATACACGGGTAAATACGGTATGCAGTATTTTCCTTGAAGACTAGATCTATGCAGTTTGTAAGCCATTTTCCCATATTTTCTTTGATTTCATCCATCCCACACATGTGCTAGGGTCATCAGTTTATATGAAAATCACTGTAAATAAATTGGTTCCAGCCCGGGAACAAAAACAGGCTGCATCCTCACCATGGCACAGCTCGTTTAAAAGTTGCTGTATGGATACTAGAAAGTTAGCAAAATGCAGTATGTTGTACGATGTAGGTAACCTGAAGAAGACATAGCCAGCAGTAATTAAGCGAACAAGTAGCAGCAGGAACTCCAGCAGTAGCCGGCTTCTATTGAAACCCTTGAATATGGTATATATTATACAAAGACACCTGTGGACTACCAGATAGCATCAGTACACACATGTACATGTGTACATTTCAAAAGGTACAAAAATAACTCACCTTGCCCTTGTAAGCATAAGCCAGAGCTCCTGCTGCAATCTCAAGAACAAAAATGAGGGCGAGGAGAACAGCAAACTAGAAAAGAAGAATTATGTAGAAAAGTATCAGCACATGTTCAACATAGTATGGCTGGTGGGTTATTGTAAAACACTGAAATGAGTTCACTGCAGGGATTTTGTAATTTTAAAATATCTGTCAGTTGTCCCATGTTAGAGCAAGAGGACAATAATAATTTAGAAAGACAGTAATTCACTGAAACCTTGAACAGCAGGAAACAGGAAGCAATCAGACCAGCATCCTGCAATATTAATAACATTTATTATTTGGCCAAAAAAGGATTCTGGTTACCCGACCGAGCCTAGTATCTCCAACTTTTTTTCCCACCAAAAACTACAAGCTTTACATAAGGTAACATGCTATGGTCTTTTTCGAAATCTGCACAAAATTCAAATGTTTGTACAGGTCTACAAACCCATTTTTTTAGTGTAACCAAAAACTCTTATTTTTATTTGGCCTTAAAAATGAATGTACCTGTATCTTTTACCTGTATCCAGTGAGATCACAACGTCCAAGGCTCTGTATTGTGCTTTATTCTTTTAAAGTTCCACGGGTAATACATGGACAATACTAAGACTAAGCTTCTTGCTTTTCACACTCTAGTTTCATCTATCACATGACTACCTACTTGTATCATGTATCACTCGAAGGTCTCAATATTTATTATCTGATAACATTACTGTGTTGCTGTAAATAACCTTACATATCAGCTTAAACTAGAGCAGATTCTGTATGAGTGGGCAAGTTGCAACAATGACTTACAGCATGGTTGCCGTACAGTATGTAGTGACATTGAAATGGCTTCCTTATCGTTTTTGTTCATCGAATCCAATCAAATTGGACAAAAACAATAGGGAAACCTTTTTGATGTCACAGAATGCTGTATGGTAACGATGATGTAGTTTGTCCCATGGTCTATGTACTTACAGTGGTGACCATGCAGTAGTTCTCCTTGTAAGCACCACAACAGCCCAAGAAGCCAACTATGGCCACGACAACACCAATGACAATCAAGAACACTGGTCCAGAGGCCAGGGAGCTACTGCTTACTTGAATGAAGTCACCATACTTGGATTTGATGAGTGCACCAATAATAATTAGTGCTAAACCACTGATCTGCAAATCAAGACGGAATGAAGATGACTAAAACACAGCATGACAGGACTTAATTGCAACAACGAACACATTATATACAGGGTTGTCAGATATCACCGGCTGTCAGGTATAAAATAGCTCCCCGTTTTGTTCAAATTTCCCTTCATTTATCAATTGGCATTTGAACCTATTCAATTTTGTTCTTTGATGTTTGTTTTACAATAATAATATATACACATAAAAATGGGCAAATAGAATATAATTTACTTAGGAATCGGATGTTGGAGCCTGGAGGTTAAATGAACCTATTCTATTCTTGCTTGTTTCAACATCTACAACAAGCAAAGTCTAGACTCCTTGCAATCCTAGAAAACAAAATCTAAGCAGGTGTCCAGATTTCTGGGTGACAAATCTGAGCAACTTCGCACATGGTGAAAAACATACATGTAACCTCTGGCCCAAGCTGTTCACTCTTTGATCCATCCACCATTGTGTTTCAATGTTTACATGCAGAAAGTGCATGCGGTTACACAATTGGCTGAGCTCGTCACAGGTAAAATTATGCAACTCTAATAATTAAACAACACTTCTCAGTCCGATATCACCATTTGCCCAACTATTGAGTGGCTGTCAAAGCTGATAAACCACACAGCAAGCGACTTTACCAGTAAAAACTTTACTGGCATCGTGTGGGCAAATAATCTAATTTGCAAGTTTTGGAAAAGCATGGAATCAGTGCTGCTAACAGAGTTTACGGATAACAATTTCAACTGTACCGGAAAAAAACCTGGGCTGCTGTTTTTTTTCTTCATGTGGCTCTGTACCAAAAAATGATCATTTTGTACCAGTACAGAGTACCACCTGATAAAGTGGTTTGAGTTTACTTGCAATGACTCAGCGAAATATGTAAACATCTCCTCTAGAGAAATACATGTATGTTGCCTGCAGGAACAGTTGCATTTTCTATTTAATTTCTCTAGTTCAATACTATTTTTGTAGTTTTTCGAAGTCACATTTACACTAGTACTTAGCAAAAGTGCTGGGAATCTGTGATGTCCTATTCTAATAGGGAAGTACATGTACATTGTAAGCTTTGCAGCAGTTTCCCCTTTGAACAAATTAAACTACGCTGTGGTAGTCTTTTGGCACTTGTATGGAGAATTAACTGCAGTTAGAGTGACATTGGCAGCAAATGCTACACATCTTTGAATCAACACTGAGAATCAATGTTTTACAGGAGTCTCTTATCCATGAATGGTGAAATACCAGAACAAATATGAAACAAATGTGAAAACTCACGATCTTTAATATGGGACGGTCACTTTAAAGAGACAAAACAGACCACTGAACACTTAGGTAGTTTATGTTAATTTAAATGACATTAATTTGTTGTACATAGAATATAAGCAAACTGTGTCATTGGTCCTTCTTGTGTAGTTTATAATAATTATTAGTATAGTTGGATTAAATTTCCCAAGTCACACTTGAAAGTGCCCCCAGTGTACCATTTCAACCACATGTGCTCAAAATATTTGTCCCAAACTAAGTAATTGTCCATTTGTTATGGCTGGTGGTAGTTGCTTATTTATCAACCCAAGCACAAACATTTATTACCATTCCCCAAACTTGAATATCTCAAAAAGGTACCCTCCCCCTGATAATGTCCAACCAGAAGTTCCAGTATAAAAACGGTTGTGCCCCTCTTTTCACGCATGGCAAACTTGAAATTCAAAATTAGAGCAACGAACAACGTAGGAGAGTGAATCAGCCTCTCCTGTTAAAATGCAAAATTTTGAGGGTTTGAAATCAAACAAGCCATCACCAAGTGAACAGAGGGAAGAAAGTTGTTTAATAAAGAATTTAGACTATTTATGAGTTGTTTATGACTCTGTAGCCCTTGCTCTGAAGTTGACATTTGTTTGATTGAACAATCAGTAGGGAGCACTCAAGCAGAGCACCACAGAGATGTTTAATCAACAAAGGCTGAGTGACAACTGAAGGTGTCAGTGTCCTGGCCAGACTATATGAAAGCACCAAGAAATGAAATTACCCTACCCCTACTCCCCCCCAACTTCATCTGTGTATTTAAACAATTACCCCATTTCAAAACTGATTTTGTAAGTTTTACCCCTCCCCCCTTAATCACCTTAGCCATAAACAGTCCCCCAAGGCCTTCATTTACATACCTATTCAATGTAGCATAGTTAAAATCTTAATAAAATGTGCTCAAGTAAGCATGAAGATTAAGGGTGTGTTCAATTCTCCATACTGCAGCATAAGAATACACAGAATGATCAATATAAACTGCTTGTATCAGGATGTTTCAGGCAGTGGAATCATAACTGTATCCTGAATATCAATACCAGCATGCATTTGTAGCATGATTTCCAGAGACTATTCCATCTATTCTTATTCTGGAATACAATCAATCGATGTGCCCTAATGTTCACATTTAGATTGTGTATATATGGGGGTATATTTTTAATTCATAGGTTTCCTATCACAGTCTCCTCATAACTCACATTAGATTGTCTATATATACATGGGGGTACTTTTATAATTCCTAGGTTTCTTATCATATTCTCCTCATAACTAAAGGAAACGACAAAACACAAATGGCTGATTTGACTTCTTGTACTGGGATGGTTATTTTGAAAACTTGAATAATATTTTTCAATTAATACTTTTTATTTTGTCTTCCAGACTGAATATTATCCTCCTAGTTATTTAGTAAAGTAAGTACAGAAAGTTTTGGATACAGCGTCGTATTAAAATAACCAACTAAAAACTAATATATGACTAAACACAAAACTCGATGCATTTAAAATGAGCTGCTATTTTATACGCCACACATTTTCTTTCTCTTTCTTGTATTGGTTCGGTTTCTTTTTCCGGTCTTTTTGTTCAATGTACGTAGATTCTAGCGAAAACAATGCTCATGCAGATACAGAATCTCTTAAAACATCGCACCGGTCAGATACGATTTATTAAACCGCAAATTGCAAAGACCCGACTTATTTAAATTTATACAGAACATTTCCCCCAACCAAGCTTCGCTTTTAACCCTAATACTTTCTCATGAGCACGAGATAAAACAACAACTTATAACGTCTCTATAAACTGGTAAAGGTTTCAGAAATAATGTTCGCGCCCTCGAACTCTCAAAGCTCAACCCTGCCTCGATTATGAATACTAATGTCAGTAATAATGTACACATTTATTCTTTCATTAATGTAGAACCTTGGCTCATCGAATGCCAACTTTAATTCGATAACTTGCCTCTCACTTTAAACCAGCTACACCGTATTTTCAGGCAACGAACTCCACTAACCTTGCCCTTGATTAGTGTAAATGTGGCTTCATAATTATGCATGCAACGAAGAACAAACATTTCGCGCCCAGAAACTCGACAGAAAATGAGCAGGCGATGTTTTAAAATCAATTAAAGTTAAACTAAACAGAGTGCAAATAACTGATTTTGTAGCGTAACGAGGAAAATTGTAGCGAAAAGGAAGCTGTTTCGTGGGAACATTCGCTAAGATAGTGTAGCAAAGAGCCTGAAGGGAAGGACTCCGACTCTTTCGATCTCTGCAAAACGGAACTATAACCGTACTTTGTCTTTGGCGAAACTTCGAAATTCGGTATCTTTCACTTACCCAAAATATAAAATTAAAGAAGAAGAGAAGGTATTTCACAACTGCTATTCCTCCAGAAGCCATGTCGGGTTATCTGTTCTCCAACTGAACCTCGTTCGCTCGTTTGGTTGGGTTTGGAAGACGCTTCGAGTAATTCGACTTGCGAAATGATCGATGAACATTCTCTAATGTATAATTTTAGCAAGTTACATCAGAATACTTTTCTATCGCGGTAACTGATTGGCGTAGGCTTTTGGTCGGTTTCGTTGGTGCGATATAAAGCGTATTTCTATTGGCTTGCTAACTACCGCGTGAATGGGAGTTGGCGGAGAGCCACGTCACTCTCTGTACCAATAGAGCATAAAAAAATCGATTATTAGACAAAACATAAAATTTATCGTCGAAAGGGATATTAATATGCAAGTTTCAAGTTAAGGCCTAGTTCATAGTTTACTAACAACTGGTACCACAAAAATAAACTTTTTTTCCGTTTCAAAAAACAGTATAATAATAATAGTCTTTATTTCACGAGGGTAGCACAAAATAGTTAAAAACTAACAAACCTGTGGCCCTCAAAGTATACCAAAAATAGTCAATTAGTGCACTTTACATTCAAAAAGCCTAGGAGTTCAGAAGCTTCATTGTTTTCAGTTTTGTTTTTTAATTATAATTCTGTGTTAAGTTAGTCATTCGTGAACACAAAAGAGCGTCGAAAATGATCATGAACTGAATGTTTAACAGCAGCAACGTGCAACAGCAGCGAAAAAATCGCTGAAATAATCTACCGCTATTTTGCTTGTGTCAATAAATTAATTATTCCGATAAGCGATTTTAAAAATTGTTACTGTGGTTTTCGTGCGGTTTCGGTAAATGAATGTCTTGTCCTCTGCCTCAGATCACGAATCAATTCTCTTGGCGCCTTATTAACTAGAACCTTCGTATCCAAGGAAAGTATGAACGACATCATCAGCAATCAAATTATATAAACGGCTAGCTAGACGGGCAAATTGAACTAAAAATAAGTGAATAATGCCGGAGGGGGGGGGGTGTTCCTGTTTGTGACGTACGTCAGGGTTTTTAGGCAGTTAGAAACAGGCGAACAATATATTTCACATGGTCTATTTGTTTTTATTTGAAGAAGGGGCAATCGTTTTTTTTCCCCAAAAGGAGGCAATCAGGGTTTGGGAGCTCGGATTTTGGGTCAAACAGGGACCCGTATATGGGAGTTCACTTAATATAAAGTGCAAGTAGCGCCATAAAACAACATGAACTCTTTTTGCCCCAAATTCTATTTCTGATATACTTCAGTTGTCTAACTTAGTTTTCTTTGAGAGACAGGAGCAGAAATTAAACTAGAACAAACGGGGGAGGGGAGTACTTACATGAAAAATGGGTATGTATGCGAGGCCAGAGGCTAAAACCCTGGTTCTGTTGAATCCGTTCTGTTCGGCTGCCCAGATTAGCATACTTACCAATGTTACGTGCCGCTCGACAGGGTATGTTTTTTTTTACAATTCTTAGCCTGGAACTGGAGTCAAAAAAATTGTTCATATAAGAACATCTAACTTTCTTACAAAATTTAACATACTTAACCATCACAGGGCCGTAGCGCCCTTAGAGGCCGGGGGGGCTCGTGCCCCCCCAAATGTTTTCCAAAAACAAACAAACAAGGTACCTGGCCCCCTCGGAAACCCAGAGGTTAGGTCGCGAAATGACTTTGTGCCCCCCAGATTTTCAGGGCATGCTACGGCCCTGCATCATCAGTATGGTTTTAGACAGAACCACTCTACATATATGGCTGTTCTTGAACTCATTGAACAAATTTGCCAAGCCTTTGAAAATAATGAAATCACAATAGGTATCTTTATTTATCTCAAAAAAAGCATTCGACACTGTAGATCACACAATTCTGATAAATAGCTTGAGTTTTATGGACTTTATGGAATAAGAGGTGTACCAGTAATAGAAAACAGTATGTTCAAATTTCCAATACTTCTAAATCTTTAACCTGGAATACCATGATAATTTCACAAGACACAGATTTGATTTACACTTTTCATTTTCAAAACATAAATTTTCAATTCGTTCTCCAGGACCCAACATTTGGAACAGTATTCCCGACTTCCACTTCGTGAATTAAAATCTTATTTCCTTAATAATTAATTTGCCTGGTCATATAATCTATTCCTGTTTTTGTAATTCTAGTGATTGTTTCTTTCCTTACCTTAATACTCCTCATTTAGTACTCAATGACTCGTATTTCTCATTCAGTATTGCTTAGTTACATGTAGTATTTAGTAGCTTGTATGTGTATCTACTACCAAGTGTTCAATCACAGGCAACCCAAGCTCAAGTTACGAAAACATAAGGAAGCCCTTTCTCCCCAAAAAAACCCTGGCTAAAATCAGCTTAAAACTACCCAACAAGGAGAGAAACACGACAGAAGACATCACAGTGGCAAGTTAAGTCATTTTATTCAAATATTTTACAGTATTTCTGGGTAGTAAACGGAGTTCGCTACGCTCCCATACACACCCTTATATTTTCGTAACTTGAGCTCGCTCCGCTCCCATACAAACCCTTATATTTTCGTAACTTGAGCTTGGGTTGCCTGTGGTTCAATACCTTGTATTTATCCCTGTGTATTTAGTATTTATTAGACTGCGAACAGTCCCTCCTTTTCCCTCCATTGATAGTAATTTGCGAGGGGAAAGGAGGGACTGTTCGCAGTCTAAGTATTTATGTTTGCTGTAATTTGTTTTGATCCATGTCCTGTATGATAATTTGTTGTTATAGCATCTTGTACATCCTTCCACTTCTAGATTATACCCTGACCCTGTACCATATAAGCTTTGGCTGTTCAATATATTGTAATCCTGTATATTACTTAGTACAATAAAAGTCCGTTTATCTGTTTATTATTCGAGTGGCGAGTGAAGCGCAACGTCGGGGGGGAGGGGGGGATATCGCCGGTCGCTGCGCATCCACTCATGACAACGCATTCTGAAACATTTACGGAATGGGCTAGAAAATTGCAAATAAGTTATTTTTCATAGAATGGGAGGTACAGGTATCGGAAATCTTCGCAAGTTCTTTTAACTCAACTTAATCAGTACGAACTGAAAATCTCAACAGAGAACGAGCCGCGCCATGCCATATCTGTAAGAAGGGTTATTTATTTCTCTGTTGCCCGTTTTCCTCTAGACCAGGCCACTTACGGCAACGAGGAATGGCATATATTTTTTCACAGCTGATAGGGAAGAAACTTGAGTTGCACAGCCACGTTTTCCGTATGAGACTGAAACAATAGCTTAGTAACGATAGATTCCAAGAAATTATTGGACGTCATACGATCACAGCCGGTTTTACAGATTCACCTTGGTCGTCAGGACAACGAGAACTGACGCCGTGTCTAAGTGGTAGGAAAACAGTCAATGTTGACAAAAGAAATCATTTTTATTATACACAAAATTATCTACAAGTTATGAGTAATGCATGAGGAATTCAAGGCATTCAAACCAAGGACACGTATATTGGGGTATATTTACAGAGCGATTATCAAATCACCGGCCAATTCTCACTTTTCAGCACTGAAGTTGTTTATATCGGGCTTCGGTGAAAATGTTCGAAGCATGGACATCGGGATCAAGAACTCTGCTTGTACTGTTCCTCTCTGTTTCCTTTTAGCAATTGGTTGATACAATATTCGCTCTCTTGACCCACGTCAGTGAGTCGTAGGTCCATGGCTCGGATTGTTGTATTTTCTTCCATTCCTTCTTGTAAAGATTTGCCACCGTCCTGTATTGAGATAGGAAGTAAAGGGAAAAAAGTATGCATTTTCCCCGCATTTTGTTTAGCCAAATAAACTGCATGTGCGTGACAGTTTGCAAGTACTCTTTCAAAAACGAGTAGCGGTATTTTATCAGATTTACAAACAGCCCGAGTTTTTTCAGATCCGATAAAACACCGTTGCGAGTTTTCGAGACGGCTTCAAAAACGTAAATGTATAGAGTCGTGTATTTCAGTTATTTTGGCGACAAAAGTTTATGTAAATGAGTATCGTATCTATATCACATTTAAACATTCATTTCTTTTGTTTTCCCCTTGTGAATTATTAATAACTTTTTTTTGAAATTTCAACCACCATGATAGCCTGCTATGCAGACGTCAGTGAACACTCTCCTATGAATGGTCAATGGCAAATGTATTGTCTGAATCCTTTTAAATGCAACATTACGTCACTTTCCAGGATATGGAAGGTAACATCTGATTGGTCCATAACACAATGAGGTGTGCATATTGGAAACTAATTAAGCGCTCGGGTAAGCAGACGTTACTTTTTTCTTCGAATTTATGAGTGAAAAAATACGTCTGCATAGCAGGCTACCACCATGACGATGATGTTGTAAAAACTGACAATGCGACAACAATTGCGCGCTGGCGTATTTTTAAGACTAGAAGCTTATAACAACAACAACACAATAGCAACAACATCATCAAGGGAAGCAAGAATGACCGAGTGGTCGGGTTCGATTCCAAGACTCGGCATCATATCTGAGTTGAGTTTGTTGGCTGTGTATCTCTCCTTTGCTTCGAGGGTTCTCCTCCGAGGGTCTCAATGGGGTTAACCGTCAAATGCCATAAAATTAAACCGTCAACCGTCAAAATAAAGATTATTTTACCGTCAACCGTCAAAAAATTTAACCGCCAAACCTGTATCTAACCTTATCAAACTCATTAATTCAAGAGGTGAATACAATGTAAGTCATGACCATGACGAGTATTTAGAAATCGTTTCCAAATACAGCTCGCATTTCAAGACTTTTAGATCGCTAATTTTATCATTAAAGTGAAGTTTGAGAAGCCATCTAAAAAACAAGGAGCTTGTTTTAAAACACTCAGCTTTGCCTCGGTTTTCCAACTCCTCTCACTGTATTTAGAAATAGCTTCTAAAACAGCTCCTTGTGTTTTACATATTACGTCAAACCAATCAAACCTGTAATCTAACCGTCAAACCTGTAATTTAAATTTCTGGGTGTTTTGTTTCAAATAACCGTCAATCCCCTAAAAAATTAACCGTCAACCGTCAAAGCCCCCCCACCCTCTTCTCTCCTCCGGTCTCCTCTTTTCCTCCCTCCACAAAAACCAACCTGACTTCCAATTCGATCTCGGAATGCACGTGTACATACATACATACATACTTTATTTGTTTAAGCAGGTTCAATTAATGGCAGCTACATAGTTGATGTGGCCCTGCTGCACTAAGATACAATAGTCTAAACGTGCATAATGCATTACTATAATATAAACTATGAAGTAATGTGGCCCTGCTGCACTAAGATACAATAGTCTAAACGTGCATAATGCATTACTATAATATAAACTATGAAGTAATGTGGCCCTGCTGCACTAAGATACAATAGTCTAAACGTGCATAATGCATTACTATAATATAAACTATGAAGTAATGTGGCCCTGCTGCACTAAGATACAATAGTCTAAACGTGCATAATGCATTACTATAATATAAACTATGAAGTAATGTGGCCCTGCTGCACTAAGATACAATAGTCTAAACGTGCATAATGCATTACTATAATATAAACTATGAAGTAATGTGGCCCTGCTGCACTAAGATACAATAGTCTAAACGTGCATAATGCATTACTATAATATAAACTATGAGGTAATGCTAGATTCGAGTTCTTAGTTTAATATGGATATCCGTTTCATAATATTTAACATACATTAATTAACATATAATAACTAGTAGTTTCAAATTGAAAGTGGCATGCTGTCGAGCCAATATAGTAGCAATTGATTAGAATCTAAGCCATGTATTAAGGCCATCATATACCCATCTAATATTATAAGAACACGATTTGAATGAATGAAAGTATTCATCAGAGCTCAACGCAGAGTAACAAATGGAGCATTGGCCAAATGGAGGGGCTACAGATTCGGGAGCACTGCATCCCTTATTGTTTTGTGACCCTCCCCGTTGTATCACATTGTGTTTCTGTGACCGTCCCTAACTGCTGGCAATGTGTTTTTGTAAACCCCCTCCCCAATAGCTGTATTTTATGTGGATAAAGTTTTGCAATTCCCACCAGTGACAAATACCATTTTTAGAAGTGCAGATAATAAGCAATTATTGGATGAGGATGAGCATGATAGCGAAAATTATCAAGACAGAGGTCTGTGTTATCAACCTTCGGCTTCGGCAGATAACACAGACCTCTGTCTTGATAATTTTCGCTATCATGCTCATCCTCATCCAATAATTGCTTATTATCTGCACTTCGGCTTCGGCAGATAACACAGACCAAGGTCTTGAACATTTTCGCTATCATGCGAAAACCGAATTCAATAATTGTTTTATTATACATTTTAAGTAATGGTCCAGATAAGAACTGTAGTAGAATATATTGTTCTGCGGCAATGAGCCTCCCCCACATACGATTTTGCTTGAATATGCCTTAAGTACTTTAGGAGGTATCTAATATAGAGAAAACAAAGGATTTTTCGATCGCAAATTTGAGAACTTTCCCCACACACGATATTCTTCGAAATTAAACCATAGTTAGTTTGATCAAAAATAAATTCAAACCACAAAACAACATCGAATGAATTTTTTTTATTTAGATGGTTTCTACTGAATTTATAAGTATCAACAAATGAAATATAGAAAATTAACACCTTTTAACATTCCTTGCCGTAGACACTACAGTTCTAATCTGGACCATTAAGTTTTAGCAAAAGAGAAAGCTATCGTAAACGAAGCTAAATGAAACTCCGCATCAAATTGGTTTGTTTACGATTGGATTTCTGATTCAAGATGTTTTCTTTCGGCATATTCGAGCTAAAAAGTGCATTTATTTTACGAGTTTAGGAGAATGACTAGAAACATAGCTGAGCGCTAAAGTCGGCTCAAAATAACGAAATAAGTTCCCTGCTTTCTAGCGTAAAATTGTCTTATTTGCTTACCATCGAGCGCTAAGTATTATCTGCTAGCAGATATCACAAATTATCTGCTAGCAGATAATGCTGTACGCATGCGCACTTAGTGCTATGGCTAGCTATGGAGAATTCGTTGCGTGGCGGAGTCTCAGCCAATCAGAATCGAGATGTGAGTAAAATGTATACTAATCAAATTTATTTGTTCTTCTTCCACTTCTAGTGATATAAATGTGCTTCTCTGGATTGCTGGTGCTCTTGAACTAGAGTCACATACAGTAGTGTCGTCACGACTCTCTTCTTGTGTGCTGCATCCACTTTAAGTATCACCCATATCATCATCTGAAGATGATTCAGAATCCTCCTTGTTTGTCTGCATCACTGTCTTCCATGTAGCAGCAAGTCTGCCATGGCGGGTTACAATACAATACAATATTCTTTAATTCTTTAAGACACATTAACCTTACATACACTGTTATTTTCAAGGAGTTATTTTAACTCCAAAAGAGCTATTCTGTACCATTTTTTTAGTAACAGTGTAGTTATCTAACTACAGTCTTCACTGCTGATACATACATCACAGATGACTCATCTGATGCAATGTCAGATTGTCCTACAATGTTGATGATGAGATCACTGTGAGAACTATCATTAACCATTTCGTCGACAGCTTCAATGGACTTTTCATCGTGACCGTGGTTCTTCTGCTTGTCTCTTTTGCTCACTTCTTCCCTAGTTTAAGGCTTGCCTTGCGTTGTAAATGGAGACTGACAAGATTTTGTCGACTAGATACTCTTTGGAGAAGGTATCAATCTCAGCTGTCATAGCGGGATCTATTTTTCCTGCATTGAACAGCATGTCACACTGTCGTCTTGGTTGGTAGTCATCAACATCCCGATATTCACCATCAGGCTTGTATGAGGGAGTTTCCTCATATTTTTTGTAATGTCCTGTTTGTGTTTCAGGTATTGGGCGTGGGATTGGATCAAGCGCAGGTAGCTCTAGCTCTTGATAGCTTCCACATAGGTCACACTGTTGGGACTTGCCCCTTAATTTTTGAAATTCAAAGTATAGTTCACCACTTTCACAGTGGTTCATCATTTGGTTTTCAACCATCGTGAAACAATGATTGTCTGGAAGCGTTGCCCTTTTCTTTTTTACAGCCGTTTTCTATTCATTCAAGTAATCTGGTTTCATGTCTCTACCCATTTCTTTGTCCTGTATTTTTGTGACCCTCCCCATGAAGGGGTGAGTTGTTTTTATGACCCTCCCCTCCAAATTTGTAGCCCCCCGGGTGGTTATTAATGACAGACCCCTAATTTAAATTGACTTAATTAGTCTATATGTTTCATCTCATTTTTAGCCTTTAGACTTATTTTTGCATGACATTTGGTAGAGTGTTTCAAACTACTGGGCCTCTAAATCTCAGCGAGGTTCTTCCACGTACGTATAAAGTGCTATGTGAGCATACGACAGACGATTATCAAGTAAGAATAAAGATTACTCGACACTCACCGGCCCTATCTTGTTACACGACAAATTGAGTTCGACGAGCACCTTGTTGGAAACAAGAACCTGCACAGGAATATTGCAATTCATGATTTAATAACTATATACTATTGACAACAAATGTGTGAAGACAGTGACAAAAAATGTGAATACAGTACGCAAAAAATGTTTTTCGTTAAATTTTGCATAAATCGTTTCTTTTTCTTTAAAATGTGTTGCTTTTCAAACGCTGCATTACGAATATGTAACAGACAACAGGCTCGTATCCAGGTTTTTATATGGGGGAGGGGGTGGGGGTGGGGGTACGAGTGCTGCTTGGGGTCGCTGAAAGGTTTGAAAATCTAAGGTCTCTGAAAAAGCATTTCCTGATTTTTTTGAGTAACACATATTGTGAATATTTTTGCAATAAAAAAAAGATTTCTAAGTGAAAAGAGCGGTCTGCGCTAACTATGCGGCGTAATTAGCCAGGGTGGCGCAGTGGTTAAGCGCTTCGTCTCTCACTTCTAATTCTGTGGCCGGGTTCGATTCCCGGACGCGGCACCATATGTGAGTTGAGTTTGTTGGTATCTTGCCCTTGCTCCGAGGGTTTTTCTCCGGGATCTCCGGTTTTCCTCCCTCCGCAAAAACCGACATGCTAAATTCCAATTCGATCTGTGGATTAGCCGGGCCCTGGCTTTGATCAGCCCTGTGGTCGTTTCAGGTCTCGTTAGAAATGAGAGGTAATACACAAAAACACTATCATCGATGCCGCGGGAGGAGGGCTGGATATGGGCCTGAGATCGAGGCTCTGGGTAATGGATCCTGCATCTTACCTGTGCCAATATGGCCGCCGTTGGTTCTCCGAGGTCATTGCTTCCCAGCTGCACATGCGTCAACACATTATTCTTCAGCAGAGCACGACAAATAGCCTGGCCGCCATCATCACCCAGTCTGAACAGAAATACATGGCACGTGATTAGCACTCGTTCACACGGTGCAAAAGGTCAACTCATAAACTTCATACGAGTGGTAAGACGAGCAATCCACCGTGCCGCGAAAACGATGGCGGTTCATACTTTTACCCACAATCCTTTCGGCGCGAAAAACTTTAAAGCCGTCGTAACATCACCGTAGAGGGGTTTGAAATACCAGAAACAAGCCAGTACAAGTGCTGTTGCCAATATACTGTCATCGAAGAGAACAGAGGAATTGACCTATATCATTATGACGTCATATCAAAACAATCTATTGTTTAAACGCTAAGGATCACGGTCATGGGAGGAAGACAAAACAGCAACAACACAAAGGAAATCGCTATCAAATGCATTTTGTAGAAAGTAGGATAGCGGTAACAGCCACCAAATAGGTATATATTGTGGGATAAACATTGATACAGCTGATATCTGGAAACCAGACAATTCGAAGTTAAATTTTCCTCAGCAGAGCAGATTTAGTTCAAAATTCTATTGTTCAAGTCGATTCTGTCCCCCTCATCAACAAGCCGTGACGTCATAATGATATAGGGTAATTCTACACGTTATTTTGACTGTGTTAGGTTCGCAATGATTTGTGGTCAAATATACAGCAGCTATCTTTCTCGGTACGGCGCGGCGGACTGAGTCATAACCACAGGTAGCCCAAGCTCTGTAAACGGCAATATTTAGTAGCTTGGCTACGCATGCTACATTTGCATGGGATAGTTTAGTCTTCCATTTTCAATGTAAACCGTTAATAAAAATCCGCAAAACTTACAGGATGTCTTCTTGTATTCCTTAGCTATGTCTGAGACTATTTTCAGCTAATGATGTCTGCAAATAGAAGGTTGACAGTAAATCTTTGCTGAAATTCGCTGAAACTTACTAAAGTTGGCAAAGCCATAGCTAAGGAACACAAGAAGACACCCTGTAAATTGTGTCAACTTTTGTCCAAGATTTACTTTGAAAATGGAAAACTAAAATATCCCACGAAAATGCTATTAAATATTGCCATTTACCTGTGTTATATAACAAGTGTCATCATGTTTATACTTTGACTTCAGATATATTATACCAGAGTTGTAGAGGAGCGATGGTTTTACTCATTTGAATTATTCCTCGTTCTTTAAAAGTAGTAGAAACATCACTGCGTATCCACGAATCACCTTCATTTGTTTGCACATTTGTGCAGTCTACTGTGAAGTATGTGCGGTACACACCGCGGCAAAACAGTATGCTCCGCTGGCTAAAAGAACGAAGGCTCTCCTATCAAATAGAAATTACCGAGGGCTTCAACGTTTTTAGTAAATAATTTTATAACTTAGTAAACTCACAGTGAATTGCAAATTAAGAAAACTTCAACCTGTTAAAGTCTCAGGCTTATGTTTTAAGTAGTTTTCTTATTTTTTGACAAAACAGTTCACAAATGCATACTTTTAAGCAAAAATTTTAAAATAACGGCATGTGCATGTTTCATTTCAGTTTTCGCGGGAAACTGGGGGCGGCCGCGTGCCGACAAGAAATAGCAAATACGCATGCGCGTGACGTTTTGCCGCGGTGTGTGCGCCGCCATGGGGTCCAAAACAGGTTTGACGGGGGTCCAGAACAGGTTTGACGAGATAAAGGTTACTCCTATACCCGGATTTCCAAGATACCTATTTTGATTCCAGAATAAGATGATCTTTCGGTAATAACCCTGATTTATCAGCTGAGTCGTCTACAACCAGGAAATCTTTATCTTTTTTACCAAAAACCCGATCCTATTCCGCCGCACATATAGACAGATAGATAGATAAATATTTGTTTATTGGCACCGGCATATGCAAACTTGTACATATGTCTCAGACCTGCTGAGAAAGCTAACACACTTAAGGTACAGGTATAGAAGTATCTGTGTTCAATGTACTTGTTTTAGCTATTATAAACACGAGTACCTCTTCATCAGCGGAATAGTACTATATATTCGCAGTTGCGTAATGTATAGTCATTCGAGTCCTACGTCCGCCGCTTCGCCTTCCAAATTAAATACCCAATGAGCGTAAGGCTATATATTTTCATAAATCTGTATATGGTTCTAGTTACAGATCAGTTACTAGATGATTTTCGTAGCAGTTATATGAATTAATACACTACATAATACTGTTATTATTTGCAAGGCAGCGTTACTGAGTTTATTTGAATTTGCCAACTGTTACTTTATTTTCGCGATACAACAAGTCAACGCTGTATTACTGTTATGTACACAGAACTAACTAGTTTATTGGTTTAAAGGGGCTATGTCATGGTACTGCGCATGTATCGCGCAATCGCTCGTTTAGTGGCTGTTAATTGGATACAAACAGTTAAACTTCCCTTCCTCGATGCTTGATTGAAAGGATTTTCAATATTTCCCCTGTAGACTGTTTATATACACTGTTTGTTAGTCATTTTTACATATTTGCTTTCATTTTAAGCATCCCACATGGCCGAGAGGTTCGTTAGTTCATATCAAAATCGGTGGAAATATCTCTTTCCGGCCCGGAAAAACGAATGTAAAGTCTTACCGTGATACAGCCCCTTTAAACCGGTATAAGTTGTATATTTACTCGATTTTCATGTGACACGTGCACTAAACACTGTTATTGTCAACTTAGTGTTCACGAGCTCAAATTGCTCTAGATTATCACCATGTATATTGAGTGTAATTTATGATAGTTAATAAAGAGGGCGCACGCGGTTCGTGTGGACCCAATAAGTGGTTGCTCATTACATGATAAATGTTTTTGGTTGTCTCGGACAAACGACAAACGACAAACGACAGCGAAATTCTTGTCGTTTGCCGCTTGTCCGGGACAACCTTTTTGAAATAGCTGTATACATGCATGTAGAATGCTCTCTATTGGTATAAGGTATTTATAGTCACGTCTATCAGCGGAGCTCCAAGTAGATAATGCTTCACCTTCAATAAGTAACGTTTTCTTTTTCCCAAACACACTACGGCACATTCAATAGGTCAACTCTATGGTATTTGAAATTCAGAAAGCTATAAAAAAAAAAAAAAAAATCAACATGAAAATGATAAATATTTCAGCCGATCTGCACGACCTTCAATATAATCCTCTATCTTATGTTGAAATGATTGAAAAACTGTTATTGAAAAAGAATACGGAAGAGAAATAATTACAACAAACATTTATGTAGCAAAACATGAGAAAGAGACGAAACACAGGTTCCACCTGAGAGTCAAAGCCACGTAGGCCATCACGCACACATTTGATGTCCCAAATAATGTAATTATAGCGGAACTCGTTGTTTTCGGGTCGTTACCTCAGTTCAGGTAATTGGGAGCTCCGCTTTTAAGCTTGCCTAAATATGTATTTTACAAGTACGTAGAGCGAGCGAGCGCCGGCGTTGGCCGGGATGAGGTGGGCGGGGCATGGTCACGAACGCGCGGTGTGAATTCTTCTTGAATTACGGGTTATCTTTTGTTGTCATGTCAGGTTTTTCTCTTTCTCTCTTATTCATTTTCTATGTGTATAAGCTCCGCTAAATGTTCATGTGCAGTTGTTCGCATTGCTGACCTGTTTAATCTGATATCAATAGACGTCAGGATGCTGTTCTTGCCCAGAGCGTGTCCAATAGCTGCGGCTCCATTTGATCGAATTTTGTTGTCACAGAGATTGAGATTCGTCAGTTTGCATCGACCATTCAACATCTTACCAATGGCTCTAGCACCACTGTCGCCAATTTTATTATGAGACAAATCTGTATGATAAAACGATTTGCTGATGTATGATTACAGGTTTCTGCATGTACATTAGGTTTGTAAACATTGTCTAAAAGACCACATAAGTACTATTTGTAGTATAAACACTGGTATAATAAACTAAAAGTCGATTAAGGTTGCTAATAAACACCATGGAAAAAGAAAATTTAATTATTCGGACCATGATTCTTTTCTGAAAAAAACGCCAGTGCCTCTCTAGAAAGTCTGGCAAAATTCGTAAAATAATCTCGCCAATCCTGTAGCTCGTCACGTTAAAGCCCCACAGTCACCCTAGATGCTTTGCGGGCGCACACCCGTTCAGTCGCCATTTTGTTGCAGTAAAAAATAGGTACATGTGGAGCAAGACTTGATAACCAACCAATCAGAGCATATATCAAACAATAGCGCAATTTTAAAAACAAAACAAACGGCCGCAATGCGTCTAGGGCGATTGTGGGCCTTTAACTTTTCTGGTCATTACATTAATCACATCACTGTATGCGGCATTTCTCTGCATCAAGGTACTACCAACACCCGTAAACACAAAGAACAAATTAGGCACTTTGGTACCTCACGGTATTAATGAACGCTTTTCGGTCATTTAATTTCAGAATTCACGTATTCACTCACAGTTAGATCAGCATGCTTCCTTAGTTTACTCATCAACACTCCTCATTGTTCCTGTTACAGCTATTAGCATTTCCATTATTGGCGCAATTTTCTTTGATCCCAGTTGATCCGAGCACATGTTTCCTCAGCGGTAATCATGCACTCAACACTTTGCTTGGCGCAATTTTCTTTGATCCCAATTGATCCGAGTACATGTTTCCTCAGCGGTAATCATGCACTCAACACTATATAAACCGTTCCCCCACCCACAATTCCCTCTTTTGCTCTGACGAAGGGCTAGCGCTCGAAAGTCAGCTGCTACTCGCTCCCCACGGCGGTTAGCATACCTTAATCGACTTTTAGTTGATTATACCAGTGTTCATCTTCCCCGCCGATGCAGACCAACACTATATAGTTTTTTTACAGGAGCTAGTTACCCATCGTATCTGTAATACTTACCCAAGGAAAGAAGGGATGGGTGATCAAGCAGGTGGCTGATGAGGACTCGGACCTTCTCGTCGTCCACTTGACTGCGGTGGAGATGAAACACCTTAAGGGTGTGGCATTCTTTGACAGCCTGTTGACAAGAACAAATTATCACAATTTATTATCTTATCAACTTAAGATAAACAGTTTGGTGTCTTTATATATGTATTTATATATGCAGACTCTGATTTGAGGAAAAGTTATCCTACATTAATCATGACATATCTACTGTTAACGATGGGTGTTGCCACCGGCTGTTAGGATCAAACTAGCCGTCTGTTCCTTTCCGTGAAAAAACTAGACTCCCTTGAAGCTTGGCCCTCTGGGCTTCGGGGGGAGAGGGGTACTTATGTGATAAATGGGTAGGTATGTGTGGCCATGAACCTGACCCTGTTTGACCCCAAAAGGGAGCTCCAAAACTCGGATTGCCCTATTTTTTCCTGACCCTGTTTGACCCCAAAAGGGAGCTCCAAAACTCGGATTGCCCTATTTTTTTGTAAAAAACAACCCTGATTGCCCAACCCTGACAGCCCAACCTAGGCTCAAGTTCTGACCTTGACTGCCCCTATTAGGCTCAAATTTTGACTCTGACTGCCCAAATTATGCTCAAATTCCGACTCTGACTGCCCAAATTATGCTCAAATTCTGACTCTGACTGCCCATATTAGGATCAAATTTTGACTCTGACTGCCCAAATTATGCTCAAATTCTGACTCTGACTGCCCAAATTAGGCTCAAATTCTGACTCTGACTGCCCAAATTAGGCTCAAATTCTGACTCTGACTGCCCATATTAGGCTCAAATTCTGACTCTGACTGCCCAAATTATGCTCAAATTCTGACTCTGACTGCCCAAATTAGGCTCAAATTCTGACTCTGACTGACCATATTAGGCTCAAATTCTGACCCTGACTGCCCAAATTAGGTCCAAACCCTGACCCACCCCTGCCGCACATATATATTACGTCACAAACAGGAGCACATCCCCCCAGGGCCTCTAACATAGCTGGTTGTTTCCAGTTATTGGCTGCCTGCTCAAATGAATACTGAGAACCCTGGGGTAGTCTGGCCTGTTATCACATTAAGTGTATGCAGGCAGAAGAGATATAGGGATGGATCTGCAGGGCTAATTATATTGAAAAAGGATTTTGGAAGTCTTGGAAGATTATGAAATGCAATTCTAAAGCAACTCAACAGACCTTAGCAAGGAGGAGGCAGTCTCTTGATGTAAATTGGAACAGATTCCACTCAAAGTTCATGCCACAATCTCTCACCCTGAAAGAGAAAATTACTGTAAAATGAAAAAGCTGATACTGTTAATACTTTTGGACACATCCCAGTACATGGTAGTTAAGTTAATAAATACTTCTCTTTCGTGCACAATGGATAACCAGTTGCTGGAAAAAATCCTGTAAGTTGATAGTCGAAAAGGATGGATGGTGAATGGTAAATGGTAAATAGAGACTTGCCAAGATGCCAAGACTTGCATTTTAAAATATCAGCCCTAGAAATTAGGCTCTCTGTTCAATTTCAAGACGAGACCCAAAGAAAAGGCTTTGAGACTGAGACAGATTCTGAGATATTCAGATTTCATGATCTAAACATTTCACACAACAAAATTAATATATTTGTCAGACAAGTACCATTTGCCTAAAAGGGTATATATATTAATATGCGCTTACCACCTGGGAATTAGCTAGGGGGAGGTGATGTTCAAGCACTTGCCCTTCATCTAACATTTTAAAGTGCAAGCACTCATACAGATCATCTAAACTTTGCTTTCTATAGCGGCCTGCCTGCACTCTGCCATAGGAGGACGGGAAAGAGAGGAAGAGCCTACAGTACAAGCAGTCTATGCTTCCTACAACTCATTTTGCCATTCTTTCACCAGATGAAATACTCTCTCGATTTACTCACCCATACGTAAGGTGCAGTTCTTCCATATGAGGTAGCTTAGGGGTAATGACACCAAAGTCAAAGTGATCAATATTGGGTCCATCCTGTCCTGCTTCGCTTCCCCTGTCAGATAACAATAAACATACCGTATTTCCTCAGTTAATTGCCGCTGCTCGAATAATGCCCCATATCCTCTTCTCCCTATAAATGACTGAGCTTTTACGTGTGACATGAAAGTGTGATATCTATCACAACCGTGTAATTATTTCGCTTTAGTCATTAGTCATTTTGCATATTATCCATATCTTCTTTTTTTCCCTTGTTTGTTATACTGTTTAAATTGTAAAGTTTTTTGCTTCTTCGTGGTCTACCAGTAAATGTATAAGTACATTAATGTGAGCCCCCTAGATGAGCGCTGAACTCTTGGAGTTAACGTTTAGCTCAAATATTGTTTAAAAAAATATTTTATGTATGTGAAATACTACTTTTATGTTGCATGTAAAACCCAGCTTAGTGAATATAATAAATAGAGACTAGTACACGGGCATGCAGAGCCGATATGGAATTTATCTTTGAGTGTTAGTTCAACTCGATTGATATTTCACAAGTGACTATGGAGTTGAGCATGAGTAGATAAATTCCATATCTCTAGGTCACCATGTATTATTCTGCTTATTTTATAAACGATACTAACAAGCACAATAATTATTACTGAATCAGTTAATTTGATTGCTCATGGGTGATGTCCACACATATAAAATTATCACATTTTTATGTGTTCAGATACAATATTTCTCTGACAGTGGTGGAAGTAATAAATATATATATATATATATATATCAAAAACCAAGAGCGAGTGTTTTGTATAGGTAATCATACGGTTTCGAGTGCAATTTGGGATTTAAATTTGCACGAGTGAGTTTTTCAAAGAGTATCAAAATTGCATGAGTCCGAAGGGCGAGTGTAATTTGAGCTCTTTGAAAAAAAAACAAGTGAAAATTAATCTCAAATTGCATGAGAAAACCGTATGATTACTTATTAATAATATACATGAAAAAATTATCCGGAAGTGACGTTGCCAAGTCATGTGACAAAGTAATTTATTCAGTCAACAAACCATAATAGTTCACACTTTCAAATTCATTCAAATTGTTTGAGTGTTCTCAGAAGTCGAAAGGAAATGTTTCATTACTTTCCCAAAAAAATTGCATTGTATTTCCTTTTTTCGGTACTATATTTCCTTTTTTCTGCACTGTGTTTCCTTGAAATTGCATTACCCTCAACCAATCAGAATTGAGCATTTTTTCATGTATATTATTAACCAGGATATCCAAACATTGAGAAACAGATGAAAGCACGATGCCGCAGGCAGGGTGCTTTTATTGTTTCAAGGTGTTTGAATCCCGTGGTAAAACACAAAGCACAAATCATTAGGAAGTATTACTAAGTTGTTTACTATCTTATTGACTTGTGGGTTGTGATTGTTATTTTCTCATGGTGGTTTCAAAAAATGGTCTGATAGTGTTGTGGACAAGACAGAGGACTAGCAGTTGGGAGCAATCATGAGAATGATGGTTCAAGCTGGCCACACTCTAGATGCTGATTTTTTCCCCCATCTTTTCCTTCAGTTCTCTTCATGTAAAACCATACTTATGATGTTAAAACACAATGTAAGTTAAAATATCAGTCCATAAATGACATCTAGTGTACAATTAGTTACAATTCAAGTGTCTTAATTAGTGTTTCAACCGTATCGCAGGGCAATCTTGATCTGGCATTTGACTGGACATCAAGAATCACTAGTGATCTTGATCTGTCATCTGATTGGATATCAAAATCACTAGTGATCTTGATCTATCATTTGATTGGATGTCAAGATCACTAGTGATCTTGAACTGTCATATTTGATTGGATGTCAAGAATTCACTAGTGATCTTGATCGGTCATTAATTTGATTGGATATCAAGACTCAAGCACATGACTTCCCTGCTAGCAGAGGTTCCTTAATTTCCTCCCTTTCTTTTATAATCGCTTTCCAGTTGCAACATCGTTTGATCTAACCACCATCCACAACCATGGACTAATATGTACAGTATATGCATGCTTGTGTAAAAGATTTGCTGATTTAAACTTGAGCCCACTATAGTACCGCGCACCCACCAACGTCAATCATTAGCTGCATAGTAATTACCGTGTGATCACTTTCTTCTCATTGGTCAACCCTTCCAAGCATGGCAAAAGTGTTCTTGTGTCCACATGCAACAAATGTGATGCATGCATAACAAACAATGTTGCAACTGGGGACAGAGGTTTCTTTTCCCCTGCTAGTTCACAAACGGATTAAAAAGAAAGGTAGAAAAAGGAACCTCTGCTAGCAGAGAAGCATGTGACAAAAGTCAGTGCTGCATACAGCCTTTACCGGGTATGAAACCTAATGCGTGTGACAAAAAGAGTTGCCTGTTGACCTCATTAATTATTCATGAGTTAAGAAATCCTGGAACAACACTGTAGTTTATAGAATAACTGCACTTACGTATCAGAGACATCATCATCCTTTATTACTGCCTCCTTAACAGGAGGTAATAACTGCTTGATATTCAGCCCTTTGACATATTCTGCCGACAGCTGCAAGGTGTCATACAGCTGAAAGAAATGAGAACCAGTAATCAAGCAATTGAATTAAGTCAAAATCTCAAATTACAAGCTAAAAGTGCACACTTGTACATAGAGCAAATTTTGTATGAGTGGGCAATTTATGGCTATGACTTAATTGGCATGGTTACTGTACGGCACGCCATATGATATTAAAATGGTTTCCCTATTGTCATTCTGATCCAATCAAATTACAAAGTTATGGTACAGTAAGTTACAGTACGGTTACGGCAAGTCTACGGCCATGCCATATTTTTGTTCCACTCATACAAAATCCACTCTAACTAGCTACTGAACAGTAGCTGCATTTGAGATAAGCTATACCCAAGTTAAGAAGCTGAAATTGGGGGAGAGGGGGGGGGGATTTTTTGGAAGAAAAAGCTACACAACCTTCCTTGCTTCATTGAATAGTGTACATGTAATATTGAAAATCTGGACCTCTTCCATGGGTTGGAAATATGTTGGAAATATGTTGGGAATTTGTTGGAAATTCTAATTTCCAACATATTTCCAACCCATGGAAGAGGTCCAGATTTTTCAGTGAGCTTTTATTAAATTTAAACTTCAGATTATAAGTCTTAGATATTACATGTACCTGTAATTTCAGCTCTATTCAAAACATTATAAATTTCATAGCTAACTAAGATATAGGATGTATATTTGTTTACCTATATTTTTTTATGCACTCTGGATACATCTCTGGCAGTGACACTTAGGGGCAAATCCAGGATTTGATCAAGGGGGTGTTTGAGAGGTCCCTAAAGGTGGAAATTATCAGAGCAGAACGAAATGCCCCCACCTGGCACATTATCTTTTGTTCTCAGAGGGTATCTAGTGCACTGTTGGACACCCCTGGATCTGACACTTACTTGGGCTGTTAAATTGCTATTCCTTTATTAAAGCATTTTTTGCAACAATTTTATTATTCAAAGTACTTAAAGACTAAACAGAGTAGCAGAACACCAAAGAACTGCACTCTCTTGGGAGAACACCAAACAAAAGAGAGAAAACTGTTCAGTAGGTTTTTTCTAGATTACCTATCGTACATGTATCTATTTGTGCCACAAGAATGGTCAGCCAACTGCAACCTTATACTGTAATATATCTATAATACCTGTAAGTTACATTATTCAATATATGTACTGTTATGGGATATAATTTTATTTTGTTTAAAAAATTACTTGAATGTCTGTTGAGATTAAAAACCAAATGTGACTCATGCAATTGCCTCTTTCTTCTGTGCACAATTCTAAACACAGTAAATTTAGTACATTTGTAATTATACTACCTGTAATCAAACAATGGAAGTATACAAAGAAATACAATGTAATGTAAACCTAACAAATATATATAGGTTATTAGTCAGCTATTAGCATCTAATACGACTGTGTAGTTTTAATTTTTTGGTGAGGTAAAATATGGATGACAAGTAAAAATGCAGCCATATTAGATGCTTAACTGACTAATAAGTTATTTATTATATAAATTCTGCAATGATAATACCATAATAACCAAAACCCTTGTGCGTGCATCTCGAGAAATGGGATATATATGGTGATGGAGGCCATTTTAACGTAAAGTTCTACCCGAAATACAGTCTCATATTTGGCGCATTCTTGCATGCCATGCATATTTCGTACGTTCTTGGCAGAATTATATGATAAAATTACTGGTATATATATACATAACCTTACTGGCATTGGATTTGTTGTCTCTGGAACGAAGTTCTCAATAATACCTGAAAATAAAGTATAAATTCCTGCTTATTTCAATATCAATAAATTATAATAATTGTTTCTTTATAAAAATTAATCATCTACTAGCTGATGACTGTATGTGCATTTGACAAGCCATTTACTTGATTGTACAGTATTTGTGTCCACAGTGTATTGGATAATTACAATCCAATATGACATGGTCACTTATACTGTATATATTTACCTCAGTGTATGTACACTGACAAGTCTATACATACTGCAGATTCAGGTTGAGCGTTTAAATGGTATCAGATTTCATGTTCGTTGGAATGGTTGATTGCTCACATTCCTAGACAAAATTTAACATGTTGCTAACAAAAAGAGTACAATTAACATGTTCTCATTTTACCACACTTTGAATTTCTTTCTTTCAACCTGTCTTGAATCAACATTCAAGACAGTTAGAATACTTGTATATTGTGGCCAAATATTTACTTAATTGTTTTTATGGCAAGAGGGTAGTAAAATATCGAGTGTTTGACTTCAAATCCATGGTTTGTTTACTCACACGACAACCACATTGGAAAAAGCTAAGCTGTTAACAGATGGCATATTGGTTTGCTACATGTCAATTTCTAATTATTAGTAACGTGACCAATCAACCATTGCAATGAACACAAAATCAGACACTGTTAAATGGTCAACCTGAATCCACAGTAACTTGTTTCTATGCCTTCACTGGGGGAGGGGGAGAAATTTAGGATAGGGGTGTGCCGCAGAAATATCTTAACCCCCTGATTTAAGAGTGAAAAATTGTAAAATGGGTACCCTTTCCAAGGCTTGAAACTAAAATATGAGACCTTATTTAAGGGACAAGTGAATACTCAAAATGTATTGAACAGATCATTTTTATTTCTCTGTCTGTGTAATGCTTTACTTTTATTGAAGATTGTTACATTTAGCTGGCATTGAGCAAATGCACAATTAATAATTGCATATTAATTAAGAGTTAGGGGAACAAAAAAACCATACCCTATTTAAGGATCGGATATTTTATTTAAGGATGATAATACAGAATATGAGACCCTATTTAAGGGTCCACCACTTCGAAAACCATACGCTATCCTGTGGCACATACAGTACCTACATGTATATGGCTTATATATATATGGGAGTACCCCTCCCCCTCCCGGGCCAGCAGTGGCATAAATACCAATGTACCTGGTCTTCTAAATGAGTATTTGGTTAAATCATTCTATTGTCTATTAATAATATTTTACATGTACTGTACCTTCAAGGTTTCTCTCAAAATACATTCTCTTCCAGCTGTTGCCATGTTTTGCAATATCACACACTTCCCATCTAGATTTACAACACCTCTTCCAGTAATTTTCATCTGATACCAGACTGGATGTTACCCTTAATTAGCAAAAGATTCAAAGAATATTTTATAGTTCCTTAATGTATTTCCTTGTGACATAAGGTCTCGATAAAGGTTTGACATGTCATTTTGGGAAAACGCTCGTGCAACGTCGGAATTAAAGCCACATAGACATCCCGTACCAAACAGCTAGGTCTAATTTTGTCTGCATTAGGTCTAGCAAAGATCTTGTAGACCTTATCTAGACCTTTTTGAGACAAATTACATGTCTAGAGAATCTTGCAAATGTCTTGAAAGACTTTTCTACATTTGCTTCGCTTGTTTGTCTTGAAAATGTCTTGAGGTTTTGTCTAGATAAGACCTAAACTAGATCTTTTGACTAAACGATACCATCATTAGGAGTTCTCAGATATTGAGTTACTCATATATGCCGTGTTTGAACGAATGTCTTTAAAATGTCTTGAAGTTTAATCTAGCTTAGGCCTAAATTAGATCTTTTCTGGATGAAAATACAGTCTTAGGTTACAATAAGATTATTTTTACACATGTGCACACCATCGGACGCATTTGAGTATATATGATTAATACTCCATAAATTTCACAACCATTTAAAACGATTGCATGCATGCAGAATTGGAGAAAACTGTGGGTAATGCGCATTTTGTGTTTCGGAGACCTGGATATAGAGTCCTAAATTAAGTGTTCAAAGGTTACAATGTAGTTAAAACCTTAAATAAATACTCCATTTAAGAAAGAATTATCTATGACATTGTTCAGTGTACACTGTATTAAGTCATTTCATGTTCATGCAGTTCCATCACGAAGATACAAGCTACTCTAATGTCTGCCAAATCTTCGTATAACCGTCATTTGTGTCGATTCTGAATGATAATTAATGAACTCGGTTCAAACAGACCTTTGGCCCGTTCTTGCATTTCATGCATATCAATGTACAAAGAATAATTGGTATGCGTAAATGATACTATTTAACCTTCAATCCGCCAATCAGGAAAACGATAATCGATACCCTAAAGGCGGGATCAGTTTTCTATTTCGCCAGGAGCCTATAACGACATTTCAGCAAATTTGTGGGCACAAATAGATAGACTTTCACCTCCAGCTCATGATCAATAATATTCTATACTAGCAATGAGTATATAACCTATGGATATGCTTGGATTTTATGGATTGAGAAGAAGCAACACTCCAATGTATCAGATTCAGACATTCTAGAAGAACTGAAGATGAGGCAACGGTGGCTTGGCGTGTTGTAAAAAAATGACGCAAAATACACTACATCAGCTGTACTGTGGTATTATGGTGAGTTTAATTTTGTTATACATGACTTCAATTCTAAATGTTTAATTGGCCAGCAAGTTTAGGACAACTGAATATGTATTGAAATAACGAAGACAGAATGAAGGCGGTCGGGACTGACAGCAATACAAGTCCGGGTACAAGTGGCAGTATTAA
The DNA here is from genome assembly GCA_030867875.1 of Actinernus sp. WN-2022. NCBI lineage: Eukaryota > Metazoa > Cnidaria > Anthozoa > Actiniaria > Actinernidae > Actinernus > Actinernus sp. WN-2022. Next base: position 127,472,544 of record JAOWCC010000577.1, read on the forward strand.
TGTATCCATATTAATGACATGTATTATCATGCATGCATTCTCTCTCTTTAAAATACTCAGCTGTTATCTCCAGGTCCATAAATGTCTGTTTGACTCTCCAGAAACATTCCATTATTCTTATACAAATCACAGTTGGTACAAGTTGGTTGAACACTGATCTGAGTAAACGGACAATAATATAATACCATACAGATGGCATTGCATGACTGATAAGACAGCTTGACATCTACTGGGTGATCTCCTATTAATTACTAGTTTTAACAGTGATCATTATCAAAACTGAATCCGTAAATGCTAAAAAAAATTGACTTTAACATTGACAATAATACTAATTTTAGAGCTACAGTAGTGCACTTTGTTGGTGTTAATCATGCATGCCTCGTTTTTATTGCCTATATTTTAGTAAATGGAAAAAATATAACATGCATGTCTTTAATGTACGCCAACTAATTAAAAGCATCTCTCGATCTGCACACATGAACGATTATTAAAATAAGATCTCATGCACATATTTTCTTTTCAACTGTGAGGACATATATAGGATCACGATCTCAGTGTAAAGAAGCCGTGGATAATTTGTTAGACCATTATAGCCATAGAACTTGAAGTGTGGGCTTATAGATAGCTGTTAAGGTTAAGTTAATTAAGTTCAGTTAACGTTTTACCAGTATGTTTCTGAAATGATGAGGTCAATTGAAAGAATATAATGCATACATGTACGTAAATGACAACACAATATTATATAAAGCATTGCATATATACATGTATGAATCTGTGATGTGCTTTTTAATTTTAGGAAAGAATCACAACGTCCTTCAGCTTATTTTTGTATTTCATCATGCCGATCGAACAACGCTGGATCGAACAACACGCGATCGAACAACACTGGATCGAACAACACCCGATCGAACACGTCACGCCGTAACTTTGTATCTCGTCATTCATCACGTCGCTGGCTAATTTGACCACGTGTTGACTGAAATGTCTTGCATTAGGCTTTCGTGCTAGACAGTTAAGACATTTAGACATGTTCTAGACATTTTTAAGACTGTTGTACTAGGTAAACCGCTCTTGAAAGGAATGTCTCGTGAATGTCTATTTATAAGCTAAGAATGTCTAGCTGTCAAAATGTCTAAAAAAGTCTTTCATTTTAGCTCAGAATTGAGCCCTTTCCAAGACTTTTCTTTGAAAAAAGCCGCCAGACATAAAATAGACTTTTGAAAGACTTTATTCTAGGTCTAATCTAGACATTTTTTAGATCTAGCTGTTTCGTACGGGATGCTATATACCGTTTTAAAGGTCTTGAATTGAAGAAAGTATATATTTAATCCGTTTTGAACAAAAGTTAAAAGCGTAGATGTTGTTAGTATATACTTCTACGCGAAATGACTCCATCCGTCAGAAGGAGTTCAGCCCTTCAGGCTTTGTAACAATTTTTTTCTTAATTAGCCCTTTCGAATCCCAACTAAATTGCCTCAAATACTGTGTCGGGCATTTTTGATATATTGCGTATTACAGATTTTATCCATTTTCAAAGTTGAAAAAGTAGTTTTTCATCCCATTTTGATACAAACCAGGTCATAAAACCTGAACGAAAAATTATTTCAAAATTCCCAACACAGTATTTGAGAAACAGCTGTTTTCTACGACTCGTGAGAAATTTAGGAAAATTGGACAAAACGCTAGTTATTTTATAAGGGCTTCCCGAACTTGGAATACACTTCCACACGAACTGCGTAAATCAGATATCTCTTTACCTAAGTTTAGATCATTACTATTTAAATATTACGTGTCTGCCATCACTTCTGTATTTGACATCGAGAACCCTAGGTCTTGGAAGTCTGTATGTCTGAAATGTCACCAGGCAAGACAGTTAACCGCACCTCTCAAATGCTGCTTTTAGGTTGAAATAGGTATTGTAATTAGATCATTTATTGTAATTTGATTTTTCATAGGAAACCAACGTAATTAGCTAACGCTGTGTTGGTTCTCCTGGCCTCTATGTTTTGTTTGTTGTATATTTTACTTTATTCTATTTTGTATCTTCTATTATGGCCGAAGTAAGTAAATAAATAAATAAATAAAATAAAAAGCTGGACTTCAACAAAGTTCTGTTTTTGCCCGAAAAAAAAGAGCTGAGAAACAGCTCGATAAAGGTTTTCGATTCATTTCACGGTTGACTAAAAAGTCTCATTAACATTAGCCAATCAGAAAGATTCATGTTGTGTTCAGTCTCGGCCGATTACAAAGTCCAGATGAGCCACAGAACAGAGAAAGCTATACAGTTCACCGATGCTCGATACTTCCACAGAAACTAGTTAGCTATAGCGTTGATTCCAGCTTATAGTTTCAAGAAGAAACACAGTAAGCAAACAATTAACTAATATCATGCAGGGAAACCACTGAAGTGCAGGCTGCTCGATCCACACAATATACACGGTAGATTGTTTATGTCATTCTAAAATTTTTCATCGTGCTGAAACAAAACCAGCAAATCTTAGCTTCCTGCATTCAATCCTCTTAAAATTTTTGGCCGATTGAAGATAACAAAACTTTATTGCTTCATTCTTTGTGGACTTTCAGTCTTCGATGATTCTAACTTCTTGGAACTTGAGTATAATCTCTCCAGCCATTGTTTGTCCTAAGAACTTTACACCTGCTTCTAAAAATACTCACAAACTAAATTATTCCAAACTAAATTGTGCTGTGTTTTTTCTTCTTCTTTTTTGAATACGGCACCAAGAAAGATCTACTTTAATTTACACTTTTGGACATTGTATTATAAACGTAGGAAATCTTTATAATTACGAATGAAAAGTAGCGCAGAAAATCACAGGATAGCGAGAATGAAATAACATGCCCAGTGAATGACAGCAGCTGTCAATCATTTTTCACTCCTTTTTTAGCGGGAAATCATAAAGTTGCAATTTCAAGGCTTTTAAATTATTTTTTCGTTTTTTTTGTGATGCTAGATTATTAGAGCTTTTAGATTTAGAATTTGCAAAAAAACACATTTTCGAAACTTTTCCATTTTTAACCTTTATCGAGACCTTAACTTTAACATGTAACAGAGACAGAGAGACTAATGATCAAAAGCTGTTTAAAAGGGGTTTCGTTCAAGTTGTGTATTAATGTAAGCATTATTTTTCAATCATGTTAAATCTTCAAAAATGCATGAATAATTAATGAAGCAAACACAAAGGAAATCATTGACTGTGAAGACATTTTATATCTGATAAAATGTCATCCTAATTTGCAACATAAACTTTTAGCTTGGATTTTCTTGGCCAAATATATCGTATCGCCAAATTAACTGAAAAAAAGGTCTCTTTACATGTGAATGTTTTTGAAGTTGTTTTAAATAAAGTTGCAGCTAATTTTGGGCCTTTATCAGTGAATTTCTTTATATAAATTTCATCCTACTAAAAAATATTTATTTTATGTCATTCCCTTGAGATGTGCATCTTTCTTTCATTCTTAAACCATTTCTGAAGCTGTTCAAAACACTTGCCCTCAAATTATTAAACTTGATAATACACTGCTGTTCATGTTTTAGACAGTACTTAAAACACAATTTTAATAGCAGGAAGTTTGCAAGGACAGACTAACAATATTATTGCACATGTGGAAGAAGTTGCACTTACATACAGTACATGTTGTATGAACATTTTGATACAAGTAGTAGAAGTATACAAAATGCAGGTAGCATATCATGCAGGTATTCAAATTGTTCTTTGTAATAATTAGTGCTCTTTGTAAGATTTCTCCCATCCTTAGAATTACAAATGCATGCACAAACCACACTGAATTAATGGAACCTGACCAAAGTCAGGATCTACAGGCTTATAAACCACAGATCAAATTGGAATTTAGCATTTTGGTTTTTGTGGAGGGAGGAAAACCAGAGAAACATGGAGAAAAACCCTTGGAACAAGGTATCAACAAACTCAACTGACATAAATTATGATGGGTGACTATAGATCGATTTCATGTGACGTCATCAAATTGCTAACTTCGAAACTATGAACTCTACCAAGTTCTGCTTTTGATACAGTTTAGAGCTTACCTAAGCGAGTCTTCGCACCAAATTTCATCGGTTTCTTTCACTTTGTTCCGGAGATATCGATGAAGCGATTTTGAGTCACGCAACACCAGTCACGTATTTTGAGGAGTCAAATTAGTGCAACTTTCAGCCAAAAACCTTCTAAATACAAACCAACATGTTAAATAAGTGAATATTTATGCAAATAGATACATTTTAGGTCAGAATTCGTGGTAATTGTGGACTTTAATGAAACTTGGTAATCTGGCCGCCATACATTTTACTGTAAACATGGCGCACATTTGATCGCTTATATTTTGGGCGGGAAATATCCTAGATTGATAAAACTTGTCAAAAATACATAATTTTTAGTTCTCTTTCATTAAAACGCACCTTGATTTTATTTGAATCAGCAATAAAGATTTTTAGGATTCACGTGACCTAAGTGAAATCGATCTATAGCTATATTTCCTGTAAAAAACTCAGATCTGGTGCCACGATTGGGAATCAAACTCGGGTCATAGACAGAGATTAGAGGTGAATTACATGTATATGTTGCAGGTCAAATTGACTCTTCAGGTCAAATTGACCCCGAGTCAATTTAACCTAGGTCAAATTGACCTTGAGTCAATTCAACCTAGGTCAAATTGACTCAGGTTTGGCTATCAAAAAAAAAAATTCACCCACCCCTCCCCTCCTCTTCCTACATCCCCACTTCTCTTCCTACTACCACCCCCTACTTCTATCACTTTCTTAACCCCCTGACCACTTACATTCAGGTCACCCATCCATTTACTTACCTCACCCGATCGGGCTTAACTTGGCTGAATCACGAGGAATGCCTGGTAGATATTAATCCAGTGGATTATCGCACTGCGCCACGAAAGCGCTTGTTGATTTGAACACATCATTTATTCTTCATGTGAGTAATCATGGAACTCAGTCCCTCTCGTTATGCACGCATGCGTACTGCTAACAAAATCGGACTTGGAAACATCTTTCGAAAAACATGGACGATCACAATATTAAACCCGGTCCAAACTGTAACACATATGAAGTTTGTGTTGACTGCGTTCTTTCATGAAAACTGTAGCAATTCAAGAGAAGTAAGAAAGCTAAATCCAGAAAAATACATTGTTTATAGATGATCAGGTGTACTTCATTACGGCTCCACTCGTACTTCTCTTCAAAACAAACTGTCTTTTGCAGAGTAATCACTCAGATCACTGACAGATAAAGTAAAGGGAAAAGGAAGGGAATTTAGGGTGTTTAGAACTATTAGTTACTAAATAATACAGACTGTAATCCTTCTTCTATTATGCTGAGATCTAATACAAATCCTAACCCTACATTTAAAAACACCCTAACCGTCAACAACGTGTGCTCACTAATATTATTTAGGTTGTTTAGAGCTAGTCACTAAATAATACAGACTGTAACCCTTCTTCTATTATGCTGAGAACTAATCCAAACCCTTCCCCTACATTTAAGAAGACCCTAACCATCAACGACAGGTGCTCACTAATGTAGGGTTCTTTAGGGCTATTAATCACTAAACAACACAGAAATATAATACTTCTTAAATGTTCCTTGTGAACTGACCCAAACCCTTACATTTAAAAACCCTAATATCAATGAACATTTAATGTAAGTTCCCTTTTTAGAATCTTGAAAAAATTACCTGAAGAAAACAGTGATTACCTTAAACACAATCACCAGGTTGAATCAATTTGACCTAGGTTGAATTGACTCAAGGTCAATTTGACCTAGGTTAAATTGACTTGGGGTCAATTTGACCTGAAGGGTCAATTTGACCTGAAGGGTCAATTTGACCTAGGTTAAATTGACTCGGGGTCAATTTGACCTGAGGAGTCAAATTGACCTACAACATATATACTTACCACTTCCACCACCCATGCTGCTCCCCCACGGCTAACTAATGTCTAAATTTGTATATCATGTAAATTATATGAAGGCACCCTAGTTCAATGATAACAATGTAAATTATGTAAATTATGTATGTCTTTTGGGTACGAAGGATGTTTCCAAGAGTTCAAATTTTCTGGGAAAAGACTTTAGCCAAGCATTGGTCCTACAATGCTCACTAACTGGCTACTTTAAAAATATATACATATATGGTACATATATACTCCAAAACACAGCCAGCAAGCCTACCATACCACTAAGTCTCTATTATACAATACATGCTATATTATATGTTAAATAATATATACTGCATACATGTACATGTAGGTCTCCAAGGTGTAAATTTTTCAGAAAATTATGACGGAACTTACTTCATAGCTATTCCTGTGGATAACACATCCAGCACCTTATTTTTATGCTTTGGAAGAAGATCCTCAAGAATTGGGTTATCTGAAAGAAAACAAGAATTACCATTTGCATGCATGTCAGAGAAAATAAATAAGTTGTGTAGTTATAATGTCAGGGCTGTAAATTGCAATCACCTGGTTGCCAATGTGATTGAAAGTGTTGGAGACACTTTCTCTGTATTCAAAAAGCTAACATGGGCAAAGCATATTGAAGTCACATCTAAGAAAATTGCTTCCAGTATTGGCCGGCCGGAGCTTTGAAACCTATCAGACCATACGTCCCCTTCAACATTATGTTAACAGTGTATAATTAATAACTTCAGTACAGTCACACTTTGATTATTGTTGTCAAGTGTGGGAAAATTTTAACAAAGGTCTGAACAATAAATTACAGAAACTCCAGAATTGCACTGCACAAGTTCTATTGAGCACTTCATATAAATATGACGCCATTATGCCGAGCAATAATATTATTCAAAAAGCTGGGTTGGAAGAATCTCAAAACCCAGCGTCTAGCTCATTTGGTAATGATGGTTTTTAAGTCCCTTAATGGTTTCAACTCCAGAATACCTCTTGTCCAAATTAACACCTCACAATGAACTGACAAACTATAATATCAGAGATTCTTCCATCAAGCTTGCTGTTTCGTATCTGCATACAAGTTACTGCAAACGAAGCTTGAGTTACCGCGGAGCGGTTTTATGGAACAGCCTTCCTTACGAATTACAAAATGAGAAATCTGTTCTGACATTCAAAAAGAAAGTTAGTTGCTATCACTTCTCCAATTTCTCCTTATAACTTGTAATGTCTTGCATACGTGGTGGTAGAAATAATATTGAAGAACAACTAGCCATTGTACTGGGTAGCAATCCCATGTCTCATAGATCATAAAGCATAATTATTATACAGTTGTGCAATGTGTAGTTCCAGAAAATATCCATACGCCACCCCCCCCCCCCCCCCCCCCCCCTACCCCTAAACCCCCACGGAAGGGATTTGTTCTTTAAGCCCCCTCCCCTCTGGAATTATGGATATTTTCTGGAACTACACAATCTGTGCTAATGGTAAAAACGTTTTCATGAAAAAAATTGTGCAAGAATAACAAATTAGTTCAGAACCTATAGTCATAAAAAAAATTTGATCCCGAAAAAATTGCCCCCGCCCCCCCCCCCCCCCCCCCCAAAAAAAATATAATGCAGCTTTTTTACGGCGGCAACCTATTGCGGTAAATTAATTAGCTGTGGCTTCACCGTGGTAAAACCTCGGTCATACTGCGGTCAATGGACACGTTTTTTTTAAATGGTCTGTTGTTTTGAACTTAAACTATTCACGCATTTATAATAGACAATAATTAATCTTAAACATACAGAGATTCTGTTCAACTGGCATATGCCAGGCTAAATTACCAATAAAAATTTGAACTGTACCACAAAAACATTTTCAATTGTAAATTAAGGTACAGATTACTGGCTGACAGAAGCAGCTAGTAGAATCTCTGATCTCCATCTCAGTCTGTATTATATTTTCCAAAGCTCACCTTCAAAGTTCTTGACAATGTGCTTGATACACAATTCTGTGAGTAATGGAACTGTTGCAAGACTCCTGGTTCAGTAAGAAACATCCCACAGTTATTAACTATAATTAACTCAAAGTTTTCTTTTATTTCCAATGGCAATTTACAAAATTCCAATTTCCAATGGCAATTTACAAATTTTAGAAAGACAAATCAAACAATTCCGCTACCTAACTTCAGAACAAGTTGGAAAGACGTTTTCTATAATAACTGATCCGGTTTTCAAAGTTGCTAATATATGGGCCGCGTCAGGCAAAAAGGGCCCGGACGACATTCAAGTTAAATAATTCCTGCAATGGTGTTCCTAATAACAGGTTGAAGATCATACTGTTTTATTGACGAGGAGCGCTACATTTCATTCCTAACAATAAATGTCAGTTTCAAGAAATTGACAGCAAAAATCAGGGGTGAAATTGACGTGATTTTGATGTAAGGGCACGATTACAAATATGACCACAAAAATTAGGAGTCCTGTCAAAGGGGATTATTTTGATGTATGACATTCATTTATACCTGCTGGCATTAAAGAGTAAAACATAAATAAGATGAAGAAGATTATCACTTTTTGGCCCAAAAAAATCTCTTCTGCAGTCATTCTGCTCCCCGTAGCTCATAATATGATTTTAGCAATAGTACAAGTTACACCTTAAAACAATCGTATGATGATAGGCAATCATTTGCGGCTGCTAAAATTGTGATCACACCCTTGTGTAAAAATATTGTAAATTTCGTCTTCAATTTCACTTGTCAATTTCATGAAATCAACACTACTTGTTAGTAGCACAATGTGGCGCTCGCGATGCATATTGTAATCGCATGTAAAGTATAAAAAGCATGGTACAATTTCAAAATACATTTACATATTATGTCGTCCGGGCCCTTTTTGCCTGATGCGGCCCATATACATGTATCATTGGGCACTAAATTGAAGAGAGTCAAATTTATGTTCAAATTGGTCAATGACAAATTTCAATTAAGAGCAGCTGATACTCAGTTTGCATATTAAAAGGAGGCCTCATGCAGTATATAAAATGTCTCGTTCATTATACAGTCAGCGCGTGCATTTATTTGCCAACAAAACACTCACATCAGTCTCTAACCCCTAAATATAACTCACCAATCAGGGTCCTCTGCTATGATTCTTCTCATCTGTCTTGGGTCTGCTGCTGGGTTATCTCGGGTGGCAACCACCTAACGGCAAAGGAAAGATCACCAGGTGAGAAAAATTAGCAAAATAAATTGGAGGAACCAATAAACTTAATATATCAATTAAAAGCACTGGTAATGTTAAAATTCAGCAATGGAATCAAATGTTATCTTTATACCTGCATACTCAACAAAATATGTGGATTCTGATTGGTCAATAATAAGTGCAAAAAAGTAATAGACATACAGTTACATGCTCTTGGAAAATGTTTGCTCAGTATATTATAAACCCCCAAAAACATGAACTGCTTGAATGTGCTATAAATTATATGATTTATGGGCACCGCATGATATCTTGAAAGTTCTCAAATTGCACTTGTTTAAGGTATCAGGAGCCCTTCAAGAGCGCTTCCCGAAAACGTTTAATTGCGTGCGTTAAATTCAAGAAAACTCCTACAAAGTATATATTTTCTGAAAGCTTAATAAGCATAGATTGATTGTAGAAAACAGCTTGATTTTCCTTATTATTAAATACTCTTTTATTTATTGTGATTTTAATCCAATTTCACCATACCTTTTACCTGGACTTCCTGTCCCTCGGGAATTGGACGAAAATCTGCACTGAAATGACCTTCATAAAGTAGATATATTGATCTAAAAAAGGGTGTCTCAGTTTTCTGATATCTTATTCCGTCGCGGAAATAATCAACTGCAAAGATCTGGAACACCTTTTTTAGGGGTTGAAGAAAGAAACATGAAAGTATCTCAAGAACAAAAAAACACATTAAAAAACTGAGACACCCTTTTTTTTGTCAACACATTGATCTATACCCATATGCCAATTTTCAATCCGATCTATTAAAATCTAGAGAGACAGGAGCTTCGAGTACATGCTACAAACTTGCATTTATAACGCTGTGAAAAATGATTTCAAAGTTTCCTGGCATCCCACTGAGGTTTGTTGACACAATTAACTTATCTGTCATTAAGAATGTCATTTTTCCAGTATTTGATGTTGAGCAGTAGGTAATTTAGTGAAACACAATGCCATGTTGTTCATGGATTTTGCACGCCTCTGTGAAGGACTACGCAGACCACGATAAGTTAGCTCTTCAGTGCGATATCTTCGGTTTGAATATCGCAGTAGACAAGTTCAATTTTAGCATTCCCATTGTCATGATAGTTCACAGAAATCATGAGTGCACAGAGAAGGCAATCATATGATTGGTTTATGAATAAATCCATGCAATTATAATGAAAAATCTAGGCTGTTAATCAATCTCACATGAATGGAAGATTAATATATATTGTTAAACCTGAGGTTTTCTTCCTTTTGTTGCTTTGCTCCTCACTTCAAACCTTAACTTTGTTGGAAGTGTTGGTGCCACCTGGCCATTTTACTGTTAATGTGGCAGCAAACTGCCAGATGGCTTTGAATTGTTGACGGCTAGCCACATAAAGGCTTTGAGCCAATTAGAGTATAATTGGCTATAGTCACCAAATGGCTTTGAATCATAGACAGCTAGCCAGTGTCATCACGGCAGGCATTCGGCGTAAGCTCAACCAGATCAGTCAGAGTAATGAGTTAGACTGTTACAACACGACGCACAAATATATGTCCGAGGGAGGGGGGAATGGGCAGGTTTGGAATTGATAGAGACATTACAGTGAAGGTAATGTAAATATTATTTTAAAAGGCCAACTGTGTCATGAGGTTGTCACTCTTCTGTCACCTTTTAACACAGCGATATTTTCGAAGCAAAACGTAGAAATGAAAGTAAACTACCTTGTACTCATGCTCCCACTTTACAGTACTACTAGTAACTACCACGACTAGTTCCCGGTACTTATAAAGTCCCCGTCTGACTCTGAGTAGTGTCTAGTGTCTACTACTTTACTAGTCTAGTGAGCTGAGTCAAAATTATACTGAAAATACGCGTTCTTCTTCGAGAAAATTTAAACTCAAACCACAAAATTGGAAGAAAATAAGCTTCAACGTAAGATAACTTTACCGGTGAGTGTATTTTCCTTCCAGCGGAGCTCATATTGATATAATTTCTCGTAACTCTCACGCAAATTCACCACCACACCACGTTTACTGCAAGTTGTTTGTTGCTATGGATCTTATGAGCCTGCGGTGACCGTATTTCGTGAGAAATAACATGAGTATTATCTCCTTTTTCTTACGAACCTCGTCCCCAGGGTCTTCTCGGTGACGTTGACTGTCAGGCATTTGAATAACACTGGATAATTTGCTCGATTGTTTTCTTTGTGCAAGCTGTTTCACTTCCGTCATAAAATAATCATGTTTAGCTGACTTTTTAAGGACAGAAACTTTAAATTTAAATCAGTTTTAAAACTGGGAAAATGAATAATTTGAAATTATAGAACTCGTTTCCAGTCCCTTCGCAGCTGAGGGCTTCAACTCATGTGAACGGGATCGAACGGGATCATACCAATTTATATTCGAGAATTACGTGTAGTAATTTCCCCCTATTTCGTGAACTTTGGAACAGTTTTATCTGGGAGTGAATTCGCACTCATGGATTACCCGAGAAAAGATGTTCGGGGTGAAAAATACGCGGAATAATGGAGACAATTGCAAGTAAGTTGAAACTGAAAGTAACTACAATTTAATACATACTCAGGTGTCCACTGATCATCAATCGGCCTTTACTCGTTATTAGGACAGGCAATTCAGGCATAAAACACGAGCTGAACGTGAAGATAGGATCATGCAGACTTCTGATGAACTCTCTAAGTTCAGTTCGACGATTTTGGTTTCGAAACCAACTTGATATTTAGATTAATTCTCAAAGTACAAAGCACGTGCCGCCCGTTGCAGCGAAAATTATGCCGAAAATTATACCAGTATACGCTTCCTAAGTTCTATGCCCATGGACAGCTACCTAGGTTTAGATTTCAACGTACTTGATTAACTCGTGGTATTTACTCTTCCCATACTGCATCTTTATCAATGTGTGTAAGCCGATACACTACAGAACTATCTGGACACCTTTATTCTTCAATTAATGTGATACAGTTGAGTGCACATACAACTTTACCGGCAAACTCTGGAAGACTGAAGACTGATCATATGCTGGTATTGTCTATTTAACAGACTGTTTACACATATCTTTAACATTAACTGATATCATGGACTATATACATATTAGTCTGACATATTAAATAGGAAATATATAGAATCAAGAAGGTTTATGCACCTGTTTTATGTAAGTCTTTTACACAATGTACTACTGGGTCTGATTGTTCAAAGGGTGGATAACGATATCCACTGGGTAAATCAAATCAAATATTTTGTTTACCCTCTGATGATCCAAGCATGATCCAAGCATAGACCAGTTCACAGTTAATTCCAACATTTTGAAAGGGGAGCAATCATGGTGTGAAATACAGTATTTGTATGGGAATCCGATGCGAAATAGTTTCCGTAAAATCGAATTTCTGAAATATTCACTGTCTGCAAACTTAAGGTTACCATAGACATTTGCGGGTGGCTCTCGTTAAAAAAAATTATGCACTGTAGACGCTTTAAAGGAAACCATAGAAACTTATACATGTACATCACTGTAAAGCTAATGAAACAAGGAATCTGTTGGAATTACTGTTTTAAATAAAGATTTAATTGGAAAGCAGTACTAAGCCTACAAATGCAAAAAAGACTAGGTTCAGATCAGTGAATTATGCGCAAACATGTTTGGGTGTATAATCCATTTGACTGCACTATGTCAATCAGCAGATAACAGCCTTCAAAAGTGTGTCAGGGCTCTCCAACACTCTCTTGGCCTGATCAAAGCATAAAATAGTTGCTTCCTGAAATTTTATAGTAAGTTATTTGCTCGGTTCATAGTTTTCTCCTTGTGTTAACGGCTATTGCTCAAACATGTAAAAGACTAAAAGGCTTCAAAAGCAGAAGGGAACATCAAAGGAAAAGAAAGGTCAACAAAATCGAAGGTGAATGCCGAAGGTGAAGCCGTCTGAAACAACACAGCAATACATGCTTAGGTCAATTTGAGGAGATCATGCATGGTGATGGATTCAAGTGGGTCAGAATCACCGTCAGACTTTATATGTTTCCATCTAAGCTGTCTTGGAAACAAATCTTCTTTTGGATGGCTCCTGTCGGTTCTTCTTCATCTTCGGGTTTTTGCCACAATATGAACCCTTGTCTCGTTTTCATCTTTGGCCTTGTTTTGGTTTTCTTTTCTTATTTTGTTGTCCAAGGGCATTCTGCTTGCTTTTAGGAATACATAAGGCCAACAACCGATGGAATTATTGCATTGTGTGTGGAAAAAACGTTTTGTAATAAACGTAACTACTAGTGTAGATGGAAATGAATATGCACCAGCTTTCCCACACTTTTGTTACGGCTGAGTGAACCACTTGTCACATGTTAATGATCTGCTGTCAATCAAACAGAACCTTTTACTTCTGGTAAAAACCTCCTCGTTATTTCTCCACCAATATTTCATTGTTTTGAACAGAGTTTTTGGTATATGAAACATTGCTATTAAAACTACATTTTGTACATTTCTGTTGGAAAACATTTTTCCCCATCTATTCCGTTTTGAAGGTCTATGGTAACCTTAAGATACCAGGTAAAAGATTAACTGATAAAAAATTGAGGGATGTAGCTGTGCTGGGAAGTGTGCAATCATGTTTTCATTTTTCCATTCATTTGTATGTAACAACGAGTCAAAGTCTGGTAAAATTTACAGACAAATGTACATGTATGGAAAACTGGAAACATGATTGCATGCTTCCCAGCGCAGTTAAATACTTCAAATTTTGATCAGTTAATCTTTTACCTGGTATCTTAAGTTTGCAGACAGTTAATATTTCAGAAATTAGATTTTACAGAAATCATTTGGCATCGGATTCCCACACAAACACTGTATTTTGCGCCATGTTTGCACTCCTTTCAAAATGTTGGAATTTATAAACTGCAAACTGGTCTATTCTCCACAGACACTCCTTTATACTACATTCATATATTCTCTGCACTCAACTCACATGTTCATTTTTACGGAGGAAGGAAAACTGTCAGAGAACCCAGAGAAAAACACTTGGAGCATGGATGAGAATCAACAAACTCAACTAACATGTGACACTGACACTGTCCATGCAGGAGTCGAACCTCGGGCCACAGTGGTGAGAGGCGAGCTAGTAGTTACATGCTGCACCCTCAGTTCTCCACTATGCTATCCAGTGGATATTATTAACCAAACTAGCTTATTTTATACATTCATTGAACAACCAGACTCGGTAGTACTCAAATCTTTGATCTGATTTAAGGATATTGGTTGGTCTGTTATGTTGAATTGGTACATTTAAAGATTTGAGAAAGAGTCGGTAAGCATGAAATACACAACACCTTTCATGTTTACAGTACATGACCCGTGATGTGACTTAATTGTTCTGGTAGTTTGGCAGTTTGATACATGTATATAAGGGGCTGCCTTCTTCACGGTGCCATTCAAATGCCATTCAAACGTATCCATTGAGAATCCAACCTTGAAAGTCCAGGGGATGTTTCCTTACATTTAATGTATTCAATCATGTCATTGCTTTGCTTCCCTGTGGACCGCTTTAATGAAGGACTCTCGGAACACTGTCTAACAGTAATGGCCCCTGGGGTATTTTTCTAGGAGATAGGAAATGATCGACAGAAAAATTCCCTGGGTTTCTGAAGTGAAATAGTATATTAAGGCATGATTGATGGATGATAAAAATCCAACTGAAGAAAGTCTTGGTAAATGTGAAAGGCACTATAATTAAAAATAACCATTTTCTCTTTCAGAACAGCAACCAAAACAAAGTTGCACAATGGATGAATTTGTAATTGTGGAGTCTGCTCCAAGTGAGGTTATACCAGTCATTATCAATGGATTAGTCACAGCTGACTTCACCGATTATGACATTGTTAGTGAGTTTCCAAACTTCATGTCAGTTAACAACCTTCAAGTTATTAGGATGTCAACAAATGAACTTGGAAACATCCCTGATGAATTCTGCAAGATGAAATGCCTCAAGCAGCTGTACCTTTTCGGTGATCGCATCAGGCCTGGAAATGGCTTAACCAGCTTACCTAATGATTTTGGGGAACTGAGGACTTTAGAAGAATTAAACCTGGAAGGAAATCAGTTCTTAAAGTTCCCCATACAGATTTGTAGACTTAATAGTCTCAAGAAGTTGTACTTGAACTCATGTGGGTTAACTAGACTTCCACAACAAATTGTGCAGCTTGTTAATCTTTCTGAAGCAGACTTTAGTTTTAATGATTTGTCTTTTGGACTACCACACGAATTCTTCATGCTTCCACGGCTAAAACAGCTGTACCTGATTGGTTGTAGCTTAACAATGCTACCCCCTGAAATTGGCCATTTACAACAACTGGAGGGACTGAGGCTAAATGAAAACTTACTTCAGAGTTTTCCTGATGAATTGTATACATTAAGACATCTTAAGAAACTCACAGCAGTCAAGAATAAGATCTCTGTATTATCTCCCAAGATCCTTGGGCTTGAATCTCTTGAAATGCTACTGCTAATGGAAAACAACCTCACGAGCTTGCCACACGAAATCAGCAAGTTGCAGTACCTACTGTATGTTAATGTCTTTGATAATAAGTTGACGTGCCTCCCAGAGAGCATCATAGAGTTTGAGCCAAGTACGCAACTTGTTATCAGTGGAAACCAATACCTCCAGAAGCCACCCTTAAGTGTTTGCAACAAAGGGATGGAGAGTATAAGAGGCTTCTTTGAGTCCATGCAACAGTCTCAACCTGTTCACTCCAACAGATTGAAGATGGTCTTACTTGGGGAATCAGGAGCAGGGAAGACAAGCCTTGCTCATGCTCTGGTACACTGTGAAGAAATTAAGATGACACCTAATGATAGTACGGTTGGTGTTGTGATAAATCACTGGCAAATGGAGCCAGGTGGGATAGAGGCACAGATAGTTGACTGTGCTGGGCAACGTCGTTATCAGCTAACACATCCATTCTTTCTCTCAGAAGGTAAGTTTAACAAATATATAATTATGTCATTTTGCCATGCATCTATCCTCCAAGACTTATAGATGCACAAATGACGTCACAAAATGAAGAGAATAAAGAAGTGCATAATGAGATCAAGAGGTCGGGAGTGGTATTAAACTGATTTTCTCTTCACATTTTGACATCATCTGTGTATTCTATAAAGGGACAGACCCACAATGAAATGAAATCTATTTGTTTTACACAAAAACAAGAGGCTATAATATTATACAGCCTCAGAACTCTTTTTTTATTTAAACATAATTATTATTCACTACATTTTCTCAAAGAGCTAAGGGCTCATTGAGGAAGATCATGCTTATTTAAAGCCACACTGAACAGTATAAGGTAGAGAAAAAATATAAAGAAAACAGATTACATCATTTGTATATGTACATACAACTAATGAAAGAATAGGGAGGGAAATAAATGTTATGTTTTATAAGAATGCTCAACTAGACACATGGTTATTATCAAATCTTGTAGACTGGATGATAAAATTATGAACACATTAAAAAATTCGAAAATACATTCAATGAATTGTGAAGAAGTATTTGAGTTTTTCTTTTAGAATATACATTGTACTAATAACCATTTGTCGCTGAGCACCTGTGCGACAGAGGTGAGAAGAGTTACACACAGAGCGGCAAAAAGAGGACAAAGTAGAAAATAATGACAAAGACTCTATATGAAAACCACATTGACAACTTGGAGATGTACATGTAGCTCAGTTTCTCTTAAATAAGTGAGAGTTTAATGCACTATTTTTAAGTCTATAAGCCTAGCATGTAAAACTACGATGGCCCATTAGGGACACCAGATCTCCAAGGAAAACAACGCCTGCTTTGTACAAATATAACATTTCTCTGTACAAAAGTGAAACGTTTCCGTAAAAGTAGAGCTACATGTACTCCGTAGAAATAGGGCTGTTGCATAGAAGTAGAGCTTCTCCGTAGAAATAGAGCTGTTGCGTAGAAGTAGAGCTTCTCCATAGAAATAGAGCTTCTCCGTAGAAGTAGAGCTGTTGCGTAGAAAATATAGAGCCTCTCCGTAGAAAATATAGAGCTTCTCCATAGAAAATATAGAGCTTCTCCATAGCAATAGAGCTGCTCTGCAGAAACCGGCAACCTCTATAAATAGTGTTTGGGTTTCCTGTGCTTTCCGTGATGCAAAATGGTGGTGACTCAGTTGTACATCGCTCTTGATATCACATATATCATATCAGCATACTGTAGTTCGGATACTTGGCTATTTACTATCTTCTTGTGAACGACATTTTCTAAATTTTGGGGTGATAAAACTCTGTGCACTCAGCGTAGAAATGATGCTTCTAGCTTAATACTTAAAAAAGCATGGAAACTAGGCTAGTTACCAGGTGCGGTGATGCGACAGAGTGGAAGGTTTCCCGCCAAAATAGACCTCCTTTGGCCTTCCTTGTGTCTCCTTACTCAAACCAAAATGAATGTGTTTTGCCAGTCTTGTGGGGCAAAACAGACCTCAGTTGCAGCGAATTATTGCTTTAATTGTGGGACTAAGCTTTCATCAGGTAAGTGGGTGCCAATCATTACTTGAAATTATTGTTATTTAAATGTAATACATGTACATGTACATCTCTAAAAGTTCAGCCATAACCCATATCGCCATCGGTTCGACCTCAACAAAGACAACAGCGTTGTGAGACTCTATGACTATGACGCGTATCGCATAGATACAGATTTTATCTTCTCGTGTTGATGAAATATCTTACGAGTGAGCGCAGCGAATGAGTAAGATATTTCATCAACACGAGAAGATAAAATTCGTATCTCCAAACGGCCATGTAATGTTCTGTTTAATATATGATTATCGATGACATACTAGTTTCAATCTCTTAGTTTTACTAAAAAGGCTAGAAATCTTTGAAAGCCAGTCATATTTTCAAAAGTGATATCTTCACGTGTGAAGATGTCACTTTTTAGAAAGAAATATACACTGGTATTTCATCAATAATTATATATTAAAATAATTTACAATGCTCCTCACCATCGTTTAATTCCAACCGATTTGAAGTATTTTATTTTACTTTTATTTATTCTATTTTTTATTCTCTTTTTATTCTCTTTTTATTCTCTTCTATTCACAAAGTAGAGAATTTAGCGCAGTTGTCAAGCAATCTTTTGAGTGGAGGGGGTATTCTGCAACTAAGCCCTCGGTTCTTGTAAATGTATATTACACCTATTTAAACAAAGGTGTCACGGACGAGCGACAAGAGACAGGATTGTCATTTATACATTTAAGTTTTTACTGGCGGCATGCAGCTAGTCTTCGGCAGACTTTTAGCAACATTAAGCTTAACTTTTTATCGTTCTACTTCTATTATAACGTACTTACTCAGGTAGCTGACTTCGCAGCCACAACTTGGACAAAACTTACATGACGATCCAGGCAGTTCCAATGAAAATTGAGTGCGCAGAGAATAATTCATTCATCCCCACAGGGAGTACAAAAGGTTGCATGCCGTCGTCGCCGCCTTTTTGCATCACAGAAAGGACTGGAAATGAGTTCATTACCACAGGAAGCCCAAACACTTTATAGAGGTCGCATGGAGCAGCTCTATATTTTCTATGGAGAAGCCGTCTATATTTTCTACGAGGAGCCGTCTATATTTTCCTTGGAGAAGCCGTCTATATTTTCTACGGAGAAGCTCTATATTTTCTACGGAGAAGCTCTATATTTTCTACGTGAGAGGCTCTATATTTTTTACGGAGAGGCTCTATATTTTCTACACAACAGCTCTACTTCTATGGAGAAGCTCTATTTCTACAGAGAAGCTCTACTTCTACGCAACAGCCCTATTTCTACGGAGAAGCTGTACTTCTACCGAGAAGCTCTACTTCTACGGAGAAGCTCTACTTCTACGGCGAAGCTCTACTTCTACGCAACAGCCCTATTTCTACGGAGAAGCTCTACTTCTACGGGGAAGTTTCCCTTTTGTACAGAGAAATGTTATATTTGTACAGAGTAGGCGTTGTTTTCCTTGGAGATCTGGTGTCCCTAATGGGCCACCGTATAAAACCCAAGGGGTAGTGCCCCATTGTTTTGATATAAAAAAAGTACCTTAACTCTTTTGGGTCCGATCCTGTAAATATCAGTCATACAAGACTGATATGAGAAACAAATATTGCATCACATCTAGACATGCTGGAAAGACGATGTTGCGATATTATGTGAAGGGATGTATGGCTTCAAAGTCAGAGCTATAACAGGGATCGCTCGACTCTTTCACTATGGAGAAAAGCTCATTTGTTTTGGCAATTGTTTCGTTTCTTCCATTTTCACGAATTTTAAGGAGCTAAAAATCGGCTCAAAACACCCTTCCCATTCGCACTTGAAATCAAAAGCAAAAACAAAATCAGCACTCAGTCGTTACAGTACCTTCTTTAATCTTTCCAACCACCAGGTTTTTTTGGCACAAAACACACCAAGCGACTGAACCGTGCTATTCTTGTCACTGCATTTCTCTCCACCATGCTCTCCTGTACCCACCTCCAATTGCATGCTGGGTAATGGACACAAATTCCACAAGGGGTCCCCCCCTCTGGGACTCCAGTATGTTCTATATTGGTCAAGTGCAAAGTGACTTTATTACACAATACAGTGACGTCATTAGGACGTCATCATACGACAATACAACATCCCCCTTCAAGATCAACACGGGGTGTAACAAACTTAAACTATGAAATGAGATATACTATAATCAGTAATAACTGTTGATCTACTCTATCGATGCCAATGATAAACTACTCAGTAATATAGCATGTCAGGTTGCTGGTTATTTTTAACTAACCGACTAGATCTCCGTATAGGAGGAGCAGGGTTGGGGGACGTAGTGATAGGCTGCTCAGGCGAGTCTTGCCCTAGCTGTGGGGTCACGGCTCGATCTTGCTCTTCTGCGGCAGTGCTGCTTTTCTCACCAGTATGGACGAGGTAGCGTCTATTTCGTCGCAAGACTGAGCCTGCTTCAGTGGAGACCCGGTAGGATCGCGGCGTCTCCAGCTTCTCCTCAACTTCCCCATACCTGCCTTGATCTGTGATGAACACTTTGTCCCCCTTTTCCAAGACTGGTAGTTTCACCACTCGGTGGTGTGAGTTCTAGTTTCTGGCATAGCTCTCTCTATACTTATCCTCCTTGGCTTGAAGTTCTCTGTTGTCTACCGGCTTCGGCTGGAGGGTCTGTGGAGCTGTTGGAAGTCTTGTCTTCAGCTTTCTCCCCATCAGTATCTCACTTGGGGCCAGACCGTTGTGTAATGGGGCTGATCTGTATGCCAGGAGGCCTAGAAACGTGTTGGTGTTCTTCCTCAGAATATTCTTCGCTGTTTGGACTGCTCTTTCTATCTCGCCGTTGCACTGTGCATGAAGCGGAGATGAAGTGACGTGGGTGAATCCCCAGTCCTGCGCAAACTCAATGAACTCTTGGCAGGCGTACTGGGGGCCGTTGTCTGAGATGATGATTTCGGGGATGCCGTGTGTTGCGAACATCTCTGACAGGACACGGATTACTGCACCGGATGTGGTTGTGTGCAGTAGTTTGATTTCAAACCACCTGCTGGCGTAGTCGACGACCACAAGGTAGGTTTTCCTCTCTAGCTCGAACAAGTCGGTCCCGAGTCTAGACCACGGTCTGCCTGGAAATGAGAGAGCCATCAGTGGTTCTCTTGCTGCTGGGCGCAGTTTGGCACAGACGTGGCACCTGTTGACCATAGACTCTATCTGCTTCGAGATTTGGGGCCACCAGACTGAATAGCTAGCTCGACCCCGACACTTTGTTATGCCCAGGTGTCCCTCATGGATCCTGTCAAGCATGTCCAGCTGCATAGACGTAGGGATTACCAATCTGTCGCCATACATCAACAGGTCGCGTGTCATACGTTAGCTGCTGTGTTTGCTCCCAGTACGGTTGGGATGGCATTATTGGCGGCCATCCCCCTGAGCAGTACGTCTTCACTTGTTTGCAGATGGCGTCGTTTTCCTGGGCGATGCGAATGCTTTCAAGGCGCTGTTCCGTAGCCGGAAGTGTATCGAGGAGGGACTCGACATGTTCTTCCACCGCCTCTATGGACCTGATGTCTTCATGAGTAGGTTTGCTTGTGGGTGCCCGCGACAATGCATCGGCCGTGTTTTGGTGTACACCCTGGACATACTTGATCTCTGAAGAAAACCTTCCCATCCTCAATCGGAATCTGAGGATTCTTGGTGGGAGCTTGGAAAGATCGGTACTTGAAAGAAGTGGTACAAGTGGACGGTGGTCCGTCTCCAGGCTGAAGGTTGTACCCAGGATGTAATCTGAAAACTTTTCACATGCCCATGTGGCAGCTAGGGCCTCTTTCTCAATGACGGCATATCTCTGTTCTGTCTCAGTGAGAGAGCGAGAAGCATAGGCAATAGGACGACGGTTGCCTGATGCATCTTCTTGTAGCAACACCACTCCAAGCCCATTCTGGCACGCATCCGCAGCGACGGTGCTCTTGTTGTTCGGATTATAGTGGGCCAGGACATCCAGCGAGGTTAGCTTCCCCTTGATGTCTTGAAATGCTTTCTCCTGGGGTTGGTCCCATAGCCATTGCTGATCCTTCCGAAGAAGTTGTCGTAGCGGCTCGTTTAGGGAAGCGAGAGATGGTAAGAACTTTGCCAGCTGGTTTACCATCCCGTTGAAGCGCTGGAGTTCAGTGACCGTTGTCGGCCTGGGGAATTCCCGGATGGCCTTGGTCTTCTCTGGATCTACTTCAATCCCTGCGGTGGAGATGATGTGGCCAAGGAACTTCATCCGTTTTTTTGAAAACTCACACTTGTCATTAAGTGTGACGCCAGCACTTTGAAGTCGGTCAAGGACTAGTCGCACGCGAGAGTCGTGAACATCCTGTGTTTTCCCATGGATTAGAATGTCGTCCATGTGACAGATGACGCCTTCAAGCCCCTCCAGTGTTGTCGACATCGTATGCTGGAACACTTCTGGGACGGAGCTTATGCCGAAAGGCAGACGATTAAAGCTGTACCGCCCGAATGGTGTGACAAAGGTCGTGAGTAATCTTGATTCTTCGTCTAGTGGAATCTGCCAGAAACCAGAGTTTGCGTCCAGCTTTGAGAAGATTTTGCTGTCTTTCAGCTTTGCCAGGTTCTCATCAACGCTAGCCATCGGATGGACTTCTATCTTCACTGCCTTGTTCAGATTGGTCAGGTCTACGCATATCCTTACATCTCCGTTTCGTTTTGGGGCGATGACCATACCCGAGCACCAGTCGGTGGGCTCGGTCACTCGGGATATTACTTTCTGACGTACCATGGACTCAAGCTTCTCTTTCACCTTGGGTAGGAGAGGGTGTGGTACCCGTCGTGGGGCGTAAAGGCAGACAGGCACAGAACCTTCCTTCAGTGGAATTTTATACTTGTCTTTCATCAGGCCTAGACCTGTGAAGAGCTTTGGGTACTCTGTTCTGAAGTTTGGCACTGTCTCAACACTGTAAACTTTCTGGGCTGGAATCAGCAGCTGAAGTGCCTGTATGGCAGATTTGGACAGCAGGTTGTGCGTTTGGTTGGTCATAATGTAGACCGTTTCCTTGTGCGTCTTCCCAGCGACCTGGAGTACGGCGTTTGTTAGGCGTCCCTTGATCAGGTGCGAAAGCCGGACGCCTCCCGGGCCATAGAATTCACTGCTCACTTTGTCTAGCTGAAGACCTTTGAGCCACGGTGTTTTGTCTCCGACCACGGTCACCTTGGAGCCACTGTCGAGCTTGAAGTCACATGGCATCTTGTTGACCTGGACTTCTGCTGACCAGAAGTTGTCGTTCACAGATTTGACTTCCCCCATCGAGTAATATGACTCCTGAAGGTCTTCAAACTCTTCCTCGTCTAGCTCCTGGACCTCGCCAGAGGATCTGCACACCCGGGCGTAGTGTCCGGTTAGGGAGCACTTGTTGCATATGACGGACCTTGCCGGACACTCTTTCCGGGTGTGTTTCACCGGGTTCTGTCCGCACCAGTTGCAAGCTTTGGCGGTATCGTGGTGTCCAGGTCGGTTCTGGTTTGGCTTCTGATTGCCTCTCTGGGAATGATTCCCTCTGCCGCCCTTGCCTTTCCTTTGGTTCTGAGGGCGTTTGTCAGTGTAGTTCACAACTGAATCCGGTGACTCTTGTTTTCCGGACATGACCTCTCGGTGGGTTTTTGAGATTTCAGCGGCTTTCAAGCTTTGGATAGCTTTTCCAAGGTCAGGGACGGGTCTTTCTCTGAGTAGTCGTTCCCGCCCTCTTTCGTCGGTGGTGCCGATCACTACTCTGTCTCGAATAAGGGAGCTCTTCAGTGTCTCAAACTCGCAGGAATCTGCCAGCTGACGGAGTCGGACTACAAACTCGACTATCGTCTCGCCGGGTTTTTGCACTGCTGAGTTAAAGACAAACCTCTCATACAGGACATTTTTTTGCGACGTAAAATGCTTCCTGAGCTCTTCTATAATCCTGCTGGGGTCTTTTTTGTCTTCGTCAGAGAGATCTGGGAGGGAGTTCATGACTTTCTTACAGTCGGCCCCCATAACGGTGCAGAGTGTTGCAGCAACAACCAGTTTCCCGGCTGTAGAGTCGAGTTTCGATTGAAGGTCCGTTGCGATAATATAGTACCCCCAGGAGTTTTCAAACTCCTTCCGATTGTCCACTACGTCCCCCTTCCAAGACACAGGAGTTGGTGCGGGAATTTGAAAAGTAGCCATTACTGTAAACAAATTCACACAGTAACAAAAACAGAGTGATTATTTTTTAGAAATGTATAACGCTTAAAAATATCTGAAAAATATGCATGAACAAACGTCACGAAACGCGAAAAATATCGAATTAGAAAATACTGGCGTGCGCGGTATACCTGTGTTACGGGCCCAGGCCTCGCGCGGTCAAATACGTCGAGGGCACGTTTCTACTTTCGTGAATGAGACTTTCAAAATAATCGCCGAGTTCACTTTGAAAACGGCTCGAAAACCATGGAAATCGGAACTTTTATCTACTCTAGCTCACTACATAAATTAGAGTCCTGTCTAAATACGGCAAGAGTCCATAGATACTTGTCTTGAGATGGAAGTCCTCGCCTCTAGGGTTGGAATTAATGTGATGAATCCGCCGGCTTGTCGTAGTTTCCAACACCAACGGTAAGCTTATTTATCGACGGAAAATGCTTTCTGACTAAATAAACTCAGCTGTTAAAAGTCAACGTAGATCGTACTTCCCTGTGTGTGGTAGCTGTCCGTATTTTTGTTGTGTTTCCGTTTCCTTCCAGCTCAATGGAGTTCAGTTCCTTTGAATTCAGGTTTCGCTTCGGTGTGTTGTCCCTCGATACTCACCAAGACGTTACGTTTTGCTGCAGAAAGTGTCGAACAGATCGTGTCTCTCGCAGTCTTTTCCCCTGTTTTTCTTCGGTTATTCCAACGGGATGTACCAAGATAAAAAGGCTGACTTGTTCACTTGAATAAGGCTGTTTAAAACTGATTTTTAGCGGGTCTACATCGCTGCCACCATGTTCTATGTTGGTCAAGTGCAAAGTGACTTTATTACACAATACAGTGACGTCATTAGGACGTCATCATACGACAATACAACACAGTAGTTTTTTTTAGAAGTCTTTTACCCCTACAGCCAAGAGCGGTGATTTGGACTCAAGCCGTTGCTTTAAAGTGACAAAAACACATCCTAATAGGTTGAGCAGGGGTTAAAAGACTGCCAACTCCAGGATTTCCAGGATTTCATTGAAGAATTTTGTCCTGTGTCTGAAAGCACAAACACAACAGAAAAACCCTGTGAAATCCCCTCACAAGGCCTACTACATTGTAAAAGCAAACCAAGTACTTTTCAGCCATTCTCAGACTTAATGATGTCCTCAAGCTCTCTGACAGTGGCATTTTACTCCAAAATTAGAGCACATTACATTGGAAACCCTACAGAAGTTGCAATACCTACCGTCGACCAGTTCGTAGAATTCACTCGAATGGCATTGTGGAGAAAGTTTGAGCCCTCGGCTTAAAAAGTCAGCAGTATTTAACTGCCCCGGGCTAGCCAAACTTGAACTGAGGGGGGGGGGGGGGGGGGGGGGGGTGTTGAGTTAGCACTCAGGATTTCACCAATTGAGAGCTCTCACACGCAATCGGACCCGAAAGAGTTAAGGGATTTTTTTAATTTTGAAATCTACTTAATTATTTAATGATAGGAAAGTCGCATGGTCTACAGTATCAAAAGCCTTTGTAGTAATTTTTATTGTAATGTGACCTTCATCTGAATACTTAGTTATTTCACCAATCAAATTTCTTCCAATAATTCTCTGTACAAATTTTGTTGGGGATTTTTTCAAACCCCCCCCCTCCCTCAAAATTATAATGATCCATCCCTTAGATTCCTCAACTTGGATCCTGCAACATTAATTTTGGTCATTGGTTTGCTTATTAACCCTTTCCCTACTGGACATGTTTGGCTCAGTTGGTGAAATCCTGAGTGCTAACTCAACCCTCCCCCCTCGGTTCAAGTTTGGCTAGCCCGGGGCAGTTAAATACTGCTGACTTTTTAAGCCGAGGGCTCAAACTTTTCCCACAATGCCATTTGGGAGAATTCTGTGCACTCGTTAGCGGTGGTATGGCTGCTTCGGTAGGGTTTCCAATGAAATGTGCTCTAATTTGGGAGAAAAAAGCCACTGCAAGAGAGCTAGAGGACATCATTAAGTCTGAGGACGGCTGAAAAGTACTTGGTTTGCTTTTAGTAGGCCTTGTGAGGGGTTTCACAGGATTTTTCTGTTGTGTTTCTGCTTTGAGACACATGAAATAATTCTTTACTGAAATCCTTGAAATTTTGCAGTTGGTTGTCTTTTCCCCCTGCTCAACCTATTAGGATGTGTTTTTGTCACTTTAAAGCAACGGCTTGAGTCCAAATCACCGCTCTTGGTTGTAGGGGTAAAATACTTATTTAAAAAAACCTACCGGAGTCCCAGAGGGGGGAACCCCTTGTGAATTTTTTGTTGATTACCCAGAGGTGGGAGCAGGTAAATGTGGTCGAGTGAAATGCAGTGTAAACATCAGCGTGGTTCACAGTCGTTTGGTGCATTTTATGCAAACAAACCTGCTGGTTGGAAAGATTAAACAAGGTACTGTAATGACTGAGTGGTGATTTTGTATTTGCTTTTGATTTCAAGTGTGAATGGGAAGGGTTTTTTGAGCCGATTTCAGCTCCTCAAAATTCGTGAAAAGCGAAGAAATGAACAACAATCTCCAAAACAAATGAGTTTTTCTCCAAAGTGGGAGAGTCAAGTGATCCCTGTTACAGCTGTGGCTTCGAAGTCATTCATCCCTTGAAATAATATCACAACATCGTATTTCCAGCATGTCTAGGTTTGATGCAATAATTTTCTCCAGGTACATGCTTCATATTGGGCAGTTACGGGCGGTGCAGGAGGGAAAGGGTTAATTAGCTTGTTTATTTATACATAATTATGTGCAATGTTGTCCAAATATTCTTTTTCAGAGGCTCTTCACCTCCTTGTGGTCAACCTAAAGAGTTACGAGAAAAACGATTCATCCTTCAAAGAACATGTTGCTGACTGGATAAAGTGGGTTACAGCCCGCCTCCTCAAACCCCGAATCTTGATTGTCCCAACCCATCGTGATGAATGTGAAATTGAGGAGGTTACAGAGAAGTGTCAGGACATTCTAGACCGTATCAAGAGCCATGAGTTGAAAGAGGTTGAGAAATTGAGAATGAAAATCCAGGATATCAGGAAGGATTTCAAATGTGATCGGAGTAGAGATCTAAAAGATCTGGAAAAGCTTGAATGGCAGAAAAATAACAGGCCTGTAATGTCCTCTAGATTACTTCTTGAGGTTAGTGTATGGGTAAAAATTACTGTGATTCTTTCCTGCATTGGTCATCATTTTGATTCTTGCAATCTTATTTTGATTCTTGCAAACTGGCTCAATTAAGAGAAAAAAGCATTTTGTAGAAAAAAATGTTCAATGTTAATTTGTACCTCCTTGTTGTTATTCAGCACATTGATTTTAAAAAGCAAAAATAATGCTTGTTTTAACATACATGTAAATCAAATTGAAATCTACAGCAATGAGAAAAGTGAGTCGGTCTATTTTGGTGGTGTGCAAGTGATGTCATGGATTTTTATTTAATTTCTTATTTTTCCTTTCATGTACCCACTGTTAAAGTGCTACTATGATGAAAATTTTGGATTTCCCTTTTGCTGTTTCTTATCATAACTCAAAAATATAGGTCTTCAATATTATACTTCTGGCCAAAAATTTGATCACAATACATTAATGCAACATAAGTATAGACCTCTAAACACGTAAAATTTACGTCCGCCATTACACTGTACATGTACTTGGACTAGAATGAAGTGGATGATGTCATAGTAGCAAACACGTGGCTACTCTAGTCTAGTATGCAGAAGAAAAGGGTAGTTTACATAGAAATGTCTAGAGAGCTTGTACACAAAGTTTAAACCTAATAAACTTTGTGTACAATTCCTCCTAGTTGCTGTGACGCGAAGTTGTTGAGTAGATGACATCACGAAAAGACCGCTAAACAAAGGATCGCTCGTTTCTAGTCTGAGTAATGGCAGCCAGTCAGCTCAAACTTATGGTTAAAATAATCGGACTTTTCGTTCGAATTTTGAATTAAGATTTTCCATGATTGTTATTTAGTAGTTTATCGATTTTTTTAATTTTCGTCATAGTGGCACTTTAAAGCCTAACTCCCATTCATTTTCTATTGAAACAGGACACAATGAGTGAAAGAAATGGAAAAGAAAATGCCATCAATATGGTACCTGTCAGTAGTCTGAGGGAACTTAAAGGCATGATTGAAATTCGTACTGAGATAGAACGAGTGGCAAAAAACAAAGATCTGTTCCCTTCTGTTGGCCGTGACCTCCCCAAGTCATGGATCAACCTGGAGCAGGCTATCAAGGAATACCGTAAAGGTGTAAAGGCTCCAGATGTCCCCTGTATGTCCCTTCAGGCCTTTGAAATATTTGCCAGAGAAAGGAGTGGCTTGTCAGGGGTTGGACTGCTCTCGGCATTGAATTATCTGGACTCCATTGGGGAGGTTGGTCTTGGTAGTATCTTCATTGATTCTTGAAGCATGCTTTTGGTACCATTAAAGTGCAACTAACCCCTTTTGCAATTTTTATACTTATGAATCTTTGAAAGGTTTTGAGTCACTACTTCTGCGAATACATTTTTGGCTTACAGAGAATACTCTATGTTCTATGCTTGTTTAAAATGGTGAAATTTTGACCTTTCCTGACCCATGACCGCGTAAGAAAAAGCCTGGGTCGATTCTTGATCTTACGTCATCCAACTCATTCGACTTTGCAATAAATATTTAGCATTTACTCTAAAATAACTGTTTTCTTTACTAACAACTCACAGACTGTGTATATTCTCTATATATCGATGCTGTTGTGATGGTAATGCGCCATGGAGAATAATGCATTAATGAGGTGACGTAAGATCAAGAATCGACCCAGGCTTTTTCTTGCGCCGTCATGGGTCAGGAAAGGTCAAAGTTTCACCATTTCAAACAAGCCTAGAACAAAGAGTATTCTCTGTAAGCCAAACATTTCTTCGCAGAAGTACTCAAAACCTTTCAAAGATTCATATGTATAAAAATTGCAAAAGGGGTTAGGTGCACTTTAACTAGGCATTGTGTTTGCCACAAGGGAAACGTAGAAGAAATCACATGGCCATGCAGAGATACATAAATGTATACATAATTTACCTTCTGCAGTGTACATGACATCAGCAGAGAGAGTGTAGTGAAGCTAACACTTGAATATAAAGTTTTTATCTCCAAGCAGCCATATACTTAAGATTATTTTACATTTTTATACATGTACTGTAACAATTGAAAGTACATTGTAATTATTTTATTGAGCATTTACTAGCTTTGGGTAAATGAGTGCAAAAATGCTTGAAGCTGATTGGCAGATAACATTATATCCCATATGTTGTATATATTAAATCCTCAGCAGGGGCAGTACCTGTGATATCTTTTTTACCATTTTGCTGTTAGCCAGCTGCATACCACAGACTACATTTCATGGAAAAAATGTTATATTGAGGGGTGACTTGGTTTGGTTTTGAGATTTAATTAGCTTGTTTTCAGTAAGTACATGTATGTATATTAGTTTAAATGGATTTCCCTGACCATTTTGAATGCCACTTCGAATGCTGTATGTAATAGATTGATACAGAATGATCGAGTGTCCATTGCTTTATGGGATATACAAAGTCAAGCTGCAAGTGAGAGTTTGTAAATCCCATAAAGCATGGACACAAATTCTGTCTGACTTATCAAATGTCGACTTACAGTAGATGTAGAGAGTCATGTTATTTTGGTGATACAACTTATTTTGGCTTTGAAAATAAAAGCAAAATTTGATGTAAATCAGGATGAAATCTGTATCAGATTTACAGATCAATTAATTTTTGTGCATTGATTTCCTTTGTCTTTGCTTCATGAATTATTAATGAGTTTGATAATTGTGCATACTGGTACACACATGTACATGTACATTACTCATAATCAAGACACCAATTATCCTATTACATGTATATTACGTAAATTATACAATGTATAAGTTCGGATAAGTTACCATCCCTTGGGATGATTGATTTGTGGAATGACTGTACTAATTCCACTTTTCCTCATTGCCCATAATAATTAGCCAGTTCTATTTGATTATCGTTTTAGGTGAAGTTCTACAACAACATTCCTGGTCTTGAGTACAGTGTATTCCTGGATTTAAGCTGGCTTGGAAAGCTGGTCAAGCTCCTGTTCCGACACGACTATGAGGAAAGTCTTCAATTCCAGGAAGGATACTTCCAGTTCCAAATGGAAGAGATTCTGTTTGACAAGTGTGTCAGCCGACTGAAGACAAGTGGAATACTCTCATTACAGCTTCTTAGGCAAGTACCTTAAATTTAGATCTGCTTCTCGTAATTCCCCAGATAAGAAAATGTCATCCAATTTCCATTATGATTTTTTTTGTCTATACTCAAAAATTTGGGTAATCAAAACAGAAAGTAAATCTTGTTTGGTGTATTAAATAAATGCAAAACTACAAAAAGAATTATACACTCCAAAAAAAAAAATGCCTAGTGAATCTTTGGAGACTACCTGCAGTAGATTTTGATTAATTTTGTATAATTTTCTTTCATGGCAGTCTGTGAAATATATTATGTTGGATATACTCTAAATCATAAAATAAGTCAATGGCCAACTAGATTTTGTCAATCACTAGCCAAGGGACTACTAGTTCATAAAAAAGTTAGTTTTGAGCACCGCTTTTACGTACTACAAGTCATGTACATGTATTTTACAGAATGAGCAGATGTGTCATATTGGCATATACAAGGTTGCCACAGGTCAGGGAAAAGTCAGGAAAAATATTTTTTTCAAGGTCAGGGAATTTTGATCTCGGTCAGGGAAAACTGGTATTTGACTATAAGTCAGCAGGGAAAAGTCATGGAACATTGAAATTTTGAGAGTGTTAATTGTTAGATAGAAAGGCTGAAGAGAAGAATCAAAGATCAACTTGGTAATAAATGGATGGGAAAGGACGGCTGTGAGGGGTGGTTGGAGGCCGTTGTTACATGTATATGTGATTTCTTTGTGTATTTGGCGAGGGAAAATTGAAGTTGAGTCAGGGAAAAGTCAGGGAATTTTGATCTCGGTCAGGGAAAACTGGTATTTGACTATAAGTCAGCAGGGAAAAGTCATGGAACATTGAAATTTTGAGAGTGTTAATTGTTAGATAGAAAGGCTGAAGAGAAGAATCAAAGATCAACTTGGTAATAAATGGATGGGAAAGGACGGCTGCAATTATAGTGAGGGGTGGTTGGAGGCCGTTGTTACATGTATATGTGATTTCTTTGTGTATTTGGCGAGGGAAAATTGAAGTTGAGTCAGGGAAAAGTCAGGGAATTTTGAAGTCTGATCTCTGTGGCAACCATGATACACAGATCCGAGCCAAAGGATCTGTACATGTAGATCCAATACAGCATGGATGTGAATTCTGTACAGTTACATGTACTTCTAAACCCTTCTTAAACAAGGCTCTGTGCTATAAAATGCCTCTGCCAGGCACGCTCACATCTTCAGTTGTCACTCAGCCTTTGTGGAGTGAATGTCTCTGTTCAAATCTCTGCCTGCAACATGTGATGCTCTGCTTGAGTGACCCTAAATTTTGTTATTGTGCAAAATTCAAATCAAACACTTGAATGTTAATGTCTATTGAAGTATCACTAAAGTGTTTGTAAGCTGTTCTTAAACACTATTGACAGGCATAACTGAGCAACTACATGTAGCTTCCTGTGGCTGCTGTTTATTTTTCTTTAGCTTATTTTCATTTTAGTCTCAGATTTTTTTGTATTCTAACAGGAGAGGACTGGTAACTTGTTTAATTGCTTCACTGTTATGAATTTGAATTTCAAATCCCAAAGGGTGAGAATCTAAGGGGGGAGGCCCTGGTGAAAATCTTTCAAAGATCTTACTAAGATCTTTAAGGATCCTCATAAAGATCTTCAAAGGATCTTGGTAAAGATCTTTGAAGATCTTGATGAGGATCTTTAAGGATCTTTAAGGATCTTGTAAAGATCTTGTAAAGATCTTCAAAGATCTTCAAAGATCCTCAAAGATCTGCAAAGATCCTTTACAGATCCTCAAGGATCTTGCAAAGATCCTCAAGGATATTGCAAAGATAAACAAGGAGACTAGGATCCTTGAGGATTGTTTTAGGATCCTTGAGGATTGTTTTAGGATCCTTGAGGATTGTTCCAGGATCCTTGAAGATACTTTCAGGATCCTTGAGGATTGTTCCAGGATCCTTGAGGATTGTTATACTGTAGGATCCTTGAGGATTGTTCCAGGATCCTTGAGGATTGTTCCAGGATCCTTGAGGATTGTTCCAGGATCCTTGAGGATTGTTCCAGGATCCTTGAGGATTGTTCCAGGATCCTTGAGGATTGTTCCAGGATCCTTGAGGATTGTTCCAGGATCCTTGAGGTTGTTCCAGGATCCTTGAGGATTGTTATAGGATCCTTGAGGATTGTTCCAGGATCCTTGAGGATTGTTTTAGGATCCTTGAGGATTGTTTTAGGATCCTTGAAGATACTTTCAGGATCCTTGAGGATTATTTTAGGATCCTCAGAGTCTGGAACAACTCTCAAGAATCTTTTACAATGTTAAGTTACACTGTATCTACTTTGAGGATTACTTCATGATTCTCTAGGGAGGCAATTCACAATTATTATGAGTGTTTGTTTAATAACACATGTATACACATAAACAGGGCTGTCGTTAGAAGCCAGCTACTGGTAATTATCGCCAGCAATGTACATGTATATGATGATGATTGCTGGCTACTGAGTTGTAGCTTATTGCACAAAAAGACCAGCTACATGTACATGTAGCTCAGTTGTCCAGCAACTTAAAAACGTAAAAACAGCCCAGCTGCATAAAGGAAACCAAATAGTTATCAGAAACTCAATGAAACAGAAATGAAGATGTTTAGTAACAGTCAGTGCCTTTACTGTAACTGTATATTATGAAATTGAATTTATTTTACCGTATTTGATCAATTACTGTAATGCAAATGCCACTTTGATGACATCAGGAGGTAGTATTAGAGACTAATAAAACTTTGAAACAATTACCAATAAAAAGGAAATACAAGGAATGCAGTTACATGTATTTGTTTTAATTCATACAAAGGTAGGTACAGTCATGTAATTTTACAATGCCTTACTTTCATATTTGATTATTGCATGCAGACAAAAATCTAACTGCCAGCAGCTTGTATACATAATTTATTGGCACCAGGTAATAAACTGCCCTGTTTCTACACTGCAACAACTAAGTACATAATAGTCTACATGCACATACAGTGTATGCTGTACTACATTGCATTTATAATGTTACTGTTACAGCTATATGTATTTAAAAAATATTGTCCCAATTTGACTAAAGCTTACGTGACCAGACTGAAAGGGAAATGGATAGTAGATTTAGATTCTAAAATCATGTCATACGAGGAGCTGGTGTGGTGCAGTGGTTATGCTCTTCGTATTTCACCTCTGCAGCTCAGGTTCAATCTGTAGACACGGTGCCAATTATGTGAGTTGAGTTTGTTGGTATCTCGCCCAAGGTTGCTCCAGTTTTTCTCTAGATTCTCCGGTTTTCCTTCCACAAAAATCAACAACGATGCTAAATTACAATTCGATACGTGGTTTAGCCACGACCTGAATTTGATCAGTCCCTATGGTAGTTTCAGGTCTCGTTAGAATTTCAGAGAGAGAGTTTTTGCTTGCTTTATTTAAAATGAATTTGTACATGTACATGTATTTGACAGTAATATTGGCCTTCAACAAATTTTCTCACTTTTGGTCTGGTCACAACAGGCTTAAAGTCACATTTTTTAAAATACATTTGTAGCTGTATGTAAATGAGCATTTATGCACTTCCAATTTGGGGTTCCTAAAAATATGGACAGGAATTGCTCAACATACATGTATACAGAAATTGCCATTTGTCACACTTTGAGGGAGGATGTTTACATGTTGTGGTTTAATCACATTGGCTTTGCTGACATAAGGTATGGTTATTTTTTCTTATTTACCTGTGAACCCTAGCACTAGGCGAGTGAGAACTTGTTGAATGTTTACATTTACCTGTGTTTGAAATAGTTGGGGTGAGTTTTATGGTGTGGGACAGGGCTTGAAGTCCCCGGGGGGTTACTCCCGTTTGTGACATATTATGTATGTGCCGCAGGGGTGGGTCACGGTTTTGAGCTCAATTTGGGCAGGTAGGGTCAGGGTTTTGACCTGATTTGGGCAGATCAGGGTCAGGATTTGAGTTTAATTTGGGTGCAGTCTGGGTCGGGGTTCAGTATTTTTTAGGCAGTTAGGAACAGGCGAACAATTTATTTCACAGGGCTTATGTTTTTATTTAAAGAAGGGGCAATCAGGGTTTTTTTTTTCCAAAAAGGGGGCAATCAGGGTTTTGGAGCTCGGATTTTGGGTCAAACAGGGTCAGAGTTTGAGCCTCTTGGCCTCACATACATACCCATTTTTTCATGTAAGTACCGGCCCTCCCCAGGTTGAAGCCAAGGCAGGCATTTAAACATGTGAATGCCTGCATGCAGCAGGATCTCACCTGTTACAAGGAGCATCTATCTGTATTGGATTTGTGAAGTCTCGAAATCCAAGCTGATCTATTTTTAGCAAGATCATTGTTGCCGCAATATTTCATTAGATGTGGTTAATCCTTTGAGATCGATCTACTGAATGGATACCAGCTTCAGAACACGGTTTGAGTTTTAATGATTCATTGGTTCAATATTTCACCCGTGGTAACCAATTTAACAATGTCATACTTTTGTGCAGGAATAATTATCTATTAAAAATAGACCAGTTCGAATTTCAATTGCGGTTTCACAGGGCAAGTATGAAAGGTAATGGCTCCTGCATGCAGTTTATACAATCATATAAAAGGTACAAAAGGTTAGGGTAACAATCTAGCTTAGGGACAGGCAAAAACTAACAGATGTATTGATCAATGACATGATTTTACTAATTTAACCCATAAAATAGATATTTAGACTAATACTAAATACACTTGACTATTAGATATTGTCTATTAATTTTTGTTTCACAGGTTCAGTAGAACCAATTGCACTCTAACAACCTTAGTTTAGTTTAGCTACATTTGTTCATGTATAGGCATGTTTTCTATTTAAAAAAAATAAAATACAAGTAGTGTTCAAGTGATTATAATTTTCACTCACTACTTGGCAGCTACAATGTAGTTTACTTTTCCCTGTTTAGCCTTCTTTTGTTATGGTTAGCTTCTGACCTATACAAGTACAAGCTCATGTCCTGCAAAAAAAGAATAACCAATTTAAATAAAACCTAGAATTACGACTTTAGTCGTCTAAAGTTACAGTTGTATAATTTGTAAATTATAAGAGTCTGTTCTTACTCGCATTCGAACGAATTCAAATATGCACTCAACGCTTTACGACACAAGCAATGATCGGCAGAGACTGTGCTTAACATAACCCTTCAATTTGTACACAAAATATGCATTTTATTCCAAGCTAACCTCAACGGAAGTCATCACTGCTAGATGTTCAAATTAACGAACAGTTTTATTGAGAATAATTTGAAGATGAATAGATGCATGTTCCTGCATGAATGTTCGAGAAGCATTCTATCACATTTTATAAAGCGACCAACATTATGGTAAGCAAATTAATTAACTGGATTTCTAGAAAAACCTTTTGTGTAGTGTTTATCATAATTTGAATGCACAACAAGTCAACATCGTGAAACGTTTACTGCTCACCTTCTCCACATATTTCTTCAGAAATTCATCTCATTCAGGACTGATAATGTCTTTCAGTTGAAGCTGTTATTATTATCTTTCCATCTAACAAATTTTGTTCTTGAAATACGGTTGAATTGACCTTTTGAGAGAGCTTCTAAAACCTCCAACGAAACGAACTTCTGCTGTACTGGCGCTTGATTCAAACTGTTCCCTGGAGGCCTGGTTACCAAATATGGATAAACTCGGTCCTAGTCTTACTCTGACGTGAACAATCAATAAATGTCAGTAAAACAACATTTTGAAAGAGGTGGACAGAAATACTTCGCTAATTGAACACTGGAATTTATTTTTTGAACAATTGCCAGTCAAATCGGTGAGTAATATTCTAGTGATTAGAGTAAAACAACCAGAGAATATATATGTTTTCTTATGAAGTAATCTTTAAGACTATTGTAGCGTTTAATTATAATAAAATATACATAGGTTATTTAATTATGTATGTGTCTTTATTTATTTCATGGAAACAAAAGTACAATCAAGTCTCTGTGACTATTAAATTGTCTATCAATTCCAAACCTCAAGGATCTTATGTAAGCTGGCTCCTGCCTTTAGAATATAATCATGTATTCGACCTGCAAATCCTGGAATCCTGGTTCAGGACTTTGATGAAATTCTCAAGGATCTTGAAACGTCCTGTCTTTAGAAATATAATTATTTCTGCCAGGATCTTGCCTAAATCCTGACAGGATCCTGGCTAAATCCTTAAGGATCCTGTCCTTACAAGAAATTATTTCCTGCAAGGTCCTGACAGGATCCTGGATAAATCCTTGAGGATCTTACAAGGATCATGTCATAATACAAGAAATTATTTCCTGCAAGGATCTATTTGAGGATCTTGCCAAGGATTAAGCCTCAATGATCTTAACAGGATCTTTGTAATGATCTTTAAAGAACTTGTCAAGGAAAACCTCAAGGATCTTTGCAGGATCTTTGACAAATCCTGATGGATCTTCAAAGATCTTTGTAATGATCTTTAAAGAACTTGTCAAGGAAAGCTTCGAGGATCTTTGCAGGATCTTTGAAAAATCCTCATGGATCTTCAAAGATCTTTGTCATGATCTTTAAAGAACTTGTCAAGGAAAGCT
Organism: Actinernus sp. WN-2022; assembly: GCA_030867875.1. Lineage (NCBI taxonomy): Eukaryota > Metazoa > Cnidaria > Anthozoa > Actiniaria > Actinernidae > Actinernus > Actinernus sp. WN-2022. The sequence continues at coordinate 127,509,231 of JAOWCC010000577.1, forward strand.
TCAAGGATCTTTGCAGGATCTTTGAAAAATCCTCATGGATCTTCAAAGATCTTTGTCAAGATCTTTAAAGAACTTGTCAAGGAAAGCTTCAAGGATCTTTGCAGGATCTTGGAAAAATCCTCATGGATCTTCAAAGATCTTTGTCAAGATCTTTGAGGATCTTGCCAAGAACAGCCTTGAAGATCTTTCAATGATCTTTGAAAGATCCTTGCAGGAACCTGATAAGATCTTAGCAGTTAAGGATCTTTGCAGGAATTTTGAAAGATCCTTGAAGGATCTTTGAAGGATCCTCATTTACAAAGATCTTTAGCAGGTCTTTGAGGATCCTTCAAGATCTTTGAGGATCTTGCAAGGTTTTTCACCAGGGGGAGCATACATGTAGTTCCCTTATATAGTGTGGGTCCTAATTATTTAAATTATATAAAATGTAACAATAAATGATGTCAAATAATACAAATTGCCTGATGAAAAGCTTAAAAGTTCGAGTTTTCCACGTGTGAAAAAAACAGGTCCCATAATAATTATTGTGAGATGGTCTGTGTGCATCAATACAGGAGTTTTAATTTCATTGACATTTCACCCCTTGGTTAGAGAGGTCAGTGATTGGTTGCGAGACCTCCCTCATACAGAACCTAGCATAATGTTTGTTTTATACAAAACTGATTATAAATTAAAACATCAGTGTCTGTTCAGCAATACAACTCAGTATCAATGACATTAATGTTTTATTAATCAGTGTCTGTATCATTATGTGATACAGACACTGATGTTTTATTAATCAGTTCTGTATCCAACAAGAGCTAGTATTTGTCTAGTATAGTGTTTGGACTGAATGTCATTCAGAGCATGGGATTGGTCCTTATGAATTGTTAACGAGGTTTAGAAATGTACATACATGTACACATAGCACTGTATTAAAGTGATTAGTGAACATGCATGCAGATTGACTGTTAGTATAAAACATACACATGTATGTGCACTTTATATGGATATGGATGTCAAATAATGTACATACATGTACACATAGTGCTGTATTAAAGTGAATAGTGTACATGCAGATTGACTGTATAGTATTACAGGGCCGTAGCGCCCTTAGAGGCCGGGGGGGGCTCGTGCCCCCCCAAATGTTTTCCAAAAACAAACAAACAAGGTACATGTACCTGGCCCCCTCGGAAACCCAGGGGTTAGGTTGCGAAATGACTTTGTGCCCCCCCAGTTTTTCAGGGCATGCTACGGCCCTGAGTAAACATGTATGTGTACTTTGTATTGATATAGATGTCAAATAATGTACTCCAACTACTTGACAAAAAGCGTGAAAAACACAGCATTATAAATGTTTTAAATGTTTTAAGCCCTAGCAAGAAATCATTTATATTGGCACAGTTAAATTAGTGTCCTAAATCTTGATCAACCATTTTTGGCCAATTTATGGCTGTAGTATTACTATAAAAAGCATTACAAATCCTTGAAATTATGTCATTTAAGGGATATGTTATGCAAATGAGTTGACAATGTCATAACAGTCAACATTGAATTTCTTCATTTATACATTTGTTTTTCAGGTGTCAGACGTTTGATACTTATATTCTTAGAGAATGATCTTTTAATAAGTGGAGTTGACATAAAAACAGAGCAAAAGGAACTATAATTAGGTTATCCCTTAAATGACGTCATTGAAATACATGTACATGTAATTAATATTTTTGCTATGTTGGTCATTTTGTTTCCCAGTTTGACTTTCAAATCCATGATAACTGTCTAGGGCTTATAGACACTTTAAGGAACTTTGGAGTGGTGATGTTTAATTTCCAATATTGATGAACTCAAAAAAATTCAATAGGTGTATCTGGATGGAACTACAGCTTAATGACAAAGCGTTTGAAAAAATGGTGAAGGCTCTGCAGAATTTTGGTTTAGCTTGTGCATTTTCTTCCTCGGATGATGCAGAACTGTTCATCCCTTGGTTCCTGCATTCTAATATGGGTGATTCTGCCAGGCAAATGTGGCCTGACATTCCAGAGAATGATCTGGTAAGTCAAATTCTAAAAATTAATAAAATGACTGCATGTGTACCTGAACCTGGCATATTTCCCTCCACCCAAAGAAGGCTACATTGGCGTGCACATATGTCTTCTAGTAGGATTTTTCCCCACTATCAAACATTTATAGGGTACTGGCAAAATGAAATGACTTGTGAATAATTAATGAAGCAAAAACAAAGGAAATCGCTGAGTGAGAAGCGACATTTAAATGTGATATAGATTTCATCCTAATTTTAATACATAAACTTTAACTTGGATTTTCTCTGCCAAAATAGGTTGTATTGCCAAAATAACTGAATTACAGGACTCTATACATTTAGACGTTTTTTAAGCCGTTTACAAAACTCACAGCAGTGTGTTATCAGATCTAAAACACCACTGCTCATTTCGTAAATTATACATAAATAATTCTATATGTTCACAGTATCACTTTAATTCATTTGAAGTACATCTACAATGTATACAGATTTTTCTCCGCCGAAATAGGTTGTATCGCCAAAATAACTGAATTACAGGACTCTATACATTTAGACGTTTTTTAAGCCGTTTACAAAACTCAGCAGTGTTTTATCAGATCTAAAACACCACTGCTCATTTCGTAAATTATACATAAATAATTCTATATGTTCACAGTATCACTTTAATTCATTTGAAGTACATCTATACAGATTTTTCTCCGCCGAAATAGGTTGTATCGCCAAAATAACTGAATTACAGGACTCTATACATTTAGACGTTTTTTTAAGCCGTTTACAAAACTCACAACAGTGTTTTATCAGATCTAAAACACCACTGCTCATTCGTAAATTATACATAAATAATTCTATATGTTCACAGTATCACTTTAATTCATTTGAAGTACATCTATACAGATTTTTCTCCGCCGAAATAGGTTGTATCGCCAAAATAACTGAATTACAGGACTCTATACATTTAGACGTTTTTTTAAGCCGTTTACAAAACTCACAACAGTGTTTTATCAGATCTAAAACACCACTGCTCATTCGTAAATTATACATAAATAATTCTATATGTTCACAGTATCACTTTAATTCATTTGAAGTACATCTATACAGATTTTTCTCCGCCGAAATAGGTTGTATCGCCAAAATAACTGAATTACAGGACTCTATACATTTAGACGTTTTTTTAAGCCGTTTACAAAACTCACAGCAGTGTTTTATCAGATCTAAAACACCACTGCTCATTCGTAAATTATACATAAATAATTCTATATGTTCACAGTATCACTTTAATTCATTTGAAGTACATCTATACAGATTTTTCTCCGCCGAAATAGGTTGTATCGCCAAAATAACTGAATTACAGGACTCTATACATTTAGACGTTTTTTTAAGCCGTTTACAAAACTCACAGCAGTGTTTTATCAGATCTAAAACACCACTGCTCATTCGTAAATTATACATAAATAATTCTATATGTTCACAGTATCACTTTAATTCATTTGAAGTACATCTATACAGATTTTTCTCCGCCGAAATAGGTTGTATCGCCAAAATAACTGAATTACAGGACTCTATACATTTAGACGTTTTTTAAGCCGTTTACAAAACTCAGCAGTGTTTTATCAGATCTAAAACACCACTGCTCATTCGTAAATTATACATAAATAATTCTATATGTTCACAGTATCACTTTAATTCATTTGAAGTACATCTATACAGATTTTTCTCCGCCGAAATAGGTTGTATCGCCAAAATAACTGAATTACAGGACTCTATACATTTAGACGTTTTTTAAGCCGTTTACAAAACTCAGCAGTGTTTTATCAGATCTAAAACACCACTGCTCATTCGTAAATTATACATAAATAATTCTATATGTTCACAGTATCACTTTAATTCATTTGAAGTACATCTATACAGATTTTTCTCCGCCGAAATAGGTTGTATCGCCAAAATAACTGAATTACAGGACTCTATACATTTAGACGTTTTTTAAGCCGTTTACAAAACTCAGCAGTGTTTTATCAGATCTAAAACACCACTGCTCATTCGTAAATTATACATAAATAATTCTATATGTTCACAGTATCACTTTAATTCATTTGAAGTACATCTATACAGATTTTTCTCCGCCGAAATAGGTTGTATCGCCAAAATAACTGAATTACAGGACTCTATACATTTAGATGTTTTTTTAAGCCGTTTACAAAACTCACAGCAGTGTTTTATCAGATCTAAAACACCACTGCTCATTCGTAAATTATACATAAATAATTCTATATGTTCACAGTATCACTTTAATTCATTTGAAGTACAGCTATACAGATTTTTCTCCGCCGAAATAGGTTGTATCGCCAAAATAACTGAATTACAGGACTCTATACATTTAGATGTTTTTTTAAGCCGTTTACAAAACTCACAGCAGTGTTTTATCAGATCTAAAACACCACTGCTCATTCGTAAATTATACATAAATAATTCTATATGTTCACAGTATCACTTTAATTCATTTGAAGTACAGCTATACAGATTTTTCTCCGCCGAAATAGGTTGTATCGCCAAAATAACTGAATTACAGGACTCTATACATTTAGACGTTTTTTTAAGCCGTTTACAAAACTCACAACAGTGTTTTATCAGATCTAAAACACCACTGCTCATTCGTAAATTATACATAAATCATTCTATATGTTCACAGTATCACTTTAATTCATTTGAAGTACATCTATACAGATTTATTTTATAGAATTTACACTGCTACAATGTACTAGTCACTATAAGATGCTTCCTACTTTTAATCATGCATTGGTTACAAATTAGGCTTTATTTCATATAAACTCAGACTTGTAAATGCCATATTTGTTCAACATAATATTATTGGGTAATACCTTTATAAAGGAAGAATGACTTGCAGAAATTTGCCAGTGAAAATGTGTTTCACTTGCAACTTTACAAATCTGCTAGCACTTTGCGTGTTTGCAAGCATTAATTTCGAGCCATGATACATGTCTGTATTTTGATTATCCCTTGAAAATCAAAAAGCCATTCACTCATGCCTTTATAGTTAGATTCAAAATATATGAATGGACCACTAATTCACAGGACTTTGAAAATCATTGACTATAGCTTCGTGTATATTGTAAGCTACATGTAGGATCTTGGATGAATGTCAGACAGAAATAGAATAATAAAAGCTAATATTGTTGGTGCCTCTGGAGAAAAATCGTCAGGGCAAGGGCAAGAAAGTAACAAACTCAACTCACATGCTCAAACCACAACAGTGAAAGGAAAAAGTGCTTGTCTCCTTTGCTATGCTCAGGTCTAAAACATTCTTGTTGTTAGTAGTCCATTTTATTTATAAACAGACACTAGGTTTAACATCTTGCTAAATGTTTTTTTTTAATTGGGAGTTGAAAAAATAACCACTCACGTTTTTCTGCAAGTCAACATTTACTGCAGAGCTAATTGCATTGTACATGTATATGGGCCCTATACATGTATGTGTTTTAATTAAGTTTTAACCTTGATTTCCAAAACAAGAATGTGACTTCTCTTATTGATTGACATGCATGCTAGAACACTACGCTGAATTTTTAATGCATAAGACTGTTAATGAGACTGGGTATATGACTGCTGATAAATAATAATTATTATTATAATGGACGTTAGGCCTTAATTGTGAAACAACCTGGGATCCAGGTACTGTTGATTCTCTTCTACTTTGGAAATTTTATAGGTTCCAAACAAATGAGACTTTTTATCTTGTAGGTTTAAACATTAAATTCGAACCTGAGACACACAGGCCACTGATATAGGGGAATCTTTTTTCAGGTTGAAGTAAGACTGATGTTTGCCATTTGTGATTATTTGCCGGGTGGACTGTTTGACCGCTTGCGTGTTCACTGCTATGCCCTGGGCATTGATGCCGATAACTGGAAAGACAGTATCCTGATCCATGGAGGTGGCGACCTGATGATATTGATTCAGGTGGTTGACTCATTGCCTGCAATTGTTGTTTGTGGACGGGCCCCTGGACAGTGCCTCAGAGAATTGTGGATGGCGCTACTTCCAATGATAAAGGTGTTGTATCATGACAATACAGGTCTTTTGTACAATAATTTTATTTAACCAGTGTTACATGTATATTATTATATAGCTACATGTATTATAGGCCTAATAGCAAATATTACAGAGCAGGTTCAGAGATAATTTGACCCGAATGCTGCACTTCAATGTAATGATCGAAGCACTACATTTTTGTACAATGTATATATTCAAATTGTGTATCTAGTAAATAAGTTGTGTTTGTTTAGGAGTGGTGGTTGTCTACAGTTAAGATCAAATGATACTTAATTATGTGATCAAGGTCAATGAATATGGCCGAAGGCTTATTTTAGTTTTAGCAAATTTGTACCCAGAGAAACTTATGGGTTTCAAACTCTTTATAGTAAAAGAAACTTATCAAAATATCACCAAGATTTGGCAATATAAAAAAATATATATTGTCCAAAGTTGTCTTGAATAAGGTCTTAATTACCAAGATCTTTTCAAGATACTCAACCTACATGGGCAGTCATAATTTTAAGCTGGGTTTTCATAGTGGATGGCTAAAGTGAACAAGTTGCACCATAAATAAGTGGTCACTTACTGACAACATATTTATGGTGCAACTTGTTAACTTTAGACATCAGGTGGACCAAGTGGACAAAAACATTTTTTCTTAAAATAGGAAACAGAAGCACTTCTTAACGAATGGCCTCGTCTGGTGTACCATAGATACTCTGTATGCCCACGCTGTGTGTGCAGTGGGGAAGGGAAATTCAGTTACTTTAGCTGTGACTGGCTAAAGAGGAAGACACCCCCTAGTTTGCGATGTAGGAGGTCCAAGAAGCATGAAGTGAAAGTCGATTTACTTATTCCTCCTCAAGGTGTGTTACAAAATGAGAACACTACAGATTTGTCACGGGAAGCTGAAAAGTGAAAACTATAATGCTCAGGAAAATAATTCTTTCCCAGGACTTCTCTCCTAAAAACTGTTATAACTTTTCCTTGTTGTTGTGCATGAGCAGTCTTTTCCTGGGGAACTAATGGGTCTTTTCCTTCTACTTATAAAGCTATTCTACTTACTCTTGCTTACAAGATTGTTTTGTGTAGCTATTGTTTAGCTAATATGTAAACATGGAATGGTGGTTTACATCGTAATCTTATTCAAACTTAACATTTCTCTTCTCGTTTTGATTGGTAGAATTGCTGGATGAGATGACCTCTTCCAAACCTGTGTCAGGTAAAATTCCTTTGTATATATACGTTTATTTAACCCAAATTGTAGCAAGTGCTAAATTACATGGGTGTCAGCTCAAAAATTAAGCATACAATAATAAATAATAATAATTACACATAATTTACACATATTGATATTTATAGGTAATAAAGTTGTTTAGCCTGTCTGTTTTTCCTACAACACCCTGTTGTCTGGAGCTACCAGACCGCAGGTTGTAGCTATGTGCGATCTCATGCGATCTCATGAGATGTGTACTTTATGTACTGGTTACTATCCAGTAAGACAAGCTCTTTGAGTCCATTTGAAGCTAATCAATTGTACATGTATTATAAATCTTAATGGGCCACTTTAAAAACGAGTATGGGCTGGAGCAAGTTTGGTTTTGCAAAGGCACTTGGGATCGTTACTGGGGATAGTTAATTGCAGAATACAAAGAAACAAAAATGGCAAATAACGCAATTAACTGTTCCCAGTAACGATCCCAAGCGCCTTTGCGAAACCTAACTCGCCCCATCCCCCTGCTCATTTCTAAAGTGGGCAATTAGGCATTTGCATTATTTGTAACAATCCTGTTATTGTTTGGTGAGGATTGAGTATAGTTCTAATTGTAATTTTAGATTGTAGAATGAAGACACCTTTCACCCTACAACTGAAGAGAACCAGAATACTTTGTTAAAATTTAATCCATGATGATCGGGCTATATGAGGGAGCATGTTATATATTTGCCAAGGGCACAGCCCAAGTGCAATGCACAAGGAGATTATATCACATACCCCTGAGTTTGGAGGCCAATAAATGTCTTAATTTTTGCAATGGTGAGGTTTTCTCATTGTCTGTGCAACAAGAGGCTGCACGCAGCCTGAACTCCGGCGTTTTTTTTTGGAAAGGTGTAACATGGACTATTTCATACACCTGCATGTTTGGCCTGTGCATGTGTTGATTATGCACCATATTCAGTGCATAAATACAATTATTTCAAGCAGTTCTATTATAACTACGGACCTTAGGTTGCTTAAAATTATGTAAGAACTACTGTGGTACTTGATTATATTTGTGAATTTATTTCGAAAGTATCAGATTCTTTAGAATTCTATTCCAATCTCATGTGAAATGCTGTGAACGACATTGGATCAAATTGTTTACCAAATTGAAATCTTGGTACCTAGTGGCTCAATTATTATAGAACACTTGCAACAAGAACACTATTTCAAATCGCTTGATATCATAGAAGTTAAGAACCTGGTTAAATTTAGGAGGAATCATACATTTTCTTTTGCCTATGATACGCGAGGAAAATTGTACTGGTAAGTTTGACAGATCAGACATACATAACTAATTAGGCGGTGTTTTTCAAGCTGGCAGGCAATCCCTTCACCCGAATCACCCTCCCCCTCCCTCCCCCTCCCTCCCCCTCCCTCCCCCTCCCCCTCCCTCCCCCTCCTTCCCTTTTTGTTCTCACCCCATTCTTCCATCAATCAAATATACCGCTGCTCTCCAAATAGAACACTAGTGCTAGTCGCTCTTCTGTGTGGTTTATCGCTCATTTGTTTTTTGGATTGGGCTACCTGTGTTGTTTGGTCACAATGGGCCACAGGTAGCCCAATCCAAAAACAAATGAGCACACTAACCTCCCAGAAGAGCCGCTATGTGAACTCACAGAACTCAGAATCATGTAGAACTGATCTCAAACAGAAGCGAACTCTCAGAATCAGAACAGAACTATTGTAATTGTGAAAGTACACACACGGCCAGATCACGGTTACCAGTAGTCACTACACTGTAGCTAAATCCACTAGAAAATGTCTGCTGGTAGGACTGATGTTTTCTTCTAACAAATTTCTGAGGTATCCATTTCTGTTTTGCAGTATTCGACATTCTAAGTCAATTCTGACTTCTCTTTGTGGCCTTTCAAAATAAATCAGTGCACGAAAAACACAGCTCTGGGAATTAGAATTAGAGTTTAATTTTAAAAGTAATAACAGTGCATATCAGCTGGCTATACTATCCATACGATCTATAAACAATCGTCTAAGGACTAATTAAAAAGTATTCTAAATTCAATACAAACAATGATTTAGAGTTGTGATCCAAAATGCATACTCTATTCTGGGTTCAAACTACTTAACATTGCGGGGGAAAACTATCCTTATATCTACTTGTTCTACAAAGGAAAGCAAAGTTGACGACTGTGCGTGCTTTCTCTGGTCTGAGGTAACAGCTTGGAGAGCTGACCACCACTTTTCACTATCTTTTTAATAGTTTCTTTGCAATTAGCTCTTCTCCTCTGTCATGGAGTGTGCTACACCTTAACTTTATTGTTGAAACCATACAATTGGTCTTCCAAAGGCAAAGCAATAACTGTTCCACCATGCTTGGTCCACTGCATGATAGGACGCTTATTTTAAGTGGCTGATAAGTTGGCTTTGGTCTTGAAAGAAGCACCAAACGGCTGCTGTAGGTGAAACTAAGGCCATTACTACTATCTTGGTTGCCCGAAAGTTTACGATATGACAAGATTAAGTAGAAAACGATAAGTAAGACAGAGAACTCTGTGGATAACCGTCCAACCGCCATTAGGGCCCAGTCCGGTTCAACACCGGACCCAGTACCACCGCACATATAATGATATCAATACAATATTGGTACAATATAATGATATAAAAACAATAATTATTGGTGCAATATAATGATATCAATGATGTATTGGTACAATATAATGATATCTACAATATTAGTACAATATAATGATATCAATACAATATTGGTGCAATATAATGATGTCAATGATGTATTGGTACAATATAATGATATCTACAATATTGCTACAATATAATGATATCAATACAATATTGGTGCAATATAATGATGTCAATGATGTATTGGTACAATATAATGATATCTACAATATTGCTACAATATAATGATATCAATACAATATTGGTGCAATATAATGATGTCAATGATGTATTGGTACAATATAATTATATCAATGATGTATTGGTACAATATAATTATATCAATGATGTATTGGTACAATATAATGATATCAATGATGTATTGGTACAATGTAATGATATCAATATAATATTGGTACAATATAATGATATCCGTACAATATTGGTACAATATAATGATATCAATACAATATTGGTACAATATAATGATATCCGTACAATATTGGTACAATATAATGATATCAATACAATATTGGTACATTATAATGATATCCGTACAATATTGGTACAATATAATGATATCAGTACAATATTGGTACAATATAATGATATCAGTACAATATTGGTACAATATAGGTACAATATAATGATATCAATGATGTATTGGTACAATATAATGATATCAATGATATACTGGTACAATATAATGATATCAATACAATATTGCTACAATATAATGATATCAATACAATATTGGTACATTATAATGATATCCGTACAATATTGGTACAATATAATGATATCAGTACAATATTGGTACAATATAATGATATCAGTACAATATTGGTACAATATAATGATATCAATGATGTATTGGTACAATATAATGATATCAATGATATACTGGTACAATATAATGATATCAATACAATATTGCTACAATATAACGATATCAATGATGTATTGGTACAAAGGGCCTTACTCTCCTCAATATCCTAAGACCAGAGGATTGCCACCAAAGGTTTTCATCTAAATAAACACAGAGGTGGTTAGTTTCCCTCGCTCTAAGTAAATCTTACAGAAATATTATTCAATGAGATTTCAATATCATGATTAAAATCCAATATTTCTTCTTGTACAGGTCTATAATCATAAATTCGGTTTTAAGAATATTGAATGAAAGTTTGTTAGCAATTAACCATTTCTTTACATATATCAGTATATCAGCAATAGGCCATTTCTTTACGGATTGTGGTTATACCTGTACAGTTGTTAGTACTGACGAATTGGATAAACTACAGTGTAATTCGGAACTGAATCGATTCGCAGGATAACACTTCGTCTTAAAGGTTTGACCCCAAAAACAAATGAATTCACCAAACTTTCAGCTAGTCCTTTGCCACGAAATTCAAGTATATGTAGCATGTGTTGGTGGCTCAGACGGTTTGCTTCGTTCTTTCAGCGGCTAGGAAAGCAACATATTCTACGACTGTCAAAACACTCTTGACTTTATAGTTGTTTGTGTGCCACTTTTCAAGCCACATCTTTTAATTGCCAGGTCAGTTAAGCCGAAGCGATCAACAACAGAATACAGAATGCAGTTCTTTTCAAAGTATACTACGGAGGCTTGCTCGTTAGCGTGAAATATATCGAACCGGTCCCGTTCTTTTACTTACATGTAAATATTTGTTCATAGCAACAATATTAATCCCCCCCATTTCAGTGATGAGAGCGTCGGCAAACTGAAATGGACCCTGATTTAACATCATTGAATAGTGGGGAGGGAGGTTTTCATTTTTAACTAAATTGACTGAGATTGTAGCTTGAATGTGGCCCTGTGTTCTATGGTAGCTCAGTGTATGTAGGTTATGAAATTATTAACAACTATTACAGATGCTTGACTTTTGTCTTTTGATCACTTACATGTTTTGAAAGAACTAAGCAAACGAGCCACCGACACACGCTAACTCATGGTTGTTCATGACCGTGACCGCTGTCAAGCAAATGAGCAGCCTCGGTGGTTGTATACCAAAGTAGTAGGTCCGAAGTGACAGCATCACAGACGTTTATTGTAATTGTCCTTTGCATATATTCGAGAGAAGAAATGTGAGCCTGATATGATTTATATTGAGGCGAAAGATTTCAGATTACTTTATTAAACACTATTTTATACAAAGTATAATCAGACTATTAAGTAAAGATTCTGTTATAAAATGGCTAGTTTGATTATATGTAATTGATATATAGAGGAAAAGTGTGCAGTGGTTAAAGGAGCTAAGCCACGTAGAAAGTAAATACTAAGTCCACAATTATAAAATTTAAAAAATAAAGATAATTAGATATGTCATCTGTTTCAGTATTGGTTATAGTTGAAATTTAAGGGCATGTTTCAGTTGGAATAGTTTGCCATTTTTTTGATAAGGAGAAGTTGAAGGTATGTAAATCGTACAGTCAACTCTCCGCTAACGGACACTCTCGTAAGCGGACAGCTCTACTTACGGACGCCTTTTCAAATCCCCGTTTTACCTCCCAGTCAAACTCTGTATTTACACATTCCCGTAAGCAGACACTCTCTCGTAAGCGGACGCGGACACTTTTGAAAATGAAAATTGGATTTTTCTTTTGTTTACGCTCTCTCGTAAGCGGACACCCCATGTATAATAATTGACTCTTGGCAATGAAATTTGTCTTTAATTTGCAATAAATCAACAAAAATATGACCTTTGACAGTGGCAAGGAGGCAGTCAACCATAAGGGACTATTTCTCCTAACTGTCACAGGACCAAGCAAACCTTCTCTGGTCACGATATGTATTTGTTTGTTAATGGGATGTTTTTAAGAAGCACCAAAGTTACATGTATGGACGGCAGCAATAAGTCCCGTTTAACTTTTTGTTAAATATAGAAGAGTTATAATATGTTTCATTTTTTGTTCGAGTTTTAACATTTGACATCAATAAAGAGTTTCGCTTTATATCTTCAGTTGCTATTGTTGTCTACCCAATGAAACATAAGTAACACCCGCTAATTAACTCTCCCGTAAGCGGACATCCACCCTATTTTTCTTTGGTGTCCGCTTATGGGAATAATTCTTGTAAGCGGACAGCTCTACTAACGAACACTTTTTTCAATTCCCGAGGGTGTCTGCTTACGAGAGAATTGACTGTAGTTCGTTTTCGCAAGGGGTCGAAAGAAATGTTTATTTTTTGCATCAGTACCTGGTACTATGAGTATGGATTTTAGATGCATGTATAACGTATCTAGAAAAAGTATTTGGAGTATTAGATTTGTCGATAGAGATTTTTTTACCAAATATTGAGATTTTAAATTTATAAATATTATCAAGAGTTAAAGCTCTTAACAGATTAAAATAAGGATTGACGTTTTCTCTACTGTGTGTAAAGAAAATACTGCGCGTGCATTTGTTTTGTTTCGTCTTAATTTTAGTTAGTTTAGTTTTGTAAGTATTACCCCAACTCATAATTCCATATTCGTAAATATGGACATATACATTGTAAGTGTATAATAAAGCTTTCTAAGCATTTGATAGTTAAGGAAATATCTGAACTTATTAATAATTCCTATGTTCTCTCCTGTCATTCACTTTAATTGGTTATCAGTTGACGCGTCTCGTCTTGTCTAATAGTTTTGACCTGCGTTATCTGAACGTGAAAAAAATCTAACCCGAGTATCATTAGATATGTTTGGGCACATCATGGTTTGAATGTCGTCACTGTTCAAATGTGCCTTAATTAAAGATTCATGTACATTTGTATTTTTTGGTCAATAACAGTTCCTTTATAAGAATCTTAAGATTAGAAAGTAGTTAAAGGGACTGATAGCATCTCGAAGTCTCACGTATTGCTAATTTCATATTCCTTCTTTTGTAATTATTATGTGATGATAATTATTATACAATGTAAGCAGTGTGAAATAAATCTATAACGTTAATGCACATGCCTACTAGTTTATCATGCGATCAAAGCATCTCCGACCCACATGGTTAACAGTGAAGGTCAGTATTTGATCTTTTTTTGGTAGATGATAGAACAAAAATAAAGACAGAGACTGCATTTCAAGACTCCGGTGGCTGCCTAGCAGCGACGTAGTAATAACCATGTCTCTCTTCATAAATCATTGTTTGCCTGGTACATGGTTGCATGAAATGACTGTGACCATGGACAAGTTTATCAGTTTTCCAACACTGTCATGAGTTATACAAATGTACCCATGTTAAAGAGGACTTCCTTGCATTACCTACCTATTGAAGTACCATTTCTTAACGATTTCAGAGTCTGTTCCAGAGGAATTGTTATCCGACCTCTCCCTGGAGATACCTATTCACTGGAAGAGGCTTGCCATCAAGCTGGGGTTCTCGCAGAACTACATCGATAGAGTTGATGCTGACAACCCCAAAGTTGAAGATAAAGCCAACAGAATACTACAGAACTGGCGAATGAAACATGGACCTATGGCGAAGAGAAGCACCCTCATATCTGCGCTGGAGGCAGTCGAAAAGGCAGACCTTATCAAAATGGTCAAGGATTTCTAATCTTTTAATTTCGTGGATTGATAGTCATATTTTTATAGAATAGGAGAATCTTTCTCGTGTCGGGAAGTTATAATGATATAGTTTTTTTACATTACTTGATGAATGGTTTACTATAGAATAATTAGGCGACTGTGTGGCTGATCACAATTTGTGCAAGTTATAATTGTCACCAAATGAATGCAATGGAGTCCCTTCTCTCCCTCCCTTTTATAAAGAAAAACAAAAAAATTGTCATGATCGAACCTCCTCGGCGAGCGAATCCCTGATCTGCCACAGTATCTAATATACATGTTTTTGCATATGAGCCGAAATGTTTTATCATTAAAATCGATTCTGCATCAACTAAATAGTTGAATGGTAAAATATTTCTTGATTTGAAATGTTAAACGGAACTTACTGTCATTTCTCCTTTTGAGTGAAATTTGATCCTGATTTTAATTAGACAAAAATATTTGGTAAGATCACTGATAATTTTTATTCTTTTTAATCATAAGCTTCAAATATAACCTACCAGCAAGTTTTTGTATAATACATTAACGTCATTAACATATTCGAAATATAAACCTATATAACTCATAGATGTAACACTCAAATTATATGGGGCAATAAAATGTACTTCTCTCACTGGAATATAAATGGTATTTTGATATACTTTATATATAAACAGGTGAGAGTATACAGCATCCTTTCTTTGATATAACTTCATAATTTTTGCTCATGGCAAAACTGCCGGGAACAAATAAATAACAACAGATAAGACTCCAGTATACTTTATTTAATTACATATTGTTGTTATTGTTTTTTTACATTAAGGAAGCTAAACTGCCACATAATTGTGTGCATTGGTTAAAATGTTCAGACGATAAATAGATTTTTTTAAACGAGAAAAAAAAAACGAGACCGAATCTTACATGTAAAGGGAATAAGTATTTTACTAGATATTGCCACAAAGGAATAATTTTGCTTCATAATAAGAGCTTGTAATCTGAACATCATCTTTAATTGGCCAATATATGTGTATAATTCGACAGTCCATTTGAAAAATAGCCATTTCGAGAAATTTATATATGAATCGCATAGCCAAAGCTGAATCGCACGGTGCATTTGCGAAATCAGACGCTGATTGGCTGAGACGGAGTGGTGATTCAGAGTGGAATCACCACTGTAGACTACGCGCGCTATTTATAACTTGGTAAAATATCAACAAAAGTACTAAATCTTCAAGTAATTCATCGGACTATGCGATTCAAGGAAAATCACATGCCTGACTCGGTAATTCCATGTTAAATTGCACTCGAAAATCGGTTTTCTCGTGCAATTTAACGTTGAATTACCTCGTCAGGCATGTGATTTTCCTATAATATATACCATTACCCTATCATTTAAATACTCTATTCGAGATTTCGCTGCCAAAAGCAGCTCATCATTCTCCAATACTTTCTACCTTTCGAGAGAGCGTTTGGAAGCCACTTTACTTTTGTCTTGCCTTTTGTGTCTGATCACATCCAGAAAAATCAGACTGATAATTGAAAATAGGGAATAGCGATGTTTCGTGTTGATAAACATTACAATTGTTATGCTAATGTGCCAACCATGATTTGTAAAGCCCGCTTTGTGTTGGGAACCAATGGATCTCTGATTGGCACATTAATAACAATAGATGACGACACACGAAACATCGCTATACTTATTTTATTAAACATGCATTGCCCCAAACGAATATTTTTCATAATAAATGAGAGCTTTTCAAAAATCATCCGTAATTGGCCAATATTTGTAAAATCTATTTGACAAATAGCCATGTCGATAGAATATACGTATATTTTTTGAAGAGACTTACCACATTTTCTAGAATGCTCGATGCAGATTCAATCGCTGCCAGAAGTAGTTCACATCAATGGCTCAAGAGAGCGATTGCGAGCCATATAGCGATGTTTCGTGTGTCATACGTGGCTTGTGCTAGGGAAGCTCACGTTACGGGCAATCAATTTCTAGTTTGTCATCCAGAATTTTCCATTACATTCCATGACAAGCACAAACGATGTTGACACAAAATTATGCTAGAACTCTATGCAGTACATGCTATAGATGGCCCGAGTTAAGGCCACTCAGGGCCTCCTGTTCCAATTATAACACTTTACAATTACATTCCTATTAATATATAATATACAGAAATATTGATATCTAAATTATAGTTTCCCAAACCCAGATGTGGAAGTGAAGAATGATGTGAACGTAGTGTGTCATGTAGACGGTGTGTTGTGGATCTTATAGAAAGTGTGATAAATGTGATCACCAATAAATGAAGTGTTGTCGTTGATAATCCTGCAGTTAGGAAACAGTGTTGCATCTGAATATAATAGAGTATGAATAGTGTGCCATGCGCAGGTACTAACTAGATATAGATATGCAAGGTTACAAATGATGCCGACATGCAAATAATATATAACGATGTATCCTGCAATACCAGGTGATAATGTATACTTGTGTGCTGCTCCATTAAAAAATATTGTAAACATATAATGATGAAAACGCAGTGCGATGTTGTATCGCGGCTGCTGTAAGCTGTGAATATTGCGAATATCTTAATGTTGCATCTAGGAATACTCCTAATGTGCGCAGTTAAGGATATGTACGCGCTACAGCTGTAAAATGCAAGGCAATTTGCCGTATGTATTGCCATACTACAATGCCGATATATTGTAATGTGTGATTGCAATGCCGATAGAATGCAAACTGACTGCTGTGTGCAATTGCCATATTGAATGCGCCGATAAAATGCAAGGCAATTTGTCGTATGAATTGCCATGATAAATGCTGATAAAATGCCGATATATTGCCATGTGTAATTGCATTTAATACAATGCCGATAAAATTCAAGGCAAAAGTGCCATATGTATTGCCATAATACGATGCCGATAAAATGCAAGGCAATTGTGCCGTTGCCATAATAAATGCTGCTAAAATTGCATTTAATTACAATGCCGATAAAATTCAAGGCAAAAGTGCCATGTATTGCCATAATACAATGCCGATAAAATGCAAGGCAGTTGTGCTGTTGCTATAATAAATGCTGATAAAATTCCAATATTGCAAAGTATAATTGCATAATTACAATGTTGATGAAATGCAAGGCAAAAGTGCCATATGTATTGCATAATACAATGCCGATAAAATGCAAGGCAATTGTGCCGTTGCCATAATAAATGCTGATAAAATGCCGATATATTGCAATGTGTAATTGCATTAATTACGATGTCGATGAATGCAAGGCAATATAGTGCCGTATGTATTGCCATAATACAATGCCGATAAAATTGCATTTAATTACAATGCCGATAAAATTCAAGGCAAAAGTGCCATGTATTGCCATAATACAATGCCGATAAAATGCAAGGCAATTGTGCTGTTGCTATAATAAATGCTGATAAAATTCCAATATTGCAAAGTATAATTGCATAATTACAATGTTGATGAAATGCAAGGCAAAAGTGCCATATGTATTGCATAATACAATGCCGATAAAATGCAAGGCAATTGTGCCGTTGCCATAATAAATGCTGATAAAATGCCGATATATTGCAATGTGTAATTGCAACAACAACAACAACAACAATTTTTTTTTTATTTGTACTTACAGTGGCAGATTACATGGGTCGGATAAAAGTAAACAAGTTATAAAGTAACCGGGCACCCGAAATAACTATAAGGAGCTAATCTAGTCGGGTGCCCATTAAATGATAGAGTTAATTTTACAAGTCAGAAAAAGGCGAAAAATCAGCAAGCACATAACATTAAATACGTTGAATAACTAATTAAGGTAATAATAAATACACACGCAACACACAATATACACACAAACAAACAAAGTTACTATTAGTAAGCAGGATGTGGGTCAAAACAGTTATTTAGATTATTAATAAAGATTTAGAAGTTTGTCTTTAAACTTTCGCTTGAAGCATTAATTAATTAATTGCATTAATTACGATGTCGATGAATGCAAGGCAATATAGTGCCGTATGTATTGCCATAATACAATGCCGATAAAATTGCATTTAATTACAATGCCGATAAAATTCAAGGCAAAAGTGCCATGTATTGCCATAATACAATGCCGATAAAATGCAAGGCAATTGTGCTGTTGCTATAATAAATGCTGATAAAATTCCAATATTGCAAAGTATAATTGCATAATTACAATGTTGATGAAATGCAAGGCAAAAGTGCCATATGTATTGCATAATACAATGCCGATAAAATGCAAGGCAATTGTGCCGTTGCCATAATAAATGCTGATAAAATGCCGATATATTGCAATGTGTAATTGCATTAATTACGATGTCGATGAATGCAAGGCAATATAGTGCCGTATGTATTGCCATAATACAATGCCGATAAAATGCAACGCAATAGTGCCGTATGTATTGCCATAGTAAATGCTGATAAAGTCTGTAAAATGCCGTTATATTGCAATGTGTAATTGCATTATACAATGCTGATAAAATGCCAATTGACTGCTGTGTGCAATTGTCATAATACCATGCCGATAAATGCAAGGCAATTGTGCCTTCCATAAATAATGCTGATAAAGCAGATATAAATGCTATAGATTGCCGTGCGCCATTACTATAATTGTAATGCCGATGGAATGCTTGTCGCTATAACCCTCTGAATGGTGCAAATGAAAGCCGAAAGAATTCTTGATGTGCGCTGCCACGGTAATGAAATGCTATAATACACAGAAATGCTGATAAAATGCTTAATAACATCTAAAATGCTAATAGTAATCAATGGGTGTAAGTTATATGACGACTACTAGGAAGGTCTAGCAATAGTTTAAAGCCTAGAAATGTGCGCGTTTCAGCTGTAAAATTGCCGTGTGTACAATCGCCGATAAAATGTTCATAAACTGCCGTGCGATGTTGTATCGCTAAATGTGCTGTATCCTATTGCGTAAGTACGCTCTACCGCTGAAAATGTTGCAAACGGAACGTTGTAATGAGGAGAAAAAATGCATGTATATTCTATGAATCTATTACCTCCTGCATGGGAATGCGTGTTGTAGCTTTTAAATGCGAACCGGTGACTGATATAGAAATGAATGTCCAAAGCTGAAAAGTAGATGTCTGCGCAAAACACGCAAACTGCGCTTATATGTACTATGATCGACTAAACATAAATGCGAAATCTAGAAGAAGAAAAAACGCTGTATTGCGACGTGCTTTTAGATATCAAACGCGATGAAACGTGCTAAATACACCGGTAATACACTACAGTGTCAAGATAGTGCGAAATGCGATGAATGCATGGATATACAATGTAGCTACGGAAGGAGCGAGATGTGACTGAAAATATGCCTTAAAATTGTACAGATGATAAGAGAAAATGTGCCAGAGACGTGTTCACAAGCAATATGAAACGTGACCAGAAGCGCTTGGCTACAATGTAGCGCACACACACAATGCTACTGATAGCTTGATAAATTGAGATAATACTACGTCGCCTATAATTATTTGCTGGAAATGCGCGCTGTACTATAAGGTCTGTGGTAAGTAATGGATAAGATGCAAATTAGTACTGGAATAAACATAAAAGTAGAACGAAAATGCTTCTAGAATCGATTCTAGAAATAGAGTCAATGTTCTTACGCAGATAAAATCACGAAATGATGCTAAAATGCTATGAAATGGACTGTGTATTTGCATGGAATTAAACTTGGGCAGTATATTATTATGGATGTGTCCGCCCGGGGTGGGGTATTTTCCTTACTTCTTTGGCACCACTGTGGGGCATTTGCCACCTTGCATTCGAAAAAAAACACGAAAATGGCTAATGCCCGGGGGTTGGCCGGGGGGAGGGGGGTCGGCATTGCTGGAATTGACCGATGCATTACTTACAAATGTCGGTTCAACTTATTTCACCACGTCAGGATACGTGCGTTTAGGAGCGTCAACTAATCCCCAATCCTTTCGTAAAATGTGAGAAATTTCCATTCAGTCCTAGAAAAACTCAACATCTTGCCATTTCCATCGAAGAAACGTTTGGTTTCAGCACTAAAGGCTTCGTTCGCGTATTGGTCACTCGTGCGGTGTTCGTCGTGTCCAAGAAATCTCGGGGTAAAAAAAAACGTCCTTCGGCTCCGACAAGGGCACCAGTTGAAATATCCTGAGCCTGTTGGAAGGCTTTCCCACACATGAAATTAAATAAAACATTAAGATGTTTACATTTGAGAGAACTTTCCTCCGCATCTTGTTTTCATTAAGTTCCCGAGCGATATCAAATCTAATTGGTTGACTAATAATAATAAAGTGTCCGAAGACTACTGCAATGCTGATCAAATACAACGCTTGTCGAGGTTTATACGATATTTCGGCTGGCCAGTACCAGCCTTCTTCAGGTTTATTTACAGTGGAGGTCACAAATGGATACAAGGTTTATATAAATTGTTAATTACGTAACTATGAGCGGAAATTACAAAATCGATGACATATGTTTTATACAATAGTAACACATAAAAGGAAATTACGAAATAGGTTTGAGCAGATACGAGTAACAGCCGACAGTAAAGGTCAAACGGTGAAATTACATCAGTTTCATCACGTCTATTCATTCCGAGTGGTTCGAGAGTTTTAGCTTTATAGATGAGATATGATTCACGTGCTTTTCTCACGGAATCGCGTTTTAATAGAATAGACGACTTCTAAAGGAATAAGGAGCATGACAGTACGAGAATGGTTAGGGCTGAGAAAATGTTCAGAAAATATCTACAGGTCGTCTGTGTTCGTTAAAACGGTATTTGAGGCATCGTTTTGTTTCTCCAATGTATTGTGAATTACAGTAGTGACATTGAACCATGTAAATTACGTTTTTAGTATTACATGTAATGTGAGATTTGATATGGTGAGTTTCGCCAGTGGAGGAAAAAGTGTATTGATTGAGGCCATGTTCAATGTAAGGGCAGGTAATGCAGTTTTTACCGCAGCGATAAGAGCCGGGTGGCAGTGGAGAGGTGTTAGTAGTATTATTAGGTAACTGAGCTCTCTTAGTAAAATGTCACTTATGATATTACAGCGGCGGTAGGCTACTAAGGGAAGATTTTTGAAAAATGTTTTGGAACGTTTAGATGAATAGAGAATGTTAGAGTGTTTATGAATTATTGATGAGATGTTAGGTATATCACTGTTATTTTCAGGGAGTTATTTTTACTCTAGTAAGTGTGTTAAAATAACTCTAGAGTGTGGAGTAACTTTTTTGGAGTTAGTTTCACTCCAGTAAAGGAGTTCATTTAACTCCCACTTGGAAATTGAAATTTACTATACTCTCTATTGGAGTCAATTTAACTCCCTCAAAAGAGTTAGTACAATGTTTGAACATTTAACTCTAAGTTAGGAGTTGTTTTTACTCTTGTCATTTCAGAGATAGAGTTGAAATTATTCCCAATTTGGAGTAAACTTTAAGGAGTTGAAATCACTCAACCAAAGTAGTTGAATTAACTCTACCTTGGAGTTAACTAAAAGCTCTTTGAAACCACATAAGCATGAAGTCAAGTGTTCTCAGCTGATTCCTATGCGGTAGACCACAACGAGTGGGTAAAACATAAAGCAGAGTCCGGAAATTTTCTCAGATACGGAGAACTATTTAAATAGTCTCTACTTACATTAATAAATGAAAAATATCACTATAGTACAAAATAATTGCGTTCGACGAAGGAGAACGCCATCCTAATCTGGTGTCCGTTGGGTTCCCTGTGTCTCACAGGCAAGAGAAATCGAGAATTTTGTTGTGGTCGTGTATCGTTTTTTCATCATTTTGAATAAATTAACCTCGTTCTGGCGCGTTAAAATGCGCACGCGGTCGTTTGGAGTCGTTGTGCTGTGGTTCACTCGGAAAGTAGAGCGGTTTTCAGTTGAGTGTTGTGAAACCAAACGCAAATTACCCACAGCCAGCCAATCATAGGAGCGAGTAATCACAAGTAACTCATAAATGGCTTCCCTGTGAGCCAATGACAAACTAAACCAAAGCCAAAACCAATTTGCGTTTGGTTTTACTTTGGATTCTGATTGGTTGGTTTACTTTCTCAGCCAATAGGAGAGCTTAGTAAACGCAAAACCAAAACACTTCTGACACTCAATTGAAATCCGCTCTAATATAACATTTCGTCAATCAAATGCAATGTTGCCAAAAAAGTACGTAGGTACGATTTATCAAAGCCTTAGAAAAGTGTGTACTACTTCTAGGCCATTTCCAAAACCCCATTCTCGAGCTACAACAAGCAAACACATGCAGTCCGTGTTTAATAGTACAGCAATTGGCCGGTAACAAAACGAGCAGGGGACTGAGACCGAGTTTATCAGAATTACTCTAATTCTAAAATTAACATGTGTGCTAAGTTTGACATGATTAAAGTGAATATTGTCTGAATTATAAGCAATTGAAATTTGTTTGTCCCTCCAAAATTTTACAATGAATGTATGGTTTGGAGGGACAACGTTAAAAAATAAGAGAGTTTGTATGGGAAAATTGACATATTTGATGCCTTCTAGCATCGTCAATATTGAGCCAAAGTTCACCAAACTTTCCAGACTAGCTAAGTTTGATCTGTTCTTTTGGAAAATAAAGTTCACTTTAACTAGTTATTAATTGAATTAGTTTTACTGACTCAGTTCCAGTCCCCCGCTCGTTTTGTTACCGGCTAATTTGATAAGCTGCATTCCTTGTTATACAAGTTGTATAAATTATTAGTGAAAACATTTAAAACTTTACACCCACAATTAAAAATAAGAGTCCGTCTCTTATTATCAACAGTGTAGTCCAGAACACTGAAGCAATCTTTCAGTCTCCAAAGGGTTTTTTACTACAGGTAGCCAAAAACATTATGTCGAACGCACTTTCATAATCTATGATTACTTCTAGTATTATGAAAATAGTCCGGTCTATTCCGCCAACGCATCCTCGCTCTACAATTACCAATAATCAGTAAATGGCAAACACGCTTGAAATACCGATTATTGGTAATACTACGAGAAATCCTAACCCGAACCATAAACCGAACCCTAACCATCGGACGAGTTCGCGGGTAAACGACGGGTTCTCACTCGCTAGAGCTAGGGTTCACAGGTAACAAGAAGAGAAGGCAAACGAGAGAAAAAAATTGTTTGAGGGCTCCTACTCGGGCTCGAACTCGTAATCGTTTGCGTGTTGTGCTTGGCAGTGCAGGCGTCACGACCACTACTCTAAGCGCGTCTACCGCCGTTCGGATTTGGACAATTGTTTATCTTTATCCTTGACTGGTTTTAAGAATGTCATTGTTTAATTTGTGTTCCAGGATTAGCGATTATTGATAATTGAAGAGCAAAAGCCAATTACTGATTATTGGTAATTCTAGAACGAGGATGTGTTGATTCCGCAGGTCTCCTGATACACGAGTAGAGACTGGTAACTATAGTACAGTTAATCGGTCAGCGGCAACGCTATGACGCATGCTCTCGTGAGTTATATCAGGTTTCGGCAGTGGAATGAACTTTACCGGTTCCACGACTAAACTAAGCTCTTTCTGAGCGGTATTTTCCTACAACTTGGATGGATTTACAGAAGGTTGGCTAGTTTACGAGTTTTGGAACCAAGCTATGAACTCATCAAGACGTCGTTTGGACCCTGAATGGCTATTTATGGGCTGTTATGGTTTGAGGAAAACGAAAGACTATAATACAGTTCGAGATGATAGACGCCAGATGGTAAGCCTAAAGTAATTCCTAATTTACTTACTAGTAGATATATTCATCAGTAGGTGCCTTAATAATACTAATAAAAAGTAAATGAGTATTTCATGGACGAACTAACTATGCCAAAACGATGTATATGCATGTGGCCCAGGTATAAATCTGCGACCGAGCAGAGTGAAAACATGAAGTGTCGTTACAACTTTTTAAAAATACACATCGGCGACTCGAATTAACCATCTAGTTACAATCTTAGGACATTGCGTTGTGTTTGAGTTTAGTACTAACTTAACAAGTACGTTTCTAAGCGAGTAAATAATGAAAAGAATAACACAAAAAGTCAAAACCATAGTGAACCTCGTGTCTCAGCGCGGACATCAATATGCTAATTATATGATAACTTCCGGCGCTAAGTAAAAGTGCACACTTCCTGTAAGCTACAAATAGACAAAATAATAATGGCTGAGGTCACACTTGAATGTTTACTTCAGTAAACTTGCCTTGACTGAGGTAAAACTCATGAGCTTTCTTTACTACAGTAAACCTACCCGACATGTCAAATGAAAAGATAAACAAAATCCAGATGAGTTTTGTGCTGTACTATTGACACACTGGTATCTATATAAATGGAGTGATGACAGTTAACTGTCCTATGCTAATTTTAGCCTTCAAGTTTAGGCATTCGCAAAAGGCTGAGCAATGGAACCTGAACGTGTAGTTTTGCTTGTTTCTCTTCTTTTACTCATTTATATATATGCTCACTAGGAGAGCTAGCCTGGGAAACCAGCCGACTCTTATCGCTCCCGACTCGCGAAAGAGACGTCTGGGAAGTGAGGCAGAAAATGCCATACTGATGACGTAGCAGATAGCCGTTTCACAATGCATAAATTAGTTGCAATTCTCAGAAGCCGAATGCGAACAACAGAGTATATAAACTACCGAGGCTGCTCGTTTGCTTGGCAGTGGTCACCGTCATGAACAACCATGAAATTCAAGCCTATATATTTAGCGTGTGTTGGTAGCTTGTTTGCTTCGTTCTTTCAGCGGCTCGGCCCGGTCAAGAGAATTTGTCCTACGACTGTCAAAACATAATAGTTGTTTATAATTTGAAAACCTACACACAGCATAGCAGGCCACTTTTCAAGCCAGCTCTTTTGTCAGGTCAGTAGCCTAAGAGGTTAGCTACAGAATGCAGCGGTTATTTTCAGGTATACTACCGAGGCTGCCCGTTTTCTTGGGTGATTGATTCATAGCACACTTACATGTAATTATGTTTATTCATAGCCCAGATTCACTGTCTGAACGATTTATCCGCCGCAACAACAACTCATCCAGTGTTTTGTGATAGCTCAGTGTATGTAGGTTTACTGATATGAAATTATAAACAACTAATGACAGTAGTCAGTACCTTTCTTGTATTAAAATGTTTTGACAGTACATTTCGCTTTATACTACTACTAGCCGCTGAAAGAACTCAGTCTGCAAAGGAGCCAACAACAGCACCGGCACACGCTAAATAGGCTTGAATTTCATGAGTTGTTCGTGACGGTGATCAACTGCCAAGCAAACGAGCAGCCACGGTAGTTATATTCCTTGAAAAGAACTCTGTTGTTCGCATTCGGCTTCTGAGAATTGCAACTAATTTATGCATTGTGAAACGGCTATCTGCTACGTCATCAGTATGGCATTTTCTGCCTGACTTCCCAGACGTCTCTTTCGCTAGTCGGGAGCGATAAGAGTCGGCTGGTTTCCCAGGCTATAGGAGAGCTAACAGAATTCGCTTCATTTTAATGTTTGTTGATGTATATTCCTCAAGGCAAACTTGCCAATTGCAGTTTAACTCTATCTATTGTTTTGAGAAGATTTTAAGTTCAATTCGGAACTGACTTTATACAGGCTTTATACACACGCTAAGCATGGGCCGGCTCAAGGATGATTCGAACGGAGACGTATCTATCGTAACCCGCTCTGGGAAAAAAAGACTTCAGAGTTTCAAGTGTTACTTTTGACTATATTTGTGGACTTGTTGAATCAGACTGACTTTGTGTATGTAACTAATGCCGCATACATTGGCGTGCATGTATGTGTAATGTGCCTTTTAATTTACTGATCCCTTCTTTGCATTCCAATCTGCAGGCTTTGTGCCTCTGTAACCAAAATGACTCTATTAGAAAGAGGTTGAAGAAAGTAAGATTGCAGTGAACAGAGTGAATTGCTGAGTGAATATCACAGTTTTTCGGTAACCAAAATTCATGATTAGTTTTGAATGCCAAGTACAGAAAAATATGTTAGATAAAAAAAATACATGCAAATGTGCCTTGAATTTACTGCTACATCCCTGTCACTGTACAATGAAGAAACTAGCTCATGAGGCTGCCGATGCATGTTAAAATCCTCCTAACACTGATTGTGTGAACGCAAGGACTGAACGGGAATATTTCTACTTCTGTGCAGAGTATGTGATTGCACTTTTCTGATAAAAGCTTAAAAAAAGTTCATGTCACCTAAATCAACAAGGTTTAGATTTACTCCGAGATATACCCACCCTTTTCAGGTAGGTTTACTGCAGTAAAGTTTCTTTTCATCCTCCTTTCTATCATAACTAACCAGAGTTGAGTTTACTAGTAACGGTAAACTACGAAAAGGGGGTCATTCGAAAAAGGGTTTACTACAGTAAATAGCGCTTTACTGCAGTAAACTTTGGCGAGTGTGACCTCAGCCAATGTCACGAAAAATGGCCACATGCATATAAACATGTTTTTCCTTGCCAAGTAGGAAAAAATATTTCCAGGCCTGCTTCAGGGATATGGGACTTATTTTTTTCTAGCGCTCTGGCAAGTTTTCCAAAATAAGTTAGTTCTATATCCACAGTTGGTTCATCCTGGCAGCAGTTGTCTGCCTGAGCGATTCAGGGATGTAGAACTTTTTTTTGTAGAGCTCCAGTAAGTTTACCAAAATAAGATTGATTTCAAGTTAGTTCTATATCCCCACTGAGTTGGTTAATCCAGCGGGTAGTCCTGGCAGCTTAGTCTGCCTGAGCGCTTCAGGGATGTAGAACTTATTTTTTTCTTGTACTCCGGCAAGTTTTCCGAAATAAGATTAACTTCAAGTTAGTCAGTACTGAGAAAAGCCTGCTGAAAGCTGTCATAATTAAAGGGATTAGAGAGAGCAAGCTGCATCTAATTGATAGGAATGTACATGTAGATACTGGGCATCAGTTGGGGGTAATATGGTTACTCTAAGAGGGTCAGGCTCATTATGGTCAGACAGGTCTCAGTTAGATGTATCAAATTCAGACTTGTTATTGGTACTGTTGTAGAGTGACGTACATGTATAGTTCTGTCAAGATCTTTGAGCTGGGTATATTTAGCAAAGTGACCATAACACATGAGATCTTAGAGTTGAATATTACCAAAGCAGAGTGACTGTATCAATTATATCATACTCTAAAAATAGTGCCATTATATAGTCAGCCCTCAAAATTAAAAACAACATATTAGTCACCATTTTAGCAATGTCCAGACTCCAACTTCTGTAAACACAAAACTAATTCAATGCTCTATTTTTTTTCTTTTAGGATGAGGAATATTAATCAATCAATTTATTGAAGATACCAATTCAAGCTCCTGGGTCACTTGGCTGTGGGGACTTGATGTCCTTTACATTCCAGTAGAGGGGCTGACACTTTATAACACATTAGGTCCCAGAAGCTGTTTTGTTAATTCAGTAGGTTTCCTTGTACATGTAGCATAATGGATCCCTCATAGGGCTTGGTTATGCAAAAGTGATTGACCCTAGTGCTAGGATCTGCAGTATTGATATATGCGAAATAGTATGGAGGTAATCGGCTAATGCTGTTGACACCCAATTCAGATCATGTGATGTAAACATATGCTACTCTGGGGAATTATTCCTTTTTAATTCTAAGGGATGGACCATTAGAAAAGTTATGGGGGGGGGGGGGATTCTCAAGCTGCATGAATTTTTTTTTTACTCCAGTTTGCTGTGCAGCAATTTTTTTTGGCTAAGATCTCATGTATGTCTTTTTTTGAAAATATTTTATGTACTAATCTATTCAATTTGGGATATTAAGTTATTCCAAAATTAGCTACCTTTGTACTTAATCATTCTTGTCCTAAGTAAACTTTAAGAGCCATGCCCCTTTGAAAATCTTTTTTTATCAGGTCTAGCGTGCCCATATTAAAAGTTATACTTTAATATTGATACCTATAAAAGTGTACAGTGGCATCACCTTGCACTGCAAATGACTGTTTATGATTTAAGCTCATAGCGAGACCAGTGAAAATCCCATTCAAACATCTTTTTGAGACGAAAAGTTATGTACATTTCTTGTGTAAATTACTCCTGCCTTTAATAGTGGATAAATCAAAGGATACATATGTGTACCTCGCACAAAAGAGTTGCTGCAACAAAAACACTGATAGAAGGAAACCATTTGGAGTTGATGGCATTCCTGTACATTTGTGCAGTCCCTGGCCTCTTCCTTGCCTCTTCCCCTCTCCATGTAGGATTTTTTCTGTGTTGCTGGTCTGTGCATGAATTTTTTTGTTGATAATTTTCCCTTGTGTGGATATTTTTTTGAATTCCCCCACCCCCCATAACTTTTCTAATGGTCCGTCCCTAATCATAATGCAGTCATGCCTATCTGAATAAAATTAATTTTCAGAATCAATTCTCCAGAGTAATGTGTGTTTACATCACATATTCTGAATTGGGTGGCAACAGCATTAGCCGATTACCTCTATTACAATGAAGATACATGTAGCTCTCTTTCTAGGGTCAACCTCCCTTAGTGTAAACAGGCTCTAATGTTGTACTAACATGATTACCCCAGTTTACTTTGTTTTTCATGCAGTGACATTAAACCTCTAAGTTTCCTCATCAGCAAGCTTCAACTAAATCTCCCTCATTAACATGATTAAGGTTACTTTATACCTTCAGGATACAGATTAAAAGTGTTTTTATACTGAATAGAATAAGGGCTGTAGATGGGCAACCTATATACCAAAATGATCACTGATCAATTGTCTGTACGAATTTGTTAGATGTTTCTATGGTAATGTGTGTAAGGAGGAATAATTTACATTCACATCGGTGAATTTGAATTGAATGCAATGAGGATATAACATATACAGTACATCTGAAACTGCACAATAATGTAGAATAACATGGTCTTCTAATGTGTGTGTGAATTTTGCTTTAAGCAAATGCTATGGCATTTTTTATTCACTTTGCATTGCCTTCCACTGATATTCACCTTCAAAGTTCAAATGACCATGAAATTTGTTTAAAGCAAAATATCAAAATTTGTGCACACACTTTTGAAGACTGTTACATGTACTTTGTAAACACCTAACAAATTAGTACAGTCAACACTAATTTATCAGTGATCAGGTTGCCCATGTACAGCCCTTATTCTATTCAGTATACAACCATTACTGTAGTCTGTACCCTGAAGGTATATGGTACATGCATAATAAGCATGAGAGAGAATTAGAGGGGCACTCTGATGAGGGAACATTGGAATGTCCCCTGGCACACAGGTTATGGTAGCCTGATTTTCAGACGGTCGAGGTCATCCACTCACTACCTCCCCGTCTGATGGACTTTGGCAGAAACCGTGTTCCTGACGTCATGTAATTTCGACCAATCAGAGCGAAGGTTTTATTTTTAGAGAACTGAGGTATGCGTGGAATGTCCAGTGGAGCCTGCATGAAGGACAACCCAAATGGCGGACGATACAAATGGACTTGAAATGGCTTTGGAGAAAGCGTGCGAAACTTTCGGCATTTCTGAATTATTTCCCGAACAGCGAAAGGCAGTATTACCCCTTGTTTCCCGAAAGGACCTTGGCCATCACAGCTGCATCTATAGGCGACGACCAGGTACAGAATCGAGAGAGGAGAAATTATTTAGCCTTCTAGTACAGCTCGCCAGAATCACGCACTTTCCTGCACTGCAGAATTCTTATGTTTTACAGCTTCAAACTTATGTCGATTTCTCAGAACTAACCCTATCCTGTGTGAGTTGCTCTGGTTTTTTGGGCAGCAGGAACTTTTTAAATAGGATTTTTTGTACAGTATTTCAAGCTCATGGTCACAACACTGATCTAACTACCGGATTTGTTGTACTTTACAATTTGTCAAAATCAAGACTGTTCAAAATTCTGATAACATAAATATTTAGGCAAATGTAATCCAACTTAGATTTAGTCAACCAAGATTTAGTCTTCTTAAGGCGAAAAAGCTAAGATATTTCAGCTTTTAGGACAGCAAAATTGTCAAAATAAAGTGTTAAAAATTTTGCAAACATAAATAATTGCCCAAATGTCGTGAAACTATTACCCATGACATTCTCTGTATGTGTGTTCACTGCTGTAAAAAAATCATTACATTTCATGAAATATTTGGTCTTCTAATTGCCAACATTCTAGGAGACATTACATTTTAATACGGCATACAAAGCGGTCGAGGAAGATTAATGATTTTCAAAAGCTCGTAGCTACTAGATTGATAAACATCACGATATCGATAGCGCTTCCTATCAGATTTTCCCGGTACACGTCTGAGGACAACTTGTTTCTCCACGTTCTGTTTCTATAAGTTTGAAGCTGTAGAACATATTCTGCAGTGCATGAAAGAGCCGTGATTCTGACAATCTGTAGAAGTTGTAGAAGACTATATCATTTCTCTCTTCTCAGTTCTCGACCTGGTCGTCACCTTATAGATGCAGCTGTGGTAGCAAAGGTCCTTCCAGGAAACGAAGTATAATAATGCCTTTCTCTGTTTGGGAAATAATTCAGAAATGTCGAAAGTTTCGCACGCTTTCTCCAAAGCCATATCAAGTCCGTTTGCATCCTCCACCATTTGGCTTCACATTCATGCAGGCTGCACTCTAGAGACATTCCATGCATACCTCAGTTCTCTAAGAATGAAACCTTCGCTCTGATTGGTCGAAATGAAACAATGACCAGAACACTGGTTTCTGTCAAAGTCCATCAGATGGGGAGGTGGGAGGAAGTAGCAGATGTCCTCGACCGTCTGAAAATCAGGCTAAAGTTATGGCCCCTAGGAGGGCACAATGCTCATTACCCTGTAGCCTGCATTGTATCTGAACTGAACCCTGGTTAAGTCCATCTGCAAACCAGCAACAGAGAGCTTGTTCTAGACCCCCAGCAGCGTACCGTGATTTGAGTACACGTTCTGATTGGCTTTTAAAAATGCTTTTTCTTACATGTCTTCTAACTGGCTATTTTGAAATGACTAGATTGTTACGCCATGCGATAGCTCCAACAGCTGCTTACATCAGCACAACATTCCATTCCCCATTTGTCTAGACCAATTACAGTATACATGTACAAATTAAATTAGCAACGACTCGCTTTTGTCGGGATTTTATACGAGCTCACTAGTTCAGCCTCAAAATAGATGAGTTCTTCCAAAATATTTCTTATTTCTTGATAAAAGCTAAGAACAGAATATATACGAAGCTGTTTGAACCGATTCTACATCCATATTTTTGAAGTTTAGCCTCTGTATTTCCACTAACGATTTCCTGCCAGACGAGTGTTCTGGTGCAAGTGGTTCTTGGATTCTGGGGAGACTAACTGGTGACAGTTGAACATGTAACAAAAAGCATTTTTTAAAGCCAATCGGAACGCATACTCAAATTATGGTACGCTGCTGGGGGTCTAGTACAAGCTTTCCGTCGCTGGTTTGTAGACTTAACCTGGGTTTAGTTCGGATGCGACACAGGCTAGTTACCCTGTACCCTTCCCATTATATAGCTTCTTCATGTTGCTTCCATGTGGGATATGGTACTTAAAACCAAAATATGTAACTTAATTATA
The DNA here is from genome assembly GCA_030867875.1 of Actinernus sp. WN-2022. Taxonomy (NCBI): domain Eukaryota; kingdom Metazoa; phylum Cnidaria; class Anthozoa; order Actiniaria; family Actinernidae; genus Actinernus; species Actinernus sp. WN-2022. Next base: position 127,541,336 of record JAOWCC010000577.1, read on the forward strand.
AAACTCCATGCATGCTCCTTAAATATTTAGTCAACCACATGTGCATTGTATTTTACTGTTATTCTTCTCATAAAGAATGTACTTTTCCCCAGGGTAATTCATTCAATGGCCCTCAATCAAGCACATAAAGTTTTCGAAAGTAACCCAACTGAAATGTTTTGTAGTTTATACAAGTACTTATCGGAGCTAGTTCGGTTCCTTGGTTATTCATGGTATTACAAACTAATCATTAAATTTTAGGAGATTAGTTATTAAATTTCCCCTTGGGCTTTGGGAGGATTTGTAACAGAGGGACCTTTACAAACCTCCATTGGCTTGCTGGGAAATTTAATCACTGATCTCCTGAAATGTCATGCAATTACTTATAATAATGTCTATTTATTTTGTGAGGCAGCTGTTCTAAATGAAGCAAAGAATAGAGTATGCTGTGAGCAGAGCCTTCTTCGACTTCACGAAAAGAAAAGGCTGTGAGGCATTCATGTTTTTCTTTGCTTAAGATGTTGGGCTTGACAAGCCTGTTAAAATCGGTTTATCACCGTGCGGCTAATTTTTGATTGAAGCTGATTCTGGACCAATAATGGGCCCACTGCAACAATGACGGATGTAGGTGTCAGACACAATGGAGTGAGTCTGGCACAAGATAAAATCGTTGCTGCATGCTCAATAAGAAAACAACATATACTGCAGAGCCCTCCTTTCTTCTCGCTTTTCGTGGAGTCGAAGAAGACATTGCTTGTGGGGTAAGAATACAGTATACATGTAGTTGTTAATAATATATTCTCTATCATTATTCTTATCATCCTTATATAATATTTACCTTTGTAACCAAGAGTGTAGAAGCCGGAAAAGAAAACGATTGATAGGTTGTAAAACCTTGTTAATTGAAGTTATTTTGATGACACTCGCTATGAGTAAGTGTTTTCTAACGAGAACAACAATAATTATTATAGACCAGTGTGTACTGAAAATCTGTATCAGTAGTTTATTTTGAGTATAGTTTATATATATATATATTGTTTGAGTTAAATATCATTCTGCATCAAAGTAATCCAAAGGGAAATGCATACATGTTGCTTTAAAGTAAATATTTCTATTTTATACACACATATATTCTTGTAAATTTGCCCATATCTATTATATTAAAATATGTACTTAGACATTGTGTTCAGACTTTGATTTTAATGTTAACTTATTTCATTTGGGGGTAAAACTGGTTGGGTTAGTTTTTCTCCAATCAGATTTGTTTACTCCTACGAGAGTAAACTTTACTCTTATTTGGGAGTGTTATTAAACTCCAAAACTGAAGTTAAAATACTGGAGTTAAAATAACTCTAGTAAGGGGATGGTCCTGAACCTTTTTCTAGTACTCCACTTTCAGAGTGATTTATACTCCCACATTAGAGTTAGTTCTACTCCAATTTTAGAGTTACATTAACTCCAAACTGGGGGTGTTTTTACTCCAAAATAAGAGTTACCGTACTGGAGTTAAAATAACTCCAGTACGGAGATGGTCCTGAACCTTTTTTTTTACTCCAGATTTGGAGTCGGTACAACTCCCTGGAAATAACAGTGTAGTGCTGGATTATATGTAATGATAAAAGGAATACGATCTGCATCTGGCTTGGGTTTGTTTTGTAAAGCATCAGTGGCGAAGGCGAAGTGAAAGGCTATATGGAATAGAGTATTTAGTGTGACCGGGGTGACAAGACGTTTTAAGAAGGTACTGGTGTTTGTCAGTGGGTTTGGTGTACAAGTCTGTTTCTATAAGTCCGTTTTTAAGTAAAAAGTTAACATCGAGAAATGGGATGTTAACGGAAGAATGGGAAGAAGTGAACTTGATGGTAGGGTGGAGGTTATTGAGATAATTAATGAATATTTTCAGTCGATCCAGTCCTTCGGTCCAGATCACGAAAATATCATCAATATATCTCAACCACGTGTGTGGCTGGTGGGGTGAATTAGATAGTGCGTCACGTTCGAATTTAGCGAGAAATAAGTTGGCGAAGGAAGGAGCCATTTTGGTACCCATGGCTGTTCCATGTATTTGTAGATGGTGTTGTTGATTAAACGAGAAATTATTCATAGTAAGAATCATGCGTATAAGGTCGCAGATGGTTTCTGTGGGTACATGTTTATTAACGCGGTTACGAAGAAAATAGCGACAAGCATCAATGCCTTCATTATGCGGAATGTTAGTATATAAGGAGGAAACGTCGAGAGTTACGAGCAAATTAAGCGTTATCAGGGAGCTTGTTAAAGAGGGAAAGTTTATTAAGAAAGTCTGTAGTGTCCTTAACATAAGAAGGAGTGTTGGTAACTAACGGTTTAAGATGATAATCAACGAATTGCGAGATGCGTTCTGTGGGGTGGTTATGGGTCGTTCAGTATTATTGTTTTTGTGTATTTTAGGTAATATGTCGAAGCGTCCTGGTTTGGCGTCGTTATGTACGAGGTACTGTCTTGTTTTCATATCAATCATGTTTTCGTTGAACATACGATTAACGTATTCTGTTACTCGTTTCTGTATGTCGTTGGTTTTGTCGGCATCAAGTAGGATTACATTCATTGATGTACCATGTTTTGTCCATTACAACTGTTCCCGATCCTTTGTCAGCGGATTTGATTACCATGTCCTGTCGTCGTTTGAGGTTATATACATGTAAGGCTTTACGTTGAAGTTTAGAAAGATTGTCAACAATACGGGTAGGTTTCGTTGTAAGTATGTCTTGTTTAACGGTGCTTAAAAAAGCATTAAGTGCAGCATCTCTGTCTGTAGGAGGTGTCCAAGAGCTTTTAGGGTGAAAAGGATTACGTTCGTATTTGCTATTAGTTTCGTCATAAAAGAATTCAGTGAGTCGCATACGTCGTGCAAATTCGTCAAAGTCAGCATTAACTTCCGACCAGTTGATTAGTCGAGGATTAGGGCAAAAGGTTAAGCCGTGTGCAAGGACTTGGATTTCGTCATCAGAAAGACTACTAACACCTCTCCACTGCCACCCGGCTCTTATCGCTGCGGTAAAAACTGCATTACCTGCCCTTACATCGAACATGGCCTCAATCAATACACTTTTTCCTCCACTGGCGAAACTCACCATATCAAATCTCACATTACATGTAATACTAAAAACGTAATTTACATGGTTCAACTGGGTCACTACTGTAATTCACCGAATACATCGGAGAAACAAAACGATGCCTCAAAGACCGTTTTAACGAACACAGACGACCTGTAGATATTTTCTGAACATTTTCTCAGCCCTAACCATTCTAGTACTGACATGCTCCTTATTCCTTTAGAAGTCGTCTATTCTATTAAAACGCGATTCCGTGAGAAAAGCACGTGAATCATATCTCATCTATAAAGAAAACCCTCGAACCACTCGGAATGAATAGACGTGATGAAATGTTATTTCACCGTTTGACCTTTATTGTCGGCTGTTACTCATATCTTTTCAAACCTACCGTATTTCCTCGATTAAGCGCCCACCCTCGATTAAGCACCCCCTCCCCTCCCCCAATAAATATGGCACAGTAAGAGAGATGGCATACAACTTGCGTTTTATTACAAAGTTACGGCATGTTCCTATATGTAGTACCGTATTAAAGTTATGTTTGGTTTCTTTTCTTCCAACTCACAGTCCGTGATTATTAAGTCCATGTGCTTGCATATCTTGTACCCGAAGCATCTCGTTCTTCAGCCTTCTTCCCATTTCAACGCTTTGGGTAAATGCTGTGAAACAGCTGGGGACGACAAGACCAATTTCCAGTTTCCGTGAGCCATTAAGCGACCCCCCTCGATGGCGTCGAAAGTACCCCTGGTACAGGCTGGTGGGATTCGGCCACTGATTGGCGAGACATTTTGCGCGCGCTGATTAGAGAATTTCGAATAGCGCGTGCATTTTTGATTTAAAAATGAACTGGTGATGTCGTCTTTCGCATTGCGCTTTCAAAATTCGTTGAAAACAGATAGAAATTCATCAGAACTTAGCGTTTTTGCCTTTCTTAATACTCACTTCGCAACTGGGTACAAGTAGAATAATGTACGGTTGGAATTCATTGGGATCACACTTCAACTAACTGTTCTTCAGCGATGATGAATCCAAGATGGCCGATGTTCTTCAAAATATGCCCATATATTGGGCATATTTTTGGGTCACATGACCAGCCTGTACCAAGGGTACTTTCGACGCCATCTTTGATTAGGAACGGTTAGCGGTTGAAGTGTGATCCCAAATAATTCCATCCGTACGTTATTCTACTTGTACCTAGTTGCGAAGTGTGTATTAAAAAAGGGAAAAAACACTAAGTTTTGATGAATTTGTAGTTGTTTTCAACGAATTTTGAACGCGCAATGCTAAAGACGACATCACCAGTTTATTTTTCAAATCAAAAATGCACGCGCTATTCGAAATTCTCCAATCAGCGTGCGCAAAAAGTCTAGCCAATCAGTGGCCGATACCAGGGGTACTTTCGACGCCATCTTTGATTAAACTGATAAGCAAGTACCGCATACAAAAATCCTGCAAAAACACCGGATCCGAGGTATGGACCTAACGGCAGCCAAAATATAAAATTATGACGACAGTAGCAAAGCTGATACGGTGTGATATTTCAAAAATGGCTAGCTAAACCTGACACAAAAAGGTGCTCGTACCAGAATGCAGTCATGGACAGCTGTTTCGTCCTCATTAGGACTCGTCAGCATGGCATAGCAAGCAGAGTGAGGTCCGGCGAGAACCGAACACTCACAAAGCCTACAGTACTCTAGCACAGAGCTTAGAGATTAAACTTGTTTATCCGTTGTCATCATTTTATTAAGCTGGTCTGGCCAGCGTTATTAGGTTTCTTTTTTGGCACTGACACACTAAGGTTGAATTCTACTTGTTTTTCTGGCTCTTTGCCACACGCGTCTCTTTGTGTGACAACGGATAAACAAGTTTAATCTCTGAGCTCTGTGCTAGAGTACTGTAGGCTTTGTGAGTGTTCGGTTCTCGCCGGACCTCACTCTGCTTGCTATGCCATGCTGACGAGTCCTAATGAGGACGAAACAGCTGTCCATGGCTGCATTCTGGTACGAGCACCTTTTTGTGTCAGGTTTAGCTAGCCGTAGTGCCATTTTTGAAATATCACACCGTATCAGCTTTGCTACTGTCGTCATAATCTTTGATTAGGCGCGTAAAGACCCCTGGGAACGAGGTTGACCAGAGTCTTCTCTCGGAGCAACCTCGTTCCCAGGGGTCTTTACGCGCCTAATCCAAGTAAAGACCCCTGGGAACGAGGTTGCTCTCGGAGTAGCCGCCATCTTGGATCTGACCGAGAAGACCCTGGGAACGAGGTTGCTGGAGCACATATAATAATAATAATAATAATAATATTGCTTTATTTATCGAGGGTAGCACTTAATATCGTACAGATAATATACACGTGGCCCTCAACATAAATAAAATAAATAAAATAGATGATTAATAACAGTAACAACTAAGCACTAATAAAGACAGTTTCGAATTACAATAATCATTGGAAGCAGTGAGGTTAACCTGCATAGTATGCGTTCAACTTGAAGGAGAAAGAATTTCTTGAGGCTGCTTGTTTTAGTTCAGTTGGTAGTTTGTTCCATAGAGAAGCAGCGCTAAAACTGAAAGTTTTCTTGCCAAAGGTTTGCTTAACCTTTGGAAGCATAAAGTTGTGGGCAGCGTTCCTTGTGTTAACCGAGTGTGTGTCTTTCAGCAATTTGAATTTATTTCGGACGTATTCAGGCGTTTTACCATTGAGGGTCTTATACAACAGCATTAGTTTGAGGCGTTTTACTCGTTCAGGGAAAGGAATTATGTTCAAGTCCGTAAAAAGCGTTGAAGAAGAGGTATCCCATGGGGCATCTAAAATTATCCGAGCTGCTCTTTTCTGTAGGCGGACCATAACTTCACAATTCGCTTGAGACGTTGTTCCCCAAATTGTTGATCCATAGTCCATGATGGGCTGGACGAGTGTGCTGTAGTATAATATTCTTGCTTTTGGTGTTAGAAACTGTTTTATTCTTCTGAGGAGGCCGAGTCTCTTGGAGATCTTGCCCTTAACGTACTCGATTTGGGTGTCCCAAGAAAGGCTAGTATCGAGATAGATTCCAAGTAATTTTGTGTTTGTAACTGATTCAATTGTAGTATTGACGTTGACGGCTACAACCAGGTTTTTGTTTTCCTTCTCTAGCTTACGCCATTTCGGTGCAAATTATCATATAATACTGAAGCGCAAAGGACTATGGGAAAATCTAGCTCTGGATATATTTCTGAAGTGGAAATATTTCTGAAGTGGAAATATTTCTGTAGTGGAAATATTTCTGCACTGGAAATATTTCTGCACTGGAAATATTTCTGCACTGGAAATATTTCTGCACTGGAAATATTTCTGCACTGGAAATATTTCTGCACTGGAAATATTTCTGCACTGGAAATATTTCTGCACTGGAAATATTCCTGTACTGGAAATATTTCTGTACTGGAAATATTTCTGTACTGGAAATATTCCTGTCCTGGCCTATTTTTGCACTGGATATATTTTTGCACTGGATATATTTCTGCATTGGAAATATTTCTGTACTGGAAATATTTCTGTACTGGAAATATTCCTGTACTGGAAATATTCCTGTACTGGAAATATTTTTTTGCACTGGATATATTTCTGCATTGGAAATATTTCTGTACTGGATAATATATTTCTGTCCCTACTGGAATATATTTCTGTACTTGAATATATTTATGTGCATAATTTCTCAGTATTTTGTACTGTACTGAAAATATTCTGGCACTCATTTCATTTTGGCCTGTACTGGAAATATATTTGTATTGCCTTTGTGGGCCACCGTACTAATTGGAAGGACAAGAAAAAAGGGGGCCGGTCGTCATTTTTGGGCCCGAGGGGTACTCGGGGGGTACTTCGGCCCTTGCTTTACATGTCGCCCCAAAGGGTATGGTTTTCGAGCTGTTTCAGTCTGAAACTAGGGTCATAAATGTCGCATGCATCTTGACAGGGAAGTATGAGACCGCGCGCACATTTTCATATTTATCTTTTTCTTTCTTGTTATGAAATAGAGTACAGGTCTGAAAAAGGGTATGGAAAATCTTATATATTTTGGACAGAAATGGGTCAGGGTTTTGAGACACCGGCACACTCCCACCCAAAATCCCCCCTACCCTCGGGTTTTTGGGTCTTCGTTTTATAGCGAAATTTAATACATGTATTCATACTCTCCTCGAACTGTTAATAAAGAGTTCTCCGGTTTTCCTCCCTCCGAAAAAACTAACACGGTAAATTCCAATTCGATCGAGGATTAGCCGGGTCCTAGCTTTGATCAGCCCTGTGGACAGGCTGTGGTTGTTTCAGGTCCCGTTAGAAATGCAGAGGCCGGCTCCAAAATTTACCGTCGCTAGATCTCACCGTGATCACATGTACCGTATGTGTAAGGGAATGGTCTTTAATTAGGGGGCCGGGAAAGGGGGGGGGGGGGGGGGGAGGGGGGGGGGAGGGGTAGGGGGCTGGTTCAAACTGGAGAAACGGCATGCTCAATTTTTGATGACCTGCATGAATTGGGGACCCACCCACTTTTTCCACCAGCCCCCTCCCCTGTAATTAATGACCGGTCCCTAAATTGTATATAAAGAAAAACGAGTGTCTCCAAGAAGAAGGGAAGCTTACTTACAACCTTCGCCTTGCTGATATTCGGCACGTATTTTACAACCGTTTTTATTGCTACGCGATGGTGATGTGAAGTTGGTGACAGACTTCCCGTCAATCATACAAAGTAGATTCTGCCAACAAAGGGAAGCTGACAATTTCGGCTTTGTGTAATATAAAATCCTTAGATTTGGGTAGACTTTCTAAGATTCTCGCGCTCGCTTTTTGACCCAGTAAAGTGACTCAGCGAGTAGATTTTGGTTTGGGCTTCCTTTAGCAATCGATCACGTGTCATCAGGTGATCCTGCTACACATGTTCAGAACGTGCAAAGTGCGAATAAATTATAGCGACTATAATTATAAACAAGGGCGGACCAGCGACGGACCAGCGCTGAATCGACTGTAAAATGTTCTAAATTTTCGTAAGATCAAGAAATAACCAAGGAAATTTTAGCTATATCTTAGATTTCCAAGTAATAAACAAACAGAACATTTATGTACGCGAGATGTATACTTGCAAGCTTTCCAGTGTGCTAAAAAAAGTGTGGCCGGCGTTCCTGACGGAAAATAACTGATACTCAGTGATATATTCAATGATCCTAGGCTGTACTAAAGTCCACGGGCTATTGACCAAGCTTCCAGAAAAAAAACTGTACGGTTAGCACTTCATCCTATTGAAGGAAAGGAGCAACAAAACAAAGGTAAATACTTATCCGTGTATATTCAATTTTACATATGGAATTTTTATGCCTTGATTAGAGCGAGGAATCAAGTGCAATTTCAATTCTCACTACGTCGTGAATGCAAATAAATAAAGAAACTCTTGTCACACCCAGGACACACCATAGTAGAAATTCTATTTGTTCCAATTTTAGGACAAAATGCAAATAAGCCATTGACATTGTACTAAATCAGTGTACATGCGGTAGCACGGCCGTAAACATTGATCTGTTGTTTTCAAGAAACTATTTTCCAAGAAAAGTAAATAATCTTATGTGATGGACGAGGAGTTAAACTGTGGCTAAATAGTAGGCATCCTTATGGGCGCCGAATTTATTGTGCAATTTTACTATATTAAAAAAAGAATTTTGGGGGGGGGGGGTGGTGGGGGTTGAATACCCGCATAGCCATGGACGCTATTTTACGTTTCTAGTGACTGCATGTACTACAAAAACCACTTTCTAAACATCGTTGCCGTAATACCCAGAACAAGACCGGGAAACTGAAAACTGAAAGACGATGTCGGGAATGAATGCCCAAGTCGTGGTCTTGATTCTGATGACTCTGGTCCTGTTTACCAGCTGCAGTATGCCCTACTCGTGGTCCAGGATGTTTGGGCTACCGGAATATGGACCGCACACAGGTAAATGGTCTTGATCTGCTTGATATCCAATATTTGCACAGACCACTTTGATCTGCTTGATCCCTGATATTACAGTACGATCACGACAGTACCACTTTTAATTCGCACTACTTTCGTCGCGATCACCCATTCATGCACACGAACGGCCCCTGGGAACGGCCTGTATATTAAAAGTACAAATTGTTTGTACTTTTAATATACAGGCCGTTCCCAGGGGCCGTTCGTGTGCATGAATGGGTGATTGTTTGTACTTTTAATATACAGGCCGTTCCCAGGGGCCGTTCGTGTGCATGAATGGGTGATCGCGACGAAAGTAGTGCGAATTATGAAGAGTGAAACAAGGACTTTGTAAATTAAAAAGTATAAATTAAGAGGTTTGGCAATTTTCCAGAGCTCCAGTTTGATTTTCTAAAGCCGACATCGATCATTTCAAGCGGGTTTTAGTCGGGGTTTTAGTATGGTTTACAGCATCGATATGAGGAATTAATTCTTAGAATAGAGGCGCGACTGTTTTAGCATCTCTTTAAAAAAATCAGTAAACGGGCGAACGAAAGTGATGAAATTCACAAAGGCAATATCGTATTTTACTCATACATTTCCTACTAAAGAGACTTTGCCAAATTGAACTTTTGTTTGTTTTGTGACAGCCATCAGCCGTTCCGTTCTCGTATTGTACATGATCGCGACGAAATAATGCGAACACATAAAAGCGGTAATTCGCGCAAACAACAGCGCTGTCACTGGCCCACTTGGTTTCGCAAGGGTTGGAAAACACTTCGTTTATTTGACTTAAAATGGCACTTTTTCTCGCTAAACGAGGTCTTAAACTTGCCTCAGTGAAGTTGCTAACTAGATGTTCTTCGCAGACCAAGATATTTAGTGCGACTGTGTTGTTTTCTTCCCGTGGATTACCGTACGTTCCCCGTGCTTATTCACGGTCTGCTTATTCCAGTGCAACAGATTCAGGTTTGAAATAATGAATTTAGGCAGCCTGTGATAATTCTTGGGATTTGTAGTTCTAGCCTAAAAACTAGAAGTAATCATAGATTATCAAAGTGCGTTCGACATATTTTTTGTATTGTATGAGAAAGGATTGGGCTTCCTGTAATATTATTCTTACAAATACCAACCTTCTATTAAGCGGCCCGGATTTCGTTACGACATGTTTGCTATCACTTTATGTACAGTTTCTTCCAACACCTTGCTAATGCATCAGTCAATTCCAGCAATGCCCACCCCCCCGTGACATGGTGTGGCATTTGAAATACTTTGAGATCTCGTGAATGGGGCATTTGTAACCTTATATTGGCCTGGGGGTCTGGCATTATTCTACCCGGGGCGTACGTAGGTGGGGTATTTGACACTGCCAAAAATAATTCTGGGAAAGAGACTGGTCTCATGGTAACGTCATGCCATACTGTATTTTCAAGTAAAAAACAATAAATCTGAGTTGTTGTAATTTCCACGATGCATTATGGAAAATTTACACAAAGAGAGAGTGGAAACCACTGCTATTGATTTTCATACAGGGAAATACATGTACGTCAAGATTAATTTACTGTCTTGTGATTGGTTAATGAAATCAAAGTCAACCGTCTGATTGCTGCAGTCACAACAAAGGGAAAGGAATGTTTGGGTTTAAGCAGCCACTAGTGGGGAGTAGCATTGCATGATAACACAAACAATGGCTGCAAAGGAGACTAGGCAAAATGAGCGAGCCCAGTAGAGAAGTATATTAAAGGGGCTATGTCATGGTACTGTGCATGTATCAAGTAATGCTGGGTTGGTGGCTGTTAATTGGATACAAACTTGTTTGAAAGGATTTTCAATATTTTCCCTGGAGACCGTTTATACACTGTTTGTTAGTCATTTTTGCATATTTGCTTTGATAATAAGCATCCCACATGGCCGAGAGGTTTGTTAGTTAATATAAAAATTGGTGGAAATAGCTGTTTCCAGCCCAGAACGCAAATGTAAAGTCTATTACCGTGACACAACCCCTTTAAGTATAGTATAACATTAACTTACATGTAGTATAACTTTACTTATAACTTATACCAATAAAATTTTAACATACAAAGTCATACCCTTTGCTAAATATGATTTGAATATATTAAACAATTTGAAAGCTGAACTGTGTGTGGAAGTGACATGGGGGAATAAACAAATATAGTTTTTTCAACTTTCCTTAGTAGTAGTTTTTCTTCCCAATACTTGACAAATTATTATGATTTATTATAAAATAGTTTCGATAGTACGCGCGCTCTGATTGGCTGTAAGCCGTGTTTCTATAACTCTATAGAAACATAGACAGTTGAGCGCGCGCTTGAGCTAGTTGTGAGAATTTACGTTTTGGTTATCAAATTAATCGAGCGTTTCCGTGCTTTTATTCGTTTATTTTATAAAGGAAATAGAAAACATTTTCCCCTTGTTTCTATAGAGTTATAGAAACACTTGTGGAAGTTTGGAAGAACTCGAAATAGCTGTGGAAACACTCGCCCTACGGGCTCGTGTTCCCACTGCCATTTCTCGTTCTCCCAAACTCCCACTCGTGTTTCTATAACTCTATAGAAACACGGGAAATGTTTTCTATTTCTTAAATAGTAAATGTCTCTCATTTTTGAGGAAATCAGATTATGGGCACAGGTAACCCAATTCACGATTTTTTTAAATCTGATAGAGATGAGGAGGCTATAGTAAATGGGGTAACTGTAGAATACCCCCTCCAAACAAGTAAATCTTGCAGGATATGTCTGAACATATGCTTGATATGCTTTGATATCTACAGTACCTTTAATAATACACTGTATACAATCCATGTGATACATGTAAGTGATACATCTGATATTTGATACCATACTTGATACCCTTGATTTGTCTGATATGCGATATAATTATGTCTGATACCCTTGATTTGTCTGAAAAACCTGAACAAGTTCTCATGCAGATGTAACCTGGGGTCCCTTATCTTTTTTTAAGTACATTTATTTTACCCAAGACCTGCATGTACAATGTATGAGCCCACATCCCCTAATTTTGTTTCAGTTTGCTTATTTCACCTAGCTTTTCATTTTGCACCAGACAAGAAAACAATGACAAATGTTTAAAATGTTTTCAAATGTTTTTCAGGCCAGATTTTGTAAACTGCAGCGAAACAAAATAAGGATGATATTGTCTGTAGTCATGCATGCACTACTTTAGAAATGATTTCCATGCAATAATATTATACTGAGTGATCTGTGTGATATGAATATATTGATACATATACATGTAACACACATCTGAGGAGTATTCTTCAGTTATGCCTAATAAACTTGAGTTACAATGTACAAATGTATATAATACAGTAACTGGGTTTGAAATGCCATGCCTCCTAAGTTTAAGATATTTACCAGTGTTGGCACTTTTATGCACCAGTCAAAGTAAATCCTAGGTGGGGATTTGTTCTAGATAGTTTGCAAATACTGACAAATGTCCCACCATGTGGGAGATAACATTTCACAAAATAAAAGCAAATGCCTCACCTGCTTTTGGTAACTCAAACATGCATACATGTATATAATCTCTTCTAAAATAGTGAATATCGTATGAAGAGTATACTGTATGCTTGAAATGATTGCAATATAAAAATGTACACTCAAGGGGGGCTGTAGAACAAAATGAACCTCTTTCAGTTTCTCTCTACACCATAAAATAATGAGCAGTCTGTTACTGGGTAGTCTGTTTTGTTAGGTGTCTATGCTTTTTTTATGCTTTTTTTATGCTTTCATATGTACAGTAATCTTAGGCCCAATTCAAACATCAATTTTTGTATGCCCCGAACCTAATTATATCAAAAGAAGTCACCTAATTATCTTTTGTTTCAAATGCGTTTGGTGCATGAAAAGTGCAACGTTTGAATTTTGCCTGGCTGTGACTGTTTCCCATGTTTGCATGAGGCTGAGCAATGGAAGGGGTAAAAAGGAAGCAGGAAGTTCAAATAAAAAGAAAGTGAACTGTACACCAGAGAACTTAAAGTACATGCATTTTTTTGTTTTTTCTCTTTGGTAAACTCAGGTTCCTGGAAATTTGGTCGTGGTTTAAGACGCTACTGGATAACATTGAGATGGTTTAGCATCCCAGCTAGTGTTGGATTTGCCTACATTTGCTACCAACAGTTCTGGCACATAAAGAAAAGAGAGCAAAGAAAGATCTCTGCAAGTCAACCAGGAGACCTTGTTGCAGAACAGTGGATTGTAAGGCTACCAAATTATGGACCTACATTTACGATCCTGGTCAATTGATTTTGGGACACTTGTCACTAGGTCGTAACTTGTATGCTATCTCAAACAAATAATACGTAATTTCTACATTTTTGCCAATTTATCAAGACATGAACATCGCTCCCTCCTCCTATGGGTATCAGTGTGATAAGTAATAGATACAGAATGAGTAGCCATGTTTTATGGGATTAATTACAAACTTGAGCCGAAGGTGAGAGTTTGTAAATCTGATAAAGCATGGTCACAAATTCTGCATATGGCTTATCAAATGTCTAGATGTACGTATCAAGTTTTTTTTGGGGGGCAATACGGCCTATTTTGGCCAAGAAAATTGAGGCAAAAGTTTGTGCAAATCAGGATGAAATCTGTATTAGATTTACAAATCACTTATCGCAGTTTTGATGTCCTTTGTGTTTTTCCTTCATGAATTATTAATGAGATTGATAATGATAAATTGAAGGGCTGTGTGCAACAAGAATATAAGTGATTTCTGATCACATTCTAAATTCTCCCTTGGAAAACAAAGAATTTGAAGGGAGATTTAGAATGTGATCAGCCTTGTTGCACGCACTCCTTCATTTATGACTTTGACCAAAACAAAAACCAACATTGATTGGGAGGAGATGAGAGGCTGTAACAAAATGTTTGTTTTATGAAAAATAGCAGTGTTGCAACCCTTTTTGACCAGGATTGTAGCCATCAATCTAGATAAACTGCAGGGCTCGGTTGCTCGAAGCAAGGGTAACTTTATCCCTGGGATAGTGCAGTTTACCCAAGCACTACATTTGCTTTGAACAACTGGGCCTTGCATGGTCAGGTATTGCAGTGTTATTATTATTTGTTTTTTTTGTATTTGGCACTCTTGATGACATAAGCCAAAGGGCTAGTATTCCTTGGGAAAGTAAAAACTTATAGCAGTCTCATATTCTAAACACACATTCTTCATTTAAAGTTGTCTTTAAACAGGAAGTTCCGGTATAAAACGGCCATGGCCTGGCCACTGTCACCTTCAGTTGTCACTCAGCCTTTGTCGAGTGAACATCTCTGTGATGCTCCGCTTGAGTGCTCCCTACTGATTGCTTATCGCGCGAAATTCTAATCAAATGCATAAATGTGAAACTTCAAAGTAAGGGCTGTACAGTTTGTAAACAGTCATAAAATACCATCTTTGCAGTGTAATTAAATAAATAAATACAAATAATAAATTATTATTATTAGTGATGACAGATCAAATTCCAAATTCTCCTTTATGTTCTTTGTTTTGTAAGGGAGAATTGAGAACTTGATCTGTCATCACTTAACTCTTTCTTATGCTCACCCCTTCTTTTTGAATTTCAAATTTTGAACTCCAGTGGCACGAAAAGAGGGAGGGGACTTCTTGTATAAGTGCAACTATCATTGAAGAAAACTTTCAATTCAACAATGACAACATTGTAATTTTGATAACATGCTGTCTTATTATGCAGGTCACACTTTACAGGAAGCTCCCCTTGCGTGCTGTTTCCCGTGCCTGGGGTAGAGTAAACAACATTGAGCTACCACTTTGGTTACGTTGGCCTATAATTGGACTGTATGCATGGACATTCTCATGTAATTTGTCTGAAGCTATGGAAGAAGATGTGAACAGTTATCCAAGTTTAGGGGCATTTTTTTCAAGACATCTCAAACCAGAGACCAGACCAGTTGATACATCATCTGTAATGGTAAGTGTACTCTGATTTTGTTTGGCAGCACTTTTCAGATAAAACTTGTTTGTGTTTCTGCTTCACCTGAAATCCATAGTGGGTCATTCTCAGGGATTTCATTAGAAGCCAGCTACTCATTCTGTCTGCATGTTACTGTTAAAAAAGCTATTGAAGTGAAGCAAATACAGACCAGACCAAATCCCATACTGGATCTGGAGGGACTTTTCAGATCTGTTAGCCCCGGCTGTTCTTAAATGCTGGAACCTGTCCCTAAACACACACACCTGGCCGGCAGAGTGGAAATTAGCTACAGTAACATCAATCCACTGCCCAAGGTAGATACACCACTGGAGGACTCTGATTTCAGGGGAATAAGCATGACACCAATAATAGCAAGGTTGTTTGAGAAAGTTGTGTATACAAACCATTTTGTGTTGACATCTTTGAACAACATTTGAACAGTACACAATTTGCCTATCATACAGGTGGTAGCTGTATAAATACAGCTCCAATACAATGTTTTAAGAGCCTTAGATAACACCAAATGTAGGGCAGTTAGGGTTTTTACTATGGATTTTTCCAAAGCTTTTGATATGGTAAGACACGAAATACTGGCAAGTAAACTGTTCGTGTTATGAATTACGTTGTTGTCAAATAAGCAAACAGGCAATTGGTCATCCTCTGACGATTGTGGCTGATCACAGTCATCCTCTGACAATCACAGTAGGCCACTGTCATCCTGACAGCTGAAGGTTGGAACCATAGAATGGTGGTCAGGATCAGTGACTCGACCAGGGTTGAGATCGATCGGCCAACAGTCAATCACTCACTCGCCAAGGTCGACCATGGTTAATCAACCAACACTCAGTTGCTGGAATGGTCTACCCTCCTGAAATATCATCCTCAAAATACATGTACATTGCTAACTATTAAAGGAGCTCATTCAACCAAGATGCATTGCGAGTCACTGTTATTGTTTTCACACGGGAAACTACTTGAAATCGGACGGCTGCCAATCAGAAAATGTGATATCGGGCTTTTTATAAATAGAGTTTACGAGTTGAACGGAATGGCCGAGATCGGCGGGGAGATCGGTTGCCTTTATACTTGAAGAAATATAATAGAATGAGCGGAATTACTACGGTTCTCCGATAAAAATTCTGCGACGTGATGCTAGCAATCGATCTCATGCTCGATCAAGCGAACCAACTTGTCCAACTTCTGGACCAAGTTCCAGCGATGCAGATCGTGTGGCAAGGAAATTAATCAATTCTACGATAGCGTTATACATTTAGAGTTCTTTCCTTCCTAGGCTTGTGCATGCAAGAACGTGTAGTCGAAAGAAAGGAGCTAGGTTGTCCCTGCCAAAATGCTGGTTTGAAATGTTAAAGTACTGTTTGCCACATTCTATTTGTATTCAAGGTCCGTGCGTTCTCCATACCACATTTTGACTCGCCAATGCAATATGCAAATTTGAAATCAAATTTGAGGAATCGAATCCGTATAATGTTATTGTTTGTTCGGCCTGAATTTCAGCCGGTTTGTGTCATTTTAAAAGCCCCTTGACTTCCGTTAATCGTACATTGGATATGCTGGGTAAAAAAAATCGATCAATCAGTTTTCTGAGCGCCCAGCGGCACTTATTGATTGAACTTGAAGTTTATTCATCAGCAAAGAAACATTTTTTATAAAATAGGTTTCCACTTTACAGCCGCTCATGCAGATACAGCACAACATTTCACTTTTACTTACTTTAATTGTCTCAGCGTTGTCCATGTACATTGAGCGAAAACCAAGACTATAAGACTAAGAGAAACTGCGAGATTTGTAATCTTGCATGTACCGCGCGTGTACCGCGTACTCGAGTCTTCAGTCAAAGCAATTTGCTTTAAATGTGTAAGTGTCCGATAATGATAAGCAAAAGGCTCAGCTCCTCTGACCTTTAAATTTCTTGTCATTTAGGTCTGCGGGCTGATCAAGCCAATGTAGAAAGGCCCTGGTTTGGAAAAACTGTAGGAATTACGATCAAACAGTCGGCTAACTCCAGTACAGGCTCTAGTAATAATTTCACTGACCAAAGGCGACTCCAGAGTACGTTCAATATTTCCCCTGGCAGGTGAAAATTCGGAAATATATGACTGAACACAAAAGCTAATAAATAAGGAACATTTTCCCCTATAAGTAATCAACTGGTATGCCCCTGTGAGACCGATGGAATAGGATTTGTTTCAAGAAGCTCTCCAGAGCCATTATCGGGGGCCCGGAAAATGGCGGTTCGAGAAATTTGAGCTCGCAATGCATCTTGGTTGAATGAGCTCCTTTAAGGTTAACAAAACAGTTTACCTGGTATTAAACCATTGTTAATACTGAAATTTGTTATCCTTTTTAGCCCAAAAAGTTCTGACAGATATGGCTAAATTTATGAAGCCAATTTTTCAGCTGGCTGCATATAGTGGCACTTTAAGGATGCATGTTCATACTGTAGTTCTAGAAGCTAAAAACAGGTTGGAACCTGGTCAAACTCAGTATTATTGTTCTTTTTTCAGACAAGCCCAGCTGATGGCTACTTTATACACTGTGGAGAAGTCAGTGGTAACATCGTAGAGCAGGTGAAGGGAGTAACATATTCTGTGTCAACATTCTTAGGACCTGGTCATCCAACTGTTAATTCTCAACCTAGAAATGGCAAGCGTTTTTACCACTGTATTATATACCTTGCTCCTGGGGATTATCACTCGTTTCACTCACCCACTGATTGGAATGTTTCACTAAGAAGACATTTCCCAGGTATGTAGTGATCATATACAATGTAGATTATTATTATTATAACTTTACATTTATTCCATTGTGTTTCAGCTAGCGTATCTTTGATATGTAATAGAGCAGTATGCAATGGTTAATTCCAGGTAATATATGCATATCCCCACCATGGGTGACACCAATATTTTATCTCCCCTTGTGTTCGGAAATTATAGCTCTAATTAAGGCCCCATGCATTCAGAATTCCAGAGTTGTTTATCCCCCCTCCCCCCCTACCTTCCAGAATTCCAGTTTTACAGTCAAACCTGTATTAAGCGGTCCTGTATTAAGCGGTCACCCTCTAATAAGCGGACATGGTTACCTTTTGGAAGTCCCAATGGTCTAAGTTTATTGTATTTAACCTGTATTAAACGGTCACCTATGACAATGTACCTTGGTTTTATTATAACTTTATGTACAGTTTCTTTCAACACCTCGCTAAAGAACCATTTATAATTTATACAGTATGAATGTTATTATGCGTCCAGATCGCAATGTGTGGACCTTTCACGTTGCACATCGAACTGCTCTTTAGTAAGCTTCCCTCTGAGCCAGCTGCAAGAAAAACTGTCACCTTTGATACAGACAAGAAACCTCTAAACCGTAGCCACCACCTCTGTTGACATGCTTTCCTCTTACAATGACCGTTCCTGGATTCGTCGGCCTCTTAAAAAAATTGTTAACCAGGGGACCGATTCACGAAGGTGTCTTAGGACACAAGAGCCTCCTAAGATAGACTTTAGGACAAAAGTGTTATTCACGAACACTTCCTAAGTCTTAATACGTGTCAAAATCGATGTCTTAACTTTTAAGATAATTTTTATGTCCTAAACACAAAAATGGCGGCCAAGTTATTGGCACTCCAATGGCGGTGACGCAGCAATCCCTTGGTTTTGGAAGAGGAAATCCTGTTGAGGCAGTATCGCTTCACCCATACATAACATTTAAGATTTTCTCCCCTATTTCCTTAAGTTGTGGCGGTGGAGGACCGCCCCCAGTCTTCCTTGCTTCTTTGCGGTTTGAAGCCACTTTCTTTTTTGTTTCGCTCTTCAAGGTCCTCCATTTCTTTCATACTTCATCCACCGACTGATTGTTGCCAGACACAGCACTCACCTCTTCGCATACCCTCTCCAATGCGCGTTTCTTCTGATAATCCGTGTCCATGTTATTTAAGAAGTTAAATAAAAATTATTTGCTACTTTGTACGACGTCTACCAAGACCGCTTTTTCTTGTTTGGTAAAATTGGGCCTTAGCCTGTTTGCGTCCACAGCCATAACGACTGATTTCGCAAATGACTAATTTAAACATAAATATTAATTAGGCCTTATATAAAGGCCAGCGCTGATTGCCGTTTTCATTGTAATCGATAATTTTACGGAGGCTGGAAATGTAAGAGATGTCTTAGCTGAGAACATCTGAGGAGTACTCTAGGACATAGTTGCTGAATCGCATTTATGACATCTCTTAGGATAGTCACAGATTTTATATCTTATGACATGCCTTAGGAAAAGTTTCGTGAATCTGGCTCCAGGTTGCCATCAGTTTGGTAACGTGGCCCACATAACATCAAATTCGCCAATGAGATTTTGGATCAGCGACTGAGTCGCCTTATTTCGTACTGTCGTGCTACAGTATTATTTCTTGCTGTTACTGTTCTTTTAACAATAAATGTTTTATATACATTGTGATCAAACACGGCATTTAGTGCAGTTTTCATCACGTTTTATGTGTTTTCGTCAAACCTGTATTAAGCGGTCACCTTGCTATTCCGCGAGGGTGACCGCTTAATACAGATTTGACTGTACTTTGTGACCCCTTTGGAATTTCTTATCTGACTCCTCTACCCTCTGGAAACCCCAAAAACGTTTTCTTAGAAATTAATGCACTGTACCCTTTTAATAAGTCTGACTGTAAGTATAGTTAATGATGTCATCTGCATACAACTTGAATGCATGTTTTAAAATGTAGTTACCAGTGCCGCTGCATCTTGCAAAGTCTGAATTTCATTTCCATATTTTATTCAAGAAAATCATGAGTTAAACATTCGCTATTTGTTTGCTTTTCTGTGATTGACGTCACTGTAATTGAATTCCAACCACTTATTAAAAGGGTGTATAGCTAGCTGCTATAAATATTTTTCAGCCAAGTGCTCTATACATTTTAGCATACAGGTTCAATTATTTTGCAATGTCCTATTCCTTCCCATTTTCAACATGCTATCTTCAAATTCTCAAGAAATGTTCTTCTTTTGTTCATCCATTAACCAGCTATGTATCTTTTGAGGATGACCATACCTTGATGCTCAAAAAATCAAAATTTCAGCTTGCCAAGTTGTTCTTGAGTTGTACTTATCTGAGGCAAGCCCAAATGATAAAGGACAACTTCTTGCAAACTTGCGTCTAGAGTTAATTCAAACTCAGTTTTGGCATCATTAAACTCCTCTTATTATCTCCTTGGATAATAAACTCACTTATTTGCACATCAAGAAAGTTTTCAATATACAATGTACATGTAGCACTTCCACCATAATAGTGCAGGTTTGACTTTAGACCCAAGTCTTTCAACAGTTCTTATTTGATATACTCTTACTTTTCAGGTGAACTGCTTTCAGTGAACCCTGGTTTCCATAGGCTTATACAAGGGTTATTTAACTACAATGAACGTGTTGTCATGAGCGGAGACTGGGAGCATGGATTCTTTGCGTTTGCTGCTGTTGGAGCCTGCAATGTTGGGTCAATATATGTTAACTTTGACGAGGTGAGTTCAGTGGTTAGCAATGTTGGGTCAATATATGTTAACTTTGACAAGGTTAGTTCAGAGGTTAGCGATGTTGGGTCAGTATATGTTAACTTTGACAAGGTTAGTTCAGAGGTTAGCAGTGTTGGGTCAATATACATGCATGTTAACTTTGACAAGTAGCAATGTTGGGCCAATATACGTGTATGTTAACTTTGACAAGTAGCAATGTTGGGTCAATATATGTTAACTTTGACAAGATTAGTTCAGAGGTTAGCGATGTTGGGTCAGTACATGTTAACTTTGACGAGGTGAGTTCAGAGGTTAGCAATGTTGTGTCGATCAATATACATGTACATGTATGTTAACTTTGACAAGTAGCAATGTTGGGTCAATATATGTTAACTTTGACAAGGTCAGTTCAAAGGTTAGCGAAGTTGGGTCAATGTATGTTAACTTTGACAAGTTTAGTTCAGAGGTTAGCAATGTTGGGTCAGTATATGTTAACTTTGACAAGTTTAGTTCAGAGGTTAGCAATGTTGGGTCAGTATATATTAACTTTGACAAGTTTAGTTCAGAGGTTAGCAATGTTGGGTCAATATATGTTAACTTTGACAATTTGAGTTCAGAGTTATGTAAAACAAAATGAATATATACCGGTATTAGGTATGTGAATACAATTATGTTAATACAAAATGGGTCTTGACTCTTCCTTTCTAAGGCTCGTACATATTTGTTTTTCGTTTATAGGGCCTTAAAACAAACAAGCCTGGCAGCTTTACCCCTGGTGCATATTATGAAATAATGTACAACACACACGAACAACAAGGGATTGCCCTTGAGAAGGGCGATCACATGGGAGGATTTCTGTTGGGATCAACTATTGTCTTGTTCTTTGAGGCACCAGATAATTTTAAGTTCTGCATTGAACCAGGACAGAAAATCAAGTATGGGGAACCTTTAGGGAGATTGTCTGCAGAAGGAGCGGATTCTACTAATAATGGTTCATCACCTTTAGAGACAACTTGCTCAAAGAACAATGAGATATAACATTAGAGAAATATTGGTTTCATTTATAAAGTATTATGTTTGTAAGACCTTGTAGGAAAAAAATAATGACAATTGTTCTGAAGTACTGCGTGCATGTTAGGAAACCAGTGAGTTTGAGCTATGTGGAACTGAAAATGTGTTAAACTGTGTTAAGGTTATGCACTAGTCAATTGAACCCCCCCCCCCCCCCCCCCCCCCCCGACCCCCGGGACATAGTGGGGCATTAACGGGGACATGGCCGTGGAATAACGCACATTTAACGCTGCATTTCTCCGGTGGAACGGGGAAAATTTGCGGGGATTTTAGCGGTGGTTGTAACGCCAGCCATGACAGAGCGGGAATGGGCCCGAGCATCAACAACGTGTATCAAACATGACAGAAGCTAGGGACACGCAAAAATCGTAGTTAATTTAAAACAAGTCCTGGGTGTTATCATCAGAGGCAGTGTTTATACTGAGTTAAGTCACGAAGTAGATCCAGAAAAAGACAACAACACGGCGCCCGTCTTGTCCATGGTTCACTGATGACATCGATCAATTGAAAATAACAACGCAAGCTTGAGCGGCGTTGGCGCGCTACCAAGTCACCAGCTGATAGGGAATCGTATGTGAAGCATTGTTCAAACTATAACATCGCAATATTTGAATCAAAAATGTCCTTTTATTCCAGTGTTATAGATGAACACAAAAAAGATCAGAAAGTGTTATTTAACACTGTGACTAGTATGCTACATAGAACCACGGAAAAACTGTACCCTACATGATTGTGACTGCCAACCAACTAGCACTGAAATGATTTTGCCAACTTTTTTGCTGATAAAATTATGAAGATCAGGAGCGACTTATTATCGTGTGCCTTACCTGATTTCCAAGAACTGAACAGTTACTTGCCCGTGAAAAAGTTTGCTAAGTTTACCTTAGTTACTGATGACCAAATGGCGACATTGATAAGTTCTAATGTGTCCAAATCCTGCTGCTTAGACCCAGTCCCCGGTCGAGTTCTCAAGAACTGTTTTGATTTGTTGCTTCCTGTTATCACCAACATCGTTAATCTGTCCTTGGCTACTTGTGTTATGCCTCGCTGCTTAAAGGTTGCTGTCTTAGATCCTCGTCTGAAAAAAAACAGACACTGAAGAGTTTGGTAATTTTCGCCCTATATCTAACTTAAAGGTTATATCGAAAGCCATCGAAAAATCTGTTGCGAGTCAAGTTAGTTAATGATCATATTGATGAAAACAACTTGCATTAGATCCTTCAATCTGTATATAAGAAGCAACATAGTACTGAAACGGGCTCTTACTAGAGTACACAATGATGTTCTCCGAGCACTAGATGGTCAGCAATCTGTTATACTTTTATCAGCTGCGTTCGATACGGTGGATCACCAAATTTTGTTAAAAAGAATGGCTAACCGATTTGGCCTGATTGACGATATGCTTGCTTGGTTTGCATCATATTTGTCAGAGAGAAAGAAGTTCGTCAGTGTGTCTGGTGGCGTTTCAACGCAACAAGACTTGATGTTTGGACTTCCTCAAGGCTCCGTGCTCGGGCCCATGCTCTTTTTACTAAATAAAGCATCCCCAAGCAGACATAATCTGCAATCATGGAATGGGATTTTATCTTTATGCAGACGACACCCAAATTTATATTTCGTTCAAGTCCTCAGAGGCAGACTTGGCTGTAGGGCCAAAGTAGAAGCGTGCACCCAGGATATTATTTGACCAGTGGATGTCACGGAATATGCTTAAAATGAATAGGGGCAAAACTGAACTTATATTCTAAATGCTCGACATCGTCCCCTATAACTTCCGTTTCTATCTGTGGCGAGGTTATTGAACCCTCTGCCACCGCTAAGAATATTGGTGCAAACTTCGACTCAGCCACTGTCTATGGAGTGCCAGGTGAACGAAATTTTTAAATCGGCAGTTTTTCATCTACGAAACATGGCGAATAATTATTATTACACACACTGTTATTTGCAACAACAAAGCCGTTTTTGCGTCACGGCAAAATATCAGATTAAGTAATGATTCGTGTAACAAGTACTACACCGAACGGCATATTTCAGATGGGCAAGGTGTTAATTTTGAATTGTAAAAAATCTTGATCTGATTGGTTGAAACGTGAAAATCGCCTAAAAGGTTAGGAAGACGTTTAATTTTTCAAACTTAAAACTATGATTTGCATGCACTGCGGTTCCAAATGTCGTTTGTAAAGCAAATCGTATGTTCGGAAACTTATCAATCGTGCCTGTTTCGTTGCTATTGCTTTTGGCTGTTCCTATTGGTTGGAAGATAATTTGTTCATAAAAATGGAATGAAACTTTACTTCATACTACTTTTATTTCAGAATAATCAATTATCACCCAGTGTTTTCGTAGTCTAAAACACAGACAAATCCCATGTGAGGGAGGCTCAATGCCACATAACAATGGATTTTGTCGTACTTTTTACACGGATCATTACTTAAATATATTTAAACGCAGCTGCATGACATTTCCTTTATATTCCTTTGTCGCATTGTTTTTTCGTTGACAGACAACGGTTTCTGATAAACAAGACAATGGTGGAGACTGTAAAAGTGCGGAAAGCATGTATAGTAATAGCAAATGTACAGGGGCGGATCCAGGATTTTGTGAAAGGGGGGTTTGCAAAAGGATTTTTTTTTTAATCTAGAGATATTTAAATTGATTTACAGGAATCATAGTGGGTGTTGCAACCCCCGAAACCCCTCCCCTGGATACGCTAGTGATGTGCTTCAGAAAAAGTTTTTTTTTTTCAAATAATGGAACAACTGATTGAAGCTTGTGTATATTCAATTTATCAATGCCTCCTCCCAATTGAAAATTCTGAAGCACATGCCGGGGCCATAGGGGCGGGTATTGTAATAGCCAACTGTTCCCCAATGGGCGGGGAAAAGGTCAAAATGTAACACTGTATAAAAGTTACATTCCCCGCTATGTCCCGGAGGTCGGGGCCGGAGTTTCAATTGACTAGTGCATTACCGGCTCGAATACTGTAATCAGTGGTGCGTAGTCTTTAAAGTAGGGGAGGGGAGAGAGGGGGAAAATGACATTAACTTAAATATTGTGGTTTGCCCGTATTGAACCGTCGACGACGTACCGCCAAACGTATTGAACCATCGACGGCTAGCCGCCATTTCGTGGCTTCAGCAATAAACTTCTCAAGACAGCCAGCAAAAACTCTGCAAAAGTTTGTTATACTTTCACACTTTCTCGTGCATTGAAGTGAGGTGCTACGTTTAGGAACCTTTTTAAAAATAAAGATATATTAATAAACTAAAGGCTTTACTTAGTAATGAAGGGGAAAAAATAGTTGGTAGGTTCAGAATAAAACCATGCAATGGAGTTATCGAGTCAGTGTAAGTTGAGGAATTTTATAATATGTTCATACAAATAAGTAAACAAAGGCAATACAGATACAATCCAATAGAAGCCGGGAAACGTAATAAAAAAATAGACCAAGTTGAATCTAGTAAGCGTAATATTAATCATAAACAAATTGTTAATAAATAGAGATGAAATTTTGGCTTTCATTAAATGTAATTTTCTTAGTGATTTAATTTATTGCGGTATCTCTTCACAAAATTTCATTTCATTTATGGGAATGATTTTCATTTATTGCTTGTGTTCAGGATTTAATCAAATGTATGCTTATCTAGTTGCACGGGCCCCGTTGCATAAAACCTCCACTTAAGTGCACACTTAAGTACAGCGGTTACGTTACGATACGGTTACTGGTTATTTTAAGTGTATTGCAAATAGCACACGTATCGTTGTCGTAAGTGGACAACTTACGGGTCCATTTACGTGTAAACAGGATGCGAGAGCAATCTCATGCGTAAGTTCTCAACTGAAAACGAGATAACAGCTTTTCTGCTGGTTTTTGCGACAATAGAATCGTTTGATTGAGAAAGTACTGCATAAACATCCAGATCTTATTAGTGCCTAGTCCAATGGGAGAAAACAAGCGGGTAATTTACAGTATTTAAAGCGGATTTTTAAGCCTTTGAAGAGAGAGAGCTTGCATTCAGAGTGGATCGAATTTTTTGGAGTTTGTTAGCAGAACAGCGGACGTTATTCGACCAATCAGATCGCTGGAACAACTGAACAGACAGACGCATGTGTGTGTGTTCCAGAGATCTGATTGGTCGAATAACGTCCGCCGTTCAGCGATTTGATTGGTCCAAGTAGCTCGATCGGCCAATTTGAATTCAAGGTTCAGTTGGTTTTTTTTCTGAGGCTCAAAAATCCACTTTAGACTTTTTAAAATTACTGGCCCTTTTTCTCTACCATTTGGCTAGGAACTAATAAGATATGGATGTCTGGAGTACTTTCTCGATAAAACATCTAACGTTACAAAAACCAGCAGGAACGATCGGTTTGAAATTTGGGAAATAGGCCTTTTTCAGGAAACAGTCACGTGCTGATATAATACTTCGTTAACGAATGAGTGATAGACCAGTTGGCGGTAAATTACGACATTTTGAAAAGGGTGTAAACATGGCGCGAAATACAGTGTTTGAATGGGAATCGATGGGAATCCGAAAAATAAAATCCATAAAATAAAATTTCTGAAATATTCTTCAGATACAAACTTAGATACCAGGTAAAATATTAACATTTCAGGGATGTAGCTGTGCTGGGAAGCGTGCAATCGTGTTTTCAGTTTTCCATACATTGACTGTAAAAACGAGTCTAATTCCGCGTGAAAATTTACAGACTGAAAACACGATGGCACGCTTCCCAGCACAGCTACATCCCTCAAATTTCGATATGTTATTCTTTTACCAGGTACCTTAAGTTTGTATCTGAAGAATATATCAGAAATTCGATTTAACGGATTTTATTTGGCATCGGATTCGCATCGATTCCCATACAAACACTGTATTTCGCGCCATGTTTGCGACGCCTTTCAAAATGTCGGAATTTACCGCGAACTGGTCTATTTAGTTCGTGATCCCCATGGGAAAGGTGTTACCATGCATGGATGCTGGGTGGCAAGCTCTCTTTAAAATGGCTGTTTTAGAAAGATCGACAATCGATTGAAGTGGAAAATAGCATTTACAAACAGGTTTTGCTAATAACACTACCGATCTCGTACAAGTGCCGTTAAATATATGAATTAAGATTTGTTTGCAACCCAGTACAACCACGTGATTGCATTCCTGCGAAAGGTCCATTACGCTAGACTTGTCGCGACGTTAGATTACCGCCTGTTTCCACTGACGGCGGTCTTCAAATCCGGTAATATATTGTAGAAATATTCATTCGAAAGCTCAACAATTTATTTCAAATGTAAAATACTCACTTGTTTTATAATGAGACGCAGATTTAACCTAAGTATATTCACAGATAAGCTAACTGTTCACCGATAAATAGAGATTCTGAACCTGTCAAAAGGTAAAACATTTGCATAATATTTCGGTTTGGCATTTATTCATGTCGGAGACATCAGACCTCGGTTAAAAAATACATGGAAGTGTTGTGGACTAAAATAAACTGGGTCACATATTTTCACAAGCGGCATTTGAAATTACACCAATTGAAGTGGAATTTCAAGAAGTATTTCTTTGAAGTACTGTTTAAAACACGAACAGCAGTGTTTTATCAAGTTTATAAAACACGTGCTGTGAGTGTTTTAAACGGCTTCAAAAACGCTTTAAGAATGCAATGAAAGAAAGACGCACATCTCAAGGGAATGGTTACTTAATGAACCATTGAACCTTTGTATTCACAACGCCATGCAAAATATTCGAGTAATCACCGCCTGCAATTACAAACATCTCAAGGGAATGACATGAAGAAATTACCATACTATGTTGTTTGAAGCGCCGTTTCGCAATGCAAGAGGAATCTGCACTTGAAGGATTTGGTGTCGTGGTTTACCTCGATAAAGTTCAAGACTTGGAAAGCGATGTGACTGACATGACGGCAGACTCTAAATTTTTGACTCCGACACAAAATATGTAAGTTTAATGCACGTTTTTATAATATTACGGCTTTGAGTTTAGTTTAATAATTGGAACTAAACAGTGGCTCGGTAAACAAGTAATGGTAGTTGGATAACTTCATTTTAAAAATATCATCTGTGTATCTCGGTAGTCTGCGTGCTGATATTAGTAAATTTAGTGCAAAAATTATTATCTAGGTACCTTATGTTCCGTGTACTTTTTGCTATCTTTGGGTCTTTATCAGTGAATTCTTAATTAGGATGAAACTTTATATAATATTTCATGTTCATTAATATTCTTTATATAAAACGTTCATCCTAATTAGCAATTCAGTGAGAAAGCTGAAACATCAATAGAAATTCCATTGTCTCAATTATTAACCCCGTTTCCCTCTGGGACAGAATTCAAATCCCTCCGCGGGCCTTTTAGAATGATGAGATTTTATCAGGTATAAAGGAGCATGCACGTGACTGATTTGCTTCATCTGATTGGACAAAATGCTCATTAATTATTCATGATTTTTTGAAGATCGTTGAAGGCACCCTTTACTTCAGATAACCATAAATTTATAAAGTATTTTACTATATTCAGGTCAGATTTTAACGGATTATGGGTAACGGAATAACAAGTGTGTACTTTATGTACTTGGAGAAATGAGCCACAGGAAGCCCGAGATGTTGTAAACAACCTGATCCACAGGAAGCCCGAGCTGTAATATAAACAGCAGAGGCATTTTATTTCACAATCTGAAACATGAGTGAACTTCAAGGAATTTGCTGAGATATAATGGATTAACAGAAAGACATGATATCAGTGGCAAATACACAAAATGTGAGGATGGTTAGCCTGTGGTGATCTAGAGCTTGGGCTTCCTCAAGGAGGATTGGAAGATTATCAATTTTCCCGGTCACGTGAGCAATTCATTCTGCGTTGAATTTCGTGGAGATCGGACCTCGGCAGCACAAATTTTCACAAAGCATCTCAAAACCAAAGTTTGCCCTGGGATTTTGACGCGAGTTTACGCTAGCTTTGACTTCCCTGTATTTCTGGCAAATATTTTATAATGAAATCCTACGAAAAGTTTTCAATTTTAGTTGACGCAATCTGATCACGCCATTTTCGAGCAACGAGCGCGCGCTCAAAGCTGCATGTGTTGGATCGCGCGACTGAAATAAACCAAAGTATTACTTATTTATCCCCTTTATTTTTTCAGGTAATCGTAATAGCCCACCTCCGCGATGTGCTTTACTTGTCACGCACAAAGGTTTCAATACGAGGCCCCGTGCTAAATTAAATTTATGCTTTTCACAGAAAAAAGAATAAATTTAATTTAGCACGGAGCCTCGTATTGAAACCTTTGTGCGTGACAAGTAAAGCATATCGCGGAAGTGGGCTATTTTTAAGTAAAACGATTAACAAAGAATCCTCTGTTTTTGGAGCATAATTAATGATAAAATCGCTCGTACTGTTTCACAAAATGCTTCACGAAAGGTCGGCGTGTGTACTGTATATCTAGTGAGCGCGCCATTTTGTGAATGGTATGGAGACACTGTAAACAATACGCATTTTCAACGTCTTTGTAAACCTCTTAAACCTGGAGCCTTTGGAGCCCTTTGCATAAATTAGACACTTCATATATATATATATATATATGTCACTGCTCATGCTAATTTCCAGTTAAGGTTAGTTGTCTAAAAGGTTCGTAGTTGAATTCGCGGGAAATTTTCCCCAAACAACCTCTCGAGAAAAGTGCCCGACAAATATCCTCAGATTGTATGAAAAGCACAAACATTAAAGATGTTTAGAGAGTACTAAAGTTAGAGAGTATATTTCTGACCTTGTTGAATCCATCTGTAGTTTCTAGAGTTAAAAAATTTCAAGGAGAAATTTAGTTGGAAATATGGCAAAACTCGCGGGAAACTTCAAGTTTCTTGCCTTCTTGACGAAGGCCTTCCAATCCTCCTTGGGCTTCCTGCAGAGTAGTATCACAGCGCGCGCAAAGGTCAGTCACAGCACCCTCTGACGGGGTTCCTGTGGTATCGAGCGCGCTACCACAAGAAATGATACCACAGGAAGCCCAAGCTCTAGATTACAAAGCGCCTAAATGTGGGCTCCCAGTGTTGGAATGACTGAAGACTTAGCTTGGTGAAGGCTTTGTCAGGTCTTAGATATTTACTTCCTATTTAGTTTACACTAATACTGGAAGGTGCATAAAAAGGATAAAACAGTGAACATAACACGGGGCGCCGTTTTGGCCATTATTACGAACAGTATAAATAGATCAGATCAGTAACTTCAAATATTCATGGATAACGTTTTATTGCGTGTAGTTAGATTTCGTTTTTAATGCCAAACGTAAAAAAACATGCTAAACTTTTTTTCGTACACTTAATTTTCTTGTATAACCATGGCAAACTTAAAACAAACGTGTTATACTAAACTATGACACATATTCGGAACACGATACAAATTTACGTGGTCTTTCTCAAATATACATGCTAAACTTTTCATTCCGTATGGTATGATGCACAGCGCGCTTCACATGCAAATACACTAGTACCTAGGTCTCGCGCAGCTATCTCGCCTCCTTATCTTTCTTAATTGTTCTGATGGCCGATCGCCCAAAGAATTTCAGAGAAGCACTAAGCACCATGATTGCTGCTGGATAATTATAGCGATAAGAGTGTCCTGCCGATCGATTATAAGATATCCTCTTCGTCAATTTTTATTCTTTCCGGCTTTCTGTTTTGCCATTCCCTTTTCAAGATCTTGCAAAATGGACTGCAAGTCCGTTTTTCCTTTCTGAAAGGGGAGAGGGAAGGCTGCATCAGTACTGATCTCATCATCGTTATCTACACTCTCGAATAGTGAGAGCGAAAGACGGTCCCATGAAGTGACAAGCCTTCCCGTAGCATAGCTTTTGTACAGGAAGAAGGAAGCAGCACAAAATCTTTATATACTATGCTGTCCTTCTTTGGCTTCTTCGAACTGAAGGCGGATTTTTTGTATACGTAATTAACAGTTCTAGCCGAGGCTCTCCGCCCAGTCTTAAAGCAGCCACAGAACAAGAAAGATCACGAGGCGAGATAGCCGCGCGAGACCTAGGTACTAGGATATTTGCATGTGAAGCGCGGGGCATCATACCATACGGAATGAAAAGTTTAGCATGTATATTTGAGAAAGACCACGTATATTTGTAGTGTTCCGAATATGTCATAGTTTAGTATAGCACGCCGGTTTGTTTTAAGTTTGCCAAAATTAAGTGAACGAAAAAAAAGTTTAGCATGTTCTTTTTTTACATCTGGCATTAAAAACGAAATCTAACTACACGCAATCAAAAGTTTACAATGAATATTTGAAGTTATACGGATCTATTTATACTGTTCATAATAATGGCCAAAACGGCGCCCCATAGTGAAAGAAATACAACCTTATATGACTATAATAACATGCAGGTGCAATAACGGAGGTGATAAATAAATCAACACGCAAATAAATAATCGGATAAATAATGATTGCTGAAGTATAGTCAGCTTATAAGCGCCTAAGATATGGAGGCATCTTCATTGTCTTGATCGCAGGTGTAATAGCAATATTACAGAGTGGTAACGATGGAGCATTGATCACGTGCTCGGGTAATTTGTCCCATACGCGGATTGTACATACGTAGAATGAATAGCTAAAAGCAAGAACATTTCACTGTAGCTGTCAATAGTACAAGTTATTATGTCTAGGGTTTGGGATAATATTGGGAGGGAAGCCAATCCCCACCAGGCGTTGGGCAAGTCTTCTCTCCTCAAGAGTGTCCCAACCCAGTGTGTTAACAAGTTCGGACGTACTGGTGTAGCGATCATAGTTGCTGCAAACAAAGCGAGCAGCATTCTTCTGACTCTGTTCAATCTTATTTACGTCAGAGTCAGTGTAAGGGTTCCAAGCCTCAGAAGCATATTCAAGTTTGGGTCTAACTAAAGTCTCGTAAGCTCGCTTCTTAAAAGATTTGGTACAGGTTTCTGCATGCATGCGAACAATACCTAGTCTTTTGTTAGATTAAGAAGCGATTTTGGAGCAATGGGTGTTCCAGCGAAGATCATGGGTCTGTGTGACTCCGAGGTAGTCGTGAGATGGTCTTTTATGTGACAGGAAAGCTTGCTATATTCACTCTTATTGAGAGAAGACAAACCGATGGATCCAATCCTTCTTAACAAACCGATCCCAACAGGTTGTCGTGGCTAGGGAAACTCACATACTGCCCATGTAAAGTCTGGGGTTCGACAAGGATCAGTGCTGGGCCCATGCTTATTCTTATTCTACATAACTACTGAATGACTTACCTGATATCCCGTAAACTCAAATGTTCGATTGTTTGCAGATGATACTCTCCTGTACCTTGCTATACACTCACACAATGATACCGTAATCCTCCAAAACGATTTGAACAAACTTGAAATGTGGGAAGGCAAATCAGATGGCTTATGGAATTCAATACTGATAAATGCCATGTTCTACGGATTACTCGCAAACAGAACCACATTGTCCATAAGTATACTTTACATAGACAAGCCCTCAAGACCACAGACTCTGCTAAGTATCTAGGAATCACATTCACACCAGATCTTAGATGGAATTGCCACATTACAAACATTGCTAATAAAGCCAACCGTACACTCGGCTTTCTGAAAAGAAACCTCCCACTCTAAAAACAGTAGCCTACAAGAGCTTGGTCCGCCCAACAGTGGAATATGCCTCCACGGTTTGGGACCCATACACAAAAGAAAATATAAACCGAAAATAGAAATGGTACAGAGACGGGCAGCGCGCTTTGTCCTCAAACGGTAGCATAACATATCAAGAGTCAGTGAAATGCTCAAAGAACTGACCTGGGAGTCACTTCAAGAACAGGCTAATCATGCTTTATAATATACATCATGGCTTAGTCGAATTTGATTGCAAGAAGTATTTAACGCCTATGGGTCGTTCAAGCCGCCACATAAACGAATACTCCTACAGAGTTCCTTCTTCAGTGACGGACTATCACAAATTATCTTTCACGGTCACGGGATATGCTGCCCTCTGATGCAATACAAGCTAATACTACATCTTCCTTTGAGGTCAGGGTGCGTTTCCAGTCTAAATTACCTAGCGCCTCGACGAAACATCGTAGATAAATCATCCATGTATCATTTTAAAGCTTATAAAATTGGCTACAAGAATACATAAAAAGTTTTGAGTTCTTTGAAAATTTCGCGATCCCGTTTCTCCAATCTAGTCAGATGGCTTTCAAAAGCTCCGACTCCGAAAATATTTTAAAGTTTTAAAGGGGCCGTCTCACCCACAGTGCTTCGCGTGCTTTGTTATTGTTTATATCCGGGACTTTGACCCCTTGTTCACGGCGGGAACCTCACGAACTGAGCGTATATTTCGTATATTTCTGTATGTTGGTGACATGATAATTCCTTTGCCTTGAACATGGATGACCTTGATGAAACTAACAGTACCTTGCAAATTGAATGTGAAGTCAGCAAAGTGTTATACAGCAGTATTTGGCTGCACTATAATATTTACCGCTCACCCGTCGCTTCCCTTCAGTGCTATAACAGAGAACACTCTCTCCGGGTAATACTAATAATTATTAAAGCGAGAGGTTTCTCTCCTCGATTTTATTTTTCCCTGCAGAGAGAGAGAGAAAGAGAGAGAGAGATCTACTAGCAGGCAATCTCGTTGATGGCAGTAGCAGAGAACCAGTTCAAGAGCTCGCTTGAATGGGAAATTATTATCTCGTCGGCGTTGTTTGTCAATTAATTTCGTGCGAGTATAAACTTTGATCGACGGTGAATCCGAAAATCTCGGCGAAATCACTGTCTAAGTCCTTCGAAACCAGAGAGAGAACTGTTTCCACAAGTTACTCCCCCGAAACGCCAAAGCCCTGAAAATAAAAACTGCTCGGTTCTTTTCGGGTCGACCAAGCGGAGTTTTGTTGCCATATGGTCGCGTAAGCCAGCCACGGTGTCAGTTCAACAACCCAAATCGGCTCAAAGATAGTAGATACTCCAACTAAGCGCTAATATATCTTTAAATATAAAGATTAATGGTCATGATAGCTTCTCCATGTTGTAGGTGGAAATCCTGGACACAAACGGACAATTGTTTCCTTTTGTTGAGGACGAATGAGACTCAGGCATCCATCAGAGAACTACGGCCACCTGAAATAAAACTAAAATTTACATGACCAAATAATTTAAAAGACTTAAATATGAGGCTCAACAGGAAGAGCAATAAAAAAGGTTCAACCTAGTGTGATTTTTTTTATGATAGCTGGACGGATGGCAGAGATGTACAGAAGATTAAGACCACTGGCATAAAACTCTGGATTTCGATGGCATCGAAAATGGCCGCTATGCTATGTGAGCGCGCTAAGCACTGTGGGTGAGACGGCCCCTTTATTGTCGCATTTCAGAGGAATCGTATTACAAAATTTAGTTCAAAAGTTATCATGCTCTTCGTGAAAAGGCGAAAACATAGTCCGAGTAGATATGCGAGAAACGCCGGCAAGAGCTCTCTTTTTAGAATTTCCCAATTCCCCGACACCCTTTTCCAGCTGCGATATCAATTGACAGTTTGTGAAAATTTCACACAAATCGAATAAATTCCTCTTGAGTGGGAGCTTTTTTAAAACTCTATTTTGGTTGAAAATCGAAAGCGTAGAAAATAACACTTCAAAAATTTAGCCGTCTGTCGTGCGTGAATCTGAAGCCCCGCCTCTCCAACAATAGCGAGCTCTTGGCCAATCATTTCTCATCACAGTTCACTTATCTGTCAAGATTTCCCCGCCAATGTCGATTTTCGATCAAATCGAGAAAATCTTAATATAGCCGGTTGTTCTAGTTCTCTTGTGTGACTTGAAAAATGGGAAAGACAAAAAGACCTCGATGGACAAAGCCAAGGTGAACACCTAGAGACGCCTTTAATGCCAGCATAGTTAGTAGAGGAGACAGCGATTTGCAGGCGTCTGAAACAGCACGGCAATCGTCAGTTTCAAGCGATTCAGAGTCATCGTCAGACTTTACGTCTCCATCTAAGCTTTCTTCCTTTCTTGGCCCGGGTTTCTTGGAAACAAATATTCTCTCGGCTGGCTCCTATCAATTCTTCTTTTATTATGTTCAGATGTAGACCACTCGGCACTCTGTCTGAAAGTGAAAATACGAACCCTTGTCGGGTCTATTTAGCTCGTAGTCGTATGCATTGTTTGGCCTTGTTTTGCTTTTCTTTGTTTTCCAAGCAAAGGGCGCCTGCTTGCTTTATGGAAGACAAGGCCAACAACCGATGGAATTATGGAATCGTGTGTGGAAAAACTTTTCTCAATAAGGCCAGACAGGAGCCCATACTTGGAGCGTCCATGTCTCCTATACAAGTGTCACAGCGTTTGTACAAGTTGGGCTATTTGCTGCGAAGGCGATAGCAGCATCCCTAATTTGGGCTCCCTGTGGTGGACTTGAATTAGGCGGATGCTTTCTAGGATTTTGCGATGTCCACAACATTTGCCTCAATCTGGTGCTTGACGTCATGCTCAGCGTTAATGTCACTCGCAACCTCGTCCCCAGGGTCTTCTCAGTCAGATCCAAGATATACGCTTATTTGAATGAGGCTTATTTGAATGCCAATGGGTTGTTTCCTTCTGTTCAATCTGCTTATCGGAAAAACCACTCCACGGAAACAGCGTTGCTACGCGTAACAAATGACATTTTAAGAACTCTTGATAGTCACCAGGATGTCGTCGTAGTTCTCCTAGATCTCTCGGCTGCCTTTGACACACTTGACCATGACGTGTTGTTAAGGAGACTCTGGAGTGGTTTACATCTTATCTTCGGGGCCGCTCTCAGACAGTTATTATCGGTGATTCTATATCTTCACCACGTGACCTCGAGTATGGCGTTCCACAGGTTCCATACTCGGTCCTCTACTGTTCACTCTCTATATAGCACCACTTCAAGATGTGATAAACTCCCACAATTTACGCTGTATGTTCTATGCCGACGATACACAGTTGTACATTACTGTAAATCCTGAAACTCCATCTACTGCGCTAAACACTCTCCGTGAATGTGCAGAAGCTGTAATCCAATGGAACACTGAAAATATGCTTCTATGTAATCCTGGAAAAACGGAAGTAATCCACTTTACATCCCGCTTTAAGAATCACCAGACTTCATTCAACAGTTTTACATTTGCTAACACTATTGTTACAGTGACAGATAAAGTTCGTAATTTGGGAGTAATATTGGACAAAAATCTAACCTTTAGTAAACAAATCAACGAAACATGCAAAAAGGCCACTCTTGCTATTAGATCGATTGGGCGCATTCGCAAATATCTTCCATATGATGGTCTCAAGCGATTAGTGAATGCTTTTGTTATATCGCGCTTGGACTACTGTAACAGCCTCTTATATGGGTTGCCAAAATACGAGAAAGACAAACTACGAGTTCAAAATACTGCCGCACGTTTGATTACTGGAACAAAACGGTCTGAGCATATTACACCTGCACTTATGGATCTTCATTGGTTACCAGTTGAAGCACGTATAGAGTTCAAGATTCTACTTTTAACATATAAGACACTACACGGTCTGTGCCCAAGTTATCTATCTACTCTGGTTGAAGAAAATCGTCCTTCCCGCTCTCTTCGTTCTTCAAGTCGTTCACTCCTTCGTCCTCCATTTCCACCTGTCAGAACTGTAACTTATGGCGAACGTGCCTTCTCCTACTCTGCACCGAAACTATGGAACTCACTACCAGATCACATTAAGTCCTCCACTACTATATCAGCCTTTAAATCTGCTCTAAAAACCTTTCTTTTCAAAAGAGTCTATATGACGCAGTGACAGTAGAGAAGTATTTATATTATGTTATATGTATATATTTTCTGTTATATATTTCTCTACATGTATACATATATGTGTATGTATATCAGTCTGTGTTTATGTATATATATTTTACATTACTTCTTATATTAATATATCTTTTTAAATTTTTATAATATAGGTATAGTTATTTTTTACTATAGTTAGTTATTTTTACTATTTTCTACTTTTTAATATAGTCTTCTCATACTCCATGTAAGCGCATTGAGATTTTTTAATGCGCCATAAAAACCTATAATTATTATTATTAAGATGGCGGCTACTCCGAGAGAAGACCCTGGTAAACGCTGAATCACGTGATCAAAAATCTCCAGAAATCCTGGAGATTTTAATCACGTGATGTGGGCATCCAATATGGCGGCCAAGCTAAATATGGAAATGTTAACACGTGCCTACAAACCATAGGTATCCCAATCCGGAGTGAGCGAGATGCGATTAACGGTATTTCCACGCGGCGTACGATGTAGTGAAAACAGGTCTGCTAAACGTCTCGAAATGGAGTTTACTTGGATAAAGAAACAGTGGAAGGGTATCACGATGCTACCAGGATGTATCTAAACTAGAAGAGAATCCTAAAAAGCCGTTCATTTTCCGTTAGCGTTGAAGCGAAGCAATCGATAGCACATGCTCGGGTTAAACGGCTTCTCCTGGCTTTCCCACTGATGAAACATACCAGAAAACTAACCAGTAATACACTTCATGTATTGCTCTACCCCACACCGCGGCAAAACGGTATGCTCCGCTGGCCAAAAGAACGAAGGCTCTGCTATCAAATACAAATTACCGAGGGTTTCAACTTTTTTAGTAAATAATTTTATAACTTAGTAAACTCACAGTGAATTGCAAATTAAGAAAACTTCAACCTGTTAAAGTCTTAGGCTTAGCTTTTAAGTAGTTTTCTTATTTTTTGACAAAACAGTTCACAAATGGATGCTTTTAAGCAGAAATTTTAAAATCACGGGTATGTGCCTGTTGTTTCATTTCGGTTTTCGCGGGAAACTGGGAGCGGCCGCGCGCCGACAAGAAATAGCAAATACGCATGCGCGTAACGTTTTGCCGCGGTGTGGCTCTACCCACACAACGTGTTCTAGGTTTTAAGGTTATATAAAATCGTTTTTATGATAAAATTTGAGAAAATTAAACTACACACGAATCATCTCCGTGGTCTCAGCTCGTTTGGCCAATAAAAAGCATCGTTAGACAACCCTTTGCGTCATAACCGAAGAGCCAATCAGAATTCGTCGTAGTTCGGGCTTTACCAGGGTCTTCTCTCGGAGTAGCCATCTTGGATGGGAACGAGGTTGTGTCACTCGTGGCGCACACCGCGGCAAAACGTCACGCGCATGCGTATTTGCTATTTCTTGTCCGCGCGCGGCCGCCCCCAGTTTCCCGCGAAAACTGAAAAGAAACAACAGGCACATGCCGTGATTTTAACGTTTCTGCTTAAAAGTATTCATTTGTGAACTGTTTTGTCAAAAACTAAGAAAACTACTTAAAAGCTAAGCCTAAGACTTTAACAGGTTGAAGATTTCTTAATTTGTAATTCATTGTGAGTTTACTAAGTTATAAAATTATTTACTAAAAAAGTTGAAACCCTCGGTAATTTGTATTTGATAGCAGAGCCTTCGTTCTTTTGGCCAGCGGAGCATACCGTTTTGCCGCGGTGTGCTCGTGGCGTCAGTTTCCTCGACGGTGTTGCATTGTTGAATTGCGTTAGTGACCTTCGAGCTTCGACGGCGAATTCGGTAAGTATTTTTACCTCAAACATCATGATTCTAGTGGGAAAAGTTATTGAAACGTTTTTCCAAAGCATCTCGAAACTTTGGAGTTTGTATAACAGGAAAATTTTGCCGATTTTCTTTGCTAAGCACAACACACTGTGTGATCTATGTGATCAATGCGCGAATGGAATTTCCTGTGTTGTCGCTATCGGCTTTTATCGCTAGTGAAAGCAGGTAAATATGCTCAAAGACGAATGGACCAACATGACAAACAAGATCAGTTGACTTACTTTGTTCATACCGAGCAACAAAACAAAACGATCAAACATGACTGAGACAAATGCCGTTGTCGGCCAGCCAAATGATGGGAGGTCGTTGTGCCAACTGAATGTAAGGCCGTTGTGCCAACTGAATGACAGGCCGTTGTGCCAACTGAATGACAGGCTATTGTGCCAACTGAATGA
Source organism: Actinernus sp. WN-2022 (assembly GCA_030867875.1). NCBI lineage: Eukaryota > Metazoa > Cnidaria > Anthozoa > Actiniaria > Actinernidae > Actinernus > Actinernus sp. WN-2022. The sequence continues at coordinate 127,579,974 of JAOWCC010000577.1, forward strand.
CAGGCTATTGTGCCAACTGAATGACAGGCTATTAACTGAGACAAATGACAGGCCGTTGTGCCAGCCAAATAATGGAGGCCATTGTGCCAACAAGGCCATTGCGCCAACCAATGACTGAATGTTGCTGCAAAACAAATGAGTCAACCAACTGTGGTTGCAATTTGCATAGGGAATCATTCAACCAATCAATATGTACTGACATAGAAACTGATGAATCACAGAATTTTCCTGATGCTTTGGAAAAAAGTTCAAAGGATTATTTAGTTCCTGTGTCAAGGGGAAGGTCGGAATAGAAAGAAACGTGACACAATTTGAAAATTGGAATCAACTTTGTGTAAACTATCGAAAATTGGAATGAACGTTGCGTACCATGCCACTGCCCTTGATGATTGCAGTCATGTGTCTTGCAAGATGGTGCCACAGACTCATTGCACTGGAGTCACATGACCTGTGCAAAACCTGTATTTTATTGTATTCTTTATTTTAGTACTAAAGACTACATACCAATAACCTCTCTACTCTGCTCTGCCCATCAATTTTTTTTCAGTCGTTCAAAGTGCCAAAAAAATCAATAACTTCACTTCGCAGCACTTCCCTTTCTATTAGAAACTTCTAGTGTTAGATCATATTCCCCGCCAATTGTTGGGTTGCACCGTGTCGGGACAAAAGGTGCCTCATTAGCTACTTTTGTTATTTCAAACAACATGGATGCTATGCTTTTGTGATTTTATTCCCTTAGGAATAATTGCAACTCAACAATAGCGGGAAACCGTTCTAAAATTAACCTAACTTGTGAAAACGCTATGACATATGCCTAGTATGCGGGATGGACGCTCCTAGTTATGGGCTTCTGGGCCAGATAAAAGAAAAACTTGTTTAGCGTCCCCGCCCGACCTGAGAAATGTCCCGACCTCTTTTTTTTTTTTTTTAGAAAGTGTAAATGCGCCCGCGAACACCAATTCTTGTACCCGGACCCCTACATGTACCACTTAAAATATGCGCCGCATTAAATATTTTACATCGACGCCATGTTGTTTCTACAACACGAGGTCATGAACACAAGGTGAGTGAATGTCTAGTCAAGACAAAATAAACAACCTCCCTCCCTACCTGGAAAAATTGAAATGGGTGGATGCTAAACAAGTTTTTTTTTTTTTATCTGGCCTAAACATAAACATGAATTTAATATGCGCGAAAGCTTTCCCCACACCGTCGTTACAGGCGAGTGAGCACTTGTCATGTGTTTATTGATCTGCTGTAAATCAAACAGAACATTTTTCTTCTGGTTAAAAACTTCCTTTTGGTATTTCTCCGTCAATATTAATTTTTTTTTAGAGTTTTCGGTATATGATAAACTACTACTAAAACTAAGTTTCTGTGCGAAAAAAAATTTTCCCCATCTTCCTCGTTTTGAAGGTATCCGGTAACCTAAAATTGAAACTTGACCAACTATTTTGTTTTCAAGCAGTTAATTAATTATTTACATATTTATTTCCTATGACCGCTGAAAAACTTGAAAGGATCATCATTTATATTGATGGAGTCAAGTAATGGAAGATAGATAGAATGGAAGATATTGGTTATGTTCACCAAGTGACACTTGACAATATTAAATTCCATCGACCAATCCATACACCATTTTGCTAGTGTGTTTAGGTCGTCCTGCGAGATCTCGTGATCTAATTACTCGGGCTGCCTGTGGCAGCACCGAGTCTTAAAATGCAAGCGTTTTTTTTTTTTTTTTTTTGGGGTGCAACAAAATGTGACTTTTGACCCATGTATTAAATTTCAAGTTCAGCACCAATCAGATCGCACTGTGCTGGTCACGTAACACTCGCCAGGTTAATTTCTGTACATAATTTAATACAGTAAATCAAAATGGGCGACCCGCGAGCAAATTTCTCTCTAATGTGGAGCGGTCTCATCTCTCAAATGTAAGCACTTTAATGTTTTATTTAACTTCACTCGTGCGAAAGCCTTCCAAAAAGCTCAGGATATTTCAACTGGCGCTCTTGTTTTAAATTTGGAACTTGCGAAAATTCTCACGTCATAACACTCGGCGAAGACCCCAGCTCACTATCTTGGTCCTCTGATTGGCGATATACACCTGTTTCAAAAAAGGTTGATCAGAACGAAGAACTAACTACAAGCATTGAACAATGGAGCTCTATTGTCTTTGAATCACTGAACCTTAGAGCCCTTTGTTCAATGTTTGTAGTTTGTTCTTCGTAATGATCAACCTTTTTTGAAATAGGTGTATACACGAAGCCAGAATACACCCTCAGGCTTCAGCACAGATTAATTTCTGATGAGCCAAGCAAATATGCATATGTTCAACTCTCGACTCACTCATGGTAAACGTAAGCTTAAATTAAAGATCTACTTTGGTCTTTTATTGTGGATCCAAGGGAATGTTTCAGTATTTGGTCATTATGCTGACTATAGTATAAGATTGCTGCAGGTAATTTGTCCAGAAATGTAGAGTGTGAAGCTTCCAGTAATAGAAAAAGTACCTGTTTACAAGAATCTTAATCACAGAGTGAATTATTGTCATTACGAGACAATGAGTATCGATCGATGAGTCATTGTCAGAAATCTATTCCCGGCCGTAACGTTAGGCAATCTGTCAATGGTAAAACTGTTGACAATTTGGGTCAGGTCAACTACACAGCTAAGGCATGTTTCACGACAGAATAACCTACAGCTAGAGAGTCTCTACTGGATTAAGATACTGTTACATGTCTGTTAATATGGGGAAAACTGAAGAATCCTTCATTGAGCTTGATAACCATGTTTGGATTTGGAAGCAGAATTGAGACTTTAGCCGTATTTTGTGAGTCCCAAATCGCTAGTAGTTCCCATACAAGTCATACAAACACGCGTTTTTTTTGCCAACCACATTATATTTGCAAATATATAAATGACGTCGTGTTTACAAACAGTAAGTATATCGCTATAGCAAGAACAGCAGATAAAGTTACATAGAGGCACACAAATTGACATAGCTAGCTCCATCACAGGATGGACAGGATACAACTTATAATATGGTACAAATATAAACATACATTTGAGACAATCACTATTAGTTCTCGGAACCTGCAGTATAACAGAACAACAGACTAAATTGTAAACGTGTGTTACATGAATAAGTAGTGTTTAAATTCAAAGGTCAACATACGAGAAAAACAAAAATATTAAATTACATATATACTAGGAGAGCAGAGAATGAAAGTCACCGCGCTACCGGCCACTCCTAAAGACTGCTAAATTCAGCTAATAATTCTTCACTTTGGTTAATATTACTAAGAGGATTTAAAATGAAAGTGTATTTCATCTTCAATCTCATGTGGCCCGAGTGAAAGCCCAGATGGGCTCTTGTTCTGATTTAATCTACCGGTAGAGAATTGTATCGTCAGCAAATAACCCGATGTTGGAGCTAATACCACCAGCAATATCATTAATATAACAGAAACAGGGTCGGACCGAGGTCGGACCGAGGACAGACTTGTGGAACACCGGAAGTAACACTAGCGACGACAGAATGCCGACAGAATGAGATTCGTTTACCGAAACGGTTTGTGAACGATTATGGAGGAAAGCATTAATCCAACCAAGCATGTGCCCGTTGATACCATAATACTAACTTACGGGGACTAACTAGACACCTTATCGCAAGCCTTGCTAAAGTCCAGTAAGATTGTGTCAACCTGACTATGGTTGTTTAGCCCTGTAGCCCAGTCGTGAATAGCTGATATTAGCCATGCTGATGATTCACGATGTTGTTAGCAAGGTGTTTATTTAAATGACTGAGGACCATGTGTTCCATCACCTTACAGCAAAGACAGGTAAGTGCGATGGGCCTATAATTTGCAGGGTTGGAACAAGGGCTATAGACGAATCGGATAACGCCAGTATCATAACTTTACTGGAATGTGACGGTACATCACAAATTTTCATATTTGGGGCAGAACAGCCAAGTGACTTCTATTATTTGTGCAGCCTTGCATTTTCACCATATTTTTTAGGATTACGAATTTGTCGGTAGGGAAAATAAAAACGTTAAACCGGCGTTATTTACCGGCCTTGGTCAGTCCGTATAGAAAACGGACTGTGCCCTCACTCTTGAAAACGGCCGAGAATTAAAATCATTCCACGAGAGTTCTGGTGAGACTCAGACCCCGTTCTTCTTTTCTACTCCAACTCGCGCCGTGGCCCACACCGCGGCAAAACGGTATGCTCCGCTGGCCAAAAGAACGAAGGCTCTGCTATCAAATACAAATTACCGAGGGTTTCAACTTTTTTAGTAAATAATTTTATAACTTAGTAAACTCACAATGAATTACAAATTAAGAAAACTTCAACCTGTTAAAGTCTTAGGCTTAGCTTTTAAGTAGTTTTCTTAGTTTTTGACAAAACAGTTCACAAATGAATACTTTTAAGCAGAAACGTTAAAATCACGGCATGTGCCTGTTGTTTCATTTCAGTTTTCGCGGGAAACTGGGGGCGGCCGCGCACGGACAAGAAATAGCAAATACGCATGCGCGTGACGTTTTGCCGCGGTGTGGCCGTGGCCAAACATAATACCCTGACGTCACAGCGAGAGATTAGGGAACTTAACAACCAGAATGGCGACGGCAGTGACGGCGGGACGTAGAAAAGTGTTTTCTGCCTAAATTTGGTGTTTACTCTTTCCTTTCTTCGCCTTTAATTGTTTCTCACAACCAGACTTTCGAAAAATATGATGAGTTCTGTTTACACTGCTCCGAAGGCATCTCTAGTAAGTTAACAATTAGACCCGCAGCCCGAATGGGCTACGAGTCAATAGCCCACGAGGCGCAGCCGAATGTGCTATTTAACTCGTAGCCCATGGTCTAATTGTTTTAGTATAAACTAACTAGTCGGACAGTAGAAAATAATAGAAAGAAACAAATTGAAGTTGAAAAAACGTTATTTTGTGAAAATGCGTGCGGTTTTTCTCTACCATGGGCTATCACAAATAGACCTATAGTAGGGTAGCCAATCAGAATGCAGGATTTGTAATAGTCCACTGGTTGGTTTATACTAATAAGAAATAGTACGCGCCCACATGTCCGGCCACAGGGCGACTGCTTCTTACTATTTCTCACTAACTATACATGCCTAGTTCTGTTCACGCCGAACGAAAAACGGATTGATTATCTTTCTTACGTTCGCGTTCTCTTCAAAACGTAACATTTGGGGGTTTCACGTTGTTTTTGCAGACAACAGTTGAAATGTAGGTGACTGCGTGCATTTTCACGTGCAGTTATTGTATGTTGTAGTCAAGGCGATAGTTTTATGCCGTCGTCCTAATTATAACGCTCGAAACGTCAGCTGCTACTCGCTTCTCACGGCTGTTAGCATACCTTAATAAACTTTTAGGTGATTATACCAGCGTCAATTCCCACTAGTTATCCATTGTAATTTTATAATAGGCCTTCACCATTTCATACCTTACATTGTTTCTATCAATTCCAAGCCTGCAATGCACCGTGGGGCTTTGGGACGAGTGCAAAAATAAACACGGATGTAAAATACGCTGTCTTTGACTCTCTTTGAAATATCCCCCCCCCCCCTCCCCAACTTGTCTGGCAAGGCTTGGAATTGACAAATACATTACGCCACAGAGCCACCATTTCATATGGCTTACATTACCGAACATTAACATTGGGCGTTGTTGTTTTTCTAGGGCGTTTCTTTTTGGAGAGTTATATTTTAAGACACCATTCCGGGGCGCTTATACAATGAGGACACTTATCTAACAGCTGCTGTTTTATATCACATCATTCTACCACTATAAAGTTAGTGGAGTAATGAAGGGAGCCTTAGAGAGCTTTGCAATCTTGATGTTTGCCGCTGTGAGTGCATCCATACTTGCAATCTCATGTTAACGTTCTTGCTTTCAGTTTTTCTCCCTTTGTTAGATCAATCCTAGTATGGAACAATCTTTCTGAACATGTGGTCCTTGCGCCGAAGATAAAGCTATTTCAAACATTATCTTTCTGTAATTTGCACACTGAGACCTGACTGAACCGCTCATCTATTAAAAGAGATTGCGACTGCAGACCATAACATTGTAACATCACCTGCACCATAATTAATAGCTAAGTTATTATTATTAAGTTATTTATTGGGCCTTATTACTATTGTACTCTGCCTTTTATCATTTTGTTTCTACATCATTAAAATTTGTTAAAACTATCGTTCGTGATATCATTCCTGATATTAATTTTCCTTCAGGCGAAGCTATAAATAAATAAATAAACCTATACTAGTACTCTTCCAGTATTAGATTCGATAGTACACGCGCTCTGATTGGCTGAAAGCAGTTTCTATAACTCTACAGAAACATAGAATTGAGCTAGTGATCAGTTGATGACGTTGATTGCGTGGTTAGGAGAATTTATATTTTCGAGATACTAATAAATGCGTGATTTTCCATTGTTGTACTTATTTTTTGTGGGTTATTTTATAAAGGAAATAGAAAGCATTTTCCCCTTGTTTCTATAGAGTTCTAGAAACACTTGTAGAAGTTTGAAAGAACTCGAAATAGCTATGGAAACACTCGCCCTTCGGGCTCGTGTTCCCACTGCCATTTCTCGTTCTCCCAAACTCCCACTCGTGTTCTATAACTCTATAGAAACACGGGAAATGTTTTCTATTTCTTAAATACTAGTTGGAAGCCCAAGCTTATATTGTTTACTAAGTCATGCTGGCAAGTCCTAATCAGAGGACGAAACAGCTGTCCATGATTTGATTCTAGTTTGAGCGCCTTTTTGTCAGGTCTAGCTAGCCAAGTGCCATTGCTAGGTAGGGTATCACACTATCAGCTTTGCTGTCTGATTTTATATTTTGGCTGGTTAGGTCCACGTTCCTTTTGCAGTATTTTCGTACACAGTACGTATTTGCTCATTCTAGTTTCAATATATATATATAGACAAGCCTAAGAGCGGAAATTCCCAATAATCAAATACGAAGAGATGCACGCGCATATATGTAATTTGATGAGAACTTCTAGTAATAGTTTATCTGATATGATACAGTCTTGGCTAATGGGAGACCCTACAGTTTTTTCATCTATATGCCAAGTGAGAAATAAAACTCCTACCAGTTTTTGAGCTCATGTTTAGACTTGCAAAATCTCCAAGTCAACAACAAAGGAGATTCGAATGAACTAGGCATGTTCGCGATGACAAGAGCTTATACACGTTGACCTAGAGGTCACGCCACCCGCCATTACTGAAAAAATAATCCTTTATAATAATCAAGGTTTAGCGAGTATTGGAAGGCTGGGTTTTACTGTCCTTGCAAAAATCCGTTAATTTTAGGACAACATGGTTGCTCTTTCAATTGGAGTCTTTGTGGGTATTTTACTGACATGTGTCGTATTGGTTCCTATTAATCCCCGTACACTTGGGTGTGCCTTTCTCTATAAATGACACAAAAACAAAATAACGAAATTATAAGGTCACCAAGCGACATGACATTCGTGACAATTATCTGAACAAATACCGAAATAGCTTTATATTGAAACCTACTCACGCATATAACCCAATCAGTGTTTTGGCTAGTTATAAAGTACAAATTAACTCCAATCATAAATGCTTCACAGTCCCGAATTACACTTGATGCAAATAGGGCATCGATCCGAGGAGGAAGGGACAGTGAGTCGGCCTGAGACTCCTGATCCTGAGCAGCCTTCGCCTCCAATAACCAACCACGCCGACGATGACAATTTTGTGCTGGTCAAAATGAATATCAGAACAAAGAATGCGCTTGGACAAGGATTTCCAAAGTCCCAGGGAGATTCCGTCCTAACAAAAAGTGTCTTACAACGACAGCTGCCTCCAAAAGCGCTTAACAACAGCAGTGAGGGGAACAAAGCTGCCATGGCTCAAGCGGATACGGCGGGTGAATTTGCAACCGTGACTGTGAATCTGATTTCTGAGATGACTGAAGATATGGAAGGGAACGAAGACGAAGAGGATGTACAAGAGGACAAGGACGAAGAAAGCAAGATCAGAGAGGAGAGAACTACTGAAAATGGGGAAGACAATAATGACGAAACCTCAGAAGAAGAAAGCTCATTCACCGAATCTTCTAGTGAACTCACCGCGTCACTTGCATTACCAAACATTCAATTACCATGCTCAAAATGCGGCTTAGCGATAAACATTTGCCGTCTACAGAGCCATCGAGATTTCCACAGTGCGTTACAAACTTTTAAGTTCTCACACAACTACAAACCACTATCTGTAAATACGATTGTCAAGAGAAGAAAGCTTCTAATAAAGCGAATGCTGGAATCAAGTGCTCAGAGGGGTGAAAAGGGCTTCGCTGATAGAAATCTGCAAAAGATCAATACAGCTTTTGGGATTTTGAAATCCGACATTGAAGGCACCGGAGATACCTTTCGAATGCTTGCTAGAAGTCTCGGTAAGTACAGTGTTTGTTAGTTTTCTTCGGTTCCTATTATGAACTCGTTAAGTTTAGTTTTAATGACTCATTATAAACATATTCGACGTCAGGTAATGAGCTGTCAACATCGTCGAGCCACAGTCCTAACGAGAATAAATACAAATCAATTAACGACATGAACACAAACTACTTTTAGTAAAGAAACAATTGCTTTGCTAAACAGTTTGTTTGTTCTGACTGAAACTATGCGAATATTCGATTCAGTTTGGCTTATTCGCAGGCTTAACTGTTCGGACTGAATTGCTTTCCCAGGTCACCGTGAGTTTTAATGAGGGATTTGTTTTGTACTCCGCTTTGTACGTACCGAAGGTGTACATATTTAAATAACCTCAGTGTCTTGTCGACTTCCAATTATTTGAGTGATGCAAGTCAAGTCGAGTACCAAATAATGGTTCCCTGTCAGCAGAGGGCTCCCGCTGTGAGACGCCGCTGATATATATCAGGGAATACAAAAGAAGACAGAATTCCTAGAACGCGCACACGCCGTTTGGGTTTGGATTCAAGCCGGGAAGCCACTGAGCTTAACAGTAGTAGGTCCTGAATGTTGTTCACAGCCGGAATTAAAAAGAATGTGGGATTGGAACTTTAACACTCTTTTCGGAACTGAGTTCACTCTTACACTTTCTAAGGTCAAAACAAGAACAGTTCAGCAGAACAGGACAGCGAATTTAGGGCAGGGGGAAATAATTATATATGGACCTCAGCTTTAATGAAGCCCGTACTCCCTTGTAGTATGAAAGCATTAGCAACAACAAATATATGTTTTAAAGTATTATAAATCTAATTTAATGGTGAATCAAATATAAGATTTCTAGAACTCCTATTGAATTATAGAACTAACTTAAACAATCTTTTTATCGTTTTTGTCTTTGTTTTGTTGTTTGTTTGTCTTTTTTCTTTCCCCCGTGATTTTTCTCTTTTTTCTCCCTTTCCAAGTTCATTTAATTGACGACGTACGCATTATTTATTTATTCAAATGTAAACTCGGAAGCTTAATGCTACTTTGGCAACCGTACACCCTCTACAAGTATCTCTCTATTTATTCTGTATGTATATCATTAATTTGTTTTAAATCTATTCTCTCAAAAATGTAAAACCTATAAATAAGTGCGTAATAAAAAAAATGAACTTACTTGAACTCCCTCCTCCTCCTCCTATCCCCCCCTCTCCCCCCTCATAATCTGGAACTAAATAAACTAATTCATCCCACATCATTAGCACGCCATAATTGGTCTGTTATGCAATTTCCCACTTGTGACACCGAAAACAAATACAGAGCCGAATGTAAGACCTAACCTGAACCACTTACGCGAACCGAGTAGTAAAATAGATCTAAATGCTAGAGAGAGAACAGGGAACTCTGCAAAGATCCAGTGAGATGGGAAAGTGAACAATTTGGAATCTCCGCAGTTCGGATGGAAAATAATCGTATGACGTGACCTTTCGAGTAATATCATCTCGTGGGTTGCTCCTATACATAAGATGTACGGGTATGTGCTCCCACCGGATACTCCCATACATAAGATATACGGGTATGTGCTCTCCCCAGGTACTCCCATGTATAAGCTATATGGTGTGTGCCACCCCAAAGGCTATGGCTATGGTTTTCGAGCTGTTTTAGTCTGAAATAGGGTTATAAATGTTGCCTTTTTAGTCTGGAATAGGGTATGATTTTTTCACTGCACATGCTCATTTATTTGTTCTTCAAAATAAACTGAGAAAGAGAACAAACCACGGTGAGGAATGTCATTGGATTAGATAACGCGATTAAAGGCAGTTTAAGTGTTGCATTACAGACTATCATATATTTTGGTGTGAAATAGGGTCGGCGGCCGGTCAGGGGTTGGAGACCCGTACGGGACACTCCCACCCAAACTTTCGGGGAATCGGGAGAATCCCAATACCAAGACTAGAGAAGAAAAGTTGTTTTAATTGCGTTTCAGTAGACTAGAATTGTTTTTCTTTGTCTCAGATTTAGAAGTCAAAGAAGGGAAAGGCTTTGAGCTGTCGTGTACGGCTGCAGTGGGTCTGTGCGAGGAGAGCAACTCACATTGGAAAAACATGGAGGATACACACGCTTATCAAGATGACTTCCTCAAAAGTATGAAAAGCTGCTTCCTCGGTATTTACGACGGTTACTGTGGAAACATTACAGCTCGAAAATGTGCCAAACACCTTCATGTCTTTCTAAAAGAAGAACTAAATACTATTTTAGCATCTGAAGGTACTAACGACCTTACAAAGACTCATATTGCTTCAGCATTTAGACAGGCATACATAAGATTTCAGAATATGCTAATTACCCAGACTGAAGATGAGGAGCGGTCACGTAGCAGATGGAGTGGTTGCTCAGCCGTCACGTGCATTTTAACTCCAGCCACGTGCTATTTGGCCAACGAAGGAAACGTCGCCGCTGTGCTTATACGTGGCAATGCTGTTGTTAAAGTACTCACGAGCAAACACGACTTGTACAATAAGAAAGAACGCGACAGGGTCAGGAAATCTCGGGGAGTCATAGTGAAGACTGAAAAGTGTGCTTTAGTCAATGGGGCCCTTGGAGTAACCAGGGGCCTAGGGAACATTGGCGATGGGGCCTTGGGGAGCTGCATCATTAATGAGCCTAAGTTTAAATGTGTCCATCTAGCGCCAACTGACCAAATCATGCTGCTGGCATCTAGTGGCTTGTGGAAGATGTTTTCGATCGAGGAGACAGCGAATTTGGTGCTAGGGTTCCTCAGACAGATCAAGGAAGAGGTGCGGGACAGGATAGTAAACGGTGAAAGAATTCCTCGGATTACAAGCAGAGGAGGGATAGAGAATGAGTGTGGCGAGTTCCTAGCGAAATACAGCAACTGCGGTGCGTATTTTAAACAATTCCTCAGACCAAAGAACAGTAGCCGAGCAGGGCGACCAGGCACCGCCCATCTGTTCCACTTCTTCGGTTACAAAGACCCGGAAGAGTGCAAAGAACCTCCTAAAATACGCGCAACTTTAGAATCACCTCGTTGGTATGGAAAGCTTGGCAGTAGGAGACTGAGCGACTCTTGCTTAAGATACGAAGAAGGAAACTTCCAAGAAAACAAAGACGATGATTTCGAGGCACAGGATCCACTACTGGCGCCCGCGGTTGCTAAAGCCCGTAGACATTCGTTGCCCCATCAGGGAGGGGTGAGGAAATTGCACGCCTATCTAGGCAATGACCTCAACTTCAGTCAAAAGGACAAAGAAAAGCTCTTAGCTAAGACATTAGCAGAGAGGCTCGTCAAGAGCACTCTGTTGGCAGGGTCTTTGGATAATATCACGGTTTGCATTCTCCTTCTACCAGGTTTCTCGCTGGTGAATATTCACACCCTGACTCCTACCATACTGACACAACTCGACCGACCAGTAGTCGAGGACGAACAGGCCCCGTCTGGGAGAAGACGAAGTAAGTATCTGTAGGAAGGAAGGAGTGTCGGCAACCAACCCCCGACGGTGAGGCCAACTAAACGTGACTCTTAGGACTGTACTGTACTGCGCAAGATAACGCAGGGGCTTGCAATGGAGTTATTATTAGTTATACAATAAACAGTGTTCTGATTGGTCGATAGCCACGTGTTATTAGAGTACAGAACGCGCGCTTTGATTGGTCGATAGCCATGTGCTATTACAGTAAAGAACGCGTACTCTGATTGGTTGATAGCTGTTATGAGTATAGAACACATGCTCTGATTGGTTAATAGTTGACGAGTAGCATAGCTCCGAGTCAACTATCAGCCATGCATAGAAACTGAGAGCGAGTAGTCTAACTGTTTTACTACAAACTAACTAGTTGTTCAAGCCGAAACAAGAATACTTTTTTGTAATTTTATCAAATTAGACGACTTGGTGGCCATTGTTTTGCTTTTGAAAAACGCCTTTTTCGCTTCTCACATCTATCGCAGAATAGAGAGTAGCTTAGCCCATCCCATTGCAGGATTCATGATAGAACACCGACTGGTTTCTACTAATAGGGTACAGAGTCATAGCCTGCGTCGCATCCGAACTGAACCCCCGTCTGCGTAACAACGACCAAAAGCTTGTTCCGACCCCCTGCATAGTTGCAGGCCGATTATTTATAATCGATTCTGATTGGCTTTTACTAATGCTCATTCTTACACGTCTTCTGGTTGGCCATTCAACTGTCAAAAGCCTCTTGCGACTAATTTATATTTCAATACATGCCGGCTTGTCAAGAAAAGCAACGAAATCTGTACAATACCAGTTTGAAATAGAGATTCGTTTGCTAGAACAGAAGCAGTTCACCGGAGTTGAGTTCGGATGTGATGCAGACTAAATCTTTCCAAGCTGCATGAGAGATTTGTTTGTGTGTATCTCGAACGAGCATTTTGCCGTGACAGATTCTAAAGTCTTCGGGAAGTTGCCTCTCGAGTGCAGAACCACGGGCAGTCTATTACGTGACATTACTTCAAAACCTAATCCAAAATTTAACCTATAAATAACAAATTTACGAAAAGATTTATCACGAAAACAAAGTGACTTACCGAATGATAGACTGCGAATTTTTTCGCCCGAAAACAAATTATGTATTCAAAATGGTGAATTCTTATTAAGAATAAAAAGTCCGACTGATAATAAAACGTAAAATTCTAACACAAAGCACAAATTCATAGTGGCTGATAAAGAAAGGGCGCGATCTTGGCCTTGATCTTGCCATGAATTACTGCTCTGTACCATGAAATACCGCCCTGTATTTCATAGTAAAGCTGAGCTCTGATTGGCTGAAATATATTTATAGGATAATTAGTTATATTTCCTTTTCTCACGTACGGTACTGGGAAATTACAAAAATACAAATAAAAGCACATTTTGTTTAATAAGAAATAAATATCAATTTCACACACTAAAATTATTATTATAAAATGGATACAATTTTAGTGCAGATATATATGTACATATTTAATATTTTTAATAATAATAAAATATTTGCTAAGAGTTACCTCCGTCCTTTGAACACTTTACGAATAGACCAGTTCGCGGTTAATTGGGGTGCAAACATGGCGCGAAATACAGTGTTTGTATGGGAATCCGATGCCAAATAATTTCCGTAAAATCGAATTTATGAAATTTTCACTGTCTGCAAACTTAAGATACCAGGTAAAAGATTAAATGATCAAAATTTGAGGGATGTAGCTGCATGGTCACACAGTATCGCATAATGATGTACGGTCACGATGTATCGCGTAATGCTGTACGGGCACGCTGTATCGCGTAATGCTGTATGGTCACGCCGTATCGCGTAATGCTGTATGGTCACGCCGTATCGCGTAATGCTGTATGGTCACGCCGTATCGCGTAATGCTGTATGGTCACGCCGTGTCGCGTAATGCTGTATGGTCACGCCGTGTCGCGTAATGCTGTATGGTCACGCCGTGTCGCGTAATGCTGTATTGTCATGGGTGAGGCATGCCGTGGTGTAAAAATACTTGGTCAAACGGTTTCAACAGCGGTTCAACAATGTTGGGTAAATAAGTTGCGAGAGACCTTGCTGCCATAGGTATGCACGGTCAAACGGCTTCAACATGATGCAACATTTCCCAGATTTCAAAGTTTGAATGCACTCAAACTCTATTCAACATGCTTTCCACACCTTTCAATAATGATGGCCATGTAAAACTGTTTCAACAAAATAATGTTGTAGCTATGTTGACAACGTTTGACCAAGGCTTAAAAGAACTTGGTTGTACCACGGAATCATAATGTACCGCAATACTGCAGCTTCATTGCAAGCAACAGCGAGGAAGCCATTTCGGTGAGTGTTAACGGCATGCTGAACCGTAACTTCACACACCTGACTGCAACTGTACCGTAACACTATGGACCGTAATTGTACCGTAGCACTATAGACCATAACTGTACCATAACACTACGACGTCAATCTTCAACAAGAAACTCGTAATGCCGTCAACACTCGAACACCCGGCGAGAACTCCTCAAACACCTCAAACCAAGCCCCCGATCAAGCAGATCAAGGAATGGATTTCACTGAGGTCGTGGGTAAGAAATCCAAAAGGCGAAAGAAGAGAAGCAAGACTAAATCCGCACCTCAAGACTCCTCTGAGCGGCCAGGAAATACGACTCAAGAATCTTTTAGGCGGCCAGGAAATGCCGACTCCACTACGACTGAGCCAGTCCGTGATCAAATTAGTGTCGTAATTGGTGACTCAATTATAAAGGGCTTGCAAGGACACAAGTTAGGAAATGCTGTGGGCCACCGTGTAGTCGTCAAAGCTTTTCCTGGTGCCACGGTGAGCGATATGAAATCCTACATTATGCCGACGATCGAAAAATTCCCGAATCAAATCCTCCTCCATGTTGGGACCAATGACCTAAGATCCAGAGACCCGAGCGCGATTGCCAATGCTATTGTGGATCTGGGCAGGAAAATTGAGGCTTCTTGCAGTGCTGAAGTTATCATATCTGAATTGACAACACGCAGCGATGCTTTCAGCGAAGCTGCCAAGGCCGTTAATAAACGTTTGGAACAATCTTGTAAAACACAACATTGGAAACTCATCCGTCATGAGAACATCGATTACACAGGACTTAATAGAGGAGGCCTCCATCTAAATAGAAAAGGTAATGAACTAATATACTCTAATTTTGTAAATAGCCTTTCTCATTGAACTCCTGTTTCCATAAATGCCGATAAACCATCTACAACCCCTGCAGTTGATGATAATTCTAATTTATCTCCGGAATCTCTCGGCTTTCTACCTTCGAAGCGCGGCTTCAAATTAGCTGCTCTAAACATTACCAGTTTGCCTAAACACATTGATGAGCTGAGAGTTTTGCTTGCCGATTGTCCTATCGACGTTTTGTCCATCAATGAGACAAGGCTTGATCAATCAGTTAAAGACCATGAAGTCTATATTCCAGGTTATGAAATAATTAGGCGTGATCGAGAGAAAAATGGTAGGTTCGGAGGCGGCGT
Source organism: Actinernus sp. WN-2022 (assembly GCA_030867875.1). Taxonomy (NCBI): domain Eukaryota; kingdom Metazoa; phylum Cnidaria; class Anthozoa; order Actiniaria; family Actinernidae; genus Actinernus; species Actinernus sp. WN-2022. Next base: position 127,595,443 of record JAOWCC010000577.1, read on the forward strand.
TTGTTTTTATGTCCGCTCGAATATAAATTTCTCATTACGCCCCGATCTAAGCGTTGATCACCTGGAAAATCTATGCATAGAGATTCGCAAACCTCGATCCAAGCCTTTTCTCATTGCTACTTGGTATAGGCCTCCTGATTCATCGGTCGAAGTTTTCTCTCTTTTCGAAACCCTAGTTGGTAAACTTGATGCTGAAAATGTCGAATATTATTTAATGGGTGACTTTAACTGTAACATAGCCTCGCCTCATCCCGACAGCAATACAGGTTTACTAACTAGTTTGGCTGATGTTTATGGCCTCCACCAACTTATAAATAATCCAACGCGTGTCACTAAAACATCTTCCACGCTGATAGACCTAATTTTTACAAATTGTCCTGACAGGGTGGTTTGCTCTGGTGTCTCCCATATAAGCATAAGCGACCACAGTCTTGTCTTTGCATTTCGTAAAATCTCAATTGATCCACCTTCTAAGGGGCACTCAACAATAACCTATAGGAAGTTTAAAAACTTTGACTCTGCTAATTTTCGCAGAGATATTTCTTTGCTGAATTGGGAAAGCGTAAACATCTATGAAAACCCCAATGATATGTGGGAAACATGGAAAGACCTTTTCTTTCAATGTGTCAACCAGCATGCCCCATTGCGCACTAAACGAATTCGCGCATCTAAATCGCCGTGGATTACACCACAATTGAAAAAACGAATGCACGACAGAGACATTCTTAAATTGAAAGCCACTCGATCTATGTGCGAAAGTGACTGGTCGAAATTCAAGAAATGTCGCAATGCTGTTAACAGTGAAATCAAACAGGCTAAGGAACAATACTATAAGAATGCGCTCCATGACAATGAAGGTAACTCACGTGAGACTTGGCGGGTCATTAATGAACTTACATCAAGAAAGTCACATAGCTCCTCTGTGAAAGAGATAAAGCTTAATGACAATTCTATTTGCGATCCACACGAGCTGTCATCTACCTTCAATAGCCATTTTTCTTGTGTTGGGCCGAAGCTTGCTAGCGACATTCCTTACAACGAAAACAATCCATCGCATTTAGATTATCTCAAGGTCACTGACCATAGATTCGAACTTAAAACAACTGACAGTGCCAAAGTGTTCTCGTTATTATCTAAGCTATGCAAATCTAAAGCGACTGGATTAGACAAAATATCTGCTCGACTCCTTCGGGAATGCGCAGATTTGATCGCTAGTTCTCTTTGTTTGATTTTTAACAGATCCATTGTCTCGGGTGTTTTTCCCAGTGAATGGAAATGTTCTAAAGTAATTTTATTATTCAAACAGGGAGAACGTTCCGACTTAAATAATTATCGACCTATTTCTATCATCCCCGTCGTGGCAAAAGTTTTTGAGAGAATCGTTTACGATCAGTTTTATAGCTATCTAACTGAAAATAATTTAATCTCAAGCAATCAGTCGGGGTTTCGATCACTTCACTCCACTGTTACGGCCTTACTCGAAGCCACTGACAACTGGGCTCTCAATATTGACAAAGGCAATGTTAATGCAGTGGTATTCCTTGATCTTAAGAAGGCTTTCGACACTGTTGATCATGCCATTTTATTATCAAAATTAAATGTTTATGGTGTTGGAAGCGCCTCACTTAACTGGTTCAAATCATATTTGGATAGTCGCAAACAAAGATGCTTCGTAAATGGTTCTCTCTCAGACACCCAACCCCTAACCTGTGGCATTCCCCAGGGAACTATCCTAGGTCCTCTCCTCTTTATACTTTACATAAACGATTTGCCTAATTGTCTCTCTCATTCTCAACCTCGGATGTACGCCGATGACACGCACTTAACTTTTGCCAGCAATGATATCAATCACATAGACCATGAGTTGAACCAAGATCTTGTGAGGGTTAGTGAATGGCTCGTTGCAAATAAGCTCACCCTTAATAAGTCCAAGACTGAATACATGTTAATAGGGTCAAGGCAAAGGTTAAGTACGTTTGACAGAGCTCCCTCTCTTTTTATTGATGGTGCCTCTATTAATCGGGTTACATCCACAAAATGTCTTGGAGTGCATATTGACGAACACTTATCTTGGAATGTGCACATAGACAAACTGTCAAAGAAAATTGCCTCTGGCATTGGCGCCCTGAAACGCACGAGACCTTTTGTACCTATTGAAACACTTTTGTGTATCTATAATGCTTTAGTGCAGCCCCATTTCGACTACTGTAGCGTCGTTTGGGGAAATTGCAATAAAACTCTTGCCACTAAACTTCAAAAGTTACAAAATCGTGCTGTACGAATTTTGACTTTCTCCAATTACGACGCCAATGCTGATGATCTTTTCAAAAAACTTGGCTGGAGAAAACTAGACAATCACCGAAAATTTCTAACAACTACTATGGTCTATAAATCGCTAAATGGCCTAGCGCCTGAATATCTGTGTTCGAAGTTCGCTGACCGTAGTAGCGTTTCGAGCTATTCCCTAAGGGACACTGAGGGCAAACTAGCTATTCCTCTGCCCCGCACCAATTTTCTAAAGAACAGCTTCAGTTATAGTGGTGCGGTGCTTTGGAATAGCTTACCTGTCGAGCTGCGGCAAGCAAACTCTCTCACTCGTTTTAAATCTCACTGCAGCGATTTCTTTAACAATTAATAAATTTCATTAAACACACGGCATTCATGGAAAGCAGGCATCCTATTTTATTCATAGTTAATATTAGTTTGAGATAATTATAGTCAGTTATTGTATAGTTAGATATAAGTTAGGTGTATGCGTTATTCAAATTATTCGATATTAACATTGTATACGTACTGATTAGATATTTTAACTATTCCTACATTTTATAATGTAATCGAAGGCCTGATGTTTTAACCGTGTATAAATAAAGTTATTACTTACTTACTTACTTACTTACCTTCACCGTATTAATGAGACTAAACCAATTATTTTCGCATTCATTGTTCACTGACTACCAGTAAATCACTTGGCTTATTAGAAGCATTACTGTGACGCTATTTTTCAGTTACGTTATTTTTAACGAAGGGGGGGGGGGGGGGGGGAGGGCCCACTGCCTAACCCCTTCCTCCCTTCCTCCCCCCTCCCCCCCCCCCTCTGGCTACGCCCCTGCCAAGGCCACAGACCGAGGGCCGTTTTCTTGAGACCGAGGGCAAAGTTTTTACCCATAGGGTGATAAAAAACGTTTTCATTATTATTATTTACTTTCGTTAATTCAGTGACACACTCGTACAGAAGCGATATACATTTTGTCAGTCGTTAGTCTCCACAGTTCGTTTCACTGAAATCACACTCAATTTTCCCCCTTCTTCCTAGGATTTCGTTATCAAATATTTGGCAGAAATACAAGGTGTTCAGTGCTATGGTACATTTAAGTCAGAATGTTGTAAAAAACTTGCTTCTGAAATTCTTTTAATTTGCACAGAGATGAGTGGGTCTGGGGGATGCAGATTTCCTGTGACACCAGCCAACAGGAAAATAAGAGCATGATTTCAATGGTACCAGGCTGGAAAAAGTAAAGATATACATACTTTGTTAATGTGACTTGAGTGTCAGATGGATGCACACAACATTTCACAAATTCTAATGAATCGACTGCTCCTGGGTACATGTATATCTACTGTCTGCCCCTGGGTATCCACTCACTGTACTGTCCCTAGGTATATCCACTCACTGCCCCTGGGTATCCACTCGCTGCCCCCATCTGAAGATGGTTTGTTAGAGAATCTGCATCTTTACTCATTGCTGAATGATATGAGAAAGATTGCTGTCAATGTCAAAGAGCATTGTTGAAAATTCCTCACCCAGAGGTGGATGTTGCATGTCTTAGCATGTTAGCTGCTTCTACAAACAGTCCTTCTGAATGAGACTAGAATGATGGAAAATGACTGGTCTGTGAAAAAAGCTGCCCTCTAATTAGCCTGATTTTCAGATGGTTTTAGGTCGTCCCCTCGGGAGGAAGTGAGTGGAAGACCTTGTACTGTCTGAAAATCAGGAGTAGATATACCCTGGGGCAGTCAGTGGATACCCAGGGGCAGTCAGTGAATATACCCCGCAGGGGCAGTCAGTGGATACCCATGGGCAGTCAGTGGATATACCCAGGGGCAGTCAGTGGATATACCCAGGGGCAGTCAGTGGATATACCCAGGGGCAGTCAGTGGATATACCCAGGGGCAGTCAGTGGATACCCAGGGACAGTCAGTGGATACCCAAGGAGGCAGTCAATGGGCGACAAGGCGCCCTCCCCCTTTCTATTTTGCCCATTCACTGCCCCAGTTATCTGAGGATACTAACCATGCAACTGAAATTTCAGTTCACATCAGTCAGGTTATTTTGGCGCATGAGGTACCTTGTTTTCAGTACAGATTATAAAGTAGCACATCGATACTCCTCAACTACACACTCCAGAGTTGTGAATGCATCACGAAAATCGTCCTAGAACAGAGGGTTACTCTGTTAGCTGAAGATTAACATGACATGAGCAACTCAATGGAGATCTTGTAAGTAACTGGAAAACTCAACACATGCAAAAACTAATATTATAATGGTTTTAAGTGCTTCTGAGCCCTCCTGGCCAGAAATCATTGATTTGGGTGTAGTAAAGTGTCTTAAATCAACCATTTTTAAGCATTTATGGTTGTAATATTGCTTTAAAATGTGTTACAAATCCTTGGAATGACACAATTTATGTCAAATTATGCTAACATGAATAATAATTTATTAGTCATAACATTGAATTTGTGTATTTTTTTTAGTTTTTTAGGCTTGCAATCTTATTTAAATATATATATTATTAAGTGGAGTTGACATAAAAACAGAGCAAAATAAACCAGAATTGGCTTTTGATTTAAATGATGTCACTGTAATTTGATTCCTTAATATATGAAAATGGCAGACGTTAATATATGTTTTCCTGTGTCATTCATTTTGTTTTCCACTTTTACTTTCAATCATTGATAACTGGCTAAGGCTCATATGCACTTTAAAAGAACACACCAAAATAAGCAAGATTCCCACATTTTAGGGGCACTTATAGTTACCTTAGTTTTCTCCTTACAAAGTTACGAGCTAACATGCAAAGATAGAAAGATTTACAGAAAAATGTACAGTGCCTACATTAATTTGTCTCTAAATTGTCCAATCTTTGTTAGCTCGTAACTTTGCCATTATCCAAAATGTGCTCAAAACTTCGTACAGACACTAAAATTAATATGCTCTCTCCAGCCACTGTTTCTCTCTTATGAGTTTTGTGAGTATTCAAATTGCCTGCAAGATCCTCATTCAGACATGCAGACTTCATTGAATGGACCCTGAACACATGCATGCATCAAGGTAACATATGGTATTGTCATTGACACTTTCATAGAACCCCTCAAAATAACTCACTCAGTTATCGTCAGCACCTAAAACTTGAACTAGCATAACTTAATAAAAACAAGATGCTTTATGCCGACTCGGTATGTTGGTGTCAGTTTTCACTGAGAAAGGTTTAAAGGCTAATCCACTGGCAGTTCATGACCCAGCTTGGTTGAAATAGTTGTGCACAAGTGAGCCAGTTGTTCACCTGGGAATTTTAGCCCTAGGTGAGTGAGCTCACCTAGGGGATGCCTAGGTTTCTTTAAATTTCGGGTTGGGTTGTGTAATGATGTGCCATGAACTGCCTGTGGTTTAGCACCATCCAGCTTTCATCACTTCAAACAGAACCCTAAAATTCTGAAACCAAGATTTGAAACTCAAAGGCCCGTTTACACAGACGATTTTTGATGCAATTTTTGTCCCGTCCCACTGCAATTTTTCTTGCCACAAATTTGCATCAAGGTGCATCAAGTTTCGAATATGCTCGAAACCAGTGAGATTTTATGGCGACAAAAATTGCATCAAAATCGTCGCTAGATTCTACTTCATAGTGAAGACTTCAGGCAAATGGAATTAGTAAGTTTACATACAATGTACAGTACTGTTGTGCATTAAAGTGAGATGCTACATTTAGGAACTTCCAGGACTGTGCGTTCCACTCGTGACATCACATATCCAAGGTGGCATGTTTTTTTTTTAATCAATTTTTTTTGGGATCTATTCCATGCTCATTTCAACACCAAATCTGTTTTGGGGTTATCAAACACATGAACTTCATTAATATCTAAAACACAAAAGGACCAATTTAGTGGTTTACATGCCCTTTAATAAGGAACTTTGTATAGTTCGTCATATCCCCTTTGATTTTGTTTTCAAAGCAGTGACAAAAACTAAAAAAGGACAGCTTCACAAGTTGATTCCTTTCTCGGTTAGCTGAGCTGAAAAGTAATTTTTGATTTACAAATGCTGGTGACCTAAGTCCCAGCCAGAACTTGTTGGTTTCATTGGTGAAACACTTTTTTTAACCATTGGCCTTACCTTTGTACACCCATGTTTCTCAAACCAATGTAAATACGCCCCAGCATTGTACATTGTTCTTGCTTTGGTCGTGACATCATGCAACATCTCAATAATTCTACTCGAGTTGACACAGAGAGTTAGGGATTGAGCATTGGTTGACCCTGCTGTGCCATACTGACCTGCATAGGAAGGGTGGGTCACTTTTAGCTACTCATATATTTAATATACATGTGTAATTCACTTTTAATAGTAATGTCTCTATCAATTCCAAACCAGCTTATCTCCCCAGGGCATTTGACATTTTTGAATCAGTATTGAAAATGCCCTACCATACTGGGGTCAGCTCAGCTACGCAAATGCGCTTTGGAATGAGTACAAGCTACATGTAGCTCTTATAAACAGTTCTGTAAAATTCACTGTCTCCGACTCTTCTTGACAAATTCCCCACCTTGCTGGCAAATGCCACAACCCTGAGACATATGCACCGTTTTTTTTTTTTTTTTTTTGGGGGGGGGGGGGGGGGGGGGAGGAGAATGGAACTGATACAGTCAGACATATTGAATAAATTATTGAATATTAGATATCAATAAAAAGTTGTAAATTAAAGAAAATTAATGTCTGAGGGTATTGTTCCAAAGGAAAACATCTACACCAATAATTTTAACCCGGGGGGGGGGGGGGGGGGGTACTCCCGCGTATACGGGGATGTGCCGTTGAACAGGGTACGGTTTTTAGCTTCTCTGTCCTGAACAGGGTATATAATTTAATGCGAGTCTGACCTCAACATGGTCTGAACCTGTCCTAAACATGGTATTGATTGCATGATTATCCTCCTCTCACTTGTCTTTAACAGGTCATCAGTCAACATCAGATCATTTCAGAGACTCCACAAGATCATTGTTGCCCAATCAAGCATTATATAAAGAAGATAAGGGTTGGACCATTTGACAGTTGATGGGGAGGGTACCAAAAATACCCCAAAAAATATCGAGCAAGCCCATGCAGAAGATGCAAAAACATATTGTGCAAGGCAATAACCTTCTCATACTACATTAGATATTCATGGCACGTCGGCCAATGGGGATGCTTAGCTTGCTCAAGGTCACATGGAAATACTTTGAAACCCAGGATAGAACGACAAACTAAATTATGCAAGTGGGCAGGCTTTGAAGCTGAGGGAAATTTAGAGGTGAAACAATGACTCATTTCCATATTTACGGTATCTAGAAATCATTTCTCAATACGAAAAAATATGCAAATGACCCGGAACTGTATTGAGAAACGATTTCTAGATATGGTAAATATGGAAATGAGTCATTGTTTCACCCCTAAATTTCCCTCAGCTTCAAAACCAATTCAACGGAAAAAAGCCTCTTTGCATTAATTCAGTTTGCTGTACTAACCTTAATTCCCCAGCGCGTCTTATATTCTGTAGTCCGTGGCACAGCTCTTATTACATTCTCTAGTGTTTCCTCAACGCTTAAAGGTGACTGGAATCTTTTTGGTGGAGGTCCACCTTCAGGATGCCGATCCTTGCTGCTCGGCGCCGTTGAAGAAATAGCACCTAGCATGTGTTTCTGCAAGGTTTTCTATTAAAGGAATGTTCAACTTGAAACCCTAGGACTGCAAAAATGCATGCATTCTCAACTAGCGCAAAAGAAAATTATGATAGGTCTCTGTGCCATGAATATCTAAAGTACAATGAGAAGTAATTTCTAATCCTTGCCAGTGTGTTGGACACAGTTTCTAGATCGCCTCGGCATTGTTTCTTGGCACACGGATCTAGAAACCGTGTCCAACCTACTGGCTCTGATTAGAACTATTACCTACAAAACCCTCCTCTGACCTGGGGAGTCTGTATTTTGTCATTTGTCCTAAACAGGGTCCTAAACTAAAGGGTGTTGTCCTACACAGGGTAGGTATTTAGAGTTTTTCTGTCCTAAACAAGGTCAGGGTTTCAAACCTTCAGCGGCACCACTATACCCAAACATGGGTCAAGTACCCCTCCCCCCCAGAATTTTAAGAGCAAATTAACGACTTCACAGAAAACCTACTTATCCAGAAATCCACTGCAAAAGGATTCCATTCCACACAACCAAGAGAACTTTTTAGTTTTTCCTCTATCCTTGCTGCAGAATCGGCAAATGTCTTCTCTGTGTCACCTCTAGCAATGAGCAAAGACGTCAAGGTTGAGAACTGTTTGCCATCACTATCATATCGGCACATTGAGTGGAGTAAAGACTGGGTGAGACCCTCCCATGACACTTTTGCCTTTTCCATATGATGTATGGTGGCAAACTTCTTAGAGGGTTCTGGACATATGGACCTCAACATTTCCCAGGGTTCATTTCCTTTTGGGACATCCACAGCAACATCTGCTGCCTGCATTCCTGCCATTGGTGATAACTGGGTGTGACTACCACCTGTAGCTGTTGTTATCTTGGGTGTAGTAATTCCACGATAGCGCATCAGAGCAGATGCAGTCGCTCTTGGCTGTTGCTGCATCATGCTGCTTGTATCATCTTCTTCAACTGAAAACATGTCTGACAGTCTAGAACTAGCAGACCAAATACTCCTTTCTGAACTATTTAAACCCAAAACTTGCTTCCCCTTTCTCTTTAGCCTTGAATCATTTCCAGAAAATGACCTCTCTGATGAGGTACTTTTGTCAGTACTTACAGATTTTCTTTTACCTTTTGAAGATTTTCCTATAATTTTCTTGGGTTTGTCACCAAGAGGCTGAAAAGCTCCAGCAAGACTAGCTGCTATATATTGATTCATGTCATTGAGTGAGACACTGGTTGGCTTATGTCTTTCTGTAAGTCCTTTATAGGCAATTAGATGCCGAAGCACATCATCATTACTGAATAGAACGATAATATCAGCACTCCTGCAAGGACAACATTGAACAAAATTCAGTAAAAGAAGGCAAGGCAGTGACTTTCCATGGCCAGCCATTGTAAATTTAACTTGAGGAAGGGTTTCTCTCAATGTAGATAAAACTTTTACCTACCAAACATTAGGAACAAATAAAAAAACATAATCCATCAGAGATACTTGATCAGTATTACTAGTATCCACAATATCAAGTATAATTTATACATTTATAATTTAAAAAATTGACCAATCGAACATTACCTCACAGTTCTGCCAGGGTGGAAACAATATCACTCAGTTAGGCAAAAGGTACAGGTATTCATTAAAAAAAAATATGGATATATGTTCTATAAGGATATATATTCAAATACGCTTCACAAGGTTATTTTTGTGATATGGACTGCTATTGTGGTGCAATGTGCTGCAGTGCAGTTTAGAATCATGAGTGATTGTTAGTATTTCAGAATACCAGGTTGTTGTGTCTGGAGCCAATCCCTTACTATTTCTTGAAATAACACAACACTGGTTCTTTCACATCCCCTCTCGTGTAGATTAGAAGAGGAAGGAGACAAGGCTAATGGCTTATACATCCAAGGACACAGCCGGGATTCAAACCCCAGATCTCCCACTCAGTGGACTCTGCTCTACCAACTGAGCTAACCAGTGAGGCTTGTAGTACATGTAACTCATCTACTTTCCTTACATGGCCACTTTATACTCAAAACAATTATTGAAAGCCCTGTGAACTAGCCAGCAGTTTTCGCTGGCCACCACAGCCCTTATTGACAGCAAGGCAGCTATATTTCTGGATCTATGAAAACCCTGCCATTGTTTTTCTTTTCATTCACCTTTGCAAAGCTGCCAGACTGAGGAGTGAGTTATAATGCTGAAGTGGACTATCTCCAGATAGATGTGGAGACACAGCTACCGACATGACGTGAGCCAAAGGATATGCATCACGGATAGTCTCCACCAGACGGGATCCAAGGCCTGAACCAGTGCCCCCAGTTAGACTGTGCATCACTATAGTGCCTTTACCGGTAATAAGACAACAATGTTAAATTATATTTTATTTCTAATACCTAGAATGCTCTCAATAGATTTCATGAGTGGGACAAATACATGGCATGTCCATTAGCCTTACTGTAACTGTACTGTAATTTATATGATCAAACTCATTAATAATTCATGAAGCAAAAACAAAGGAAATCACTGAGCGATAAGTGATCTGTAAATCTGATACAGATTTCGTCCTGGTTTACATGTTAAACTTTTGCTTTGATTTTCTTGGCCGAAATAAGTCTATCGCCATAATAACTGTAATTCCCATATGCACGACCGCTCATTCTGTATTTATTACTCAGAAAGACAAAAACAATGGGAAACCATTTCAATGTCACTGCATGTGGTACAGTAACCATGCCGTAAGTCATTGCCATAGCTAATGTCCACTCTTATGAAATCTGCTCTACTAGTGTAGCCAAATACATTAGGAATTTTAATAAAGCCTGGTTTGCATTAGTGACACAAGCAACATGCATATGTTACAGGTCATGTTCAGATCATTTTTGTCAACGTAGGTAAAAAAAATCCAACCTGGGTATTCTTTCAACCTAGGGTTATCATTTGTTTTAGACCTAGGTAATTATTTTTTACCTACATGTATGTCATTCTTTTTTACCTACATGTGTAGGTCATTTTGGTGTACTAAAAATATATATTGACCCTGAGTCCTCCTCTGCTTTCCTTCCTCTACTCTTATCACTTCCTTCCCCTACCCCTCTCCCTATCTCCTTACTACAGTGCTACATTGTATCCATACATGTATGTGTATATTAATCAACTATACTACCTGTAATTACCAACTTGAACCACAGGCTCTCATTTTTTTGTATTTGTCACTAATGTTAATCCATTATTTCTTAACAAATTGTGAAATAAAAACCTTTTGACTTGATTCTGCTGTGTATGTGTTGATTTAGCATGCACTCATAATACAGCTCAGGCTTCCTATGGCACTATTTTTATGTAGTTAGCGAGATGAGCCACAGGAATCCCGAGTTATATGTAAACAAACCTGAGCCACAGGATGCCCAAGCTGTATTATGAGTGCGCACTAAATCAACACATACACAGCACTCAGCAGAATCAAGTCGAAATATATTTTATTTCACACCATCAGTGACAAATACACAAAATGAGAGGATGGTTAGCCTGTGGTCAGAGCTTTAACCACTATGCCACTGAGCGATTGATGTGAAACACCACACTCATTTACTATACCGTATTCACTCATGGATAAGCCGCACTTGCAGATAAGCAGCACCCTGAGTTTTGAAGCTTGAGTTTAAGAAAAAAAGTTTTTTTGAAGAATATCAAATGTATTAAACCTTAATCAGACTTTCAAACTGGAGAGGCCTGTTGAGGGGTAGGGAATAGCCTGTTGAGGGGTAGGGGGTAGCCTGTTGAGGGGTAGGGGATAGCCTGTTGAGGGGTAGGCAATAGCCTGTTGAGGGATATGGGTATATCCTGAGAAGATCAGCTGCACTCTCATTGGGATTGGATGCCCTCGACATTTACTAACAGCTTTTAATGAGAGCATGTCTGATTTTCACAGGCAAGTGTATTTCTTGAGAAGGCTAAGGAATTGTGGCAACACATACATGATTCAGCTGTAGCCTTACCAGCATAGCAGTCACACCTTTCCACCTCCTTCCTAAGTGCTTCCATTGTCAAATGCAATAATGAATTATCCTCTGTTTCTCCACCAAGTCCATGATATCCAAGTGCAAAATTATTTCCTCTTCCGCACCGACCAACAATCATATTTGCATCTCTATACAGCTGTGAATGTCGTCTGTCACTCCTAAAGTTACTGCCAATAACTTTAGGCTCACTGTCTACACAAACACATCTCAGCTTCCCGTCCCTATGGCTTAGTGGGTGACTGGCACTGTGGCTGTCAATCAAAGTCATTAGCTCATGGCCAATTTGGTTTCCACACTGTCCAACTGGCAGCACAATTGAAGACATGCTGAAGCCCAAAAAAGGCAAAAGACCAAATCATCTGCTTTCTGTTCCCAAACTCAAAATAAGACTTACATAAATTCAGCCTACAAAACTCCAAGTTATTCGCCTAGAATGATGCATTTATGCAAAAAGACACTAGGTTCAGTGATGGTTCACGTTGTTATCAAAGAAATCTAAATGGGACAATCGGGGCTAAAATCGGCTAAAAACCTTGTCACTTCCGCAAATCTCCCGCCATGTTTACGTACGTGAGCCTCGCTCTTGAGTTTTTACCATATATGGAAAAGAGCTGCGGCCGCGTTTATAGTTGCCAGCGGCTTTACACAAAAACAAAAACAGCAAAAACAGAGATATTGCCAACTCATCCAAATGCTCCTTTTATTTTTAGTTCGTTTTATTTAGTTCTCTCACACAGGAAGGGCTGGAATGGTCTACGACTATGGCAGATAATAATGCTCAATTTGAAGTCGTTCTGACTCGTGTTCGAGAGCAATTGAATAAGGAAAACGTTCGGCTATGGCTTCCCCCATACACAACTGAAGATGGAAAAGCTGGGACAAATCCAGAGGTTTTAATAATTTTAAACTTTTATGTGTGAACTTTATACCTGCCTTGTCATGATTTTTGTTTAAAGCTTCCGTGATTATAGTTTCGGTTTGCAGCAGATATCTTACTAATTTATATATATATATAAAGTCACAAGAAATGCCATGTTTATAATAAATTATATTCAGATTAATTTATTTTGCACTTATTTTTCCTTATTTTATAAAATTTACAAATATGTAGAAGAAAAAAAGAATGATAATATAAGCTATTAAATTTAATGCGCTAGGTTAGATGTGTGTAGTGGTCGACGTAGTATATAGCCGCTATATAGGCTTTCGAGTTGATGACTACCATAGTATATGAAGTAGAAGAAATTAGAAAAAAAGCTTAACTTAACTTAAAGTGTATATGAATTAAACATTAAATTCATCTTGTATGAAAGCCCTTTCGAAATGTTTAAGGATGTCATTTACTGTTTGTGAACATCTCATCTTGTTTCAGAGATACATTTTATTTGTGTTGATCTATGATGTCAGTTGATTTGAACAACCTTGAGACAAATCACAAAATGAAGAATGTCTCTGCAAATAGTTGCTAAAAATAATTGAAACTTTGCACATGTATTGAAATTAGGAAAACACACATCATCATGAAAGTTATGCTGTTGCCATAGTAACAAACAAGGCAGTTCAAATCAACTGATGTCATAATCATAACCTTTGCATATTTGCAAAAGAAACTGACAGAATATCTGTGCAACAAGATGAGCTGTTGATCGACATACGGAAAATGCCATCCTTAATCAATTCAAAAGGGTTTTCAAAATATGACATCAATTTAATTTATAATTTATTTTCAAGCACTTTAACTTACTGCAAGAGACCATCACCTAAGAGAACCGATCCCCCATACTAGCCTCTCTCCCCATGATAGTCTGCGCCGATTTATTTTTAGCTTGCATAAATTAGTTGGACTATTTTTACCACTCTATCCGATTGGTTGTGGGTGTCACGTGTCCGAATGGCCCGGCAGGCGGCGAGAGCAGAAGAATGCATTCAGTGTTTTACTCAGTAATCAAAGCATTCACAATTTTCTACTTTCACGACAGTTACTCTACAGATTCATATTGATTACAGTGTTGCAAAAGCATGTCCGATTTTTATGATATTATAGGTTCTGTTTCTAATTTCTTTAGCGAATTGTAAGCGTCTGTTTACGATAATTCCAAACTCAGTCAGTCAGATTAACTGGATTTATAATTTCGTAATTTTGCAAAATTGTGGTCAAAAGTCGATGCGTGATTGCTTGCTATAAACTGAACGTTTCTAAAATTATTAGGCTGATGAAAGAGCAAATAATCCGGTCAGATCCCTAGGTATGTTATCTGGCTATACATGAATATGAACTACAGGAAACGAGTATTTATAAGGTAAGCCAAGTTTCAATAACAACGATACGGGATCGTTAATTTATTCAATTTTTTGGAAGACTTTCCATGCTCGCCGATCCGGCTACAAACTGAATGGAATACGGCTTCATTTCCTTTGACAGTTTCACGAAATTCAGGTCACTCTAGTTTCTTTTCACGGCTTCCAGGTCACATCCGAATTTCTTACGGGTCTGGCTTAATACAGCCTACAGTTTCCCAGTCAAATCCAAACGGCAATATTTTTAATGGGTTTTCAAATTACAGTCCGTAGCTTATATTAATTAAATTCAAAGTTCATTTTCTTGAGTCTTCAAGTCAGATCAGGACAGATCCGTCTCATACCCGTCCGGGTAGTAAGTTTATCAGAGCCATAATTCAGAGTTTTGAAGATTCGCACCATCGCCCCTCTTTCTTTGTTGAAATCAAGGTTGAATTCATGAGATGGAGCGATGAAAATCTGTGAGGAGCTGGAACCGAATCTTAAAATAGCATTGTGACGTCCACTGAGCCAAAAATAGATTGGCGCAGACTATCATAGGGTATGGAGATCAGTTCTCTTAGTGATGGTCTCTTGCTTACTGCTATAAAATACTATACTACCATTTACAAGGTACTGTTAAAGTGCACCTAACCCCTTTTGCAGTTTTTATACATATAAATCTTTGAAAGGTTTTGAGTACATGTACTTCTCTGAAGAAAGTGTTTGCTTACATAGAATACTCTATATATGTTCTATGCTTGTTTGAAATTGTGAAAATTTGACCTTTCCTGACCCATAACTGCGTAAGAAAAAGACTGGGTCGATGCTTGATCTTACGTCATATAATGCATATCTCCACTTGGCAATAATTTTAATAAATGTTTAGCATTTTGTCTAAAATAACTGTTTTCTTTACTAACAACTCACAGACTGTGTATATTCTCTATATATCGATGTTGTTGTGATAGAAAGGCACCATGGAGAATAATGCATTAATGAGGTGACGTAAGATCCAGAATCGAACCAGTCTTTTTCTTACGTGGTGGTCATGGGTCAGGAAAGGTCAAATTTTCACCATTTGAAACAAGCATAGAACATAGAATATTCTCTGTAAGCCAAAAAGTTCTTCACAGAAGTACAATGTACTCAAAAGCTTTCAAAGATTCATACACTGTATGTATAAAATTTTAAAAAGGGGTTAGGTGCAGTTTAAGTGTGAACCTTTTTCTGCCTTTGTTTTGAAACCTAGATGTCAAGTGGCCCAAACCTTTGCAATTAAAATGCGATTGTGACAACCTTTGACATGTGCCGCCTTCGTATTTCAGCAGAGTGGGATTCAGGTTTGGAAACTTTTCAGCTAGATTTTCCTTTGCACTACACGCAAAGTCATGTGTCAACCCCTTCTCAAAACAGTTTCTGGCATTATTACAAAATTAATGTACATGCAATGTTGCAGCCTGTATCTGTACTTACATGCTTTCTATATTTTTTCTTGGTATTTTAGGATATTATTACTCGATATTCTTTACTTCTTGGTAACTCACCTCAAGTTATTGCTGAAGCCTTGGAAAATTTACGATGCCATGCCTTGGAGAAATTAGCATCGAAAAAGAGATTCATGGAGTCAGGAATAGCTACATTAAAAGTTCATATAGCTGGTAACCATGGCAAAGCCTTGCAGACTGAGATTAAATTACATTGTAACGGGACTGACCTGAAAACCAGGTAAATTAACCTTCCAATTCATTTCCATTCATTGAAGTGCAAGAAAAACAGGATATTTTATATATATTTTTAATTAAATAAATAATGAATGTAGAAGGTTAATAATATTATTTTATGCTTTTTTCTTTTAAGTTTAAGCCAACAGATTTCTGTTGATCCAGATAGACTCAAAGTTATTTGTAACGGACAGGTCATACAAGAAGGTATAAAATATAAATAAATTTATGTATAAAACGGCTTAAATTTTTGCTTTTATTATATCATTTTATTATAATCTGAAAAAAATCCTAATCTTTTTTGCTCCTCAGACAAATCCCTTGAGAGCCAGTTAGTAAAAAACAATAGCCAGATACTCGTAATTCAACTATCGGAGACAGAGGCTGAGGTGAGGAGAAAGCAGAGGGAGAACCAAGAAATAGCATCATCTGTAACGAGGACAAGGAAGGCTGCAGAAGCACTCTCGAGAAGAGCTGATGGTAGGTGTGCTAGCAGGAGTCAAAATTGCTTCAAATAAAGTTGAGCCACTGTCAATAAAAACAAGAGTGAAGTCAGCAGTGAATGATAGAGCAGTTTTGGATTGAGTGGAAATTAATTTGGTGATTGCTTTGGTCGTTTGTTATATACCCTGCGAGCAGATCAGCCTTCTTCAACTCCATGAAAAGCGAGAAGAAAATAAGGCTCTGCAGCGTGCCAACAGTTTTGTTTCGTACCATACTTTAATACTCATGTCACCTTTGTCTGTCATTGTTGCAGTGGGCTCAGGCTGGATCATCAGTTTAAAACAAAAAAATAGCTAATAAACCGGTTTTAACAGGCTTGACAAGCCCAGAATCTTGGGCGGAAACAACACGAATGCTGCAGCCTTCTTTTCTTCTCACTTTTCGTGGAGTTGAAGAAGCTAGTCTCTGCTTGCAGGGTAGTTTTTACCCTGCGAGCAGAGGTTTCTCATCTCTTTGCCTTTCCGGCCTGTCGCCCAAAGAGATGAGAAACCTCTGCTCGCAGGGTAGATAGTTTTGTGATTGCTTAGCAATTGCTATTGGCTGTGAATTTTTTTAATTATTCTACCAAACAAGTTCTAAACTAAACTGTAACGTAATACCAGCTTACCAGCTATAGAGCGCTACCATTATAACCAGAATAAAGTACGGTGGCTCGTAAGGGACATCAGAATTTCAAACCACATTTTTCCGCTAACTCGTCAAAAATGACGAGTTAATTTTGCAAACCACTTTTTTCGCTAACTCGTCAAAAATGACGAGTTAATTTTGCAAAGCACCCTTTTTAACTCGTGGATGCGCGTATGCGCAGGAACGAGTTTTTGCGTGAGGTGGACGAATGATGTCTAGCTCCGTTAGCAAAAAATCAATCAATATCAAACCGTATGCTGTTCGGAATACGAACGAGGAAGCCTCGGAGACGAGAACTGTCGGGCGAGTGGCATTCAGAGCTGCAGAAGTGTTTTACACGGAGACTACACACTGTGATGGCAGAAAAATCAACTTTATGAAATGATGGACTTGTTTACAAGGTTCTGTATTGCACAGAAGGTTTGGTTTCCCGGGAATATTTGAATCAGTGGTAGATTCCGGCAATTCTGCTTTTCAACGAAAACACAAATGCTGAAAGCTGAAAAAGGCCAACTAACTAGGTTCTTGCATAGTTTACAACACTTTGTAAGGCAAAATTCATACCTTCTTTTTTGCTTCACTTCTTTTTGAGAAGCCTTTCAAAAAGGTACCTTTTTTGCTAATAAAGTGGAAATTTTTTGGTTTCATCAAAAAATCCAGAAAGCTGAAATTTCATACCTTCTTTCAGCTTCGATTAGCCATTACGAGAAGGGCGAAAAAGGTACCTTTATTGCGCTTTCATTCGAAAACCAGAACACATGCAAATTCATACCTTTTTTCATCTTCGATTTGATTTTGCGAGAAGCGCGAAAAAGGTACCTTTTTTGCACTTTGCACTGAAAACCAGAATACACGAAAATTCATACCTATTTTTAGCTTAGCTGCGATATGGGCCATCCTGTACCGCTCGAAACGAGCCACAGCATTGTCTTACCCAACAATACAAAACACCCTAACCTTTAGAACGTGCAGTACGAAAACAATAGAGCTACAGTATAATGAGTGCAATCAGAATACAGGTCTCGAGCGGTACAGGATTACTGTGCGATATTGCGAGAGGTGCGTAAAAGGTACCTTCTTTCTTTGTTTATTGGCTGTTTGATTGACGTGAACTGCCGGCACTGTACTATACTAGCGTGTTTATATATACGGCCGTATAACGTTAACTATTGGCTATTGCCTGATGATTGACACCGAGAAAACTGAATGGTTTCAATTGTAAACCAACAGTTCCCGCCACTTTTGTGGGAAGAATGGATTATTTGGAGACTAATGTTGATCAGATAAGAGATCATTTGAAATTGAAGAAAACTTACTCACAGATTAGCGATCAGATACCCCGCTTGTGTCCCTGCTAGCTACAGCCAGGGGCCCGTTTCTCGAAAGCCCCGATAACTTGATAACTTACCGCAATCATTTGCTTCTTTTGCCATTCATTTGCGGAAAATGTACTTTCATTTGAACAGTAATCAATTTCAATAACAGGAATCATCCAATCAAGTGCGCGAATTGACAATCATTTTAGTCTAATTGAAATTCATTAACGATTTCTCCATAAATACTAACATTCAATTACATTTACAGACAACCATTAACACAGAAGCGACATTCTTTAGTGCGATCATACAAACATTAATACGTTTTAAACACACTATAAGGAAATACAAATTTTCAATAACGTAATAGTCATTCCACGGGATATTGCCAAAAGCGTTCATGAGAAACTTTCGCATTCAGTACAAGAGAGATTATGTAACCATTTAAGTCCTCTATTGTACATTTGTCCACACAGAAGCAAAATTTTTTAGTGAGATCATACAAACATACGTTGTTATAATATTCAACAAAAAGTTAAATTCAACTGCGCATTTATTTCATTTCACTCTGTGTTATACTGTAGTTTAACCTTCAATAACCAAACACAGAGCTCAAAATGTTACCTCCCTACAGCCCATTCTTAAACATAGTTGGCCAGGCAATAAGTACACTTAAGGCAGCCATTAAAGCAGATATTTCAAGGCCTGAGGTGCAAGCACAGATGGATGATAGAAGAGAGGCATTACGCCAAGAAATTACTCTAGGAGACTATCGCACGCAGTTACTGCTGCAAGCATTACAGCGCAATATCGGTACTATCACGGGAGCTAAATGCGCACAATGGTATCGCTTTATGCAGACATATTTACCGCG
Organism: Actinernus sp. WN-2022; assembly: GCA_030867875.1. NCBI lineage: Eukaryota > Metazoa > Cnidaria > Anthozoa > Actiniaria > Actinernidae > Actinernus > Actinernus sp. WN-2022. Next base: position 127,614,723 of record JAOWCC010000577.1, read on the forward strand.
ATGCTTAAATAGTGAGGCTATTGAAGGTTAAACTACAGTATAACACAGAGTGAAATGAAATAAATGCGCAGTTGAATTTAACTTTTTGTTGAATATTATAACAACGTATGTTTGTATGATCTCACTAAAAAATGTCGCTTCTGTGTGGACAAATGTACAATAGAGGACTTAAGTGGTTACATAATCTCTCTTGTACTGAATGCGAAAGTTTCTCATGAACGCTTTTGGCAATATCCCGTGGAATGACTATTACGTTATTGAAAATTTGTGTTTCCTTATAGTGTGTTTAAAACGTGTTAATGTTTGTATGATCGTACTAAAGAATGTCGCTTCCGTGTTAATAATGTCAGTAAATGCAATTGAATGGTAGTGTTTATGGAGAAATTGTTAATGAATTTCAATTAGACTAAAATGATTGTCAATTCGCGCACTTGATTGGATGGTTCCTGTTATTGAAATTGATTGTTGTTCAAATGAAAGTACATTTTCCGCAAATGAATGGCAAAAGAAGCAAATGATTGCCTGTTCATGCAATTGAATGTTAGTGTTTCTGGAAAAATCGTTAATGAATTTCAATTACACTAAAATGAATGTCATTTGGAAGTAATTGAAAGTATTTTCGCGTTATTGGTCTAACTGTTCGCGCAAATGTGTGCATATTTTCTGCTAATGAACAGCAAAAGGTGTAATACTAAATATAATAATAGCATTTTAATAATGGAAAACTATAAGAACAAAATAAAATGTATTTTTATTGTTATTCTTTCACTATAAAAACATTCACTGATACTTGAAACAAAATTATTTATGAGATCACCACACGAAAGTTAGTCCACAATTGACTTCAGTTAAGTTTATGCGAAAATGTTGCAGTTATTATTAATGATTCAGTAATAGACCAGTTCGCGGTTAATTCCGACATTTTGAAAGGGGTGCAAACATGGCGCGAAATACAGTGTTTGTATGGGAATCCGATGCCAAATAATTTCCATAGCGAAAAAAGTGGTTTGCAAAATTAACTAGTCATTTTTGACGAGTTAGCGAAAAAAGTGGTTTGCAAAATTAACTCTTCATTTTTGACGAATTAGAGAAAAATGTGGTTTGTAATTCTGATGTTCCTTACGAGCCACCGTAATAAAGGGATCATAATACTTAAAGTGCACATAAGCCCTGGCTAATTATATTTCTTACGAAGAGACTAGAGGCCATAGACAAAGGATTCCGGAATAAAAAGTTGATTTGATTTATTTGTCATGGTGTATTGGCCGTTCAAATTTGCCTCAAAACGTGTCTTGGGTTGCCTGTGGACGAAAATCAAGCGCGCAAGAGCGCTTTACAAAATTGGCACTGGGTCTAGTTTGACGTCATCAACAGAACACGCTCGATGCGCCATTGCATGAAAGGCCTTGCCGAATTAAGCTCTCCGAAACGTTTAGAGGAAATTATTCTACATTTGGAAGTTTAGTCGCAAAAAAATAATGAAAACATTTTTATTTTTAAAAAAACTTTTAAAAAAAAGCATAATTGGCCAGGGCTTATATGCACTTTAAGGACAGGCGTCTCACGGGCAGTGACCATTACTTTTATCTGCTGGTAAGCCTTCTCATGCTGTCTAGTCCACTGCCATGGCACAGTGTCTATTAAATAAGGCTCTGCATTTGATCCCATTAACCTCTACAATAACCACAGGATATGTAACTGCCCCGTGTCCTGAGTCCGCGTTTTCTGAGTCCGCGTTTTCTGAGTCCGCGTTTTCTGAGTCCAGTCCAGTCCATATTAGTTTGAGTCCAGTCCTCGGTTTACAACATGCCCAGTTTCCCTTGTTTTGTCGCAAATGGACGTGTGGTGTCGTCTTTGACAGATTGTGCATGCCGTGCGTGACTTGCATTCCACAGCTCTGTGGTCTGACCCCGTGCAATTGAAACAAGAGCCCATCTGGGCTTTCACTCAGGCCACATGAGATTGAAGATGAAATTACACTTTCATTTGAAATCCTCTAGTAATAACCGAAGGGAAATATAATAACCGAAGGGAAGAATTATTAGCTGAATTTAGCAGTCTTTAGGAGTGGCTGGTAGCGCGGTGACATTCATGCTCTGCTCCCCTAGTATATATATGTAATTTAATATTTTTTCTCGTGTATGTAAATTACAGAAGTTGACCTCTACTTATTCATGTTCATGTTACGCACGCTTGTAGCGGAGCGCGGTAATTACGTCACAAGTCTAGACCCCCCGCCAAGACTCAGACAAACAAACCTCTTTTCTTGTATCAACTTAGAAGAATTGACTAGCATTTCAGTTCGTCCTCTGTCTATTCTACCAGAAATGACTGTTTTCCTGGACCATATTTTGAAAGAGAACCTGATGATTATACTGTCGAACAGCTTAAACTTTGGCTGAAATACAGAGGATTGAAACAAAGCGACAAACGTCGATCTTGTCAAGCGAGTTTTGCATCTTCGTTGGCCAACCAACGAGACAAAAATTGCTTACTATATAGACTGTCAAGTCCTATTTAAACTGTATCCCAAACTCATCTTTTCCCATGCAATATCGTTGTAAGACTTCACCTAAACATTGAAAAGTTACAAAGGTCAGGTTTTCCTGTATTAAGGCAAAAACAAAAGAATGTAGCCGCGTGCCGAGTGCAATCATCATCTTCAATAAAACTCATCGGAGACCAAAGCTGTTATGGCTGGAAGAGCATATACATTAAAACTATGAACTGATAGCATCCTAAAATTCGGCAATCTTGCTTATGTTGGTGTGCTCTTTCAAACCATTATATTATTGTTTGCATTTATCGAGTTTTCAAATTTAATACCTGCAGCTCCGAAAGAAATTAACTTCATTTGTGCTCAGAAAATAAATCAAAGCATTGTAGATGTACTGTAGACGAGGCTTTGCTTCCAAAATTTATTTAGAATCCACTGATAAATTCAAGTAAACTTAATGGTTGAACAGTAGTTCCTTCTCATTGTTTACTGGTGGATACATAGTCAGGGTTTCAGTAATTTATAGCCACTTACGTTTCATTGCCAGACCTAGTCTCGTTGTTCTGTGCTTTTAAGGTCTCTTGTACAAACATTTATCCAACGCTGACATTTCTCACTGAATTTGCTGTAAAGGTTTTGGAACAGAAAAGCTCCACCTGTGAGTGATCAAAAAGGCCGAGAAAAGATGAGAAACCTCTACTAGCGGTGTACCGATCGATGCTTCATTCTCCGAGACATATCGATTTGAGCGCCGGATTTATGAAGGTTTTTCACATCTAGAGTCACTCTTACATCTCCCCCAGCAACAATGCTTGGTAGTCACCATTACTGATATGACTGGGAATCTTACTGAAGCAGCTGAAGGCATTGATTCTTTTTTTTAATCGAAAAAAATACGAATTCGGTCCTAATTTAGTCTGCTGTTCTGCAGGTTCAGAATACTAATAGATGAGTGTCTCAAATGTATGTTTATATTTGTCCCATATTATAAGTTGTATCCTGTCCACCTATGATGGAGCTATCACTATATTTCTCTACTGTTCTTTCTACCCTGCGGCTCTTTGATGGCGTCCATATCGGTATTTGTTGGACTAAAGATTATTAACTGAAATGCCCGTTTTGTTTATATCTATTTAAAAGCTTTTACCCTCCTTCCCAAAGCTGCAGTCTGCTCATTACATCACAGAACTATAAAGGGAACTGTTGGAAGCCTTTAATTTCTCGAACCAAAACCTCGGCCGTGAGAGGAGTCTTGTGTACCGTGAGAGTTGAATAACTGCTTCGGTCATCGTAAATTATTCTGTGCTGAGTGTTTATTACCTACGAAACGTACCTCAAACAAGAGCGCCAGTTGAAATATCCTGAGCCTGTTGGAAGGCTTTCGCACGAGTGAAGTTAAATAAAACATTAAACTGCTTACATTTGAGAGATGGGACTCCAAATTTGAGAGAACATTCCTCGCGCCGTCGTCCACCATCTTGATTTACTGTATTAAATTATGTAAATAAATTAACCTGGCGATTGTTGCGTGACCAGCACAGTGCAATCTGATTGGTGTGAATTTGACCTTTAACGCATGCGCAGAAATTTTGCTACATGAAACGAAAAAAACAAAAAAACGGCTTGCAGATTTAGACTCGGTGCTGCCAGAGGCAGCCCGAGTAAAAAGCATAATTGGCCAGGGCTTATATGCACTTTAAGGACAGGCGTCTCACGGGCAGTGACCATTACTTTTATCTGCTGGTAAGCCTTCTCATGCTGTCTAGTCCACTGCCATGGCACATCATTGCGTGTCAGGTGTCAGGGGTTCCTGGACATTGGCGAGTTTGGGAAGAAACTCCCACAGAATCGGCATATGTCACTAATGTTCTCTGGTCTCGGCATTTGATTATTGCCTCGATCTTTTCTGGATCTGCCTTCAGTCCTTGGTTTGTCACTAGGTGTCCCAGGTATAGTATCTCGGTACACCTCAGCTTGAGCTTCGACTTGTTGAGCTTGATGTTACGTTGTCTGCATCTCTCGAGGAACTTGAGAAGCTTATGGTCGTGATCTTTGCGTGCTTCTGCATCGGTGTCCCTAACACCATAGATCACTATGTCATCATGAACAACCAGTACTCCGTCGTACTCAGTACGAAATCGCTGGTACGTATACACCGGTGCTAGGACGCCTAGTTCTGTAAGTCAGTCGAGCTCACCCTTCAACTCAGTTCGGTTTCATAGCAAAAGGCACTCGCCTCGATGGTGACACGACTAGGGTGGCTGTCGGTTCAACTTCTAAATGCTGCTCTCCCTCTAATGTACCGAGATGGCCTTCAAACACGTCTTTGAACTGCTCGATTATTTCTCCGGCGCTGTCTGGTTTCCACTGGATTTCATCTGCGACCCTTGATTGCCTGTGGCTTTGTTGTTTTTCGCTGTCTGAAGTCCCCACGGCCACTATTTACTTAAAGTTTGGAGCAACTACAGAATGCAGGGCCACTTTTGAAGCTCCATCTATTTTGTTCGGTGGCTCGGTGGCTCGGTAGTCTATATCATCGTCTTTAAAAGAACGAAATATCATTAATGAATATTCAATGATTTCGGCTCGGTAGTCTATATCATCGTCTTTAAAAGAACGAAGTATCATTAATGAATATTCAATGATTTCGGCTCGGTAGTCTATATCATCGTCTTTAAAAGAACGAAGTATCATTAATGAATATTCAATGATTTCGGCTCGGTAGTCTATATCATCGTCTTTAAAAGAACGAAGTATCATTAATGAATATTCAATGATTTCGGCTCGGTAGTCTATATCATCGTCTTTAAAAGAACGAAGTATCATTAATGAATATTCAATGATTTCGGCTCGGTAGTCTATATCATCGTCTTTAAAAGAACGAAGTATCATTAATGAATATTCAATGATTTCGGCTCGGTAGTCTATATCATCGTCTTTAAAAGAACGAAGTATCATTAATGAATATTCAATGATTTCGGCTCGGTAGTCTATATCATCGTCTTTAAAAGAACGAAGTATCATTAATGAATATTCAATGATTTCGGCTCGGTAGTCTATATCATCGTCTTTAAAAGAACGAAGTATCATTAATGAATATTCAATGATTTCGGCTCGGTAGTCTATATCATCGTCTTTAAAAGAACGAAGTATCATTAATGAATATTCAATGACCCTGGAGTGTATATTTTTAGTGGCTCGGTGGCTCGGTGGCTCGGTAGTCGTGCCGTTAAATGAATATTCAATGACCCTGGAGTGTATAATTTTAGTGGCTCGGTAGTCGTGCCTAACCCTAACCCTAACCTAACCCTAACCTAACCCTAGTCCATTTCAGATAGTTGATTCTTCGGGCTTTTTAGAACGTTGCAAACGCGAGCCGCATGACTCACATATTGGTTCGCACCCTCAATATGGCACGAGTTTTGAAGGTTCTCTGCCCTAGAAGTCATTACGCGCCGTTTATACCTGCCGCCGGTTAAAGTAAGGTTTCTCACACGATTGTTTATTTGATTGTAATAGCTATATTGAGAAAACAAAACTCTTCTAGTTATGTTTTTACCGACCTCACTGCCAATGAATCTGATAATTAGTTACTCATCAATGCGACTACCGAGCCACTGAGCCACTAACAATATATACCACAGGTAACTTGCATATTAATTATAATCATGACTACCGAGCCACCGAGCCAGTGGCTCTGGGGTAGACCTTGGTAAGTGGCCCTGTATTCTGTAGTTTAGCCTAAAGTTTTCTTCATGAACTTCATAAACTTCATGTGCTGGACGGCTTTCGACCCGAGTAGTGGTATCAACTCTTCCTTGACGACGACAAACTCTGTGGAGTATTTCTTCCCGTTCTTGGGATTTCGTATCGTGACGCGGCACGTTCCTTCCGGTTTCACATGTGTATTGTTCCACATCTTTAGGGTCTTCTTTGTGGGCTTTATTTCTTCCTGTTGAACGTATTTCGCAGGTATAACATTTACTGTCGCTCTGCAGTCAATGTAGAACTTGACTAGCTTGGCGTTGACCACAAGGAAGCCTGCTAGACCCCCTCTTATTTAACATCTTCGTGAACGATGTTAATCAAGCTGTTGATATTTCATCACGGCGCCTGCATGCTGACGACACTACCCAGTTCACCATTAACCATGACATCAAGTCGCTGAAGAACTTGTTCTCTGATAACTTTCTTCAAGTAAACGCCACTAAAACGCAGGCCATGACTTTAGGCAAATCAAAGTATACGTACGACCTAAGAGTCCATGAAGATACTATTATTGTGAAAGACACCTTGAAAATTCTAGGTGTGACTCTAGATAAGGACCTTACATTTAAACCACATATTAACGAAATGCTAAAGAAAGCTTACGCGAAAATAGCCGCACTGCGCCGGCTCAAGCGCCTTTTTTTAAAATTTATTTTTTTATTATTATTAAATAATTTATTTCACGGTATTGCTAACAGCATAACGCTGATTTACATAGAATCCGTGGCTAAAAATACATCCGTAGTATATAATTATAAGTAATTCCTATATATCTAATTATGTACTTAAGGTTACCGGATACCTTCAAAACGAAAAAGATGGGAAAATATTTTTTTCGCACAGCAATGTAGTTTTAGTAGTAGTGTCCCGTATACCAAAAACTCCGTTCAATAAAAAATAATATTAACGGAGAAATACCAAAAGGAAGTTTTTAACCGGAAGTAAAAGGTCCTTTTTGATTGACAGCAGATCAATAAATACATGACAAGTGCTCACTCGCCAGTAACGACGGTGTGGGAATAGCACATATTAAATTCATTTCATTTTCCAATGTTTACATTTATTGAAAGTTTTTCCACACACAATTCCACAATTCCATCGGTTGTTGGCCATATATCTTACAAAAAGCAGGCAGGATGCCCTTAGCTTAAAAAACAGAAAAAAGGAAAGCAAAACGAGGCCAAACAATGTATACAACTACAATTACAAAGCCAAACAAGAGTCCTCGAAAAACCCGACAAGCGTTCGTATTTTCACTTTCAGACAGAGTGCCGAGTGGTCCACATCTGAACATATAAAGAAGAATTGATAAGAGCCAGCCGAGAGAATATTTGTTTCCAAGAAAGCTTAGATGGAAACGTAGTCTGACGGTGATCCTGAATCGGTTGAACCACGATCTCGCTAATTGCCGTGCTGTTTCAGACGCCTACAAATCGCTATCTCCTCTACTAACTATGCTGGCATTCAAGGCGTCTCTATAGTTGTTCACCTTGGCTTTGCCCCTCGAGGTCTTTTTGTCTTTCCCATTTTTCTAGCCTGGGAAATCAGCCGACTCTTGCCGCTATCATTTTTCAAGTCGCACATAAAAGAAACATTTTCTAGATGCGGCGTGTAGCTTTGATCGGAAATCAACATTGGCGGGAAATCTTGACAGATAGTTGAACTGTGATGAGAAATGATTGGCCAAGAGCTTGCTAATTGTTGGAGAGGCGGGGCTTCAGATTCACGCACGACAGACGGGTATATTTTTTGAAGTGCTATTTTCTCGCTTTCGTTTTCAATCAAAATAGAGTTTTAAAAAAGCTCCCACACAAGAGAAATTTATTTCATTTGTGCGAAATTTTCACAAAATGTCAATTGATATCTCAGCTGCAAAACCATGTCGGGGAATTGGGAAATTCAAAAAAGAAAGCTCTTGACGACGTTTCCCGCATATCTACTCGGATTATTTTTCGCCTTTTAACGGAAAGCATGATAACTTTTGAACTAAATCGAATTTTGAAATTCCCCGACACGGTTTTGTAATACGATTCCTCTGAAATACGACAAATCAAACATATTTTTAAACTTTAAAATATTTTCGGAGTCGGAGCTTCTGAAAGCCATCTCACTAGATCGGAGAAACGGGATGGCGGAAAATTCGAGATTTTCAAAGAACTCAAAACTTTTTATGTATTCTTGTAGCCAATTTTATAAGCTTTAAAATGATACATGAATGATTTATCTACGATGTTTCCTCGAGGCGCTACATAATTTAGACTGGAAACGCACCCTGAAGGTATCCGGTAACCTTAAAAACTCGTATAAACAATAATATATAAAATAGTAGTAACAATAAATACAAAAGTAAAGTAACATATAGTAAAAAATAGTCTAAAAGTCAATTTAAGAGAGAGGCAGTCGCAATGTTGTTCTTAAAAGAAATCAACGACCTAGTTGCGCGTAATTCAGCTGGAAGCTGGTTCCAGAGCTTTGCTCCATTGTAGGAGATGCTCTTTTTCGCAAACTCAGTTTTGGGGAGGGGCAAGCAGAGTTTGGTATCTGCCCCCCTCAGGTTGTAGTCTGTTCTGCTTCCAACTGTTTTGAATAATTCGGTGAGACTGGTCGGTGCACAGTTATTTTGGATTTTGTGCATCAAGACAGCCTTGCGTTTAGCCCTCCGTTCATCAAGTCTATCCCAATCTAGTATGTCAAGGAGTAGACTGGAGCTCGTTTTATAATCAGCCCTTAGAATAAGCCTAGCAGCCCTATTTTGAAATTTTTGAAGTTTATCACAGAGGACCCTCCCACAGGTATCCCAGACCTCACAGCAGTAATCCATGTGAGTTTGAATAAGCGGATCCTCTTTAACGCTCCTAGACCCGATACAACCTTTTTAGTTAGGTGGTCTTTGTGGTCAGACCAACTTAAATTTTCGTCAACAACTACCCCTACCGTTTTGCTTCTACTGACCCTCTTAATATTTTTATCTCCAATTTCTATTATGGGCTCCTCGTCAAGATTCGATAAACGCTGACGCGAGCCGATCATCATGAATTCTGTTTTGGCCACGTTTAAGTGGAGCTTATTTGCTTTGAGCCAGCAATTCGGTATTTGCTCTGACAACAACATCAATAACATCTGCTCCACTAAACGTGATGCTGGTGTCATCAGCAAACATACAGGGTGTTGACGCTTCGAGGCAATTTGGTAAGTCGTTTATGTAGACGAGAAACAACAATGGGTCAAGTATCGATCCTTGTGGAACACCGCAGGTAATCAAACGCTCAGTGGATTGAATGTTCTCCACCGAGCATGTCTGGTATCTATTTGAAAGGTAGGAGTGTAACAGACCAAGTGACCCATTGTTAATTCCGTACAATTTCAGCCTAGTGCCAACAGCTCACTTGATAAGACTCCATAAGGCGTACGTATTACCGCATTTAGAAAATTGTAGTCCCATTATGGGGTAATTCTATGGGGTATCCATCAATTCGCCCACGAGTCGATTCGCCCACGGTCAAGTCGCCCACGGTCAAGTCGCCCACGTATTTAAGTCGTTTCGCCCACGTGTTATATGAATGTATAATAATCGAAATAAAGTAAATTGAAACCATATTGACTATTGTGATCTACTTTACACTCCTTATCTACTGGTGCCCTTATCTAACTTCAACTCGTAATGGTGTCCTTATCTAACTTCAACTCGTAATGGTCCCCTTATCTAACTTCAACTGGTAATGGTGTCCTTATCTAACTTCAACTCGTAATGGTGCCCTTATGACGCCACGACTTTACAACTTACTTGAGACGTGGGCGAATTGACTCGTGGGCGAATTGACCGCAATTCGGTTCACACACACTGACAGGATCAACTTGGTTCTTCGTAATAGCAGTAATAGTTTCTCTCGTGTGTTGGCGTTACGAACTCCAAGAACAATTCTGTCTCGAATGAGGCTGTCATGTAAACAAGTACAAAAACTACACGATTGTGCTAGAGTTCGTAGCTAAGTAATGTATGCGTCTATATTGGCTCTTCTTCCTTCTGGTTTCGGCTGTTGAAGACGTATCTTTCAAACGTTTCGTTTCTCTCCCCAGTGCAGTATTTGTCGAAAGCCTCGACGACCTTGCTCATGTTCCTCTGTCTTCGTCACTTAGATCAATTAAAGGAATTGAACGCTTTCAGGGCTTCCCTCTTATGGAAAACAGAAACAGAGCGACCTTGTATTCTTCAGTCTGGCTGCCTAGTTTTGTGATAATCGAGTACTGGTTCCATCTTTGTATATACGCTTTCCAGTTCTCCGCTTTTTTCTTTTGTTTGAGGTCTAAGACTGATTGGCGGTTTTATTCCTGTTGGATTCGGAACGTATTGTGTCGCCTATGCGGCCTGTAGTTCCCCAGGACCCTGGGCTTCGTCTCTCCCATCTTGGACGTATGGCGTATAGATGCTTTTGATGTGGTTTACCGGCTGCCACCATGTGAGCTGCCAATCCAATGTGACGCAAGGGACTGGGAGCAGCCCTCCTTCAGCAGGGACAGCCCATTGCCTTCGCAAGCAGAGCATTGATAGAGACAGAGACCAGATATGCCCTCATAGAGAAGGAAATACTTCCAGTTCTTTTCGGGCTACAGACGTTTGACCAGTACGTCTACGGAAGACCAATCACAGTGCAAAGCGACCACAAGCCACTGGAGTCAATTACCAAGAAGCCCTTAGAAGCGCACCCAAACGTGTTCAGAGAATGCTACTGAAAGCACAGAGATATGACTTCAATGTCAAATACAAACCAGGTCACAAATGTACTTGGCGGACACACTAAGCAGAACTTTCATAGCCGACAGCAGTCCTAACCGCACCCAAACAGATTTCGAGTACATCAACGCGACCAGATTTGTGCCAATGGCCGACAAGAAAAAGGAGAAAATCAGGCTAGCCACTGGTGATGACGAAGTCTTGCAACAGCTTAAGTCAGTGATTCTACAGGGATGGCCGGAAGAAAGAAAGATCCTACCAGCACCCCTGACACCATACTTTGTATTCAGAGACGAGCTTGCAGTCCACGATGGGCTAATATACAGAGGCGAGTGCCTTGTCATCCCTAGACAGCTCAGAATGGAAATGAAGCAAGAAGTCCACAGCTCGCACATTGACCTGAGCTAATGGATGCCTCAGAAGAGCTCGTGGAGAGCATGTAATGGCCTGGAATGAATGCTGAGATCAAAGAGCATGTTGCCCAATGTGAAACCTGCAGCCTATACGAGTGTAATCAGCAGAAGGAAACACTGCACAGCCATGACCCTACCAACAGACCATGGCAAGCAGTCGGCATATACATTTTCTCTCCGCAATAGAGACTATCTACTGGGAGATCAACACCTTGTCAGACGTCAGAGCAACTACAGTTATTAGGAAGCTGAAGGCCTATTTCGCGGGAAATGGTACCTCAGTTCACCTCAGATGAGTTTGCAGAATTCGCCAAGCAGTGGGAGTTTGAACACTGTACCAGCAGTCCTGGCCATCAGCAGAGTCTGCCGTGAAGATGGCTAAGAAACTCCTACGCAAGTCAAAGAAGGACCGAACAGACCCCTATCTTGCCACACCGCAATACCCCAAGTGAAGCTATGGAGCTGAGTCCTGCACAGTGACTGTAAGGGCGTCATACAAAAACACTCCTACCAACCACAACAGAGCTACTCGAACCACTCGGCATTAACACTCAACAGGTGCTACAAGACTGTTGCAAGACTGCTACAAGGAATGCACAAGCAAAGCAAGCCACTGCTATGATAGGCATGCAAGAGATATGGAGGCTTTAGAAGAAGGCGACACTGTATGAATGAGACCCTTCCTAATCGGCAAGAAGGACTGGAAGGAAGCTGTAACGAGCTCGAATCTGACAGTGGGACCTACTGAAGAAACAGTACATTTTAGGAAGTCCCCTGCACCCATGTCCATGTGCCCCAATTCAAGCAGTGATAAGAAACTGACAGCTCAACCACTGACAGAAGACAAAGGTGCTGAGTCTAAAGCACACAAACAAGCATGCTCCATGGAAACACCTGCTGAATGAGCACCTCCAGCTGAACCTATCAGAAGGTCGCAGAGATCCTTGAAAGAGCCTGCGTACTTGAACGATTACATGCGATAGCCAACCTGTGATGCTACCGCAACTATACCGCAACTATGCTATAACTAAACAACTATACTATAACTAAACATGGACTTGACGAATGAACTACCACGGTATACAATACAATGATCCCTTTTGAGTACCGAAGTGTGACGTCACAAATTTGCAAAATTTAGATGTAGAATTTTCGGACCACCGATTTGGAAAGAACAATATAAAAGAACATTACATACCAAAAATGAGGTGAATACGATGAAAATCGGCCGAGATATGGGCATTGGAATATATAGTTTTCTTTAACAAATCACTGTATTTTTGTCCTGGCTCCTAAACTTAGTGATTATTGATAAAGGAACAGTGAACATTAGGTTGAAATACTCGGTCTCTATAGGAGGGAGGATGTAACGAAATACCATCTTATCAGGTTAGGTGTACGTGATGTTATAGAGCGCTACCGCTAACCAGAATAAAAGCATTGCTCCTACATACAATATACCTGACTTCTTTACATAAACCAAATATTAATAATTGTTTTGGTCCATCATGCAATCAGTTTGTGTTTTTCAGAGAGCTAGATTCTCAAACACCATAAAAACAGCCGCAACATGTCACACTTATAACACCAGATTCGCTGCTAAGCAAAATTTTAGCAGACCAAAAGCTCGAACCAACTATGGAATCCATACATTTAGATTTATTTTGTCTTCAATTTGGGAGTCAATCGATTATAATATAAAACAGTCAAAATCTTCCTACGCATTTTCAAAACAATACAAACAATCGCTTCTCCTTTCTCAAGCATAAACTACTATTAGATTAACAGACATGGGCTTTATTTTCATTATTATTATTGTGTTAAGTTCCGGTTCACGTATCATTGAGTAATCTTTACGTTCAAATATTAACATCGCAGGCAGTGGTCAACTCGAAAGCCCTAATGCTACTTTGACCACTGTGCACGATTTATTCATTTTATTTTTTCTCACTTATATTTACTTAATCTCATATTCCCTTTCTAATATTCATAAACTGTAATATTTTTCTTTTTGAACATGTGCAAAAGAAATCTGAACTGAACTGAGATGCAGAGATGATTTACTTTTCCTCCTGATTGGTTATTTTTCCATCTTTCCCTCCCCCCTTCCCTTAATTCCCTCCCCCTCATTCCTTGTTATTTTGTCCTTGTCCCATTCTTTCCTCGTTCAAATATAGCGCAGCTCCCCAAATAGAATATTGCCTGCACTGCAAGTTTGTGATTGGCTCATTGCATTTTTACTTCTCCCTGCATGTGATTGACTTTGTAATTACTCGGGTTGCCTATGGCGAGCCTGAGTCTTAAAATGCGCACTGGTGTGTCTTATGTTTCATCAACGACACAAGTGAAAAATTGCATACTAGGCCTAGGTCCATTTCCGTGCTATCCATGTGGGAGCGAGATTTCGCCAATAAACCAGTATTTATTGTAATCGTCTTCCTGACTGAATTATTCTTATGAACAAATAATTACATTGAAATGTTGATTTCAGGCAAAGAATAATTTCAAAGATTTCTGTAATTTGTGCTTTGTGAAGAACAAAACATATGATAAATAGTAGCGTCAACAGAGCAGATGCTTGTGCCGTGTCTAGTGAGTGAAACGCATACATTATTACATTTCCATTACAGTTCTGTCAAGTTAATCTTGCGAGTAAAATTACTTCGGTTCTTATTTTAATGTCTGCCGCTTTAGACAACAGTCCCTGTTCAGAACAATCATCATGGTATCTTAGCAGTTCTAATATAGAATAGATTCATACGAGTACCAGCAATTTCGTTTACTACTGATGTTCAAGCAACATTTCTCACCTAGTCGCGCGAGACTGGAATGAGATCAAAAGGTCAACGCGGATGGAAACCAGAAGTGAGACTGTTGCATACTGAATACACAGTAAACAGTGTCACCAAATCCAACTAACAGAACACCACGGTTAGCTTAGACCTAACACGACAGCGCTCTACCTAGAATGCAGCCGCGGACAGCTGTTTTGTCCTCCCTATTGAGCCACTTGTGGAAGAAAATGGTCTGGCCATTCCCTGAGATCTGTTTGGTTTTTCGCTCTCTGTCATGATTGTGCAGTGGCCCAAGCTCGACTCTAGGGTCAGTAGCAGTATATAGGCCAATGAAATTTCACTGAGGCTTATTTACAGTCTTGCTATGCCGTGCTGACGAATCCTTAGAATGACGAAACAGCTGTCCACGGCTGCATTCTAGTTCGAATATTTAGAATATTCGGATTGTTAGTCAATCCTAAGTGTAATCAGATCCAACGCGTTTAGTGAGCGACCTAGTTCAAATTCCACCTACTGCAATCCGATGGTGTAGTGGTTATCATGTCCTGTTTGAATGCAGGAGACCGAGGTTCGAGTCCTCGCCAATGAACCACATTTTCACGTAGAACGTTATATACAGGTTATATATTTCTCTTTCATGCCTTTGATATAATTAACAGATCTAAAGTGATCCTATGTGAAATGTGGCTTGTTTACACTTAGTTATAATATGCTCTTTGCTGCCTTACTAATTCTTGTTCGAGCTCTATCGTGTTAGGTCTAGGTTTAATTTGCAGTCCATCTCACAAACTCAGCTGTTAAATTTATAGATTTCAGAAAAATATAATTGCTTCAATTTTAGAGATATTAAGATGAAATTTACATCAGTTGCTAATTTTGTCACGTTCTTTACATTTCTGGCATCCATTTAGACCTAGCGCTAATAGTTATGATTGACAAGATCATGTGACCAATTGATGCAAATGGCCTATTGGAAGAATGGGACGAGGACAAAAAAGGAAGGAGGGGGGAGGGGACAATACTCTACCCAACAGTCAAAATTATGTGACACTAATTATAAAATGGATGCAATGCACTTTAATACAGGCTGCATGCAGCCTCTAGTTATTTTGGTTTTACTACACAACTGAAAACTGCTTTATGCATTAAGTCACAGTAAATGCAGAATATGGTACACACTTCCAATAATTTCAAAATGACATCCAGTTAAAGCACTTTGAGACCCTAGAAATAAGCCACTGGATGGGATCAGGTGTTTGACCTTTTAGGTCCGTGAGTTGGGGGTCCCAGTTTCATGCTCTAAGTCTGAGATGGGGTATATATTTTCTGTTCAGTTTTCAAATTCAATGTTTTGCCATTTTTTCTCTTTATTTTTGCCCAGTAGTTTTGGGAGAAATTGAGGTTTTACAGGGTACTATTATGGCAGAAAGGTTATCTTATCAAAAGGCTGTGCTGCATCAACACTGATAATATGTTAAGCTGCCCCTGATATCCTGCTGTTAGCCTTTTTTAATTTCCAATCTGACATGGTGTACCAAATTTAACTCAGTATTTAGTCTGAGGTGAGGTTGGAAAAATTGAATGTTTAGGTCCAAATGAGTAGGAATAGGGTTTGTTAGGTCCCCAGCAGAGCACCCCTGCCCCCCACCGCACCCCACCCCCAGGAAATAGGTGTCTATAAGTTGATAGCACCTTTTCTAAGATTCATTTGACATTATTATTGCTAGGAAGCAGTCAAGATCATGGAAGGTATTTCCTGGAAATCAGTGACCAAGAAGGAAGGCCAATCGAACTACCCGACAATGAACGAAAGGTAAATAATTAATACACCACAGTTTGTCTTGTATGAATTGAGGGACAGCTGAGACGTGTTCTGGTTACAAGTTTTGCTCAATGCCTCAAATGTCCCATATCTCATTTTTTGTATGAGTCAATTTCTAGTAAGTAACCGTTTGTTCATGTAAGTGCCCTGTTTGTGATAGAAGTATGCACCATATGGCTGCAAATATTTGTTAATCGTGATAATCATGTCTCATTTCTGAAACTGTTGTGCCATTGATGCAAAGCGTATAGCCCTAGCCAGAACTCTCGACAGTACTAAATGACAGTTACTCATTCATTACAGGCACTATCTCTTGCAATGACATTACACGAGAAAGGAAAAAGTGTTCTTAAGCACAAGAATTATGCAGAAGCCTTGGTGTTACTATTGGAGGCTGACAAGGAGTTTAGGTACATGTACATTATTTTATATACACAAATGTACGTTTAATATATTATTTAATAACTTAGCTCATCCTATTGTTTATAAACCAGTGCATGCATTGTCATATCAATTTCCATGTCAGTGCTACAGTTGTAGTCAGGAATTATTTTCAGGGCAATAAATATTTTTCTTTTTCACTCGTCCATTGGAAAAGTGCCACTGGAATTGTCCGATCGAATGTGAAATTAACTCATCCAAACAAAAAATAATACAACTAATAATGTACCAGCTCTAAAGCAGGTTCAGTAAGCCCCACCTCTTTATTTCACTACTGCATGATTGGATACAGTGTTGTGTGCTTAAATAATAGCACAACCACCATCTCGCATACTGAGCATTTAATGCAATCAGTTTTTTATACAACGTTCGAAGTTCACTTCACTTTGTATAGCATTACCATCAGCTCTGGTTTACAATTTCAACACCTGTTTCACTCAGCTTGTTTTTAACGCAGGACTAATAGTCCCTTTGGGTCATGCCTTTCGAAAACCCTTCTACACAGGCCTTCTGAATATACATGACTTTTGGTATATACAGTGACTTTATACATACTCTCCGTTGGGTAGTGAATAAAAATAGCTCCAATGACTCTGAAACTTTGTCCCAATGACAAAAAACAATCAACAATAGTCCATGTAAGAAATTTAAACTTTATTTCCAAGATTTCTGTGTTTATAATTAATAACACTATCAACAGTACATTCTGCTTAAAAATGCGCGCATGTGCACAAATATCGAGCTTGGCCTCGATCCCTATGCACTTGCATCGTTTACAAGCCAGTTTGAAGTCTCTTACAAATTTATTCTTCATTTGAAAAGCGGTTTCTTATAAAAAGTCTTTCTAATGAATGAAAACATCTGCTACTGATATTATTCTTCCACTTTTCTTTGATTTTTATCCGATTCAAACAGATCTGTGAAAGTAATTTTGATTCTACTGATTCTTTGGTAGCCTGTACTGTGTATACTAAATTCAAACTGAGTTGTTTTCGCTCGTTTTTTCGAAATGACATCATATGTCATAAGGTCTGTTTTCGCTTTACCCGGCCCAGATATGAAAATGTGTGGTCTCGTACTTCCCTTTCAAGATCATACCCTTTTCCAGACTCAAAATGAAATATTTATGACCCTATTCAGACTAAAACAGCTTGAAAACCATACCCTTTGGGGCGGTACATACCCGTATAGCTTATATATGGGAGTACTATCCCCCCGGGATTTGATATACATACATGCTTCTCACAGTAGTATTAAACCATAGCGTTTTGAGTCTAATTTTACTTGCCATTGTTTTCCACTATGTACAGCCAGTGCCGTGCACAAATCCTTGAGGCTGTTGACAACTATGCTATCCTGTGCCTCGATATTGTTTGGTGCTACTTACGTTTGAAGAGCATTAATGACTTGCCCAATGCTGGTGAATATGCATCATACTTTAATCTATTTTTTTTGTACATTAAACAGATTCAAATGCGCGCTCTGATTGCTCATTAGCCATGACCTATAGGCGAATCCTTGTTTACGTTTTTTCCTCATTAGCATACATCAAACTTCAAGCGACGTACATACAAACAAACAGAGTCCATAAATCGAAATATATTGTCACACTTGATAATCACCGAACATTTGAGAATGATATGATAAATATATTTTGAGGTATGAGCGTTTAAAACTCTCAAAATGTACAAAGAATGTATGGCTGTCAGCAACTCTTGCCCCCCAGCCCATTTTACAGTTTTGAAAACTCAATTTCTCCGTAAATATTTAACATGTCAATCTCAAATTTTCGGTGATTACTACGTTTAAAATTCTCTTTCAACTGATGTAGTCTGTTTGTTTGTAGCGTGAAGTTTAATTTATGCTAATGAGGCAAAAATGTAAACAATGACGTCAGCAAGGATTCGCCTATTAGAGTACAGATGCACACATGACGTCACAACATTACATGCATGCTCTATTTTGTTGGGAAAGTTCACTAATACACCTTACCGAATATGTTTCCCATGCTACACAGAAACGAGCCCGTAATTGGGTAAGTCGGCTATAAAAAAATGATCCGAGTACATGTTTCCTCAGCGGTAATCATGCACTCGACACTATAAACCGTTTCCCCACTCACAATTCCCTCTTTTGCTCTGACGAAGGGCTAACGCTCGAAACGTCAGCTGCTACTCGCTTTCCACGGCGGTTAGCATACCTCAATCGACTTTAGTTGATTACATACCAGTGTTTATCTTCCACGCCGACGCAGACCAACAATATAAAAAATGCTACTTTAGTAATTCATTCGAGTAAAAAGTTATTCTGCTATTTCAGAGTTTATTTATGACATGTAGCAATAGAATCACTAGGAGTATGATAGCTCAAATAACTACTACCACACGGGTAATTGGGACAGATCCAGAGATCCACTGAACTTTATTTTCACAGGAGTGTCGATAGCCTCGTGTACAACACGAGGTTCGGTAATCAAATACTTCGGCTGTGTAGGTATGTGACGTCATTCATTCCCAGACCGTCTTGGTCAACATTGTAACATAATACAATCGAATACTAAATTAAACCAGAGTAACATAACACTGCTATACATTCCCCCCTACCGAGGAACATCGTCCTGAAGTTTAATATAACAGAGCAGTTCATTAACGCTTGTGTCTCCGTCCGTCCTTTTTATTTTAGTTCTCGCCTCTTGTACGGTTCAGCACTCAAACGCTTGTTTCTAGCAGTATTGATGCCTTCAGGGACCATGAAGGGTCGCATATCAGCCGTTCAGGAGGTTTCAGTAGGCGCTTGGGTCTAGTACTTCGAGCATGCTCTTCTTCTTCACTCTGGGCCAGTCCACCATCCACTGCATCTTCACCGTCCTCTATCAGGCGCTTGGGGCCCATTCATAACAATCTCTCCAGTCCCCAAGCTAGTCCAGTCCCCGAGCCGATTCCTGAGCAACAATGTTCGGTGGGACGAAAGCATTAGCATTAGGGTTCAGCCTCTGTACTAAGTCAATATCTTCCGTTTGGCTCGCACTGTTTGCTTCAGGATCGTCTGCAATGAGATTCTCTACCTCTTCGTAACATTGGTCTTCACCCAGGGCTGGGCCTTCCAGCTGTCTCTGTGGAGCTGCAGCTCCTTGGTGACGCAGTCTTGGTTCTTGATCCTGTACCCGATATGGCAGCAAATTGTTCCGATGGAGAACCTGTCCCACTTTCTCGTTGTACTACATACATTGGTAGTTCGCCGGCACGACGGATAACAGTGTATGGTGCGTCCTCCCACCGATCGTGCAACTTGTGCTTCCCTCTGGGACTCAGATTCCTTATCAACACACGGTCACCTGGGTGAAGTGGGCCTTCATGAATGTGGACATCATAATGTTGCTTGTTGTCATCCGCCTATTTTTCATCTCCTGCATAGCTACGTCATATGCATGGGTCAGTCTACCTCGGAGGTTTTCGACATAGGCTGCATACGGTTGGGTATGGCTGGGACTGTCAACCCCAAGGGAGACATCAATCGGCAATCTGGGATGACCCCCAAACACCAGGAGATAAGGGGAGAAACCCGTTGATGAGTGCCTTGTTGTAAGCGTTAACCAATCCTAAAACGTACTCGAGCCAATCCTTCTACTTATCAGAATCAAGGGTGCCATGCAACTTACCAAGGAGGGTTCTGTTGAAAAGTTCCGTCTGCTCGTCTTGTCGATATTTGCGAGCCTACATAGATCCTTAATGAGGCGTGACTCAAAATCTTTCCCTTGATCAGAGTGTACTGGCTGGGGAAATCCATAGCTGACAAACAGTTTATCCCACAACACCTTCGCAACAGTTGTAGCCTTCTGATTCCGAGTGGGAAATGCCCAAGTGATACTTGGTGAAACTGTCTGTTGCGACGAGGATGTGTTCATATCCTCCTTTTCCTTTTTCTAACGAAAGGAAATCAATGCTGAGCAATTTCATCGGTGACGAGGCAAGTATTGGGACCATAGGTGCACGTGGAGTGTCAGGGGCCACGTTCACAATTGTCGATGTATAACGACACGTCACCAGCCATGCCAGGCCAGAAGAACCGCTGACGTACCAGCTCGAGAGTATTTTCCTTGCCTAGGTGCCCGGTATCATGGTGGAGACCCTGGAGTGCACGCTGTTTAAGGTCCGTGGGGAGCACCAGCTGACGACATTCCTGACCATCAACAATTCGACGACGAAACAACACCCCATCATACAAAATAAGGCGGTCTCTCCCCCTCAACATCTTAGTTACTGCTTGGTCCGCTGCTTTGTCGCCAGTTTTCTCTGCATTACGTCTTTGTTGTACAGCACTAATTACCCTCCGTATGACTAAGTCTTCTTGTTGAAGTCTTGCCCATTCAACAAGGGTGACAGCCAGTTGGGGATCCGTTTGCTGTGATGGTGGAGGAGGCGCCGGAAGCTCAGATGCTGTCCCTACTGGCATGTTCATCGCCTCTGCCGCTGGGGTATAGGACTCGTATGGCATGTACTCCGAATTAACCGTTTGGTAATCACAGAGAGCTTGAAATTACGCCGATGAGCAGACGTTCGGTGCTTGTTCTGAGGGAAGCAATCTGGCCAGGAATGGCTTATATACTCTTCGTCCGGCAGCTCTGCGGAAGTGTCAGGCTTCTCTGTGTGTGGCATCCTAGATAGATCGTCTGCATCCCCACATGATTATGGGGCGCCAAGTGTAAAAACATATTTAGCTGTTTTTGTACTGATTTTTATGCTATTTAGTAAATCACAATTTAAGTTGCTTTGCAATTTATATATCACAGAGAGTGAGCTATGTCATTTATAAATCGCAAGTGAAGTAACTTTGTCATTTATAAATCGCAAGCAACGTAACTTTGTCATTTATAAATCGCAAGCAACGTAACTTTGTCATTTATAAATCGAAAGCAACGTAACTTTGTCATTTATATATCGCAAGCAACGTAACTTTGTCATTTATAAATCGCAAGCAAACTAACTTTGTCATTTATAAATCACAAGCAACGTAACTTTGTGATTTATCAATCGCAAATGTGGGATATGTAAATCGCAAACTGAGTGCGATACGTAAATCGCAAAAGTGCAATAGCGATACATAAATCGCAAAAGTGCGATATAATGTGAGTGCGGGCTCAGCCTGATCAGCGGTATTGCGAAAGAAAGAAGGCGCATGGCTTTAATTGGCGGGAAGTTTTGCTTGATCAATATGGCGGACAGAGAATCTCTAGCAAGACGAATTTCCACAGCAGTTTCCCGAGCCATCAGTGATGCATTAGCCGTTCCAGAGCAGAGGCGGAACCAGCCTCCTATGCAGCCGTTCTTAGTGTCGGTCCCAATACTCCCTCCCCATTGGGACCGACACTAAGGACGGCTGACTCCCTCCCCACTGGGGAGGGAGTATTGGGACCGACACTAAGGACGGCTGACTCCCTCCCCACTGGGGAGGGAGTATTAGGACCGACACTAAGGACGGCTGAACAGGGAAGAAAGTTTTTCTATTTCATCCAATTTATTGTGGCAATTCTCAGTTTGTTGGCTTCTTGCCGCCATGTTTATGTACGTGCATGATATTAAAATTGCAGTCATAGTGATTTGTTCACCCACAACTGCTTTTTTCTAATTTTTCGGGCTCACGTACTTGACTGGGCTAATTTCACTGTATTGCTCATAAATCTAATAAAATGTTTCAACTGAGATCTTCGCTTTCCCTTGTAGTGATAACATTTAATGTCTGGCGATAGTATAGCCTTGATTCAGGGTGGTTTTCGATTTCTTTATCTTTTATCGACGTGAAAGTTTCTGTGTGGAACAGCTTTGTACTTGTAGCGAACTTTTAGATTGTTGACGTCGTCACATGCAACCCGAAGAATAGTTAACTGAATATAGAATAATAATAATAATAATAACAGACTTTAACAGGCAATTATAAACAATTTGAATCCTATCCCAGTCAAGTACGTGAGCCCGAAAAATTATAGAAAAAAAAGCAGTTTTGGGTCAACAGATCGTATCACTATCCCTGCAACTTTAATATCACGTACATAAACATGGCGATCAAGAGACCAACAAACTGAGAATTGCCACAATAAATTGGATGAAATGGAAATACTTTCTTACCTGCCCTTTTAGCCTGCGAATACAGCCGTCTCGCATCGGGAACCACAATCAAAACGTGGCCCCCGAGCTAGAGAGACGTCTGCGAATTTCATACTGATGACGTTTCGCGGCCAGGATCTCGCGTTGTTTGATTGGTCAGTATATCGTTTTGATTGTGGTTCCCGATGCGAGACGGCTGTATTCGCAGGCTACTGCTTGTTCCGCCTCTGCTCTGGAACGGCTAATGCCTCATTGATGGCTCGGGAAACTGCTGTGGAAATTCGTCTTGCTAGAGCTTCTCTGTCCGCCATATTGATCAAGCAAAACTTCCCGCCAATTAAAGCCACGCGCCTTCTTTCTTTCGCAACACCGCTGATCAGGCTGAGCCCGCACTCACATTATAACGCACTTTTGCGATTTACATATCGCACTTTTGCGATTTACACATCACACTTTTGCGATTTACATATCCCACAATATCGATTGATAAATAACAAAGTTACGTTGCTTGTGATTTATAAATGACAAAGTAGTTTGCTTGCGATTTATATATGACAAAGTTACGTTGTTTGCGATTTATGAATGACAAAGTTACGTTGCTTGCGATTTATAAATGACAAAGTTACTTCACTTGCGATTTATAAATGACATAGCTCACTATCTGCGATATATAAATTGCAAATCAACTTAAATTGTGATTTACTAAATAGCACAAAAAAAACAGTACAAAAACAGCTAAATATTTTTTTTACACTTGCCGCCCCATACATGATTTCCCCGTCCGATAAGTAATAGTAAAGTCGAAGGTGGACAAACTGGAGGTACATCAACGGGTTGCTGTCAGTTACAACGTGAAACGTTTCACCATATAAGTGGGGGTGGAATGTCGCGGTGACAGCCCACTTGAGGGCAAGGAACTCACAACAAAATGCACAGTACCTCCTTTCAGTTTTTGACAGGGACCTGCTTCCATAAGCAACGATCGACTTGGGGTTTGCCATCCTGCACCTGATATAGGGCAGCATCAACACCTTCACCCGACGCATCTGTATGTAATACAATGGGTTTACTAAAATCTGGGAAATCAAGAATAGGGGAGGAGGATAGCTTGCTTATCAATGTCTCAAATGTAGTTTGGCATTTAGCTGTCCATTCAGACGTTCGGCTTGACTTTAAATTTGACGCTGTTGGGGCCGGGTGCAAACCGTTCTATAAATGACTGGTAATACCCAGCAAGTCCCAGAAACGTTTGCACCTCTTTACAATTCCTTGGTGGCTGTTCAAGTCATTCCAGCAACACAGGTATCTTCTCGGGATCCGGTCCCACACCTTCCCTTGTCACAACATGTCATAAATATGTCAGTTATGTCTGAAAAAATGAACTTGGCGGGTTTAAGTTTCAATCCATACTCATTTATTCGTTGTAAGACAGCTTCTCGTCGGTCAAGCAATTCTTCAAAACTTCTAGCAAAGACAGTAACATCATCTAAATACACCAAGCAAATCTTCAGATTCAAGCCAGCCAGACACCGTTCCATCAGCCGTTGGAATGTTGCTGGAGCGTTTGTAAGGCCAAACGGCATCCGATTAAATTCGAAGAGCCCGAAGGGTGTGTTCATCGCTGTTTTTGCTTGTCTGCTTCCTCAATCTCCACTTGTAGATAACCACTTTGCAACCTTCGTTGCCATCTACATAAGCTATACATTCGTTCGTATCACCCACTAGCGCGTTCAATACTCCTCGGTCTTTAGGATGGGGCCCTTGGGAAGGATTTCAGACCTGGTTGTCCCATGGCAGAGATCTCTGTCCGTTTCCCTACGCTGTGGGGTATTCCGACAACCTATTGAGATGTGACCAGGTTGCCCGCACCTTTAGCGGACGGGCCGGTCAGCGCCAAACCCCTCGGGTTGGTCTTGATTGCGACTGGGTGGGTTTGTAGTGGGGTCTCCAGCAGCGGGCCCATCCTGTGCTACAAAACCTGTTTTTTTTCCTCTCAAAACCGATACCCTCTTTAACCACCTCCCTTATTTCTCTCGACAATGCTGTGCACATTTCGGTTACCCAAGCTGGCTTGGACTTCGTTTACTTCTCCTTTCGTCGGGGTTCCTGTGGAACGGTACGACTGACGACAGCATTCGACCACGCAAGATGTTTGGGGGCCTCGGACGAGGCACGCTCTTTCTTTCCATACCTGGCCGCCGTAATCAACTCTGAAAAGTTCTTACAAATGCCCTTACGTTGGCGGGCTTTATCCTTTATCTTAGCGTTCAACCCGGCCCAAAAGAGCATCCGAAGTTGCTTCTCTACAGCACTATCGTCGGGCAAGAATTCGGTCTTGCGGATTCGTGCCAAACTTACGATGTTGTCAAGCCGCGAATCAAACGCGGCAACTTATTTGCGGTCTCGTTGTTTTAAAATGTACGCCTCGACTAACAGGTCGTCTCCTATAGCCGTATCGGCATCGCTGTAAAACTGGTCCAGTGTCTCAAGCAGCGAATCCTCTCGGCTGGCTTCCAAAATCCCGAGTACTCTCTCGTTCCAAAACTATTCTCTCCTCCGTCGTTATCTCTATTTTCTGTCCCGTCGGGAGTGCCACAAATATAGCAATAGAATCACTAGGAGTATGGTAGCTCAAATAACTACTGCCACACGGGTATGGAACAGATCCAGAGATCCACTGAACTTTATTTTCACAGGAGCCTCGAGTACAACAACCCAGCAACAAGAACACGAGGTTCGGTAATCAAATACTTCGGCTGTCTAGGTTTACATGTGACATCATACATTCCCAGACCGTCTTGGTCAACATTGTAATATAATACATTGGAATACTAAATGAAACCAGAGTAACATAACATATACACTGCTACAGACACTCATTATTGTTTTACTTGCATCAACTGGTAAAGAAGGACAATTTTTATAGCTTATTTTACCCATTTGCCTCATTTCTGTATAGCGAGGGGAAAATATTGATAAGGTCTGTTATTGTATAAAACAAATATATGTTATTTTGCCATGCGCGTGACATCTTATAGATGCACAGATGACGTCAACGTGACGAGAACATCAGTTATGTATTCTCTTCGTGCTGTGACGTCACTGAGTATAGATAACACGCTGTAGCTTACGATTTCTGCAGATTCCTTGGTTTGTTTTTCCACCCTTTTCATACACTACGTGTTTTCATGTTAATTTCAGAGGAAAGACTTAAGATGTGCAAAGCTTGTTTTGAAAAGAGCTATGGGAAGAATCTCGAAAGACTAACTGCAGTTAGGGTAGGGATAATAGATCGATCATTTCTAAATTCATAAAATTCATCTCAACTATCCGCAGGTCACATGTAATAAGCAATTATTATTGGATGAGGTTGAGCATGATAGCGAAAATTATCAAGACAGAGGTCTGTGTTATGTGCCTAAGCCAAAGGGTGAGGTTGATAACGTAGACCAAGGTCTATCATGCAAAAACCGAATTCAATAATTGTTTTATACATTTTAAGCGAAACTAAATGAAACGCCGTACATTGGCTTGTTTACAATTGAATTTCAAGATGTTTTGTTCCTTATTCGAGCTACAAATTGTTTTTATTTACAAATTTATTAAAAAGAAAGACTGGAAATATAGCTGAGAGTTTAAAATAGCAAAATGACACAAAAAAGCGAATCGAAATAATTGCTCTACTTTCTAGCATAAAATGGTTGTACTTGCTTATGATCGAGTGCTACCTACAGATAATAGCGGTGTGATATCACAACTTACAGATGATATTGTACTTTGCATGCGCAGTCAATGCTGTAGTCCACACCGCGGCAAAACGGTATGCTCCGCTGGCCAAAAGAACGAAGGCTCTGCTATCAAATACAAATTACCGAGGGTTTCAACTTTTTTAGTAAATAATTTTATAACTTAGTAAACTCACAGTGAATTACAAATTAAGAAAACTTCAACCTGTTAAAGTCTTCGGCTTAGCTTTTAAGTAGTTTTCTTATTTTTTTATACTTTTAAGCAGAAATTTTAAAATTACGGGTATGTGCTTGTTGTTTCATTTCAGTTTTCGCGGGAAACTGGGGGCGGCCGCGCGCCGACAAGAAATAGCAAATACACATGCGCGTAACGTTTTGCCGCGGTGTGGCTGTAGTCAGGTATCGAGAATTAGCCGTGTGTCCTCAGCCAATCAGAATTGAGATAGTGAATAAAATGTATAATAAAGTAGGCTGCGTGCATGGGAAGAAGGCTGCGTGCATGGGAAGAAGGCTGCGTGCATGGGAAGAGGGCTGCATGGAACAATCATGATGGTATCAGGGCGAGCCCAGTTCCAAAGATCGCAAAACCGCACTGTTGTGTTCTCTTGTATCATAAGTAAATCTACTTTATTTTCCACCATTGCCGGACTGTAGATTTTTCTCTTCCTCTGACAAGCTGGCACAACTAACCTCGCTTTGATGCCCTTATGAGCGCGATTAAGGTCAATCCTGGCAGGAGAAAAGTGTAAACTTTAAAAGGTGGCTTGTTGCCGTATTTGGTACCCTTGAATGTTGACATGAGGTGTTTCTACTCTTCTCTTAGGGAGGAACTGGTCAAGAATTAGCTCTGTTTGTCAGGCTCTACCTACTACAGGCTATCTGTTCGTACCACAAAGGAGAGTATGATGTTGCATTAACTTTGCTGTGTAAGGTATCTAAATCTATCTATAGTTTTTCTTGCTTCTAAGGGTGTGTTCCATTGATCGTATTCCAAAATAACAATACACCGAATGATCACTACAAATCGCTTACATCGGGATAATTTAGCCACTGGAATACTAAATGTATCCTGAATATCATATGTCAGCAAGCATTTGTAGCTTACAGTGTAAAATGTGTCTGAACCTGTGATTTCCAGACTATTTCATCTATATATTCTTATTTTGGAATACGGTCGATCGAACGCACCCTAAATCAAACATTGAAATGCACACATTGTTTAACTGGCTAATGGTGACCTAATCTTCTTTACCGATGGTGTTAATATATTATAGAGCTGTTGAAGATGTACTGGGGGCCTACGTATTGTACTCTGGGATCTTAATTCGTCTTAAATCTCTTTAACTTGTAATGCATAAAAGAAAACTGCCTCACTGAACGATAGAGGAAACAAGTGTTAAGTTCGTTAAAAAATCAGCTCAACTAAGCCTTTAAATTCCCTTATCCCGCATATTTCGGGTGCTTGCCCGTACAATCTTCGTTCTAGTCAATTAAATTTGTTAGGATTGTTGGCAAAACTAAGCGCTTTAATGATTTTTTCACAATCAAGTACCAAGAGTTATCTCTGTAATGCATATATGTGTTTGTCTTATCTTGGCAATATTTATATACTATTTAATATATGTATAGCTCAGAGGTTAAGCTCCGGTCTGTCGAGCGGGAGGTCGCGGGTTCAAACCCCGGCCGGACCCACACTCAGGGTCTTAAAATAACTGAGTAGAAGGTGCTGCCTTTGTGAAACAATTTCGTTCTCGAGCTGCAAATGGTTAGACCTACACGTCTTCTCGGATAAGGACGTTAAATCATAGGACTAAGGTTGGGGCGAGAGCTCTGTTTCCTTCCCTTGTCATATATGATGTGACGACTTCACTACATTAAGAGCTAGTTATCATTATTATATCCATATATTAATCATTTATTATCTATATGTAACTGTGACCACTCTTTGTAATTCAGCCTTAATAAGCTGCAAGTGGGCTCTGATAAACTACAATTACTAACATATAGAGGATCTTACATGGTTGCGGGGAGGTACGGTTTTTATCTTCGTGTGGTGCTGCACTCACTCGTGTGTTACGACAAATTCACCACGAGAACATAAAAATGCCGCGCAACCTAATAAGTGATGCGGTAAAGGTATTCATTTATATAGCACAATTTATGCATGAATCAATGTTAAGCCGCAGGGGGGGGGGGGGGGGGGGGGGGGGTCTCGGGCAGATGTGCGGCATTTGATCAATCTTGGCGTCCCCACCCTGGGGAATTTGATTACAAGTTTCGCCTCAGGGTGTGGACATTTGAATTCGACCGCTTGAGGACTGTGTCCTAGTCTCTTGTTTCCCGAGTCGCCATCTTGGATGTTGGAAGGTACGAACTTCAAAAATGCGTTTTCATCTGTTTTCATTAAGTTAAAAAGAACGCTTCACATTTATTTGGGATCACCTCCAGTTCCCCCATTGTCTCAGCTGTATATATATAGTTTAAGGAGGAATTTCGTTGCCTCAGGTGGGGCAATTTGATCAGTCACAATTGACCATTTTTTCTTTCCCCAGGGTGGGGAATTTGACCAAAAATTATCGAAAAAAGTCAAATGCCGCACATCTGCCCGACCCCCACCCCCACCCCCCCCCCCCCCCCCCCCCTCCGGCTTAACATTGATTCATGCATTATGTTTAAATTTTCACAAGGGGTTCTTGAGATACGGACTACTATTGTGGCGCAAAGTGCTGCCCAGTTTACAATTTATGAGTTTTGTTAGTGCCGGGAGATAAATCCCCTACCGCGTCTTTCAGGAAATGGCACAACAGGTTCTCTTACGTTCTCCTGATATTGATTAGAAGTGGAAGGAGACAAGGCCAACAGCTTATCATGACGTCCCTGCCCAAGGCCGCGGCCGCCGGTTTGCGAACCCCCGACCTCCCGCACTCTAGACCGTCTCTACCAACCGAGTTAACCAGTGAACCCGCGACCTCCCGCACTCTAGACCGTCTCTACCAACCGAGTGAACCCGTGACCTCCCGCACTCTAGACCGTCTCTACCAACCGAGCTAACCAGTGAACCCGCGACCTCCCGCACTCTAGACCGTCTCTACCAACCGAGCTAACCAGTGAATCCGCGACCTCCCGCACTCTAGACGGTCTCTACCAACAGAGCTAACCAGTGAACCCGCAACCTCCCGCACTCTAGACCGTCTCTACCAACAGAGCTAACCAGTGAACCCGCAACCTCCCGCACTCTAGACCGTCTCTACCAACAGAGCTAACCAGTGAACCCGCAACCTCCCGCACTCTAGACCGTCTCTACCAACAGAGCTAACCAGTGAACCCCCGACCTCCTGCACTCTTGACTGTGCTCTACCAACTGAGGTAACCAGTGAATCCCCGACCTTCCGCACTCTAGACCGTGCTCTACCAACTGAGCTAACCAGTGAATCCCCGACCTTCCGCACTCTAGACCGTGCTCTACCAACTGAGCTAACCAGTGAATCCCGACCTTCCGCACTCTAGACCGTGCTCTACCAACTGAGCTAACCAGTGAATCCCCGACCTCATGCACGTCTACCAACTGAGCTAACTAGTGAGACAGTCACAGATGTGCAATACGTTTTTTGACATTTCACATGGGAAAATATAAAGAGTTATTTTATGAACTGAATTTGATGCATAGGTGACAAGTGACAAAGGAAACACTCAATGTACTGGCGGTTGCTGTTAATATCATTGAGGAAATAGAAAAACAAAAAAAATATCTGAAGTAGTTCAAGCTTGCATATATACAGGCAAAATCTCAATACATATTTTATTTCAGGCAGAGGAAGGTGCAAGACAGCTGTGCGTAGATGATGACAAACTCACTCAGTGTACGTTCAATATTTTGTTTCACGTATGTAGATAGTGTATAGGTGTTGACTCGATGTGGGCGAGACATGTCAGTCTGTTTTTCCTTTCGTTTTCTTTGAATTCAGAGCGGCTTTTCACTTCTCTCAGAAAGCCCCTATGACAATTTTCACTATGTTGGGACTGGAGTTTCTTTGCGCGAGTTCTTGCTTCGACTCGGACCGGAACAGATCCGTCACGGAGAGGCATTAGACTATGCATGGGAGGGGACGACATCATTCCAGAGATATATGAGCATACATTATGTGACAAACCCTCCGCACGTTCTCGGAACCACTCCCCGTACAGGTAAAACGACATGAACCCTGGGTGGGTGGGTGAGCCGCTGCGTTATCTCACTGTGGGTTCTTTGGTAATGTCATGACACGTTAGGAGGTACATGTATACTCGCTGGTGGGCCTTATGACAACATATAGCTTTGCACGTGCAGAGCCGTCGTCTATGAACTCCTCTCGGCAGAATATACATATTCAGATAGCTTAGCATATAGCTGTATAGCCTGCTTGCAGAACCCCATATTAAGCAAAAACACCACTGAAAACCTCCAAGCAGGCTAATAGCTGTATGGCTGTGCACATGAGAATTGGAAAGCTACTCTCTTCCACAGTTTTAGTGACAGTTCATGTTGTCATGTTTTTTTAGTGGTATCCATGGGGTTTAGTGTTCGGGAGGCGCGGCTTGGACTGCGGGCCTGTAATGGAGATGTTACTCTCGCTGTCGAGTACATTACTCGTAAAAAACAGGTGAGGGGAACACCATATTTTATTAGTTCTTTTCAGTAATAGCAAAACATCCAATCTTGTCATCAAATGGTATGTTACTTAGATCACCGGGCTTCAAATGAGAGGAAAATGCCATTAGCAATTGTTGCTATTTGTCAGTAATTTTTACTAGCAACAT
The DNA here is from genome assembly GCA_030867875.1 of Actinernus sp. WN-2022. Lineage (NCBI taxonomy): Eukaryota > Metazoa > Cnidaria > Anthozoa > Actiniaria > Actinernidae > Actinernus > Actinernus sp. WN-2022. Next base: position 127,645,835 of record JAOWCC010000577.1, read on the forward strand.
GGTCTGATCCACTAGTAACAGCCATAAAACCACATAGAGTCAATCACCAAGATTCTACTGGCGACAGTTAATTTGCGAGTTGTCATGAGAATTTACTTACGAGCCTAATTTCCATCCCTGGATCATTACTGCTTTAACAGAGGAACGGCAGGATTTAAACTTTAGTATCGGCCATTATTTTCTTTATAGGAAAAGAAGGAAAGAGAAGCGAAAGAAAGAGGAGAGAGGAAAATCAAGCGAGATCAGCGCAGACTAGGAAAAACTGCTAACGGAGAATGGTAGATTTACTAACTGATGATTCGGACAATTTCAAAAGTTTCCTATGTTAATTACCTTTGCAGTTAGGCAATCACGTGGTTCTACTGGATGGCAAAACAATCGTACTACATTTACTTCAAGTCGGTAGTGTTATTAGCAAAACCTGTTTGTAAATGTTATTTTCCACCTCCAATCGATTGTCGATCTTCCTAAAACAGCGTTTTAAAGTTTGTTTGCCATCCAGTGAAGCCTTTCCCATGAGATCACGAGCGCAATTCATTGAGTTATTGAAGTGATGTATCAGCACGTGACGTTAGCTGCAAAAGACCTATTTTCACCGGGAATGGCTTCATGGATTCACTGCTAAGAGCCATAAGTAGTTTTCTACTGTAACTGCATGGGGCCACTTAGACAACACGAACCAATCACATTGCAACTAAGCATTCCGACTTATACGGTCATGCAGCCCTGGCTGTAAAATGATCCCGCGCAATTTTCAGATCGGCGAGTTGTCCAGTGGATCTTGGAACTAAACAAAGTGAATTCAAAACGCATTTTCGAAAACTAATTTAATACGCTAAATAAAACTGGCTGTCACTGAATAAAAAACGGCGAGAACTTTAACTGGTTAAATTATGGGGCTATTTCTAAATTTTACATCCTTGTCTTCGAATATTCTTTTACAAGAGATTTCCAACAGTTATAATTTTAAATATGGAACTTGAGCCGCCTATTTATGCAGAATACAAAACATACAATTAGTGGCTTATGTTACTATTATCCTCTTACTAATAGCCAGAAAACCCGCAAAACCATCTTCAACCTTTTAATCGAACCACGTAGTTTTGGAAACACCGATTTGATTTGTCTCAATCTATAAAAACTGACGTGTACAAGTTCAGCTCTCCATCATCTTTTTCGAAAAAAAAAACTCGATGAAGGGTTCGCGCCACTACGACGAAATCACGACCATTCCTTTTGGCATTCTTTTGTCTTCCAAAAGGTAACACGGCTAAAATATCCAAATCAGTGAACATTTTTGCCAAAGCACTAAATTAAACTGAATTTTGCGGAGAGTTTACCGTCGAAATCATGTCGGCCATTACTGAAGCCGACGATTCACGATTTTCGTCCAGCGGTTTGCTGTCGTGACGTCATTTTGTCAACACGTCGCTCTTTTAAAGGCATATTTCTATTCACAACTTCGTTCTTTTCTTTCCTTTGTGAGAAAATAGTAAAAAAGAACTTTACTTATAAGCTCGCACGAAGGTTTGTGTGAAAAGTAGCCCTGCATGTACTGTTGTTATGTTGAGTGCAATGACGTCACTTCCGCTGAAAATTAGCATGTTCGGGTAATGGCGGACATAAAAACTCCAAAAAATAAGACTTCCCGTCGTCATATCGAAAAACGGTTTGGATGTTTTTGTTTTGTCTAACTGGCTCCAGTTACAGTAGTCGCACAGTGACTTGGTTGTGACAGTTTTAAAGTATTTGAAGACACGATATGTTACATAAACATTTTTTCCCTTCAGGGTAAACGTGTCAACGCTTGGTACTCTTGTAAGCATGGGTTTCCCAAGGCAGTCGGCAGCAGAGGCTCTACGCCAATCAAATAACAGCCTCGATACTGCGTTACAGGTAGGCCGTCAACAGCCGCCGAGGCTCAAGTTAAGTCACTTTATTGATAGAGGTGTCAGGAGGGGGTCTTTCTAGCCTGATTTTCAGACGGTACGAGGTCGTCCGCTCACGGCTTCCTCCCCCCGGAGGAAGTGAACGGACGACCTCGTACCGTCTGAAAATCAGGCTAGGGTCTTTCCTGATCTTGTGTACGGAACAGAAGAATCACACACCAAGGTTGAAGTTACTGCTTGTTTTATTCTTCGACTTTGACTCTACTTCATGTCTACTCAACTCTTGACTTCAACTCTCCACTAACTACAACAAGAGCCCATCTGGGCTTTCACTCGGGCCACATGAGATTGAAGATGAAATACACTTTCATTTGAAATCCTCTTAGTAATAACCGAAGGGAAGAATTATTAGCTGAATTTAGCAGTCTTTAGGAGTGGCCGGTAGCGCGGTGACATTCATTCTCTGCTCCCCTAGTATATATATGTAATTTAGTATTTTTGTTTTTCTCGTGTATGTAAATTAAAGAAGTTGACCTCTACTTATTCATGTAACGCATGCACGCTTACAATTTAGTATGCTGTTCTGCAGGTTCAAAGTACTAATAGATGAGTGTCTCAAATGTATGTTTATATTTGTCCCATATTATAAGTTGTATCCTGTCCACTTTATTTCTCTACTGTTCTTTCTACCCTGCGGCTCTTTATCGCAGCTCGCTGATCGCGTCCATATTGGTATTTCGGTTGGATTAAAGATTATTAACTGAAATGCCTGTTGGTTATCTCTATTTAAAAGCTTTTACCCTCCTTCCCAAAACTGCAGTCTGCTCATTATATTACAGAACTATAAAGGGAACTGTTGGAAGCCTTTAATTTCTCGAACCAAAACCTCGGCCGTGAGAGGATTCTTGTTTACCTTGAGAGTTGAATATTGCTTCGCTCATCATAAATTATTCTGTGCTGAGTGTTTATTTCTCCGGGGTATTTCTGGCTTCGTGTTGGCGAATGACAGTATCGGCTCTCACAGGTCAGGAGTTCAGATGTCTTCAGACTTCGATAGAGGAGAGAAACCCATAACTGGCTCAACCACAGTACCGTAAAGATTTGATTAAGCGCCCGGGCGCTTATTTAATTTTTGAGGGTCGAAGGGGGGCGCTTATTCGAGAGGAGGCGCTTATTCGGGAGGGGGCGCCTATCATTATTTTTTTATGCTGCAATCCGAGTCAATAAAAAAACAACTTTTATTAAGATCCTAACAAGAACTGTAACATGTAAAAAAAACTGGTCGCGTGTCAGTCAATGGCTGAGTCAGTACTTTCAGGGCCGGAAGTAATACCGTACGTTGTAACGTACAGATAATATCGGTAAGTGTTAAGGTCGCTGGTACTCAATGCATGACAATTTCATCGGTGGGAGGGGGCGCTTATTTCAGAAAACGCAGTGGAAGGGGGGAGCTTATTCGAGTGGGGGCGTTTATATGAAGGAGGGTGATTAATCCAATCTTTACGGTATATATAGATTTGCTAGTAAATCGCTATATTTCGCTATAAATCAGCTATTCAGTATACCTGTATAGTACAACGTACAGAGGTCTCGATACGAGATCGGTAAACCAACCAAAAACACGGTCAAAATTATTTTAGTGTTGGCCTACAGATCACGGTGTTTGCACTGGTATGTATTATGACCGAGAGTAAAATGAAATGTGGCATAAAACCTAGGAAACGTACCTCAAACAAGAATACCGTCCGATGGCGAAACGAGGTCAATTAATGCATAATTTAACGCATGCGCAAAAATTTTGTTGCACCGAACAAAAAATCAACTCGGGCCTGCCACAGGCAGCCCGAGTAATAAGTTGAGGCCATGAGAAAACCGGTTAAAACGAGTTTTTAACGAGCCTTCTTGCATCGCGTGTTAGGGTATTGGAAAGGAAATAAAGATATTTATCTTGTACAGACATTGACAAATAAAATAGTATTCGTTACCTTAAAATTAGAAGTATTCGATCCTAGATAAAATTCTAGTTATAATCGAAGGTTACGAAAAGCGAGAGCATTAAAGTTAGAAAACTATTTCGATTGTCAAGCAAGGAAAAGTCATTGCGTGAGTGCAATGAGTCACACGAAGAGGTAGCGGCGCTAATGGGTACTTCAGATGGCGTCCGCTAATCCAATGGAATCAAAATATCACAAAATGATTTCTCACTAATGGACACTTAATTAATTCCATCTATTGTGGCTAGATGTCTTTGCAAATGGACTGCTATTAATTGTATTGTTAATAGTGACTAAATAGCATCATTTAGTATCTTGATCCTAAAACGTATGAACTCTAATAGTCAACATAAAATAAAATTGTACTGAAATATTTCCTAAACTCTACTCATATTGACCAAACATGTTCCTAACAGAGGTTAGCACGTTTACCGCTAGCTCAGTATAAATCTTCCATATGGCTCTCTGTTGACTTAGTTCTACGGTTTTACGTCCTTATCCCGAAGAAGACGCGAAGTTCTACCCTGACCCTATTTGAGGGTGAAAAATCGTAAAATGGGTACCCATTTTCCAAGCGGCTTGAAACTAAAATATGAGACCCTATTTAAGGGACACGTGAATACTCAGAATTTATTCATTTCTCTTCTGTGGGTAGTCTAGCATGAAGCATACAAGATTGTTACGTTTAGCGGGCGTTGAGCAAATGCACGATATTGCATATCAAGAGTCAGGGAAACAAAAAAAAAACGTACCCTAGTTAAGGATCGGATATTTTATTTAAGGATGATAATACAGTCTGAATGTCACCAAGACCGAGTATACGTGTATGTTCACTGGGACAGACTTCAAACTATCCAATTTAGGCAAAATATTAACTATTTCTATTGGAGACAAATCAATTAAGAGAGTTCAATCCTCCAAATATCTTGGTGTATACCGGCCTTGATAATAATTTAAAATGGGATACAGACATTAATAATCTAAGCCAAAAAGTATGTCGTGCTATTAGTGGTTTAAAACAGGCACGAAATTTTGTATCTCAAGAGGTGTTAGAAATAATCTATAATGCCCTGATACTGCCTCTTTTCGACTATTGCGACATAGTATGGGGAAATCTTAATAAGGGCCTAACCAGAAGATTACAGAAATTACAAAATCGTGCAGCACGCATCATTACCTCGCAAGGATATGATGTCAGGTCTGTCGATATACTAAATGAATTAAACTGGGATAATCTGGCCCTCAGAAGGTATAAACACTTGAGCGTAATCATGTACGACACCATTGGTCAACGAGTACCTAAGTACCTTAGCAAACTCTTTTCAAATATCTCAATAAATAATCCCTATAGATCTAGGCTTAGACAAAGTGATAATAATTTAATTATTGACCGTGTACCGAGGACAGAATGCTATAAAGGAAGTTTTGCATACAGAGGATCTAAATTATGGAATTCTCTTCCTCAAAACCTTAAAGTATCTCAAACAAGAGCAACTTTTAAGAAAAAGCTAACCGAGTGCAGACAAATTGTCTATAAGTATTTAAATCGATTTTCATTGCTGTATTTATGTACTGATGAACTAGTGTTTCGTACACATTGCCAATTGCTTATATTGCTATTTTATTAGGCATTATTTTTACATTTTTACTTAGTGGTAGTAGTAGATTCCTTTTATCTATATTGTACAGTGTATATAGTAACTACCTGCCATGTTTGTTATATATACGACTTTCATGTAAAGAAGTTCAGCTTATTGAAATTACGGTATTAAAATAAAGATGACTCACTCACTCACTCACAGAATACCGACGATACCCTATCCGGCACCTCGAAAACCATGCCCTATCCCGCGGCACATACCTGTATGGCTTATATATGGGAGTATACCCCCCCCCCCCCCCCCAGGGGGGCAGCATCTACTCAGTTATTTTAAGACCCTGAGTGTTGGTCCGATTGGGGTTTGAGCACCCGCGCTTAACCACTGAGCTAACCAAGTAGAAAAAAAATCAAATTTGTTGAAAATTTTGTATGACTTTGCTATTTTCCTTCAAGTTAGGGCCTCTAGCCCGTGCGGGGTCTGAACCGGAGTCGGACGGTTACACATCCTATATAACAATGACTGAGAGCTTCTTTGTTAAAAAGGAGAACATATAAACAGTATGTGTATCAGGTTAGAACTCCCTGTGGTGGCATTCATCAAACTGTGTCCATTAACAGCTATTTTTCAACATTAAATTTCAGACTCTTCAGGATCACCCTGAACTTCTTGACTTACCCGCAGACAGGTACATGAAATGCTACAACGCATATGAGTAGGAAAGAAATGCGGCGAGACTGTATAGTAACCGTATGGTAACTTTGCCGTATCAGAACTTGATTGGATCAGAACAGGGGTGTAGACAGGATTTTGCCAAGGAAGGGAGGAGGGTCCCGACACGAGCGCCATAACTGCTTGCCTCAAGGGGAACGGGGGCATGATTCCCGCCGGTAATTATTGGGTTTCGCTGAAATGTAATTTCCTGCATTCTGAACTTTCCCAGTCATACAAAATCCACTCTAAAGCAATCTGCCGTCAGTTGTTTACCTTTTCTACTCGCGGATCTAGAGAGTCTGCCGCACATGCACTCACTCGCCCGCTTGCTTTAACAAATGCGTAGACTTCCGTCCATAACTTCCGACTAAATGTTATACGGCTCAATCACGGTTTCTGGAAAACCATCCAGCCACCCCTCCCTTGGGTATACAAGTGTAATTAATGATTAACCATTAAATTTCAGGGGGATGGGGTGGGGATTTCCCAGAAGTGTTCATCGTTGGTTTAAGTTTGTTTTGTATGACAAATTATTAACACGTAAATACTTTATCACGTCCATTGCCTTGCAGTCCACAGAACATTCAAGTGTCTGACGAGCTCGTTGCACAGGTAGCCCGTTAATTTGAATTTGTTGAAATCTATTTAACAATTAGACCCGCAGCCCGAATGGGCCGGCTACGAGTAAATAACCCATGAGGCGCAGCCGAATGGGCTATTTGACTCGTAACCCATGAGGGCGAGAGGTCTAATTGTTTTAGTATAAACTAACTAGTCGGACAGTAGAAAATAATAGAAAGAAACAAATTGAAGTTAAATTTTTTTTTCGTGAAAATGCGTGCAGTTTTTCTCTACCATGGGCTATCACAAATAGACCTATAGTAGGGTAGCCAATCAGAATGCAGGATTTGTAATAGTCCACTAGTTGGTTTATACTAATTCCAAATAGACCCTTGCTGAATATTTTCCTCGCGCTACACAGAAACGAGGCCAAGTGAGCTATAACAATTGTGCTACTAATCTGCTATTTCAAAGTTTATTTAGCACAATTTTACCCAATCGCCTCATTTCTGTGAAGCGGTGAAAATTTTCGGTAAGGTCTATTGTTCATGGTAGGAGAGAATAACTAGTTATCCTCTCTTGTTCATGCATGGTAAGATAGTATATAGTGATTCCAATTTGATCACAGTTTGGTTTCCAGATTACAAGCCTAGTTTCTTGTTTATTTGTTTGTTTGTTGTTCTAAGACCAGCGCCGTCTTGTTATAGATTGTGTCAATGGGGTTTGACTTGGAGATGGCCAGAGAAGCATTGAGGCAGTTTGGTGGTGGCGTGCAGAGAGCAATCGAGCAACTCGTTGCTCACGGCGGCGTACTACCCTCTTCCCAAGGTATTTAGCACTTTTTTGTTATCTTAAAGGGACTGTCACCAGGATTTTTCTCAATGTTTTTCCGTCAAATAGTTATCTAGAATACTCATAGGACACTAAGGATACGACTGAAGCGAAGAGACAGCGATCTAGAATAGAAACATTAGCTAATATCAAAGACACGTGCACCAGTTTTAAAACTTGAAAACGTTCAAGTTTTTCATAATTATAACCATTTCCATCCGTTGCCCCATAAACCTTTCTGTAGTTTCACTTCAGTATTGAAGAAGCTTTTAATAAAAACTACATATTTTTGTATTAGTTGCTTTAAGTTTGCATGTGATTTTCAGCGTTTCAAAATTACTACAAATATTTTAACAACAAAAGGGTCACTGATTCTCGATAACGTTATCTGTATTACTCGTCCGTTCATATCATAAATACCTCTTATTAAACGATTGTTATGGAGCGCGAAGGAGAAAGAGAGAAATAAAATGGGAAATAAAACGAGGATCCATAGCCGTGTAATAACATTTTTAAAATGGCAAACAGTTTCTGGGAACACGAGCCTCTTCTCATAAAATGAAATGAGCAAAGTGTAGGAAAATCTTAATTCCTGATTTCGCTACTTTGAAGTGCCAATACGACGAAAATTTACCATTTCGATATGCCACTTTTTCAGTGCCAATAGGTCAATCAGTGTTAGAAATATCCGAAATAGTAAACAAAATATTCCCAAATGGGCAAGTTAAACCACAAAATTTTAGGAGAGTTTACCGGTAAAATCCTGTCCGCCATTACTGGAAGCCGTTCTCAGTATTCAGCGGAAGTGATGTCATACACTTCAACACGACAACCACGTTGCGCGAAATAGTGTGCATAAAAAAGTAGCCAACCTCGCAAAGATAAATATAACGTTCTTCTTGTGTACATGAAGACGTTTTTAGTAGAAATATGCCTCCAAGGCGTTGTGTTGTGCAGGCGAGCATTGAGTGTATGACATCACCTCCAGTAATGGCGAACGTTTAGATTCAATATTCGGAGTTCAAAAAATAAGACTTCCTGTCGTCGTTTCGAAAAACGATTTGAACTGGTAATAATATATCAACTCTACTTTATGAATATGCAAAAACATTTGATATATTAAGATTTGATCGTAGTGGCACCTTAAATCACTCTATTATCACATTATTATCTAACTCAGGGCCGGCGGAAGCATTTTGGAAGTGGGGCTGCATATTTTTAAAATGATTACGTCAGCTAAAATTTCAAACTTGGCCGAAAAAGACGCCCCTGTTCCGCCGGCCTTGTAACTGCATTAGGACTTATGCATTGTAAAAGACTGTTGCGACAACCTAGCCTGATTTTCAGACGGTACGAGGTCGTCCGCTCACTATGTACTTATATTACTTTTTAATTTAGTTTTGTTATTATTGTTCCATTATCGTCTGACAGGAATTGGGCCTTTCGGCTCAACTTCCAGTGAAGGGAGCGAGGAACCAGAAGACCCTGATGTCGAAAGAGCCGTCGAGGAGTTGGTGCCAGATTTGGAAAGAGACGGAGATGCATACCTGGATTTGACCCTAGAAGACGAATCTTCTGTTATAGCGGAGTACAAGGCATTGCTCTTGTCTTGTGGCTATGGCAATAGGAGCTGAAGTGAGCTTCAAATGCGAAGAGATGTGTGGACTCGTATTTCCAAATTTCATAGGCTCCCGTACCGTACTGTGCGCTACCGCGGCAAAACGTTGTTGATCGATAGATTTTTCAAATACAAATCTGGCAGTTTCCGAAGGCTTAAACCTTTTTTGGAAATAATTTTCTAACTTAGTAAACCCACAGTGAATTACAAAATAAGAAAACTTAAACCTATTAAAGTTTTATTAAAAGCAGTTTTTTTTTTTGACGACACATATTACAGACGTTGTTGCCATTCAGTGTGGCGTCAAAAGCGCATGCGCGTGATTTTGTCACGGTGTGGTACGTTTCAATCTCGTTCGCTGAGCCCGCACACACAGCGGTCAAACGTCTGCGCATGTGTCAAAAGTCTTGCAACAACAACCTATTTCAAAACAAATTCAAAGCGAGCCGGCGGCCGTCACTGTTCACAAACCCGCTTTCAAACCTTGAGAACTTCTTTGGTAAATTACGAAACAATTTGGTAAACTCACAGTTTGAAGTTTGTTCAATTTCCCGTCGACTGTGAAAATAAAAAGCTTAACTTTCACGTATTTTTCTTAACTTTTGGGGGTAGATGTTTTAAGGTAAATTTTGCGCGGGAAATTCGCGCGACCGCCCACGCGCAGACGTTTGACCGACCGCTGTGTGGAGCCCGCATGTCTTGTATCTTAGCGCTGACCGTAACATATGCGGGCTCTGGGAACGAGACTACAACCCAAACCAGTTCATCGACTATTCAATTTGCAAGGAATCTTTTGTTATTAATCTGGCCTGCTTACCATTTAAACCGAAAAACGAGAAATTCCGTTTGGAAACGCGGGTTTCCGGTTGGAGTAATCCACTTTTATAGTCCCGCCCATTTCGGTCTTTTTTTTTACATTTTAATTTTATTTTTAAATCAGTTCCCATCTGATGGTTTGATGTAATTTTAATTAATTAATTTTAAAAAATGATAAGTACCCTCGAGTATACGCACAGTAAGATAAACCGGGATCCCTGTAAAATAGCTCTCCGTAGTAAGGAAGAATAGCAACTACAGACGCCGGTGGAGAAGGCTAGTAATTCCTGTCATTTTATTCTCTTTTAACCAGCGAAAACTCTTGTAAAAAGTAACAACATGAAGAATATATGTCGACTGTTTCGACAGAAAAGGCCAGTGCTATATATACCGAACGCATACCGTAAGTGGTATAAAAATACCTTGCAACGATCGATTGGCGAAGTTCACATAAATTTGGTTGAAGTCCGGCCTACCCAGATACTGAGTTAGTTACTGCAGCGGTTTCGAATCCGACAAGTCGTTGATATTTAACGTATACATGTATATTAACATTTAAAATAATGAATAAACATTCATGGCACAGTGCAATGTTGTTTTTAAGCCGCGTGTTAAAATTAACAACTGTTCGGATTCTGTTTGGCTGCTTACCATTGGAAATAAGAACATACCGCGGTAGATAGAGGGAATCGGCTATTTTGTGTTGCTACTTGCTATCCAATTCAGATCATGAGACGTAAACAAATGCTACTCTGGGAGACTGTTCCTTTTTCACATGTAATAGTAAACAACCTGCCTTCCCTGAATCGTTTTGCAAAATAGGCGGTATCGTCAGTTGAGGCCGATTCGTGTTCATCAGTTTTGGTCATTCTGCGCTTTGGAAGATGCATACCGTAAAGTACGCATAAAGGTGATGGTGACTTTCGTTTCAGCAGCCTTCTGTTCAAATGGCGTTACTTTCGGGAAGCTAAGGGAAGGTACGTTTTTATCAGGGGGGTGCATGGGCTGGGGGATCTTAAAATTTTCGGTGGCCCTCCCCTGTATTCAAACCACTCGCTCAAAGCTACAAGATGACCTCCTTTATAATCTGACGAAAAACGATTTTTGGAGGGTTTTTCATGATACCCGTTTACTAGCTAGTCGGGTTAAAAGTGTCGTTGATCAGCATATTGCAGTTGGGAAGTGCAAAATGATGTGTGACTTTGGATTTATCAGTGTCTTCGGACTGAATTAGTGATATAACACTGAGTGTCAACATTCTTCTCGAGCTTATCCGCCTTTAATACCACAAATCTTGAATGAGCAAAAATAAAACAAACAAAACAGTTTATATTGATAGCAGAACTGAAACATTCAATAAATGGGAATGAAAAAAAAACCTTTGACCCTCCCCCTGTTAGAAAAAAAGTAAAGGCTTGGCCCTCCAAAATGGCCCAACAAATGTCGAATGATACGCAGACGTCTTTGGTTTATCCATTATTGCTGAACATACCCGGTTTCAAGGGAGGGGGGGGGGGACGTTGGCTTGGCTTTCTTTGTTCTTTCAGGGGAATATATATAATTTCCAGATCCCACCTCAGTTTCTTTGTTATTATTTCTGTTGCATTTAACAATGCTTTAATATCCGGGGGAGGGGGCTCCCATACTGAAGTGACATGGGTGCTCGGCCGTGGGCCCGTACACCTTTTGAAGAACGATGTAAAACGTCTGTAAAATTTACGTACAGACTTCGTGAAATGTTTGCAAAATGTTTGTGAATGCCTGTGACCCGCGGAGGGTTTTTCACCGGGTTTACTGGTTTTCCCCGGGTTTACTGGTTTTCGTTAATTCCCCCTCCACAAAAACAGTGCCCGCGCGCATGGTTCGCGCGGAAACATCAAGCTAGACCCAGTCCCGCGCATTTTCACGCCGCCGTCTTCGATCTCTTCTGAGATCTTCCACGAAATTAATATGGCGTTGTTCGAATCTGCTTCTAAACAGTTTGTCAAGGACACAGGCCGAGGTTCCCTTCATCCTGTGCTAGACCTGAACTCTGCTTCAAAATGTAGGATTCTCTGTGTTGTGGAGAGGAAAAAGAGCCGTTGGTTTTGGAGATCAACCAAGTATTTGCCAACCCCATTTGTGCTGAACGAACTACTGACTGAGGACGAGGTGTGTCCCTTGATTTCTCAGCTTAATTTTTCGACTAATTGTCATCCACTGAAAATGTAACTTTTTAATGTATTTGATACTTGAGAATTTAATGGAATAATCAGTAGTGGTTTTCGCCCTCTACTAGTGACTCAGAGAGACTTACTAGTCCATAATAATTTCGTATAAAGTGTCTAGCAACATTTTTCCTATAAGTGGCAACAAGATAGTAGGGATTTTCTGTTATTGCAGTGCTCAGTTCAAACGTCTCTAACATTGATTTGTCCACAAAATGTTATGTATATTTCAAGCAAACTTGTATGTGTAGGCCCCACCCCCTTGCATGCTTTACATTAGCTTGATAAAACATTTTTATAGTCTATAGAGCCATTCATGACCAAGTATACTGAGCCTGATTAAACACCATAATGAGTTTGACCACTAAAAGGTATGCATTTATAAATTAAAATTATGAAGTGATTCTTTGTGTGTACGTTGTAACCTTAAAATTCTAATTCTGAACCTCTAAAAGGTACGACTCGGTTTGCATAACTAACTTGTGTGAACAGCACCCCCTAAGAGGTACTGCTACATGTACAATAGTTTTTTGACTCCTAATAGGAGCACCAAGCATAGCTGTCAGTTCAATATAGGGAGTTCCCCCCCCCCAAAAAAAAGGCAGTGTATGCAGGTTTCACCAGGGTGCAGTTGGTCAAAGCAAGGGTAATTTTTATCCCTAGGTATAGCACTGAATCTGTAATAATTGTAATGTGTACAGTTTAACCTCTGGTTCGCGATTTAACCCTGGGGTAGTGCTTACCCTTGCTTAGAACAACCATACATTAAAGTTACAGGTGATGGTATCCCACCTTAAGTATTTTTCTGTTGGTTCTTTGTTATATTTCTTTATTATATACCGGTATTTCATTACAGGTATTTTGGTTTGCTTAGGTTACCCTTCTTTTATTTGTTATTGTTTTTGATTATGTTTTCATTGATGTGACTTTATTTTTGTTCTTGTTTAAATCAGCCAGTTGACATCAAAGGTAAAGTTCAGGAATCCATCTTTATTAAAAACTACAAGAACGAGCCTCAGTTCCATGTATCAGGAAAGCTGGGAGCCAAGATTGCTACTGAACTTGGGATTGATGTGTCAACTACTGACGCATTTGTTGTCAGTATGAACATTGGCACAGTTAATAAATCTGAAATAAGATGGCAGGACCTGAATAATGAACTGAACAACAAGAAACTCAACCTTGAGCATGAGTTTGTCCAAGCTGTAATGAGGAGTAAAAGAAGAAGCCTTTGCATTGTGTGTGAGATGTTGACAACAACTGGAAATACAGAAATGCAATCGGATATTCAGATAGAAGGTAAGTCAATGATTGGAATGTTACTTCTACTTGATGAAATAAATACTTGTAAGGAGCAGATTAAAGGTTATGGGATTTGTTTTGTATTTCAAATTAAATTAAAGAACCATAATTTTCTTTCAGTGGCATGTTATATACTTATAGTAGGCTCAGTTTCAGTTCTCCAAAGCCTAAGTCACATACTCCTCCCACTAAAGATGATTGTGGCACACCAAGAAAACAAAACCTACATGTAGTTAGGGACCCCTAATTGGCTTTGATGATGGTCTAATGCTCGAATGTCAACTACTACTCTGGTGGTTGTAGCATGTTACACTAATCAATTTTTATTTGATTATACCAGAAAGTATTCATTCAAGGACTAGAAGTATTCATGTATTACATGTTAGTATAATTGATAGTTCCATAGCTCCTGTTGCTACATCACACACCATAAGATAAATTTACCAGAAAAGAGCACAAAAATACATTAACTGCAAAAATATTCAGTGTTTAATTTTAGGTATTCTAATCAAATATATCATCATCAAACTCGTGAAATGCTAAAAACTATTCTAAAAATAGCCAGTTGGTGTTTATGTTTGTGGGACATGATATATTCCTGTGGGAAAACTGCTATACTCTGATTGGTTACACTATTGTTTGAGTCGGAACTATGAATTAAGACGTGTAAAATTAATATCCTAAATTTTACAATACCGTTATAAAGTCCAGTGAACAGGATTGAAGAGCTGGGGAGGGTTGAGTTAGCACTCAGGATTTCACCAACTGAGCCAAACATGTCCAGTAGGGAAAGGGTTAAGGAGGGAGGCAGGAGCTAACCTGACCTCCTGGTTTAAGCTTAGTGGTTAAGTGCTGGTCTGTCATGGCGGAGGTCTTGGGTTCAAACCACAGCTGGACCAACACTCAGGGTTTTAAAATAACTGAGTAGAAGGTGCTGCCTAAATAATCCAACAGTAAACGGTTAGACCTTCATGTCTTCTTGGACAAGGACATAAAATCGTAGGACTAAGTAAACAGAGGGCCATGTGGAAGATTTCTGGGCTACCTGTTACGTGTTATACCCTCTATAATTAAAGTGGCCTTCACTTCCTTTGTTTTACTTTTAACATCAAATTGGCCTTAAGACATTTTTTTGATTTGTCAATGTCCCCTTAACAAGAATCTGTAATTCAGGTATGTACATTGTACCTCTTTTAATGTTGTATAATTATGTGTAGAAACATCCCACTGTTCAATAATTAACAGAAGCTACTGATCGAATGCTAGTGGAAATTATCTCTGTCAAATTGATTTTATTATGGGGTACATGTACATGTACGTATTGAGCTTTCTAAAGTCTGAAAGCTACAAATGTATGTAGCCAAAATACACGTACAAAATACTGCAAATAGAAAAATTATATCATTACTATTTAGCATATAATATTTTAAATAAATAGAAGATGGGTCTACATAATTATGTGTGTTCCATTAATTAATATTAATTACATAATTCATGTACATATTATTATGTAACACTTATTGAAAACATAAATTTACATGTATGAAATAGCCTGAAGCACCGGGCTTTCAAAATGTTTTTGAGTAAGAGGTCAACATAGGAAAGTAGGTGTCTGTGACAAAAGGTTCAAAGTAAAGTAAAAGTTTAATTGTCTTTTGATAAAGAGAAATTAACCGGCAATGTACCTTCAAGCAACTGCCAGGCTAGAGCTCTGGCGGTCTCGGCTTATTTTGAAAGCCCTGGAAGCATATAGTGTTGTGTTGTTTATTACTATTTAAAGTCTTAAGTTTTGGATAACTTTAGAAGATGCTGATGTTCAAGCAAGTGCTACATGTATGCCAAAGATCTTTGTTACCATGAAGGGAACAGTTAAAGACACCCATCACCGCAGTTTTGATATTCCCAACGACACTGTTCTTGGATATGGCTGTTACAGACTTCACGTCATAGATGATGGGCTTGGGTTGGTTGAACTTAATGTTGATAGGAAGCTGGAAGATGCTGTTGAAGATGCTCCAGATGGCCGACAGATAGCATGTCATCCTTTTGATCAGCCAGATGGGGAAAACGGTATGGGAAATAAGATATTACACTTACCTTAAATGAGGTTAATTCTTATGTTTATCTAATATATTTCCATATTTTATGTAATTTGATGTTCATAATATTTTATCAGGAACTAATGTTTGTGTAATTACTCGGGCTGCCTGTGGCAGCACCGAGTCTTAAAATGCAAGCCGTTATTTTTATTTATTTTTTGTTGGGTGTCGCAAAATTTCTGCACATGCGTTAAAGGTCAAGTTCACACCAATCAGATTGCACTGTGCTGGTCACGCAACAATCGCCAGTTTAATTTATTTACACAATTTAATACAGTAAAATCAAGATAGGGGACGACGGCGCGAGGAATTTTCTCTCAAATTTGGAGTCCCATCTCTCAAATGTAAGCAGTTTAATGTTTTATTTAACTTCACTCGTGCAAAAGCCTTCCAACAGGCTCAGGATATTTCAACTGACGCTCTTGTTTGAGGTACACATGTACGTTTCGTAGGTAAGAAACACTCAGCACAGAATAATTTACATGTATGATGACCGAAGCAGTTATTCAACTATCAAGGTAAACAAGACTCCTCTCACGGCCGAGGTTTTGGTTCGAGAAATTAAAGGCTTCAGTTCCCTTTATAGTTCTGTAATATAATGAGCAGACTGCAGTTTTGGGAAGGAGGGTAAAAGCTTTTAAATAGAGATAAACAAAACGGGCATTTCAGTTAATAATCTTTAGTCCAACAAATACCAATATGGACGCGATCAGCGAGCTGCGATAATAAAGAGCCGCAGGGTAGAAAGAACAGTAGAGAAATATAGTGATAGCTCCATCATAGATGGACAGGATACAACTTATAATATGGGACAAATATAAACATACATTTGAGACACTCATGTATTAGTACTCTGAACCTGCAGAACAGCAGACTAAATTAGGACCGAATTCGTATTTTTTTCGATCAAAAAAAGAATCAATGCCTTCAGTAAGTTTCCCAGTCATATCAGTAATGGTAACTACCAAGCATTGTTGCTGGGGGAGATGTAAGAGTGACTCTAGATGTGAAAAACCTTCATAAATCCGGCGCTCAAAGAGATATGTCTCGGAGAATGAAGCATCGATCGGTACACCGCTAGTAGAGGTTTCTCATCTTTTCTCGGCCTTTTTGATCACTCACAGGAGGAGCTTTTCTGTTCCAAAACCTTTACAGCAAATTCAGTGAGAAATGTCAGCATTGGATAAATGTTTGTACAAGAGACCTTAAAAGCACAGAACAACGAGACTTAAGGTCTGGCAATGAAACGTAAGTGGCTATAAATTACTGAAACCCTGCATGACTATACATGAGAAGGAACTACTGTTCAACCATTAAGTTTACTTGAATTTATCAGTGGATTCTAAATAAATTTTGGAAGCAAAGCCTCATCTACAGTACATCTACAATGCTTTGATTTATTTTCTGAGCACAAATGAAGTTAATTTCTTTCGGAGCTGCAGGTATTAAATTTGAAAACTCGATAAATGCAGACAATAATATAATGGTTTGAAAGAGCACACCAACATAAGCAAGATTGCCGAATTTTAGGATGCTATCAGTTCATAGTTTGCCATAACAGCTTTGGTCTCCGATGAGTTTTATTGAAGAATTTCCTATCTCCATTCGCCGATGAATGCACTCGGCACGCGGCTACATTCTTTTGTTTTTGCCTTAATACAGGAAAACCTGACATTTGTAACTTTTCAATGTTTAGGTGAAGTCTTACAACGATATTGCATGGGAAAAGATGAGTTTGGGATACAGTTTAAATAGGACTTGACAGTCTATATAGTAAGCATGTCTCGTTGGTTGGCCAGCGAAGATGCAAAACTCGCTTGACAAGATTGACGTTTGTCGCTTTGTTTCAATCCTCTGTATTTCAGCCAAAGTTTAAGCTGTTCGACAGTATAATCATCAGGTTCTCTTTCAAAATATGGTCCAGGAAAGCAGTCATTTCTGGTAGAATAGACAGAGGACGAACTGAAGTGCTAGTCAATTCTTGGCTTGGTATATATCGTGTTACAAGATACAATGATACGGAGATACCAAGATACGGTGATATGGTGATACAGTGATACACGAACATCTCAAATTTCCTAGTTTTAAGCGGACGCGAAATGGCCCCGCTAAATACAGGTTTCAGTATGAAACGGACTGTTGTATGTGTCACTTGAGCTCTTGCAGCCATGGCGCGACACTAATTTAACGGTATTATCTTTCAGCATGACTGCTTTGTCTGACTATTTTGTTATTTAATTTTAACTTTTGAACGTTACGCATTTCACATTGAACCACCTTATTGCCCTTGTTGAAGAAACGCTTTTGCAACACACATACGAAATTAACGCTGAAAGCTTTATTCTCATTGGAAACTAGATTTAGGGACGGCCATTTGAAAATTGATGGAGAGGGGGTCCGGGTTTTTTTTTCAATTTTTTTTTTACGACTTTTGAAAATTTTCCGCAATCCCATTTCTCTGATCTAGTAAGAATGATGGCTTTCAGAAGCTCCAACTCCAAAAATATTTTATGGTTGCTTTTTAGCATTTCGGAGGAATCGTATTACAAAACTTGTAGGGAAATATCAAAATTCGATTTAGTTCAAAAGTTTATATGCTTTTGGTGAAAAGGCAAAAACATAATCCGAGTAGATATGCGGAAAACACCGTCAACAGCTCTCTTTTTCGAATTTCCCAATTCCCCAACAATTTTTTTGCAGCAGAGATATCAATTGACATTTTGTAAAAAAATCAGACAAATCGAATAAATTCTTCTTGAGTTAGAGCTTTTTAAAAACTCTATTTTGGTTGAAAATCGAAAGCGTAGAAAATAGTATAAGATTTCCCGACAATGTTCTAGTTTTCTTATGACTTGGAAAATGGAAAAGACGAAAAGTCCTTGAGGGACAAAGCCAAAGCGAACACCTATAAATGACAAAGGAAGGGCACAGAAATCAAAGGCCTTAAATGCCAGTGACAGCGATTTGCAGGAGTCTGAAAGGTCCTGAAACAGCATGGCAACTGAGCGAGATCGTGGTGTTGGTTTCAAGCCATTCAGAGTTTTAATATGATTGTTTCCATCTAAGCTTTCTTGGAAACAAATCTTCTCTCGGCTGGTTCCTATCAATTCTTCTTTATGTTCAGATGTGGACCACTCGGCACTCTGTCTGAACTTGTCGGGTTTTGCGTACCCTGGTTCCAGAGGTGCACAGGTACGGATATAATGTGCCGCTGAAGTTTTGTTTTGCGAGGCTCGATTTCAGCTGGTCGCGCTTCGCTCAACTGACGATTTCGAGCCTCTGGTACCAGGGTAGGTTTTGCGAGGCTCGTAGTCGTATGCATTGTTTGGCCTTGTTTTGCTTCTTTCCGAGCAAAGGGCATCCTGCTGGAGCTTAGCCCTGCTGGAGCATTTAGCCCTGCTTGCTTTTGGAAGACATAAGACCAACAACCCATGGATCGAGGGTGGAAAAACGTTTCTCAATAAACATGAAATGAATTTATGCTAGCTTTCCCCACATTTTCGTTACGGGCAAGTGAGCACATGTCATGTGTTAATTGACCTGCTGTCAATCAAACAGAACCTTTTACTTCCGGTTAAAAACTTCCTTTTGCGTACTGATTTTTTTAACAGTAAATTGCTACCAAAACTTAGCCTGAATTTCAGCCGTCTCCTCCGGTTCGAAGGAACGAACCGGAGGAGACGGCTGAAATTCAGGCTAGCCAAAACTACATTTCTGTGGTAAAATATTTTTTCCCATTTTTAAAATTTTAAAGGAAATGTGAGATCTTTGTATCACTGTATCACTGTATCTTGGTATCTCCGTATCATTGTATCTTGTAACACGTTATATACCAAGCCGTCAATTCTTGTAAGTTGATACAAGAAAAGCGGTTCGTTTGTCTGAGTCTTGGCGGGGGGTCTAGACTTGTGACGTAATTACCGCACTCCGCTATTAGCGTGCGTAACATGAATAAGTAGAAGTCAACTTCTTTAATTTACATACACGAGAAAAACCAAAATATTAAATTACATATATATACTAGGGGAGCAGAGAATGAATGTCACCGCGCTACCGGCCACTCCTAAAGACTGCTAAATTCAGCTAATAATTCTTCCCTTCGGTTATTACTAGAGGATTTCAAATGAAAGTGTATTTCATCTTCAATCTCATGTGGCCCGAGTGAAAGCCCAGATGGGCTCTTGTTATGGTATAAAATTGTCAGAAAAAATGAAACATTATGTGATCTTTTTTATATTATATTGTACAGTATACATACATGTAGCAAAGTTCCCATTAATGTACAAATGTGCCTATTTTATGCACAGAAAACAAAAAGGATGCACAGTTTTCCACCACAATGACACCACACCACAAAAAAATTGAAAGCCATGCACCTTTAAGTCTTAAATAGACACCATATTTTTCTAAATATAATTATGTAATGTAATTTTGTAAATATGTAAAGGCACTGTCTGTCACTATCGGTTTTGTAATGCAACAAGCTTTACCGATTAAACATACAGATAACTCAACTCACATATGAAGGGGTCCATGCAAGAACAACGTAAGTGGCTTCTGATCAAATTCCAAATTCTTCTTGATATTCTTTGTTTTCTAAGAGAGAATTTAGAACTTGATCAAAAGTCACTTACGTTGTTCTTGCACGGACCCCTTCATATGGTGCAGCGTCCTGGGATCGAACCTGGGCCACAGAGGTGAGAGGCGAAGTGCTTAACCCACTGCACTACCCCAGTTAAGCTAGGGAATCAATTAAAAATAGAAAGTACTTCCATTTAACTGAAGAGGGGGTTCCTAGTGACCCTTATTGCCAACGAGCCAACCGAGCCCAAAGGCGAGGTTGGCAAGGCGACAGAGCATAGTCTTGTATGCAGGCAAATTTGAGATTTACTGCGTAATTCCACAATTGCATTTGTGCATGCGTTTGGATTGAGGCTGTAGCTACATGTAGGTCAAGATACACGCGATTAGGCTTTCGTGGACTGAATAATTTGTTTTACAGCTTTATATGTATGTCGATTGGTCAGAAGGCTATCCTCTTTGGGCTGTAGGAATATTTTAACAGGAGTTTTCGTACAGTATTGCAAGCATAGTGTAGCTCGCTTGACACTAGAGAGAGTTGTCACGGAAGTCCGTAAAATTACTAGCGGGTTTCTAGTAATTCATACTATCGGATGTCATGGACTGAAAAGTTACTTTTACAGCTTCATATGTACATGTATGTCGATTGGTCAGAAGTCTATGCTCTTTGTGATCCTGAGGTTTTGGGGCCATCAGAAAGTATTTTTAACTTACTTTTTGTAGAGTGTTTGGAGGAGATTGGCCTGGATATCAGATTTTACGCAAAATTGTCAACAATTTATGTTGCACATCTATAAAGAATAGAAATATTCATCCAAATGTTACCAATTTTTTTTCTTTTGCATAGCCCTGTTTACTGCTGTAAAAATATTAGGAAATTCCAATCAATGTTTCTGGTCCAAAAGTTTTGAAAACTACAACATACTGTAGCGCGCTTCATCTAAGAAAGTTCAACAGTCTTGAATTTAGCCTGTAAAGTGACTAGCAGGTTTGAAGTAGTTTGAACTATCAGCTGTCATGGACTGAAAATTTGTTTTGATTGGTCACAAGGCAAAGATATGTTGAAAATAGGTACGTTCGCTTGAAATGGCAGTGCGTAAAGTGCCTATATGGGTTCTTAACAACCTCTTTTGCTTCATGTGTCAATCGCGATTGCTCACAAGGCTATCGTGTTTGAGTTCATGAGGTACTTTGCCAGTAAAGAAAGGTTTTATCTAACTTTCAGTCTTTGCACTCCAATCGAGTTCTCTGAACAGAATAACCTGTTCCTATAAAGGAATTACAAGGCCTTAGTGAAATTGAAGAAATGTTGATATCCTGTGCTTTTCCAATTATAAAGTGTTTACACTAAGCCAAGAAGACAGGAAGCATATAAAGGACATTACATAAATATACCAGAGGATAATTCAAGAACTCGCTAATATCTTTCCCTGGTATCCAAGGGACTTGCCAGTTATCACCGAATAAGTGTTGAAGTCAAAGATCACATGTCCAAAGACTTGATAGTAATAGAAGAGAACAAATTACCGATGCATTATATTGGTTAGTAAGAAATAACCCAGTCTACAAAGATATCCAATTTGGAAGATTTAAACTACCCTCTATGGTTAATGCCCGGTTGGGGGGGAAACTTGCTTATAAAAGTGACGGGAATGGTGATTGTCATACCTTTTAGGGATTAAAATTTGTGGTTCGCTACCGCTTATGCCGTTTAAATCTAAAATGATCACCGTTAGATTCTCCCAGTACCTTTTAGGGTATTAAGGTCTCGATAAAGGTTTGACGTGTCATTTTGAAAAAATGCTCTTGCAGCATCGCAATTAAATTCACATAGACGTACATGTACTACTATATACCGTTTTAAAGGTCTTGAATTGAAGAACGTACATTGTATATATTTAATCCATTTTAAGCAAATGACTCTGTTTGCCAGAAGGAGTTCAGCCCTTCAGGCTTTGAAATATTTTTTTTCTTAATTATTCCTTTTGAATCCCAACTTAAAATTGTCTCAAATACTGTGTCGGGAATTTTGATATGTTGTGTATTACAGATTTTAATCCCTTTTCAAAGTTGAAAAATATTTTCATCCCATTTTGATACAATTTAAAAATTCCCCGACACAGTATTTGAGAAACGGCTGTTTTCTACGACTCATGAAAAATTTAGAAAAATTGGACAAAACGCGAAAAGGCTGGACTTCAACAAAGTTCTGTTTTGGGCTGAAAAGAAGAGCTGAGAAACAGCCTGATAAAGGTTTTCGATTCATTTTGCAATTGACTTAGAAGTCCTGCCACCTTTAATTGGATTAAAAGTTACTTTTCCAACAGAACACAATTCGTTCAGTTTAATGAGCGCTGCTCTTCTCCTAAAAAGATTTGCTGTGGGGTGCTCCAGGCTCAATTCTTGGTCCTCTATTATTTTTATTGTACATCAATGACTTAAATAATGTTTATTACGTATTAGAGCTTATTCTACTTGCTGATGACACAAATATATCTTTCTCGCACAAAGACCCTGTTTACCTGATCAATACTCCGAATGCTGAAATAAACAAATTATCAGATTGGTTCAAGGCAAATAAACTCTCATTGAATTTTAAAAAGACAAAATTCATGGTATTTAAGCCAAGACAAAATAGGCAATGTCATAATATTCAGTTGGTTATATTTAAACAACCAGAGAATTGATCAAGTAAAAGAAACCATATTATTTCTAGGGGTAATACTAGATGAACATTTATCTTGGAAACCATATATCTCTCATATAGCCAACAAAATATCGAAATCTGTAGGAATAATTTTTAAATCTAGTTTTTACCTTAGTTTCCAAAACGTCTTTACGTACACTGTATTATGCAATGATTTATCCTTACCTTAATTCCACCTTCAATATTGTAATTTAGTCTGGGCCTCTACTTACCCATCCAATCTTCGTTGTATAGTACTACTTCAAAAACGTGTAATTAGAATCCTAATGAAGACTAAATTCGATGCTCACACTGATCCTATTTTCAAAGAACTAAACATAATTAAATTCCATGACATTCTTTCGTTACAGATAGGACAATTCATGTACTCCTACAAAAATGGTCTTTTGCCAATCAAATTCAACAACATGTTTTTAACAAATAATCAAGTCCATACATGTATATATACTTCCATGTTTACTAGAAATGCTCCAGCTTTTTGCACTCCCTTATGCAAAACCAACATAAGGCAGTTTTCTGTATACTTTCAAGGTCCAAAGTTATTTAATTCACTTGATACTGAACTTATTAACTCTGCCTCCCTTTCTCTTTTCAAAGTAAATTTAAAATCTTATCTCTGTCATAAATATTAATCATGATTAGTTATTATTAAGAATATATGTAATGCAAAAAAACACGCCAGTTTGTCATAGTTACTTGTTTACATCTATCCACTTGCTGTTAGTTTTACGAGGAAGCCTAAATTCACATAAGCCCTTAATAGTTTCTTTTTAGGCTTCCTCGCCACTAACCTATTGTATATTTTACTTTGTGTTATTTACTTTGTAAATTTTATTAGTGGTGAGTCAATAAAATACAATACAATACAATAGCCAATCAGAGTGATTCATGGTGTGTTCAGTCTCGGCCGATTACACTAAACAGAGGAAGCTATACAGTTTACCGATGCTCAATACTCTTCAGAAACTAGTGTCGATTCCAGTTTAATTTCAAGAAGAAACACTCTTTTAGGAGTACAGAAAAATGGCACCACAGTAAGCTAACATTTAATAATAGGCAGGGAAAACCACTAAAGCACTGCTCGATCCACATCATGTACATGGTAGACTGTTTATGTCATTCTAAGAAACAAAACCGGCAAATCCTTAGCTTCCTGCATTGAATTCTCTTTAATTTTTTGGTCGATTGAAGATAACAAAACTTTATTGCTTTAAAACTTTATAACTTCTTGGAACTTGAGTAAAATCGCTCCAGCCATTGTTTGTCCTAAGAACTTTACACCTGTTGCCAAATCTACTCACAAAGTTAATATTGTGCTGGTTTTCTCTTTTCTTCTTTTTTTAAATATATGGCACCAAGAAGATCTAATTTTACACTTTTGGGCATTGCATTAACATAGAAATCTTTACGAATGAAAAGTAGTGCAGAAAATCACAGGATAGCGAGAATGAAATAACATGCCCAGTGAATGACAGCAGCTGTCAATCATTTTCACACCTTTTTTAGCGAGAAATCAGAAAGTTGCATTTTTAAGGCATTAAAAAATAAATTTGAGTTTGAGTTTTTTTTGTGATGCAAGATTAGGGCTTTTAGATTTAAAATTTGTGAAAAAACGAATTTTCGAAACTTTTCCATTTTTAACCTTTATCGAGACCTTAAGCTGAAAAACATATGACAGCAACTGCTTGTCAGAAAATTTATTTTTATTTAATAATGACTTGGCAGAGCTTGCTCTTGGCAGCCTTGTGTCACTCATCACTCATAAAAAAAAAAGAAGTGAAATATTTTAGAATTGGTACCTCTAAGGGGTGAAAATGAATTTGTGCCACGCCCACAAAACGAGATTCTGGTACCTTTTAGGGATTCCTTTCAAAATTTCCGACGATCATCCCTGTCACTTTTATATGGGAGTTGCCCTCTCCCCACCCCCTGGCTCTAATGGTGTACCATCTGATTTGAATAAAGTAATGTATGTGCAACTGAAAGTGCTGAAGAGTTAGATCCAGATTGCAGTCCTCTTGACATGGTGTCAGTGTTAAGCTGGGAAGGGAGGGCATAGGTGGGAAAATTCCTTCATTGATCAAAATATGTCAAATGCCCCTCTCTTTCCTAAGAACTCACTCGTTGGCACTTTACCGAAGGGACTATACCTAGTTTGTAAAACTAGTGCGAACTCTGCATAGTATAAATTATTATGTTTGGGGGTCAGGGTGTTTCTTTTGTCACTTTTTCGGTTTACAAATTAAGGAAAGTGCATGGTAGAAATATCTCAATTAGTGAAAAAGGTTGCCAAATTAAACAGATTGGTCACTATGAATTTTGCAGAGTTTATTACCATCAAAATCATGTTTCCTGTTAATGAAGTGCATGAATTTCCACTATAGCCTGCAATTTTTAATCACTAATTTGCTGTCATGACTGCATTTTCTCAACATGGCGCTCTTTTGAAGGCATAGTTATAATACTATTAAAATTTTTGTTCTTTTCTTTGTTGAAAAAGAGTGCAATTTTGTGCTGCACTATAAGTTTGGGAAATGTTTGTGTGTGAAAAGTATCCCCATGTGTTAATTGTTGTATTGAAAAAATGACATTACTTCTGCTGAAAATTAACTTGGCCACAGGAATGGGTTTGAATAATGGCTGACATAAAAACTCAAGATTCAGAGTCCAAAAGACTTCCTGTCATCGTCTTGAAAATCCATGCAGAAAGATACAAATGTGCGAATACATTGCTACATGTATCTCAAAATTATTTTGATTATAATGGCACTTGAAGTGACTTGTGATCAGGTTTCCAAGTTTCCAATTTTCCCTTAGAAAATGATAAATAATTATATAGAAAATTTGAAGACTGATTGAGCTACTGGCTGACTGAATTGTGTTCCCTTTCAGATGGGGCACTTGCATCTAAATTTAAGGCTTTCTTCGAGTCTTCTGTACATGGAAAAGTTATTGAGTGCTTTAGAAAAATTCTTGCAACTCCAGAATACATCGGACCCCTACGAAATGTGGTGAGTTAGCTGTTTGAAGTGCATATAAGCCCTGGCCAGTTATTGTTTTTTTGAAAGCTTAGACCTTAAAAGGTAGGGGGAAAAATCCAAAAATTTAAAATAAAAATGTTTTCAATATTTTTTTAGCGACTAAACATCCAAATTTAGAATAATTTCCATGCACATTCAGGGACTGGGACGAGAATAAAATGTGACATCATCAACAGAACTTGTCTCTTCGCGGGTAAAAAACATTGGCTTATTTGCAAAATAATTGAATAGATAACCGAGAAAGATGATATTATGACGCGCTAAACGTTTCAGAGAGCTTTATTCAACAGGGACTTTCATGCAATGCCGTATCAAGCGTGTTCTGTTGATGATCATGACATCAAATTAAACTAGACCCAGTGCCAATTTTGTAAAGCACTCTTGCGCACTTGATTTTCATCCACAGGCAACCCAAGACACGTTTTTGGGCAACTTTGAATGGCCAATACACCATGACAAATAAATCAAATCAACTTTTTATTCTGGAATCCTTTGTCTATGGCCTCTAGTCTCTTCATTAGAAATATAATTAGCCAGGGCTTATACGCACTTTAAGTTACTGTTTAACAATAAAAAAATATTGTTATTTTGCTATGCATCTGTCATTGTAAAGAAGATTTACATATCAGAGTTGTCATTGGCTGTATGAGCTCACTGGCGTTACAGGTGAGGCCCTGTTATGGTCTTAGGATTATGGATTATTAGGGTTTTCAGAGAAGGGATACGGATTATTGGCAACTAAATCAAAAGATTACAGTCTGATTATTTGGGTTGTATTTTAGGATTACAAATTATCACATCAATGACTTATGGATATTTGCATTTACAAAATGAGGATACAGATTATTTCCAAAATTAATATCCAGGATTATGGATTATTCAGAACCCCCCTAACAGGGCCTCACAGGTGCTGTTATGGCTCCTCTGAACATGGCCTAACATGACCATAATTTATGGGTATGGGTGCACATACACACGTTATGGCTGATTAAAAATTTAATGACAGCCCTGCATATGATTTCTCAAATTCATGATTAATTAATGAGGTCAACAACCAAGGGATGTTCCATTTTGGGCAGGTGTACATGTATGTACATTTGTACCTTAGTACTGTGAAGAAATACCACAACATGATCTTAGGGTTTATTTTATTTATTAATTTACTTCGGCCATAATAGAAGATATAAAATAGAATAAAGTAAAATATATTATACACCAAACAAAACAGAGGCCAGGAGAACCAATACAGCATTAGCCAATTACGTTGGTTTCCTATGAAAAATAAAATTACAATAAATGATCTAATTACAATACTTATTTCAACCTAAAAGCAGCATTGCCTGGTGACATTTCAGACATACAGACTTCCAAGACCTAGGGTTCTCGATGTCAAATACAGGTTATCTTGATACCCACTGAAACACCATGCTCTGATTAGTTCAAACACTGATCAAGATCGACCCTGATCAATAATTGAAGGGGTGAGCGGAAGAAAGACTTAAGTGATGATCAGATCAAATTCCAAATTCTCCTTTATCTTCTTTGTTTTGTAAAGGAGAATTGAGATCTTGATCCATCATCACTTAACCCTTTCTTCCGCTCACCCCTTCAATTATAAGACACTTGAATTTTAACTACAGTAAGTTAAGAACAGAGAAGTCCAAAAGGTACAGTATGCCATATGAAATGCAGACTGTTGAAAGTTGCAGCATAATAGCCATTAACATCTTTCCATCCAACTTCCACTTAAAAAACTAATTTTAAAATTAGCTGTACATGTAAATCTCGTGTTTCTCTAATTCAGTTCTCTAATTCTTGAATTCCAATAGCTAGAAGAGGCACTGCATTCTATTGATGGAGACTACATAAAGGATCACACTGTTGAAGAATTGAAGACATCCATGGGATCATGCCAAGGCTGGGAAGAGCTACTAGCTCTTGCTGGATTCAAATTAGGAGACAAAAATGGAGGAAAGATTGTATTTCCAAGTGAGGACTTCAAGGAATCTGTGTGGTCCTGCACTGCTCTTGCCGAGGCCTTAATTGGTATTTTTTTTATGCACAAGGCCATCCCAATAAAATTGTTTGTTTACCATTGCCCAACTGACCCAATTGTATGGAAAAGTATAAAAAAAAGATTGGAGAATAAATTCATAACTGCATCTCTTTTCCGAGCTCTCTACATTATTTTTAGTTTCTTGCTTTCCTCGCACAAATTATCAATCCACAACTAGTACATGTAGATGAAAAAGTAGTTGAGGAATAGATGAAATTAAGTTTTAATGTGAGTCTTCAAGCTGAGTTAGTAAACCATGCTTTCCTTGGTTCCAGACCTGGCCTAACATCAATCTTTTTGGGGGACTGGACCAACACTTACAATTATACATGTACAAATGTACCATCATGAGAGAGAGGGCGATGGTAAACAACATTTTACTGGGATGACATTAAAACTACATGTATTAGAAGTAATGAACATGCTGTCATCAAAGACTAGCTTCACATGTTGGTTGTGCCTTGACCTTTTGTACTGCCATGCTCTAGTAATAATTATGTTTTTTATGGTTTTGTTCATTTTATTTTCAGAACTTTCAAGTGCACAGTGCCTGGCATTAAAGGATCTGACACCAGAATACCTTGACCCATTGATGTATCTTGTAAGTGAGAGCATTATTTTATTTCATATTCAAACTTTATGCTTTCAAGATAACACAGGGAATTCACCTTGAATTCACCTTGAATTCCTGGAAAACTCCTGAAATTTGAAACTTTTCTTCCAGGGCCCTGGAAAACTCTAAAATTATCTTTCTTCCACCTACTCCTGGAATTTGATAGACATATTGGGTGAATGTAATGTGGCAGGTCACTTTAAAAGCAATTTCTGTTTTACCATTTAAGCCTGATGAAATTTCTGAGTCCTGGAATTTACCTTCTTGTACCCTGGAAAACTCATAGAATTCCATCATATATATCAGTAGTATGAACCCTGATAACAGCAGGTGTAATATTGGTTAATATATCAGTCATGTGACATAACCGTGCAGGGTTGTCACCAGGATTTGGGGGTAATGTCAGGCACAATCAGGAATGGGGAAAGTATTTGAGGGTAATTAATTAGGTCAGGTAAAGTCAGAAAAATGTTAGTGTGTTTATAATTGTAATCCAGTGAGTGACATCCATTGGCTAAATTAAATTATGACCAATTTGACCCTCTCGTGACAAAGCTGATGTTTGACAACAATTACTCTGAAACTCTGAATTTCTAACGGGACCTGAAACAACCATAGAGGCAGACCAAAGCCAGGTCCCAGCTAAACCACAGATCGAAATGGAATTTAGTGTGTTGGTTTTTGTGGAGGGAGAAAAACCAGAGGATCCGGAGAAAAACCCTCAGACCAAGGGCGAGATACCAACAAACTCAACTCACATATGACACTGTGTTCGGGGATCAAACCTGGGCCACATGACATACTATGATGTCAATCAAATACCAGCAGTTAATTGGCAAATATCAATAATGTGACATTTATAACCATGTTTGACAACAATGACATATACATGTCAGTAGTCCATTTGTGTTTTTGTACTGCCCAATTTTCCTACAATTTTTAAATATTTATTTATTTATTTTCAAAGCTGAAGAATGCAATGTATGATAGGAGTACAATGGTTGACGATCCCCTGCTGAAGAGATTATACACCCACTCCACGAACCCTGGCAAGAGTTTCCTTCTGACGCTTGGGTTTGTACAGGTCACTGAAAATGGCAAAAATGTTCTGGTCCTCAAAGCGGAGCCCCTTTTTGCTTTGGAAGATGTGTATGTTGCTATGTTTGTCATGTGTCACAAGTGAAGACATTTTTGGTCATTCAGCTTTTAT
Source organism: Actinernus sp. WN-2022 (assembly GCA_030867875.1). Lineage (NCBI taxonomy): Eukaryota > Metazoa > Cnidaria > Anthozoa > Actiniaria > Actinernidae > Actinernus > Actinernus sp. WN-2022. The sequence continues at coordinate 127,675,672 of JAOWCC010000577.1, forward strand.
TATTCTAAAGTGAACAAATTGCACCGTAACTAATACCAACAACATTAAATTTTATGGTGCAACTTGTTCACTTTAGCCCATATGGTGTATAGTGCAATCTTTGCTGATGTCATTCAGGGGTTTCATTATATTAGCTGGTGGGTTTGGAAATGTCGGCCATCATTAAGTATAAAGTGCCAGCTATTGTGGTAAAATATAATAGCTTTCAATTCAACCGCTTGTATCTTACGTTTTCCAACCCATTCCTCAATAATAATAAAACACCTGATCATTGTTAACATTTTGCCTCATCATAAATGAAACTTCAAACAAACCTGCGAGCTCTGCAAATGAAAACAGAATGTCACACTTAGTAATTACTGAACATTTGAGAGTGATACATATAATTATGTTGAATATTTGTTTGAGAAATCAGCTTTTCTAAACTGCAAAATTTCCCACAGCATACAAGCCAATTTCTCAAAAAATATTCAACATAATTATTAATAATCACTCAAATATTTGGTAATTACTATTAGTGTGACATTCTCTTTTCATTTGTGGAGTTTGTTTGTTTGATGCTTTAAGTTTTTTATTGATGCTGTAAAGTGAATTTCGTATGAGTGGAACAAACATGGCAATGACATAAGTCCATAGCCATACTGGAATTCGATTGGATCAGAAAGACAAAAACAATGGGAAACCATTTCAATGTCATCGCTGTAACTTGCCCATTCCTACAAAATCTGTTTTTACACAACCACAAATTTGAGAAAAGTGTAAAGATTCTCGATAGCAATTTAATAATGCACTTGGTCTCACAAAAATATTAGCTTCACCATTACAAAATTAGACAATTTGAAACTTTTTTATATTTAATATATATAATTTTATTTCTTTACAAATCATGACTATGAGAGAGAGCCTTTAACATTGAACTCATAAAACATACAAATAATTATGCATTTGATGCGTAACCTGCCAGCTACAGTCAGTGGATTTCTGCCCTAACAAGATCTTTTAAAGAAAATATATACCATATTGTCTTGCTCTTAAATGAAAGTTGTTATTAAAAGTTGAAGTATCTCTGCATTGAATCTTGAAATACAACCTGAGTCTTATATTTTGATTTTACATGCAATTTAAAAAAGTAATAGTCACATGTTAGAAGCAGATAATGATAAAATTATCAACAAATTGCTGAATGATGAACAAACAAAACTATGTGAAATAGAAGGTAGGGAGGATAATAAAAGTCATTGGTAACTTAGTTACCAACAATTTATGGTTCATACAGTATAAGAGAAGTTGGTCAGTAGTGAAATAATATAATTAATTATGTAATAGATCTAGAAAAACAATTGTTGACCACCAGATGTACGTCATTAAAGATTGTTCAATGGTAGAAGTGTTTTAATAGGCTGCTTGGCTTTCAGCTAACTTCTGTGCTGTGACGTCATCCATCACATTTCTAAAGGATTCAACACTCACCTGCAATAGAAGAATGAAATTAAAAATTTAACACAAGGTTACATCATGCACAGATTCAGCGCATTTGGTGAAAACCGCAAACAGAAGGAAACACAAAGCAGTCGGACCAGCATCTTGCTATGTTGAAAATCTATCGGCCATGACTGCAAAATTATCAGTCATAAGTCTGCTGTTCAACAACAATCTGAATCCTTGTACTTCTTTTTTACTATTATCAGACACAAAGAAGCTTGATTTATTGTTTTACTACCATTTGGAAGCTACATTAGTTTATGTTTGAAACCTGATGTCTGGCGGCCCAAACCTTTTCAATTAAAATGCGATTGTGACAACCTTTGACATGTCCCGCCTTCACGTTTCAGCAGAGTGGGATTCAGGTTTGGAAACTTTTCAGCTAGATTTTTCTTTGCGCTAAATCATAGAAATGTTGGTTCAAGTTAAGTTTTGGATGCAAGACAACAACTGTCTCTTGGCATACTCTGAGTTTCACAACAGTAGAAGACATCAAAGGTTTTCAACATCAAGGTTGAAACTAATTAGTTTGCCAATGAATTGCAAAGGTTTGGGCCACCAGACGTGTTGGTTTCAAACATAAACGAATGCAGAAAAAGGTTCACGCTTAACGGTAGCTTGTGAATGGTAGTACATGTATGGGTTCACAGGTTTTTGATTATCCAGTGTTTCCTCAAGACTTATTCCATTTTTTATTGCATGCAGTATAATAATAACTAAAACTTACCAAGCCTTGGAGATTCCCTGTTTTTGCTAATTCCCAGATTTTGTTAAATGTTTCAGCTGTCATCTCAACTCCAATGCCATCAATGATTCTTCTCATCTGAGATCAAAGAATGTACAAATGTTTAAAGAAAAAACCATAGTTAATAGAGTGGAATGGTTAGGAAACCCGGCAAACTTCAAAAGGGGTAAGACAAAAGATTGTGCACGATCATAGTTCATTAGCGTTCCCTGAACGACTGAACTCACACGTTTCTATTGGCTGATTGATTAACATGTTGGAATTTCTATTGTGTTTTGTGCACGGTGGTGGTTGAAAAAAGCTAACAAAGACCTATAACAAAGAAGGTCCCTGAGTTTCCTAACCATTCCACTCTATTAACTATGAAAAAACCTAGCACAATTACTTGGGATCGATCACGGTTTCTGGGAAACCCCCACCTTTAATGGTTAATCATTAATAGAACGATGCATATCCCCCATATCCATGGGGGGTGGGTGGGTAGTTTCCTGGGATTGAGCCATTACTCGAGGGTTAAGAGACCGGTGTATGTTTTATTGACATAAATTAATACAGACACACATGTCCATATGATGAACGAAAAATTATGAAGTATACAGAAATTTTGTGTTCATCATACTTGGCCTCAAACACCTGTATTTGATATTAAAGGGGCTATGTCACGGTAAGACTTTACATTCGTTTTTCCGGGCTGGAAAGAGCTATTTCCACCGATTTTTATATGAACTAATGAACCTCTCGGCCATGTGGGATGCTTAAAATGAAAGCAAATATGCAAAAATGACTAACAAACAGTGTATATAAACAGTCTCCAGGGAAAATATTGAAAATCCTTTCAATCAAGCATTGAGGGAGGGAAGTTTAATTGTTTGTATCCAATTAACAGCCACTATATGAGTGATTACTTGATACATGCGCAGTATCATGACATAGCCCTTTAAAGCACTGTAATTAATTTAACCAATCACTTGATTGGTTTTGTACTGTGCACGAAGTTGGAATATTACTGTAGAATAATGTATAACAGTTTCCTGATACCCTACAATATTATTGAATCCTGCTAAGTACATATGAGGGTTGTTTGGCAATATTTGTTTTAGATTATTACCTCAAGGTGTTCCCTGGGTTGAAAGAAGTCTTTTTCGTATACTCCATGGCTGCTATACAGGGATGGATTAATAAGTCCATATGCATCTGACTCATCTCCATAATTCTAAGAGAAATGACATCATAAAAATGATTAAGGTTCATTTGGTTTTTAAATCACACATCAAACATAGGAGTATGACTTTTTGTACAATTTATTTGGGACTGCATAAAAAAAATCATTTGGGAGATTGAACTGAACAATTTAATCAGGACAACTTATGTATTAAGTAAACATATTTATTCTAGAACAGGCTTTTCTTTGGTGTCTGTATTTTGTTACTCACTCTCGCTTTAATTAATTCATACATTTCCAGTTGCACCCACATTGGCACATGGGTGCAATGGTATTGGTTCACCAACACAACTTCAACAATAAAATATAAGGTGTGGTCGCACACATTACATTGTAACAAAAAAATGACTTACTGTTCTGTCTCCTACTCGGCGAATTCTTGGTGCTTGGAGGTCTGCTCTAATTGTTGGAACTCCATATGCTCTCCAGTCTGAAGAGATAATAACTAATGATTAGATATCTGACTATACTGCTGGTTGTGCATGTACATATAGTGAGTGGGTGTAGTTCTGACTTACTGTAAGTCTTGACCCCTTTCACTGTGGCATTGATGATTGATGAGGACTGCTGCCATCCCACTGCCTTGTCTATCTGTTTTGCTAGTCTCTTGGGACTGATTGCCTTACTGTCAGCTTGCTGTTAAAAATCATACACATGTATTATAAACAAGCACATTGTACAAGAGGAAATGTGCAGTAATTGGTCCACACTATGAAAGGGAATGCTTCTCCCCCTTTCTTGCAGGTTGGGATTTGAAATTCAAATTTCAGGACAGTAAAGCATGCAACTAGTAAACAAGCATTCAGTTTTTCCTGTTGTAAATACGAGCTACCGGTAGTTGCACTTGGTAATACCTGTCAATAATGTTTTAGAACTGTTTGCATAGTACATTTTAATAGTGTATATACATGTATACATAATTATATATATTTTATATGTAATTTCTGACATAATGATTAAACATTCAATTGTTCAATTAGAATTTTATGCGATAACAAATGTCAGAGATCACTCGAGCAAAGCCTTCAGTTGCATGTTGTTGGAGCTTTGAACAGAGATGTTCACTTGACAAAGGCTGAGTGACAACTGAACGCATGAGCATGCCTGGCAGTCAGGAACGTTTATAATGCAGGTCCTTGTTGAAAGAGGACTGCTATCATTGTAGCATACATGTACATGTGTAATCCCTCTCAGCCACATGTACACCAGTTAAGTGCTTTTGAGTCCTGTTATGAACATTGCATTATCAAACACATAAATCATCCTTTTTTTAATTATGGTATTTATGTATGCTGTAGAAAGCATTTTAGAAACATTTCAGATGATTTTCATGTGTTTGATTTAATGAGAAGGGTAAAATTGTAGAGTTAACCTTGGGGCTATTGAAAAGAAATGACTTAAATAAAATGTTGCAATTAAACTAGTGACAGTAAGGTACTGTAAACTAGTATGTAAAATGCAGCCCATTCAATAACCTTTTATTTAGGGGGACATCTAATAATTAAAAATAGGGTCAGTTGCATTGATAAATGGTTTATTTTTCACATCAAGCTCTACCACTTAAGTTTTAGAACAAAGTAGCTTCCTTGGCTGTTGGCCCTTAAAGTGCATATAAGCCCTGGCTAATTATATTTCTTACGAAGAGACTAGAGGTCATAGACAAAGGATTCCGGAATAAAAAGTTGATTCGATTTATTTGTCACGGTGTATTGACGCTTCAAAGTTGCTAAAAAAAACGAGTCTTGGGTTGCCTGTGGCGCTTTACAAAATTGGCACTGGGTCTAGTTTGACGTCATCAACAGAACACGCTTGATGCGCTATTATTGCATGAAAGGCCTTGCCGAATAAAGCTCTCCGAAACGTTTAGCGCGATATAATCATCTTTCTCTGAGGTATCTATTCAATTATTTTGCAAATAAGCCAACATTTTAAAGCCGCGAAGAGATGAGTTCTGTTGATAACGTCACGTTTTATTCTCGTCCCAGTCCCTGAAGGTGCACAGAAATTATTCTACATTTGGAAGTTTAGTCGCTAAAAAATAATGAAAACATTTTTATTTAGAAATTTTGGATTTTTTTTCTCTACCTTTTAAGGTCTAAGCTTTAAAAAAAAGCATAATTGGCCAGGGCTTATATGCACTTTAAAGAAAGGACTGCAGTATTCCACAGTATTCCAAATCTTTTTTAAATATTAAACAAGTTCTGTTTCAATCTGTACTGTGTTAAATTGTCTTCTCACCTTCTCTCCAGCACTGGCAGCATCAGGATTTGATAAAGCAGTTCTGCTTATATAGCTGTCACTTGGCATTTTGTCCTTCCAGTTAAGAAAGTTAGCAAACTCTGTGTAGTCTATTTGTCCATCTTTGTCCATGTCACAGTAATGAAGCAGTGATTCTACGAGCTCAGCCTCTACTGGGAGGTTGAACTGAGTGCACACATTTGTCAATTCATCAAGACTAATCTTGCCAGATTTGTCCTATCAAAAACAATTCAAAAACAATATTTTAATTTTATTTCAAAATGTCATGCATCAAAGAAGTCAATGGCAGGAAAATGGTAGGTATGGTACTGACATGTACCGACTGAGAGGGATCAGCCAGATATGGGAAAATATTTGGCATGCGGCGATGGTGTATTAGACCAGAGCCAAATAATTTCCCATTCAGCCCAACCAAACTGACAGTCGATGAGTTTTCTATTATATGACCACTGTCAAATGGCAAAACATTGAGCAGGGCTGACGTCAAACATGACCCCCCCATTTTGTAAATGGTCTTGAAAGGAAAGTGTGTGCTGGGGGAGAGGGGAGGGGAGGGTTGTACAGGTCAAACATCATTAATAATAATGTTAAAGGCACTGTGTCATGGTTCTGTGCATGTTACAGTGTCCAGACATTGAATTGATAAGCCATAATTTATTGTGTAACATCCAATGAGTCAATAAATTGCTGGAAATACCACACTATATAGGGTGACAACAGTGATTCACAGATTGTAGTTTTGCACGGTATATATCACATGGCAAGATTTACAAGGATTTTATTCTTCCTACATCCAAGATAAACAGCAGTAAAGAGTAGTATTTACATGAATTGTATATTTCATTACTTGCTTGTATTTCTTTGCTGAGTTTCGAGTCCTAAACAGTCCGAATACCAAAGTGAAGCTGTGCAAGTGCAAGCTGCCTGTGTGTTTATATACAATGTAGATTACAAAACTCAAAATAACCTTTTATCAATGTTTTGGTTTTCATTTTATTTTACATCATAGGATAGCTGTGAGATTAATGTAAAGGTGCTTGTTCATGAAAAGTTGGGCCTAAACGAAAGGGATGTCCATGTAAACTGGCTGCTTGCCAGTTTTGCTTGCTGCAGCTCAAGAGCGAGAAGATAAGGACAGCAAAGTTGGTATTAGATGTACCGCTGTTGAAAATATTAATGCCATAATAATCATTGTGACTTGAAAAGTTGCCATTTGTTTCATGAACTCTACTGGACATCCAAACCCTCTTCGCTTCTGGTTGGAACGCCAAAACCTTCCGATTTCTTGGCTGGTTTTTTGGCCGCTGTACTCAGTGGCGGTCTTCCCCGCCGGGAAGCAAGCACTTAATTATGCTTTTTGTTTTAATTTAACTTATTTAAGGACATCTTGCATTTCCATAAATGACCAAAGGAGGCTAGGATGAGTTCAAAAAGAATACAGCTGGAAGCCAATTTCAAAATGGATATCTCACCACTCTGAGAATTTCATTCCTTGCTTACCGTAGTTCACAAATCACCTGTTTGTCAGACATGCACAGTACCGTGATATAGCGCCTTTAATGAAATATGACCCAAAATAACAACAGTATTGGAATGATAGAAACTATAATACATTTCTGACTGCATGACTCCAATTTTTGGAACAATAATATTTATTGAAGACCTCAGTGGAAAAAGGGTGTATTACATGTATGTGACTCTTGATCACATTCTTTAGAAATTATCCCTCAATTTCTTTGTTTTCTAAGGGAGAATTTAGAATGTGATCAAGAGTCACTTATGCCCTTTTTTCCACCAAGGTCTTCAATTCTTTGCTTCCCTCTGGTTTCGCTGTTACCAGACTTCTTCCAGCATAAACTATGAATAAGTGCAAAGGTACCTTATCATAATGCTCAAAAGCAGCTCGTAGATCGTCAAAGTTGTGGTAGTTAGCCTTCTTCAGGTGCTGCCTGATTGCAGCAATCACTCCCCTCTCTCTGTCCTTGCCTTGTAGGTATTCTGATGGCACTCGCATGTGAATAAGGTCCCCAGCGCCATAGTCGTCAGGTTTGACCATCACCCCAAATGTGTGACCTGGTCCAACCTTAAGTGTATCTTTAATAGGATCATGTCCTTCGCCAAGCTGAGGTTGTGTCCTTTCCCTGAAGTCATCTACTCTCTTTGATACTACTTTGGTGCATTTTTCCCTTGTGAAGAAAAAGTAAATTTTGACAAAAATCAGTAATATGCATACATGTATTACAGCTATTAAGTGGTAATCTGTTTGAAGTGTTGGTAAAAAAAAGTGTGTTGAATTGGTAATTTGTCAAATTTTCTTCAATCGTTCCTTTTGAAACAGCCATTTAATATCATTAAAGTCGATTTCATTTTTTTTATTGCCTTGCATTATATTTAACAAATAGAATGTGGTTCTCCATGTTCTATTAAAATTAGCAACTTCTTAAGACCTTAATTGACAGTGCATTGTTTTTTCCAACGACAATTAATTATTAACATGGATCTCTCCTCGAGTGCATTTTATAAGAAATAATACATCTCAGCTCAGCTCAATTCTTTTAGCCAATGAAATTGCACAATCTTAGGATGCTCCTGTAATTTATAATATAAATAACAATAATAATGATAACAATATTATTATTTAAGACTATTAAAAATTAACTTGAAGGCTTTTTTTCTCTCATGTCAGCTCGGCCATTGTACTTGACAGTACAGTGGAACCTTGTTTATATAACGAAGTGCGAAGGGACTGGAAGAATAGGTTACTTTGTTATATTGAAGGTTCATTATAACAATGGAGGTTCCACCATACCATAGGGAGAACTTACTGTTGTGTATCATGAAGCCACTTCAGCGTCTTTTTGACATGGATGCCATCATTGTTGTGAGGTGTCTCCACACCAAATTTACTGTCTTTGGAAACCCTACTCCAGTCATACTTCCTGTCATAGCTCTCACCTTAAATTATGACCAAAAAAGGACTAACATTAGTGCATGATGATGATACCTTAATACCTCTCCTAGACTAGATATGTTTATAATATATTCCTAGCCAGGCATAGCTTTTTTTTTTTTGCTCAACAAAATATTTGTGCCTCAAGATAAAGCTTGAAATTCTTGTTTTTTTGGCTGCAAGTTATAATAATTATGTTAAACCGAAAATATTCATAATACCATGGACTTACCAACGTCATAGTCATGGTGACTGAACTTGTAAAGATCCTTCCCTTCCAATGACTCACCCTTGACTTGGGCTGCAGTTTTGTTTGGGTTTACCATATCTCCAGCCATGCCATCTGATAAGCAATAAATACAATTCGAGGTGGTTGGTTATAACATAATCATAATTATCTATAGGTAGCTTAGAGGTCATTGATAAATACAAAAAATCTAAACATCGCTATATAAGCCTTTTGTATGCAGGAAACAGTCACATGTTGATAATGGCTGAGATCACACTGGGACATTAACTATAGTAAACCAGCCAAACTATGGTTATATTAAGTTTTTACTATAGTTAAAATAGTAACCTTGAGAAAACCAGATGCCTGTTTGAGAGGCATCTGATTTTCTAGGCTGAAATGACATATGATGTATTCCAATGTGATTGTTGACAGTTCGGAAACCACAAACTAGGATTTAATTACCTCTAACATCAAAATAGATGACAAGCTGTCAATAAGTTTAACTTAGCGATAAACCAATCTTTTCAGTTTAACTTAGCGATAAACCCATCTTTTCACCCCAGGGTCCCTCGTGCACCCACATGTCCAGCCACAGGGTTCCCAACCTTACTATTTCTTACTAACTAGAGATGCCTGTGGAGGAGGCTATGGGGGTACATACATACCCATCGCACTCCCTGGATACGGGTTTGATATACACGTACATGTATGTGTATCATAAGGAAATGTTGTATACAAGTATGTTGTATACAAGTTGTATACAAACCTTTTATTGTCTTCACACCATAGCAAGCTTCATAAATGTTGGTCCGTTCTGGCAAGTTTGGTATTTGGTCATGACATTGACCAAGAGGTGCATTCTTTCTACTTGCATACAACCCTTCCTTCTTTTCTAACATCCGCTGGGAAAAAAAACTTGTTCTTGTTGGATTGACGAGGTCACCAGCCTACAAAAAGATGCATTTTGTTAATATGCTATTTTGGTAATGTAATCTTATAGACCTCATTCTAAAATGGCAAACTTCATTTTCAAGGGCATGGAATGTACAATGCTAGGGTGGATCAAGGATTCTCTGAGAGGGAGGTTTAAAAGGGTTCAATCATGGCAACTTCTTTGTTTTCTTTATTGGTCAAATGTGGTGAGCTTAGTAGATCCAGCTGGATGTACACAGTGTATCCATTCAGTCATGATAGCAGGGAATCTCTGGGTGCATGTGGGGTATCCTTCTTGGGGGTGACCATTGATTGTTGTATACAGTACCCTATGAACTATACAGGGATGATCTGCTGGACAGGGTCGTAGACAGGGTATCCATTTTCACATCGACAAATCTTGACCAGGGTATCAGGTATTTATCTAGTGCTTTATTTAGTCTAATGCTTGATGAAGACTTATTTAGTTATGACACTCATTATCAAGATCACAAACACTGACATCCAAGTATAGATAATTTATTATTTGTCTTACAGAGGGATATAAAATTTTAACACTTTGTCTTGAACAGGGTATGGAAATTTGAGTTTTTTTTGTCTTAAACATGGTAAGGGTTTCAGAGCCCCAGCAGCACACCCGGGAGGGGGTGAAGAAAGGGGGAGGGTCATTTAAAAAATAGGCCTTTTCCTATAATCCCCCTTTTTTAATGAGCAGAAGATGGGGAGGGGCATTACATTTCATGCTTTAATATTGTTGGAGGGGATTCGTTGGAGGAGGGTTATGTATTTTTAGACTTCTTGATTTCCTTCGATCTCCCCCTCTGCTAATTTATGACCAGGCCCTTAAATGATATTTTTAACTTCACCTACACCAAAACAACTTTCTATTTTATTTTATTTTTGTAATTGTTTAAATAAAGGTGGTTCTTTCATAATAACTAAATTTTACTCACCCAAAGGGAAGGCCTTGTACTGACTCCATGAACAATTTGTGCCGCGATATTCGGATCGTTCGCTCGTCCATGAAAAACTCTTTCTGTTCCCACTGATGGCTGGGTGGCTGACCGGAACTTTCGCACAGTTTCTGGATCCAAAGGCTAAGGAAATAAAGTAAGTAAGGCATTATTCACACTCCACGTGAAACAGATAATGGCTTTGCACAAAGCTTGAATATTGCCCGGTTGTATTTCACGATCCATAAACTTGTATATATATATATATATATATAGTTTTTGAAACAATGTAGCGAAGCGCTAAACGAATTTCTCTTACCTTTTCTTCAATCAGCAAGCAGCCTTTCGCCGTGTGTCCAGTTATATCAAACAGTTTCCCGGCCTATATGTGAGGAAGAAAGGAATAGCAAGCCACATGTAAAAGTTTTATTTAAGTTATATCATATATGACAGCAGAATGAAATATTATTTGGACGCGTCGCGTCTCTCGAATGGAGTTGAACCCAGTGGCCGTAGCATGTACTAAGTAGGTTTTACACTACTCACTAGTGAGATAAATATTAGATAATCTTTTATGAAGTTCGCCATACTCTAATGAAAATCTAGGGTATTTGGAGTCCCTTTAGACAGTGAGAATGCTTTGTATATATCGTGTGCCAGTTGTAACAAAATAAAACCTTTGAGTTAAACATCTGTCCCTGAGATAAACTTCAGTTACTTCCAACAACTGGCCACTGGGTATCAAACTATAAAAATCTACAGGTTTTGAGGACTTGAAATTAAGGTTTAGAGACAAAAATATCTAACCATTATTAGTAAAAAGGCAAATAAGGAGAAGCCATATACAACAGCGAAGTAGCGGAAGGTATAGTTATACTTATAATCATTACAGATAATTCACTTACCGCAGTAATATCCTGGTTTCTATCGATAAATCTTCCAGTATTGCTCAACATATCTACTGTCCAAGATTCTTACTATTTCTTGAAGGGTTTTGTTTTATAATGGTGAAAACAGATAGTGTATAATCTCAAAAGGAAACTCTCCAACCGGATTTATATCACAACTCCACAACCGGTGATTGTTCTCTCTAAAATATAATTCCTTCACACTCCCAAAAAGTTTCAAACACTTCTTCACGTAGAAAAGTAATCCCTGACTTTCTTGAGTACCAAACGAAGACTTATTTCCCTGGTTTTCTTTTAGGGACACGAGGTTCTTGTATTCAGTACTGGGACTGCACTGTAAATAAACACACGTTACCCTGGAGGTTCTTATTAGCGTCCCGTTACTTAGCAACTGCTTGTGAGTAGCCGGAGACATTTTACTTCCGGTTCCGCCTCACGTGACATGGCTGACGTAACTGACATCACGTTTTTATCTTTATACCACAGGAAGCCCAAGCTCTGTTTATGTAAATTTCATTTATAAGGGTTTGTATGGGAATTTTTTTATCTGGCTTTTCGATAAATATACTGTAATAAAGTGAATAAAACTTACCTGGTGTCTATGATCTGTGTCTTGGCTGTGTCTGTACGTAGTTTCAGCGAATTTTGAATCCCTTACTCTTCATACTATAGAAGCCACTCGCGTTTGGGTCGATTTTTCCACGAAAATCGCATCGATTTGACATTATCCCCATCAGCATACGCAGTGATAAATTTCCAGTCTATCTGTGCCAACCAAACGAAGATATCTGTATTTGCCGAGCTACAATCTACTATTGAGTCCGCCAAAAGCAGCCATCTATGCCCGTTACTCGCCAAAGTGGTGCCAAAACCGTTAACACAGGATGCCCAAGCTGTGGAATTTTTAAATCTAGCTTTCGTTAGTTGCAGAGAAAGGATTTAAAATTCGCCTAAATTCGCTGCAACTGCATACAAACATAGTCAAGATACAGGCTATAAACACCAGGTAAGTTTTATTCCTTTTTATTGCAATATATTTATCGAAAAGCCAGATTAAAAAATTCCCATACAAACCCTTATAAATTAAATTTACATAAACAGAGCTTGGGCTTCCTGTGTTTATACCATACTTTATACCATAAGTGCAGTCACCGCGATGAATACTTTCAAAAACCTCTAATGCCTTTCAAAATTATATATAATATATATGTACACACAAATGAAGTTATATTTGATTCAATAAAAACATTTTCAAACAAAATGTGTAGTCCAAGTCTCTAAATGCGTGCAGATCCCGTTCCGGTTCCGCATACGTAACTTGCATTATCTTTTTTTCTTGTTTACCCGTGAACTCTAATCACCTGTTACTCTAAAACTGACGTTTAGGGTTTGTTTTTTTCGGGTAAGCTTTTGTATTTTGATAAATATGGAAAGACTTGCGTCGCTATGGCCACAAATCGTTGTTTACCTGGGAACATGCTTAACCACGCGCCAAACGGCACCAACATGAAGCATGTAACTGGAAAAAATATTGCATCAAATCTAGACATGCTGGAAATACGATGTTGGATGCCAGAGCTATAAATAGCGATCGGTTGACTCCCCACTTTGGAGAAAAACTCATTTGTTTTGGAGATCTTGTTTTGTTTCTTTGATCAGTTTCTCCAATTTCAATGCTCTGAAAATCGGCTCAAAAATCCCTTCGCGTTCGCACTTGAAATCAAAAGCAAACACGAAATCAGCACTCTGTTGTTACAGTACCTACTTCCACCAAGCAAGGTAAGGCATTTTATCATATGACCCGTACGGCCCCGCGCGCGCTTTCCTTTCAAAAAACTATTTAAAAGGTCACGTGATGAGGGCCGGACGTGTATGGCGTGAGCGGGTCGGAAAAAGCCGTCGGGCCCTGCACAATTTTTCTTGCTGTTTGTTCTCCAAAAAAATATACATATGGTCATGATAAAAAAAAATTATTGACTGAGTTAGCCGGTCCTCCCACTAGTATTCATAATTCTTTCGTATTCCTAGCTCGTTGAAATTACCATACAAACGCTATTAGTATTAGCTAGATATTTAGAGTTAGGTTTCATGTGCCAAGAGCGGTGATTTGGACACAGGCCGAGCGGATGGTGTAATTTGCGGCTTGACGGAACGGCGGAATAACAGAGGCTTCGTACGGTGGCTTATAGGGGCCATAAAAAGTTCATTTCTTTTATAATTGGCCGTCGACACTTATAAGTGGCCGTCGACACTTACAACAGGCCGTCGACACATATAACTGGCCATCGAAGGCGGCTATCGGTATCACGTGGTTCCAGTGTCGTCATGTTTATAATAATAAAAGTAATCACTCCATGGTTATGGGAAAATGGCTCTTCGTTTTTTGTAATTGTTTCTAGTTTGTCACGTTGCAATGGCGTGTTGTCTTCATACATTCCTGCTCTTAAAATACAGAAAAATATGGCACCTGAGATGATTTAATTGAAAATTACTTTCATTTGGGATTGGAAACTCGGAGATTTTACTGTTTCCTCTCTGTTGTCGTGGAATAAGCCCGAGCGCGAGGCAGCTGAAAAGGATTTTACAAGCAATAGCTGCTACTCGCTTTCCACGGCGGTTAGCATACCTCAATCGACTTTAATTAGTTGATTATATACCAGTGTTTACTAGCAAAATGCCTTTCAAGAAGAAGAAAAAAACAGCGAAGTCTTCTGACAGAAGTACTTGCTGCTATATAGATGTCTGAGGAACTACAGGGTAGTTGAAATCTAATCAGTTATCGACAGATGCACCAGATAATGTTTGTATTCTTGAAAGGCCTTTTGCTTGTAAAATCCTTTACAGCTGCCTCATGGTCAGACTTATTCCATGACAACAGAGAAGAAAGAGTAAAATATCCGAGTATTCCAATCCCAAACGAAAGTAATTTTCAATCAACTTATCTCGGGTGCCATATGTTTCTGTGTTTTAGAGCAAAAATATATGAAGACAACACGCCATTGCAACGTGACAAACTAGAAACAATTACAAAAGCAACCACTAATAAAGGAAGAGCCATTTTCCTATAACCATGGAGTGATTACGTTTATTAAACACGACGACACTGGAACCACGTGATACCGACAGCCGTCTTCGATGGCCAGTTATAAGTGTCGATGGCCAGTTATAAGTGTCGACGGCCAGTTATAAGTGTCGACGGCCAGTTATAAGTGTCGACGGCCAGTTATAAGTGTCAACGGCCAGTTATAAGTGTCGACGGCCAGTTATGAGGGTCAACGGCCAGTTATAAGTGTCAACGGCCAGTTATAAGTGTCGATGGCCAGTTATAAGTGTCGACAGCCAGCTATAAGTGTTTATAGCCAGTTCAGTATAAAAGAAATGAACTTTTTATGGTTGCATATAAATAACTTTGATAGACCCAGCTACGATTGGAGGATTTGCAAGAGCTCCAGTTTAACTTTTTTTAAACCTTTTTCAAAGTTCCGTCACTCAACAAAGCTTAAAGGGGAATTATGCCGTTGAGTGCGCTGCAGAAGAAAGCCAGGGAATTTGAACAGGAGCCTGGACCACAGGGTGGGGACGTTTGGAATAGAGGGACTGGTACTAAATGTTTGTCGGCCATTTTGGATTCGTCTAAAAGGTAGGTTTACCGTCCAGTTCACATTAAAAATATAAATTAATTTAATTCTTCAACGCTTCATTCCTATTTACTATAGATCATTCCAAATACTTCTTGAATTTGTGTAAATCAGTTTCATACAAGGGTGGGGGATTTGATTCGTTTTGACCCATAATTTAGTCCCCAGGGTGGGGATTGCCCCACATCTGCCCGGCCACATCTGACATTGATAGGTGCATTAAATCTGAACATGTGCTATCGATCTCTTCGCTTCGACGCTAACAGAAAATGACTGACGGCTTTATAGGATTCTCTTCTAGCTTAGATACACCCTGGTAGCTTTGATACCCTTACACTGTTTCTTTATCCAAGTAAACTCCACTATAGTTTCGAACTGTTTAGTAGACCTGTTTTCACTTCGTCGTTCGCAGCGTGGAAATACCGTTAATCGCATCTCGCTCACTCCGGATTGGGATACCTATGGTTTGTAGGCACGTGTTAAACTTTTCCATATTTAGCTAGGCCGCCATATTGGATGCCCACATCACGTGATTAAAATCTCCAGGATTTCTTGAGATTTTTGGTCACGTGATTCGGCCTTTACCAGGGTTTTCTCTCAGAGTAGCCGCCATCTTCGATCTGACCGAGAAGGTTGCGCGAATACTGGTTGAAATTGTTAAAAAGAGTTATGGTTGCTAGTTGAATATTAGTTATATAAGTTGTAGTAGTTATATATTTGATTCAATAAAAACAGAAACAAATTATTAAAAAAAAAATTCAAACAAAATGTGTAGTCCAAGTCTCAGTCTAAATGCGTGCAGATCCCGTTCCGGTTCCGATACGTAACTAAAGTCACGTGACTAATGATGTCATCAGCTTGGAGTCACATGTGTCATTAATGTTTGCTCTATAGAGGGGGAATGTTGACCAAGTTTAGCGAAGTTTACTACTTTCCATGAGTCCATTCCTATAAATCCTTAAGGATCTGTTCGGGTCCTGGGATCTGTTCGGGTACAATTGGGGATCTGTTCGGGTCCTGGGATCTGTTCAGGTACAATTGGGGATCTGTTCAGGTACAATTGGGGATCTGTTCGGGTCCTGGGATCTGTTCAAGTACAATAGACCATTTTCTCAGGTATGCGCACGCAATATTGGCCCGCCAAATCGCTTTTTGAACAATAGCTGCCAATTTTTGAACAACAGCCGGTAATTTGAATAACAAAGGCTGTCGCATCAGAACGAGTCTAACAAAAGCTAACAAAACTCACGGCCCGCCAAGAAATACTTCATGTAGGCAGCTTGGATTTTGACTGGTATGTAATCAACTAAAGTCGATTGAGGTATGCTAACCGCCGTGGAAAGCGAGTAGCAGCTGACGTTTCGAGCGTTAGCCCTTCGTCAGAGCAAAAAAGCTTGGATTTAGTATTGGTTGAAATAATAGGGAGGGTTATAGGAAACCACTACGGGGATGATGTTGATGTTTCGAATTGATCGGTACATAAAGTCTGATCGCGAGGTCACGGCTGAAAAGTACTTGCCTTGCTTTTGGTAGGCTTTGCCGTGAGGGGATTTCACTGGGTTTTCAGTCTGTTGTGCCTTGTGCTTTGAGACACATTGTTCAATGAAATTCTGCAGTTGGTGATCTTTTTACCCTGCTAAACCTATTAGGATGTGTTTTTGTCACTATAAGGCCTTAGTCATTCAGCTCTGGGAACCAGAGTGGGTTTGTTAAAGGCAATCTCAGCTGAAAAACACTGTTTGCTCTCAAATGATTGTTATGGCTGCCTAAGTCTGTTTCTGTGTTTGTCTACAGTAAATTGTACACTAGATGTCATTTATTTACCGATTTACATTTCCTGCGCGCCATCAATACTGTGACGTCATCAGATCCAAGATGGCGGCGCGCAGGAAATTCAAATGAGTTTTTACGGGAAAATCGGTGCATAAATGATATCTAGTGTACGATTTACTGGAGACAAACACAGAAACAGACTTACGCATGCATATCAATCATTTGATAGCAAAGATTGTCTTTCAGCCGAGATTGCCCAGGGATTTTACTGTTTTTTCTGTTCTCGGTCGTTGTTTATAGTGCAAGTAAAGCCATAAAACAACATTAACTCTTTTTACTCCAAATTCTATTTCTGATATACTTCAGTTATCTAACTTAGTTTTCTTTGAGAGGCAGGAGCAGAAATTAAACTAGAATAAACGCTACGCGAATTACGGGATTGATTCATCTTGTGATGTCACAAAGAAAACTTACGGGATTTAACAACAACAACAATTTATTATGAAAGAAACACTTACAAGAATTAAGATACTTGTCAACCCGCAAATTAGCAAAAACAATACTATTCGAGGCGGGGGCAGGGGAAAGATAATTAAATAATACATTGAAGAACTAACTAGCAGAAGCTTATCTGCATAGTATAAATTGGAGTGGTAACTGCTAATAATATATTTATGTGTACAAGATGAATGACAGTATTTATCTTTATGAATCTATGGAGCGTTTATAAAAATAATTAATGATAATAAGGGACGGTATAAATAAAGTATAATGAGCTATATATAGTTTTTTACGGATATGTATTTCAGTTTAGATTGTTGAAAAATGTTAAGTATGTTTACCGGAGCTACTTTATTTTGGATATCATGCATTAAATTAGTAAGGTGCTCAAAATATAAAAATGACAGAGGTAGTGTTTTTGATTGGATAAAAAAGGGAATTGCGGGATCTCTTGTTTTTGCAAAATATATCAAACGGAGTGCTCTTTTTTGGAGGATTAATAGTTTATTTAGATTCTATTGTAGTAGTTTTCTCTAGGGAGGGAGTTGATTCATCTTATGACTTCACAGGATCCATGAAACTTAATCAAAATTAGGGATTTAATGCCAGAAATGTTACAAAATTTGCAAGATTAATACCTTTTTGTGAGAAACAAACACAATAGTACAATATAATTTTTAACTTTTTTGACATGATACTTGCACTTTAATATATATAGCCCCTGGAAGAACAAAAACTTCAAGTGCAGGTCGTGTCTGCATGGTGAGTAGAATCATCAGTTTTTCTAATGTATAAAGTTATGTCGGGAGTCCTAAGCTTTAAAATATGCACCTTTTGTTAGCAAAACATTTGTTTTACATTTTCTGCCAAGTCTCGGACCTTTCACACGCGGCGCGGAGGACATGTACTTGTAATTTCAATCTTTTAGGTGATAACATACTTTTTTAACTTTAGCTAAGTCCATCCTAGAACGGTTACATAATAGCCCACGTTAAACATTCAATCCCGCCGAATAGGGTTTAAGCTATTGTAGCCTAGAGTGTTTCTACTTAATCCGTGAAACAAAAATGAATAGTCGGTATC
The DNA here is from genome assembly GCA_030867875.1 of Actinernus sp. WN-2022. Taxonomy (NCBI): domain Eukaryota; kingdom Metazoa; phylum Cnidaria; class Anthozoa; order Actiniaria; family Actinernidae; genus Actinernus; species Actinernus sp. WN-2022. The sequence continues at coordinate 127,694,351 of JAOWCC010000577.1, forward strand.
TAGAATAGAATAGATCATTTTCTCAAGTATGCACACGCAACAGGCTTGACGGGCCGGTAAATACTTCACGTGGGCAATCACGTAGTGGTTTCCATAACCCTCCCTATTATTTCAACCAATACTAAATCCAAGCTGCCTACATGAAGTATTTCTTGGCGGGCCGTGATTTTTTTTTAGCTTTCGTTAGACTCGTTCTGATGCGTCAGCCTTTATTCAAATATCGGCTATTGTTCAAAAATTGGCGGCTATTTTGGCGGGCCAATATTGCGTGCGCATACCTGGAAAATGGTCTATACAACAACTTTATTTAACGAGGGTTACATCTAACAGTTTACTCTGATAAATTTGTGGCCCTCTAATAATAGTCAAGTAGAAACAAAAGAAAACAATGGAATTAAGGTCTAATTTTCTAATATCTATTTCACGCTATATAGCGTTACTTACTGCACGTCATCCATTGTCATTAATGTGCCAACCAGAGATCCATTGGCTCCTGAGACAGCGGCCTTTTGAAATCATAGTTGGACATTACCATAACAATTCTAATGTTTATCAACACGAAGCATCGCCATAGGCGATCGCGTATAAATTGTTGTGGAAGAGAAATATTCCAAGGAAAGTCGTAGCGGTACAGCTGACCTTCAAATATTCATCTCATCATTAATTATAACTAATGTGACTGTCTCGGAGATAATCTTGCTACCCAGTGAAGTATCTAAAGTGTTAAAGTCTTTCAATCCAAACAAAGCTATGGGACCTATGGGACATATCTGCCCGCCTACTAAAGGAATGCGCGTCAAGTATTTCATACTCCCTCACTCACCTGTTTAACAAGTCACTCAAGCTTGGAACTCTCCCTACTGAATGGAAACTTGCCAACATCACCCCTCTCCACAAGAAAGGAAATAAGAGTTATGTAGAAAACTACAGACCCATTTCCTTGATGTGCATAGTCGCTACAGTACTGGAGCGTTGTATTTACAATCGTCTGATAGACCACCTTCAAAATATGATCTCTGAAGCTCAGTACGGCTTCCTTAAAGGCAAATCCTGTACCGCTCAGCTACTGACAGTCCTCCATCGCATTGGTCAAAACCTGGACTTGGGCAAACAAACCGACGTCCTCTACTTCGACATCTCTAAAGCCTTTGACACAGTTGACCACAAACTACTCTTGCGCAAACTTAGCCGATTTGGTATCACAGGTGGAGCGCTAGACTGGTTCAAGAACTACCTCTCTGGTCGCCAGCAGCGTGTAACAGTTCATGGTGCCATGTCGAATACGCTTCCAGTCACTTCCGGTGTTCCTTATAGGTCTATTCTGGGACCCCTTCTGTTCTTGATCTATGTCAACGACCTCCCATTATCGATCGTCTCGTCCTCCGTCGAGGTGACAATGTTTGCTGACGACACCAAATGCTTCTCGGTAGTGGAATCTGCAGCAGACATCTCCATTCTTCAGGGTGAGGTATTTAATTTGGCGACCTGGGCACGCTCTTGGCGGCTGAAGTTCAATGCGAAGAAATGTAAAGTTTTAATCATTACCAGGAAACGCAGTCCCCTATTGGCTAACTATACCATTGATCAGTGGTCAAGTTTTGGACCAAAGGACCAAAGACCTAGGCGTGACCGTTGGTACCGACCTTACATGGTCCATTCATATTCGTCAACAGATCACCAATGCGAACCAGTTGCTTGGCCTACTCAGACGCTCTGCCGTCAAAGTCCGAAGTACTAGCGCCCGTCGATGTCTGTACTTGTCCCTGGTTAGGTCGAACCTTGCCTATGCCTCACAAGTATGAGCCCACAAACTGTCGATCTGACGCAGGAACACAAAGGAGGGCTACTAAGTTTATTCACCTGTTGCCCTTCCAAACAGACATCTCCTACAAATCTAGACTCTTAACTCTAAAGCTTTTACCTTTATGTTACTGGTATGAATACCTTGACCTCATCTTCTTGTATAAGGCAAAACACGGTTTAGTAACCTTAGCTCCAGATGTTTTGCCAAAGCTTGTAAACAGGGTTAATTTAAGCATCTCTCTACGTTCGATGGATAACTCACTTAATCTTATTACTTATCAGATTCCTAATGTCAAGACCCTGTGTTACCAAAATAGTTATTTTATAAGAGCTTCCCGAACTTGGAATACACTTCCACACGAACTGCGCAAATCATATATCTCTTTACCTAAGTTTAGATCATTACTTTAGATCATTACCTAAGTTTAGATCATTACCTACTATATACTGCTCCCCTTGGAAATATCTTACGAAAGCATAATATGTCCTACCATCTCTACGCAGATGACATACAGATCTACTCCACATTCACAACAAATGATGATACTGATCTTGCCTCGACAAAAGCTAACATCGAATCTTGTCTACTTGAAATCGATCAATGGATGTCCTCTAACAAGCTTAAACTAAATAATGATAAAACCGAACTCCTAATAATCCATTCCAGTCACTGGCAATGCTCTCACAAGTTATCTCTTGCTGTGGGAAAAGACATCATTCACCCATCAAACCATGCTGGGAACATTGGAGCAATCTTTGACGATACTATGAATATGACTCGACATGTTAACTCAATCTGCAAATCTGCGTTTTTTCAGCTAAGGAACATCTCCAAAATACGGAAATTACTGTCGCTGACCACCACTGAAACACTTTTTCATGCATTTGTTACGTCCAAACTCGATAATTGTAATTCCCTACTACACGGCCTCCCGAACTATCTTATACAGAAGTTACAATCTGTTCAGAATGCTGCTGCCCGTATCTTAACTTATTCTAAGAAAAATGATCATATCACACCTGTCCTTAGAGAACTCCACTGGCTACCAGTAGATAAGCGGATTACATTTAAGTTATTATTGTTAACGTATAAGACACTTAATAACCTAGCTCCTGTCTATCTACAAGAATTATTAACTATATACAAGCCTACCCGAACACTCCGATCCTCAGCTGATACATTACGCCTTGTCCGTCCTACTGCCAGACTCAAGTCCTATGGTCAGCGGGCCTTCCAGGTATCTGCACCTACATTATGGAACTCTCTCCCGTTAAATATACGCCAAAGTCCATCCGTTAATGAATACAAAGCTAAACTAAAACACTACCTTTTTTGACATACCTATATAATCTGTACACAGTAATCAGTCTTGTTTTCAGCTGAATGTAATTTATGCGCAGATATTTATATTTACACTTATTTAGTACATGTAGTTGTCAAGCGCATAGAACATTTATGTATATGCGCTATACAAATGTCATTATTATTATTATTATTATTACTATTTAAATATTACGTGTCTGCCATCACTTCTGTATTTGACATCGATAACCCTAGGTCTTGGAAGTCTGTATGTCTGAAATGTCACCAGGCAAGACAGTTAACCGCACCTCTCAAATGCTGCTTTTAGGTTGAAATAAGTGTTGTAATTAGATCATTTATTGTAATTTTATTTTTCATAGAAAACCAACGTAATTGGCTAACGCTGTGTTGGTTCTCCTGGCCTCTATGTTTTGTTTGTTGTATATTTTACTTTATTCTATTTTGTATCTTCTATTATGGCCGAAGTAAGTAAATAAATAAATAAAATAAATAAATTATTCATGAGGCAACCAAGAATTCGAACACATGACTATTCTTGAAACCCCGGAAAGTACTCCCAGAACTCCCAGGAGTACATCCAACCAATTTTTTTTCCAGTCCAAGGACTGAATTAATTTTTTTCCAGTCCAAGTACTTTTCGGGGTTTCAAGGATCGTCATGTGTTCGAATTCTCGGCACATCTCAATATCAAGGTTTTCTATGCTTTCTAGCGGTATGGTAAAGCTTGTAGCCTCCAAAGCGGCAATTTTGTTCTCTCTTGCGTTCCTCCATTCTTCAACTACTTTTACTTACCCAACTGTTCTTGTAACGCGTTGACAGTGGTACAGCTTTTAACAACATTTCTTCCTCTTCGGCACGGCTCCGCGCTTTTCTGAAACGTTTGAGTGGTCTAAACTCTTATTCATCGCTCTCAGTCTCTTTCACGAGAAGCCATGTTGAAATGACGCCAAACTTACAAAATTCAGTTTTGAATTTGAATTTAATACTGGAACATTGAAGTCCCAAATGACAAGAAACAATAAACAGCTTCATTATGATGAACAAATCAATTGTCAACCTGTACCCGGAATAAAAACAACATCCATCCCGAATAATTAATGACAATGAGATGTGATTTCAAAGCCTCCAATTCGGACTGGACGGGATTTCAAGTCCTCGCAATTAGCGCCTCGGACTAGACTAATTGCGCGGACTTGAAATCCCGTCGAGGCCTCATTGTCGGCTTTGAAATATTATACCTATAGATGGTTTTCACTCAATCCCCAGAGATTCAAATGACAAAGGGCATGGCGGCCATGTTGGTGTACCTAACAAAAGAAGCTATTAAACGAAGAATCTACTGTTAAAGGCACACCAACATGGCCGCCGTGACGTCATGTGAAAACCATCTATTCACTTGATGAAGAATCGATTACTTGTATATTATAATAATTATAATCATATAATACCGGTATTACCTACCGGTAGTTAGATAGTAGTAGTTTATTACTAGTATCAGCATACTTGTAGCGTACAGTTATTTTCGTACTGTTTAAGTAACAGTCCGCGCAAAAGGTAGGCACAATTCTATTGTTCAGATGCAATTTGCTTTCCCCACTTTAGTATTTTCTGTTTTTCATACTGACAACTCATCAACCCTTAAATCATAAATTTCTGAAATTAAATCTACTAAAAATGCATTTTAAAGGTACAGTTCTTTTGTGTGAAAACATTTTGCCCAATCAGAAGAGTGCAAAACAATAACCAAGAAAACGTTCAATTTAAAAATGTTCCCCATATTGAAAGTTCGTCATATTAAAAGTTATGAGAGTTTTCACAAGATGCAATTCAAATCTGTTTAGATAGATTTTAATGTCTAAGCCAATGAGGTGGAAGATTGAAACAATACTACAATTATCACCTTTTTACATGCCATGCATAACATATGCCTACCTCTTGCGCGGACCATTACTTAATAAACGAGCAGCATTTTAGACCCGATAAAACACGTGCTGCGAGTTTATTGAACGGCTTCAAAAACGTTACTTCTAAAAGATTAACTTTTTCAGAAATTTAGATTAAAAGCGAAGAATTACTCAGTGTTTATATCTACAACAAAGGAAAAAGGCCACAACCATGCAGTTTTATATAGGGCCACACTCGTACAGTGAAAAGTGAAATAAAGACCCTTTCGTTTTTATCGGGTTTGAAGGAGCATGCACGTGAAAGTTGTCGAATCTCGGTCTTTTGGTCTAATTTTAGCTGGCTCTTCGGTTTGCCGGGAAATGGGTTCTGGCATATGCTTCAAGTCCGAAGCTCATTGCAGACAATCAAGGAGTAGCTCATTCAGCAGACTGGAGTATTCAGCCAAGTCCCGAAACTGGCCATTGTCGGAGGAAATAGGAGAAATTGCACATCCTGTTCGACCAATTATTGTAGACATTACTGCAACAACACTTTTGCCATTCTCGTTCCCAGTGCCTCCTCAACTAACTGAAAAATCAGAGGCTCTGGTAAGACACGAAACAGGCTCTAATTTGATTGGCTAGCCAAATCGGCTGCGCGATGAAGAAAAACAGGTGCTGCGCACAGCGCTTTTCTTCCGGTTCACTTAGTGGATAAATCACTTCCGTTGTAAACATAACAAGTAAAATAAGGCATTTTTTGAGGTGTTCTTTCAATAAAAGTAAAATAATCAAAAGAATAAACATTCATATCTGAAAATAATAAAGAATGAAGTGATGTGCCTTTTAAAAGAACATGATTAAACAGATTAATTAATTAATTAATTAATAAACATTCATATATGTAATGTATGGTGGCAAAAGCCGAAAGGTAATTAAAATCTCCCTTCGATCGACTATAACCCAATAATGGCGGATATTACGCCAAAAAAGGCAGCAGAAAAGCTTTTCGATCGAAATACATGCATTTGCTGCAACGCCTTAATATCGGATAAGAATCACCCAGTGATTTTAAACAGCGACCTAAGGAAAAGTTTGGGTTCTTATCTAAGCCATCCGTTCATTTTCTGGGAAGAATCCTACCCTACAAAAATATGCTGTCCGTGCAAACGCTCTCTTGAAACTGCCGAAAAATTCCGTGAGATGGTTCAGCAATCGCATGAACATCAAACCGCGGCGATCCAAAATTCCAGGCTAAAACGAGGTCGAAAGCAAAATTATAGCTCTCCTAGTAATCCACCATCAAATCGACCAAAAGAAACATTCCACGCCGAGTGCACTGAGCGCTATAGCCCTTGCTAACCTACAACAGGTACATAGGGATATTCTTCCTCGACCATCAGCCCTGCAGTCTAATCCAGCAGCTGAAAATCAGCATGTTCTGTGCACTCCTCGATAATTGCGTTGAGAGGAGATATGACGACGACGATTGAGTTGGATGATCCTTCAAGAGCATTAAACTTACTTTGGTAAATTAACGATTTACCATAACCGGTCGGAAGGACACAGAAACAGTCCTTCTTATCGATACTAATTACCCGAATAGCTTCCAAGTGTTTAGTTTTTAAAGAAAACTGTATTTTAAGCTTTGCAAGGGCGAACTGGATAGCTTCCATGAGGTCCGCCATTGCTTTAGTTAGCAAATCGGAAATGAGTTCTAAGAGCATGCGCAGTTTCAATAACCTAGAATCTAGGACATCCGGTTTTGTGTCTTACCAGGGCCTCTGATTTTTCAGTTAGTTGAGGAGGCACTGGGAACGAGAATGCACTTTTGCGACCACAAGACAGGCACTTTTGCGCATGCGTTAATTTCTTCACTTCCGGTTTCTAAAAATCCTAAACATTTAGCGCACTTTCACTAAACACCAAACTTTTCCCCGTTAAAATATTGTTGACCACGTTCTCCACAAAATTGATCATGGATTTTGGAAACCGACAATAAATGCCAAAGTTATGGCTTTTCATTCACCAAAAAAGCTTAAAATTGGACTGAAAAGTGTTGTAAAATCTTCATTTTTTTGTTGTAATGGCAAACGCATGCTCGGTTTTATGCGGTTGGCAAATATTCATAAATTACTAGTAGATTAAAAATCCTTGGAGAGTTTAGAAATTTTCTGATTTTGATGACGTCATCATGACGTCACCTAATGACGTCATCATACTACAAGACTTTACCCTTGGAGTCACCTAGCCTGCGTAGCTTGGCTTTCCCCCGCAAACTTTCCCTAGCAAACTTTCCCTAGCAACAGTCGATTTAAATATGTCAATGCAATCAGTATTCAAATTGCTTTGGTTTTATTCTCTCGACCCAGTGTTTCGTACATGCTATATAAATATAATTAAAGTAAGCTATAAATATTCAAATGTATAAACTAGCTCCTGAGTTCGGCATCGTTCAAATGTTACGGGAAAAGAAACTGGATGGATTTTTTTTATTCGCCCCATCTTCGCGCCATGCAACCCTTCGACCGCCACCGTTGGAAGAATGGCACTAGGCCGCCTGGGATGAAAACAAAACTAGTGTTCCGTAACAAATCGCTGTTAATATGTCAAGAGTTCCATTATGTCGTCTCAAAAATGGTTTACAAATCTGTCGTATATTGAATGGAATGTGGCAAGTTTCGGGAGCACACGGGCCTATCGATGTTGTGAAAGCGGTGGAAGACATGTTCCAATACTATGACGCAGCCTTGACCACTTTTGACATGGCCGACATCTATGGTCCTGCCGAAGACATATTTGGGTCGTTCATTAGCCAGCTAAGATCTGAAAGAGGAAACGAAGCCACGAAACATATTCAAGGTGAGGATCAATACATTTAAAGACTTCTCAGAGTGCTATTGTTCAATGTTTATCAACAGACAAACGGCTATGCAGACGTATTTTTCCACTCATAAATTCGAAGATAAAAGCACAGGTAGCCCAAGCTTGGGATCTGTATAATATTTAACAGCATTCGTATGGGATTTTTTAGTTTTCCATGTACAACGTAAATCTCGAATAAAACTCGACAAAAACCTATACAGTGTCTTCTTGTGTACCTTAAGGTTACCGGATACCTTCAGGGTGCGTTTCAAGTCTAAATTATGTAGCGCCTCGAGGAAACATCGTAGATAAATCATTCATGTATCATTTTAAAGCTTATAAAATTGGCTACAAGAATACATAAAAAGTTTTGAGTTCTTTGAAAATCTCGAATTTTCCGCCATCCCGTTTCTCCGATCTAGTGAGATGGCTTTCAGAAGCTCCGACTCCGAAAATATTTTAAAGTTTAAAAATCTGTTTGCTTTGTCGTATTTCAGAGGAATCGTATTACAAAACCGTGTCGGGGAATTTCAAAATTCGATTTAGTTCAAAAGTTATCATGCTTTCCGTTAAAAGGCGAAAAATAATCCGTGTAGATATGCGGGAAACGTCGTCAAGAGCTTTCTTTTTTGAATTTCGCAATTCCCCGACATGGTTTTGCAGCTGAGATATCAATTGACATTTTGTGAAAATTTCGCACAAATCAAATAAATTCCTCTTGTGTGGGAGCTTTTTTAAAACTCTATTTTGATTGAAAATCGAAAGCGAGAAAATAGGACTTCAAAAAATCTAGCCGTCTGTCGTGCGTGAGTCTGAAGCCCCGCCTCTCCAACAATTAGCAAGCTCTTGGCCAATCATTTCTCATCACAGTTCAACTATCTGTCAAGATTTCCCGCCAATGTTGATTTCCGATCAAAGCTACACGCCGCATCCAGAAAATGTTTCTTTTTGTGCGACTTGAAAAATGATAGCGGCAAGAGTCGGCTGATTTCCCAGGCTAGAAAAATGGGAAAGACAAAAAGACCTCGAGGGGCAAAGCCAAGGTGAACAACTATAGAGACGCCTTGAATGCCAGCATAGTTAGTAGAGGAGACAGCGATTTGTAGGCGTCTGAAACAGCACGGCAATAGCGAGATCGTGGTTCAACCGATTCAGGATCACCGTCAGACTACGTTTCCATCTAAGCTTTCTTGGAAACAAATATTCTCTCGGCTGGCTCTTATCAATTCTTCTTTATATGTTCAGATGTGGACCACTCGGCACTCTGTCTGAAAGTGAAAATACGAACGCTTGTTGGGTTTTTCGAGGACTCCTGTTTGGCTTTGTAATTGTAGTTGTATGCATTGTTTGGCCTCGTTTTGCTTTTCTTTTTTCTTTGTTTTTCAAGCTAAGGGCATCCTGCCTGCTTTTTGTAAGATATATGGCCAACAACCGATGGAATTGTGTGTGGAAAAACTTTCAATAAACGTATACATTGGAAAATGAAATGAATTTAATATGTGCTATTCCCACACCGTCATTACTGGCGAGTGAGCACTTGTCATGTATTTATTGATCTGCTGTCAATCAAAAAGAACCTTCTACTTCCGGTTAAAAACTTCCTTTTGGTATTTCTCCGTTAATATTAATTTTTATTTAACGGAGTTTTTGGTATACGAGACACTACTACTAAAACTACATTGCTGTGCGAAAAAAATATTTTCCCATCTTTTTCGTTTTGAAGGTATCCGGTAACCTTAACTATGTCTGTGCCATGTTACAGCGAATTTCAGCAAACAAATTTCCTTAAAACGGTTTTAAGGGAAAATTGTGCTTAAATTCGCTGTAACATGGCACAGACATTAAATATAAGTTATATTTTGCAAGGTATAGTAATTTCCTTCTGAAATAAAGCAGCTTTGTGTTTGTCATCGGGTCGTTTGACAAATCGAGGTGATGATCTCTGTGGTCTATACTATTATTAAAATGATAATTATTTTACAACTTTATATATTATTCAAATAGAAATAAATAGAACATGGACTGTTCAAGTTTAATGCTGCTTTAATATACAAAGTCATTTGCAGGTATAACCACCTATAACATCTTCAAGGCAACCCTAAGCGAAATAAAACTCATGTCATATTTTCCATTTTTTGCAACAATAAAATATTCTATAAACTGTAACATGATAATATTAATAGCCTGGGAAACCAGCCGACTCTTATCGCTCCCCACTCGCGAAAGAGACGTCTGGGGAGTGAGGCAGAACATTCCATACTGATGACGTAGCAGATAGCCGTTTCACGATGCATAAATTAGTTGCAATTCTCAGAAGCCAAATGCGAACAACGTAACAAGTTCTTTTCAAGGGATATAACTACCGAGGCTGCTCGTTTGCTTGGCAGTGGATCACAGTCACGAACAACCATGAAATTCAAGCCCCGGTGCTGTTGTTGGCTCCTTTGCGTACTGAATTCTTTCAGCGGCTAGTAAAGCGAAATGTCTTACTGTCAAAACATTTACAAGTAAGTGATCAAAAAGGTACTCTCATAGGAATCCTGTCACACTGAGCTGTCACAGAATGCTGGACGAGTTGTTGTTGCCGGATAAATCGTTCAGACAGTGAATCTGGGCTATGAATAAACATAATTACATGTAAGTGCGCTATGAATCACGAACGTGATGGCCGTTCACCCAAACAAACGGACAGCCTCGGTAGTATACCTGAAACTAACTGCTGCATTCTGTAGCTAACCTCTTCGGCTACTGACCTGGAAAAGAGCTGGCTTGAAAAGTGGCCTGCTGTGCTGTGTGTAGGTTTTGAAATTATAAACAACTATTATGTTTTGACAGTCGTAGGACAAATTCTCTTGACCGGGCCGAGCTGCTGAAAGAACGAAGCAAACGAGCTACCAACACACGCTAAATATATAGGCTTGAATTTCATGGTTGTTCGTGACGGTGATCCACTGCCAAGCAAACGAGCAGCCTCGGTAGTTATATTCCTTGAAAATAACTCTGTTGTTCGCATTCGGCTTCTGAGAATTGCAACTAATTTATGCATTGTGAAACGACTATCTGCTACGTCATCAGTATGGAATGTTCTGCCTCGCTCCCCAGACGTCTCTTTCGTGAGTGGGGAGCGATAAGAGTCGGCTGGTTTCCCAGGCTATAATATTAAATGTAAATAAGCTAACATTTTTTTATTTTTTCAGAAATAAGCTATTAAAGCTATGTATAAATGTATCTTTGCTTCTCTATCAGTTCATTCAAAATAACACTGTAAACAGTGAATGATTTTAAAATTAAAATACAGTAAATCAAATATGCACTGCATTTAAAAACATAATATATATAATATATATATTAACTTTAACATGTAATATATTTTTTGTGTTCTGGAACTGCTAGTTCACTTTTTGCATAAATTATAATTGTGTTCTGATAAATATAAAATCAATCATAATCTGCATATTTCTCTTGCAATTAATTATTATCATTTTTACACAACAATTATTTTGACAGAAAACGTTTTTTTGATCGATCAATCAATCAAGCTTTTATTTTATTTATACTCCTACATTTACAAAGAAGAATACAAAAACTAACAAAATATAGGAATTAAAAAAAAAATCTGCTGCTAATGGTACTTAAAGTGCACCTAACCCCTTTTTGCGATTTTTATACCAATGAATCTGGATTCTGGATCTTACGTACGTCATGTTTTATTAGCATTTTGTGTAAATTAACTGTTTTCTTTACTAACAACTCACAGACTGTATAATTAAATTCTCTATATATTGATGTTGTTGTGGTAGAAAGGCACCATGGAGAATAATGCATTAATGAGGTGACGCAAGATCCAGAATCGACCCAGGCTTTTTCTTATGTGGTCATGGGTCAGGAAAGGTCAAATTTTCACCATTTCAAACAAGCCTAGAACATAGAATATTCTCTGTAAGCCAAAAATTTCTTCGCAGAAGTACTCAAAACCTTTCAAAGATTCATATGTATAAAAATTGCAAAAGGGGTTAGGTGCACTTTAAGACTTAGATGGAGTAAACGCTGCTTAGATTAACCATGAGGGCTATTTGAGCTAATTAAGTAGCGTTAAATTGCTTTGAAAAAAATTGGAACAAGATAGGCCAGGGGACAAGAACAACAATGTTTACTGATCGAGCTACAGTACATAAGTATTATAAAACTACAAAATTAAATGTATAAAGATGGCAATAGGAACTTAGATAGGAAGCTTTAATAATATTGATAGTTAATTAAAATATGGTATTATTAAAAGAAGGAATCATAACAGAACTGACATACTAAAGGCTTAAATGGTCAATTTTCTTGAGTTTTAACAGATCTAGAATGTGACTATATCATATTAATTATGAAGGGCTCAAAATGAAAACGGCTTAAGTGACAATTTGAAAATCAACTTCGCTTTTTGATTAAGAATTAACCTGTAAATTGTCCTCTAGAATGTTAGGATATCACTTGAAATCTCAAAGAAATGAAATAGTGCTCCAATTAGGCAAGTCATCGAGTCATTTCTATAGCGAAAAGAGTTATTCTTTTGCTATTGTATTTGGGGGGTGGTGGGAGGAGAAATGGGCCATTCCACAGTATTTGGGACATGGAACTCTGAATTCTTAATTACTGAAAACTTACAAGATCATTGCATTTTCCCATTATTTAATAACTAAAGTATAAAAAAAATATGATTTTGAAATGTCGGCATACTCTTATCTTGTCATAAATTATCATTAATTAGCTAAAATACAAAATTGCCTGTCACGGAGGGGAAACCACAAAAAATGTATGAGCTACTTGCTTTTAATAATGTCAAAAACATATCGGGACACACAGTTCTTCACATGCACTAATAGAGAAACAAAACATAATTTCAGTTGCTGTTAAGGGGGTATTGCTAAAGCTCGTCCAAGAGGGAACTTTCCCCTCCGTGACAAATTTTGGTATAAAAGTTTTGATATTTCCAAAACAGTTGAAACGAAATTCACAATATTTTATAAACTTCTGAGTTCAAGTTCAATACAACTATATAAATGAAAAAAATTCTGAACTGCAAGTTTTCTTTGTTCTATTTCAAAAATAACAAGTGTCACAGAGGGGGGAATTATGTCACGGAGGGGAATTAAAACTTTAAAAGCTGTTTAAATTACTTAGAAATTGCATAAAATGTATCATTTTCATACATTGTACCCAAATCAGATAATTGTAACCTCTGAGCATGCTCATAGCAGCTATGTATTGTAGGCAAAATTTCATTTGAGCATGCTCATAGCAGCAATGCATTGTGGGCAACCTTTGCCATGTGCTCCATGTAAATGTAACTAATATCATAGATTGACATTTACAGCCTTGTTTATGTTCCCAGGATAATTACATAATATTATATAAGTTAAATTAATATTCCAGTGGGATTGATTAAAACAAAATTGGTATGGCATTGTTATGGTCAAAACTTTCCCTTCCGTGACTTCCCCTCCATGGCGCTGGTCCTTTTGACTTACCTCCTAGCTGGAGAAGTTAGAGAAATTAAACATTTGATTATTTGATGTCATTTGTTAGTTGATGAACTAAATGTTTAATAAAACTTGTGTTTAAAGTTGTAGCTTTTATATATTCACAGGAATTTGGGGTTAGTTTTGGAATTGTACTTTTTGTGACTTCTCTGTTCCCCTCCATGACAGCTAACATTAAAAATAATATCTCCCTGGGTATTTTACAAAACATTTTGAAATTCATCACACCTAAATAGCTATTAAAAATGGTATACATGATGGTTCAAAAGTTTGTTTAAATTCAAGTATCTAATTGTTAGGCAGCTTTCAATCTTGTGATTTTCCCCTCCATGACATGCAAAATACTGTGGAATTGCCCAAATAGGTCAAGAAACAACAAGTCAACATTGTCGCACACACGCTCATTCACTGTACGCTTCAGCGGGAATACAAACCAAATCTCAAACAGACTTTCGTTCCCTCCGAAGTTGGACGGCAAGCTGGAGAGATGGTTGAAACAGTGGAGATACTTGATGGAAAGACGGAGAAACGTTTTGAAAAAGCAACTCTGTGTAAAGGGCCATTGGACATCATTAAGTCACTGGCTTAACTCGATCATGGTTGAACGAAGAATTGTTTGACTAAAAGGCGATTCGTTATTGCTGGAGATTTACACAGAGTCGCATCTTCAGGCAAAGCAAACTGTTAATATTTTGGAGCTAAGAAGGCCATTTCGGAAAGTTTTGTTGTCTTTGCTTTCCAAAGATAGTGATTTTCCAAAGATAGGGGCGGCTAACGGAATATTGAGTTATCAATGAAATCAAATACAACAATAAATAGTTTAGAACTCCTGCTGAAATTGCCAAACTCTTTAACAACCACTTTGTTGAAATTGGTTCCAAACTTGCTGAAAATATTGAGCCAACTGAACCACGGTTTAAAGACTACGTTAAGCAAGCAACATCTACATTCAAGTTTAGCTTAACTAACGAACCAAAAGTATTTATTTAATAAGCTAATTGAAAAGCTATCATCTGCAAAGGCAACAGGCTTAGATGGAATATCTGCAAAAAAATTAAAGACAGCTGGACCAGTCATTTCCAGCTCCCTTGCCTAGTTTCTGATAAATGTAGTTATTGAAACCGGAAAAATCCCGTCTGAGTGGAAGAAAGCACGAGTTAGCCCACTACACAAAAATGGATCAAAAAGCGATATGGATAACTATATACAGACCAATTTCAATCCTTCCAGTTGTTAGCAAAATATTTGAGCGAATACTTTACAATCAACTATATAACTATCTTTCTAAAGAAAATTTATTAACAAACAAGCAATTTGGCTTCAGGCGATAGCACTCAACAATGACTGCTTTGTTAAATTCCACTAATTCGTGCCTGGTAAACATGGATCAGGATCTCTTTAATATTGTTATGATATGGTTGACCATGGTTTCTTACTAGACAAATTAAAACTTTATGGAATAAACCATAGCTCAATAAACCTATTAGAATCCTATTTATCTGAAAGAATGCAGTCATGTTCAGTGCAAAATGCTAAATCAAGTGAACGATTAATCACATGTGGAATTCCACAGGGTACTATATTAGGCTCTTTGTTATTCCTCATTTATATAAATGATTTGCCAAATTGCTTGGAATCATCGACACCATGCCTATTCGCTGATGACACAAATTTGTCAGTTAGTGGCTCAAATCTAGTTGATGTTGAATCAAGAGCAAACCATGAACTCAGAAACATCAGCCATTGGCTCAAAGCAAATAAGTAACATTTAAATGTTGCAAAAACTGAGTTTATGATCATGATTGAACATACAAGTTACATGATAAAAAAGATCGTTTCTAGCCTAGGGGCTGTAAAAAGGGCTAGACCATTTGTGATCCCAAACCATACTTATGAAAATTTACTACTCTCTAATTCAAACACACTTTGATTATTGTTGTGAAGTTTGGGATACACTTGGTAAAGTGCAATCAGACAAATTACAAATTATCCAAAACAGCTAGAGCCGCTAGAATAATACTCTCAGACGGCACAGATTATAATACCAGTTCTAGTAACGTTTTACCAATTCTAGGCTGGGATAAACTCGATGAGCGAAGGGCAAAAAGGAAAGCGAAAATTATGCATAAAATAATAAATAATCTAGAGCTGTCTACAACGGTTGGAAGTTCAATGTGTTATAATCTAAGAGGCGCCGATACCAAACTTCGTCTCCCACAGCCCCAAACTGAATATTTAAAGAAAAACATTTCATTATGACAGTGCGAAGCTGTGGAACAAATTACCACCACAGCTTTGCGAAATGAAGTCTCTTGTTTCATTTAAGAAACAAATTGCACAAACCACCATGCTTGGTGACCGCTGAATTAATGATAATCAAAATATTTTAATTGGATTTTATTATAAATTTTAGCATTTAGTATCACATAATTGTATTTAGATTTAGATTAACATTAGATTAGATTAGCATATTTTTATTAGGCACGGCTCTTATTGAAATCAGTTGTATTAATGTTACTGTTGAAGGAGCAGTGTCACGATTAGTATTCATGCCCAAAGTTTTGAAAATGTGTCAGGTGGACAAGAAATCAAAAGACGTGACAGAAGTAGAAGTCCATGAGTAATCCGCTTGCATCGGCGTATTTGCACGATATCTCGAGCCGAAATTGCTTTAAAACTATACTTATTATATGGTTAATAGGTTTGATGTTATATTTTGATAAAGCAGCATTTTATTTATTTCAATCGAAAGGGAAATTTGCAGTGGCGCGTGACATAGCGTGATTTTTCCATTGTCTATAACAACCAATCAGAATCGTGACACTGCTCCTTTAAGATTCTGTGGATAAATAATATATAAGATTGATTGATAGTCGTGTTGGGCCTGGTTTGTGCTTCGCTTGGGGACTTATAAAAGATTCTTAAGACGAATCCCTATGACTTTCCCCTGTGAACATTTTTGCAGTATACCCACAATTCTTTTCGGCCTGTGTTAAGTCCGTAGGTAAACACAAGGGCATCGGGTCTTATCCATGCAATCCATCAAAATATCTTGCAGCAGGTGTAATGAAAAAAAAATTTCAAACATATTTGAAAGAAGCCAGAGAAGCCATATTAAATCAGAGCACATGTCATTGTAATTACCCACAATTCATTGCCTCCTACTGCACATGCTCAGTACAGGATTTCCTAGCATTCTTTCCAAGTACATTACGTACTGTTAAATTATGTACAAGCTAAAATAAATGACAGCAAATTACTTGAATTATGCAAAGCCATATAAATAATACTGTAAAAAAGCTGTCAGCAGATGTTTTAGCAGAGAGGAGAAAAGCAACAGCAAATGGAAAAAAGAGAAAAGTGACAGCAAATGGGAAAAATGGATCAAAAATCTCCAAAATGATGGTGAAAAGTTTCATATATATAAAAATAATTTTCAGTTGATTTCAGTTGAGTTGCTGTAATTTATATTTAGCACAAGCAGGTTCATACAAAATAAACTGTACATGTACATTGTAGTTAGGACTACCTGTGGTTTTACTAGAATTTAAATGAAAGGTTTATTGTTAAATTTTAAATGTGTCTTGGGTTACTTACTATAATTAGACATGAATACAGAAACACTATAATATATTGTTTTAATTGTGCTATTTTACTTACCCATTTTGAATATAATTTAGATTCACCTCTTAGAACATGTCCCCTCCACAACAGAAATGTCCCCTCCACAACAGAAATGTCCCCTCCACAACATAAAATATAACTTATTTAAACCTTTAAATGGAGAGCCCAGGAACTTTACAATACAGCACAATGTACCTCCAGGTATAAATCAGAAGTTTTCATACTGTGTACATAATATGACTATTTGACCACTAATAACATAAACTTTAAGGTGTGAAAATGTTGTGGAGGGGACATTTAGCAAATGGACAATGTCTAAGGAATAGTTTATGTCCTGATAAGTTTTGAAATATTTCAGTTTTTTGTTTAATTTATAAATAAGTGATTGATTTGTCCCCTCCGCAACGGCCATTTTGGCTTTTATTGTAATTAATTATAATTTATGCATCAATGTCGACCTGCTACAAAAAAAGTCATTTTAAAATAAACTATCATCACTTAGCTACAATTCTATGAGTGCTTTAGGTCTGTTGGAAAACATTTAAAAAACTTATCTTCATGTTAAATACCGTGGAATGACCCTACAACAAAATCTGTTTTGTTACTATCCATAAATGAGCATAAGCATATCTACTAAATTCGCATAAGAATATCTAAGCATTCAGAAATTAAAATTCTTTATACTTTGGTATCTCGATCAGCTAGTCAGCCTGATTAAATACATGGGGGGAAAGGGGGTCACCATGCATTTTTGTTTCAGAGATATTTTAACAACATATCGCAATTAATATAGCGCTCCAAGAGACCTTTCCCAAAGAAGGACTGGGGCGAGTCTATTAGATTGCCCAAATGAATTAATTTTTCATTGCCAATATTAAATATGTGTAAGATTCAGTAATACACTCAACAGACATTTTTACTGTACCTATGATTTTAGATTTCACCAACATGTAGATATGCGCATTGCAAAACAAGGGAATCACCTCCTTAAAGCCAGGGCTGTGTCGTGGTAAAAGCCCATATTTATATTTGTAGTCTGGGCTGGACACAGTTAAAATCAGTTATAATTAGTGCTTTTCATATGAACTGACAAACCTTGTGCACATGTGGGATGGTCAAAATCAAAACAAATATGCAAAAATGACTAACAAAATACATTGTATATATCAACAGCTAGGGGCAGATCCAGGATTTTGTGAAAGGGAGATTGAGTGATCACTCATAGGGGGTAATGCAAATTTTTTTTTTTAACTAGAGTGATCTGCAGGAGGCATTAGGGGGGGGGGGTAGGGTTACAACCCCCTGAACCCACCCCCTGGATCCACCTCTGACATTAATAAGTCTTCAAGGAAAACATATTACACATCATTTGATCAATCAAACATTGATGGAGGGAACTTTAACTGTTTGTAGCCAATTAACAGCCACCAATTAATTGAAACAATTTGACCATACATGCATGGAGCCCATTTAAGCAGTATTGTCCCACCATGCAAGTGCATCCGCTTGATGGACACACACTGACACAGCTGTATCATTTCTATTACAGCTTTGACCAAGTGGGTCCCTAGACCTGGCACTATGACCAGAAAAATAGTGGAAGCTGGTATCAGCAACTCCATAAAACGTATGGCAGTGGACAAATTGGATATGGTGCAGTTTCACTGGTGGGATTACTCTGACAGAAGGTACCTAGATGCACTAGTGCACCTATCAGAACTTAGAAAAGAAGGAAAGATTGGTGAGATTTCACTAACGAATTTCAACACCAGCCATTTGGAGGAAATGACCAACATGGGAATAGAGGTCTCAAGCAACCAGATTCAGTTCTCTCTCATTGATAGAAGACCTAATGTCAAAATGGTAACGTTTTGCCGTGATCATGGTATATCTCTTCTAACTTATGGAACTCTTGCTGGAGGATTTTTAACAGAGAAGTATATAAATCAGAGAGAGCCTACAAGAGAGCAGCTTCGCACAGCCTCTCTTATCAAGTATAAACAGATGATTGATGCATGGGGTGGGTGGAAACTGTTCCAAGAACTTCTAACAGAACTTGCAAAGATTGCAGAGGTACACAGTGTCAGTATTGCAAATATAGTAACTCGCTACATCCTTGACCAGCCTGCTGTTGCTGGTGTTATTGTTGGTTGTCGCTTTGGTGTCCCAGGGGCAAATCACATTCAGAACAATCTTAGGACATTTGAATTGGAGCTAAAACCAAGTGAAGTTCAACAACTTGAACTTGTGCTTGAGAAAGGTAATGACCTGTTTAAAACTACCGGGGACTGTGGTGATGAATATCGCTAGATAAAGTAAAAAAACAAATTCTATTTTCATGTCCTATATTACTATTAGTACTATATAATTACCTTAAAAAGGCAGTACTTGACGACCTGGGCCGGGTTGTTCAAAGCCCGATTAGTGCTAATCCAGGGTTAATTTCCATGACAACTAATAGGTTCTGTGCAGAGTTAATCCAGGATTAACACTAATCGTGCTTTGAACAACCCGGCCCTGTAGATTACTGAATTCAACTGAGGCCCCGGCCCGACTGAGAGCACATGGCCGTGATGTGCAGGTCATTGCCTAGATGGGGTTAACATTTTATTGAAATGGACTACCCCCTATTGATATCCCTGTCACAGGGCCCGGGGCAGCATAAAACTTTTATTGCCAGGTCAATAATCTCTTTGTTTTCACCTGGCAGTCCAGGGATCTCGATCAAAATTAAAGTGCACCTGGCTTTTATTTTTTTATCACAAATACCGATTCTAGTACACAAGTGAAAAATGTTATAGTTGGATGGTAAAATATTTATCATTTCAGTGATTGTCTAATTTAAGTTATAAAGGTTTTGAATATGTTAATGTAAGATATGTCACATTTATGTACTATAAACAAATTATGTTCTAGCTTTACTTTATTTTGTTTATTTTTATTTAGACTTATTTATAATTAGAGCGCATGCATGCAGTCATCATCATATTGGTTCTGGGAAACATGATTGGCGAGGTTGTGGTCCAATTATAACGTCCCCATACGGACTGCAGAATTGAAACAAAGCTGCTTTTGTATACTTTTGAACCGTATATATTATGATAAATATCTTATTAAACTCGCTTAATTGCTCAGTCCGTACTATAGGTTATGGGTCGATCCTCTTTCCCCCTATTTGAACTGCACCTCCCGGTTAGCTCAGTGGTTATTAGCGCCGGTCTGTCGAGCGGGAGGTTGATGGTTCAACCCCGGCCGGACCAACACTCAGGGTCTTAAAATAACTGAGTAGAAGGTGCTGCCTTTGTGAACCAACTGCAAATGGTTAGACCTTCACGTCTTCTCGCATAAGGACGTTAAATCGTAGGCCCATCAGTGGATGAAGAGCCACTTCGTGGATATGCCACTGATTAATCCCATTATTAGTATTTATTATTTTAATGGCCTGCGCGGCATTTCATGCATGGGCCATTAAGAACGGGGAATACTCTGTCCATAGCTTAAACTATGGAACAAGTAAACGACTTTAATATGAGGTATTAATTTTATTTACTGTGCTTGTTGCCCTTTCTATTTTCATTTTATTTTCCCATTCTGTCTGAATGTGTAATATAAGTCGTGAGTAACTACGGAAAACAAACACATGAACATTATTTTTGAATGAAAATTTGTAAAAGTTCTTGACTGTGGTTATCTACATGTGAGCAAATGAAACAATAGTTAAAGCAATACTATTATTTACATTAATGGTATATATATAGATACAAATGTAATTTATTACTACTTAGTGAAAAGCCACTTAAACATAAGAATAAAGAATATTAAGTTAAATGGTGGTATGTTCTTGTTTCTATTATATATTAATTAGCTAAGTAATTTTGTGAGCTACCAGTAATTTGATTGGTCAATTTGCGGTCCATAACTTCCCGTACGGATCTTTCCCGGATCTTTCCCAGTCATTTCCAGCTCCCTTGCCTTTCTGATAAATGTAGTTATCGAAACCGGAAAAATCCCGTCTGAGTGGAAGAAAGCACAAATTAGCCCACTACACAAAACGGATCAAAAAGCGATATGGATAACTACAGACCAATTTCAATCCTTCCAGTCGTTAGCAAAATATTTGAGCGAATACTTTATGATCAACTATATAACTATCTTTCTAAAGAAAATTTATTAACAAACAAGCAATTTGGCTTCAGGCGATTGCACTCAACAATGACTGCTTTGTTAAATTCCACTAATTCGTGGCTGGTAAACATGGATCGGGGTCTCTTTAATATTGTTATTTTACTTGACTTAAAGAAGGCCTTTGATACGGTTGACCATGGTTTATTACTAGACAAATTAAAACTTTATGGAATAAACCATAGCTCAATAAACCTATTAGAATCCTATTTATCTGAAAGAATGCAGTCATGTTCAGTGCAAAATGCTAAATCAAGTGAACAATTAATCACATGTGGAATTCCACAGGGTACTATATTAGGCCCTTTGTTATTCCTCATTTATATAAATGATTTGCCAAATTGCTTGGAATCATCGACACCATGCCTATTCTCTGATGACACAAATTTGTCAGTTAGTGGCTCAAATCTAGTTGATGTTGAATCAAGAGCAAACCGTGAACTCAGAAACATCAGCCATTGCATGGCTCAGAGCAAATAAGTTACATTTAAATGTTGCAAAAACTGAGTTTATGATCATGATTGGCTCGAGCCAACGCATATCTAATTTAGGCGAAACACCTATATTAAGAATTGGAAATGAGTTAGTAAAAAGAGTGCAACAAAGCAAAACAATGTGTCATTTTAGATGAAAATCTAAAATGGAATGAACATACAAGTTGCATGATAAAAAAGATAGTTTCTGGCCTAGGGGCTCTAAAAAGGGCTAGACCATTTAATTGTGATCCCAAACCATACTTATGAAAATTTACGACTCTCTAATTCAAACACACTTTGATTATTGTTGTGAAGTTTGGGATACACTTGGTAAAGTGCAATCAGACAAATTACAAATTCTCCAAAACAGAGCCGCTAGAATAATAATACTCAGACGGCACAGATTATAATACCAGTTCTAGTAAAGTTTTAGCCTCGTCTAACCTTGGGTTAGCGGTACCTAAATGCCGAACGAATTCAGGGCTTCGCACATTTCATGCGAGCGGCACTCGATTATGGAACCATTAGTTGCGATGCGAAAAGCATTTCCCAACTAAGTAATTTTAAGAAACATTTATTCAACAACAGTTTATCCAATAACTTCAAACAAACATTTTAACATTATAAGAACATTGTAAACTACTGCGTCACCAGTAATTGTGTTTCTTACCCAATAAAGTATATTATTATTATTATTATTATTATGAACCGTTGAACCAATCCGGTAAATATTTTATGCTCACTTATTTCTTTGCATCTAACAGGCTGTAAGATTTTGTTTCATGGGTTGTCACAAGTTAGGACTAGGCTCAGACGCCAAACAATAAGCCTGCTACACACTTGTAATTAAAATAAATACAAGCGCATGAAAAGAAAACTGGTGCTTAATTTAGATCTCAGAATCAGAAGTTCCGTCTTATCCGTATTAATCACACCGAAGTACAATCTGATCCTGACAAGTAATGTCTCAATTTTCTTAAATTTTGTTTTAATATCACACATAATACATAAGTACTTAAATAGTTAAAAAAATTCGCATTCACAATCTGATCCCTTGGTATCTTTACAAGTTTGATGTGGCTTCAAAAATTGCCGGGAAATGGTAAAATGTACCGGGGATGGTACACTTATTAAATATACAACCGGCAACGTAGGAGATACGAAAGTGGCAGTATTTCCTGATTACTCAACACATGGCAAAGTAATATTACTCAACATTTCGTCAGAAACCTCAAAATCATGCAAATAACGAGTCCAGGTCACTTATGTCTTCATCCTTCTTCTCGATTTCGGCTGTACTTAGATCTGGTGGCCCTAGCAATTTACTAACTTTCATTTCCTGCTCCTCGCTCTTTTTTCTCATATCTTAGCAATGCATTCGATCTATGCCCGGTGCGTTCCCTGATCAGTTTTTCTTCGACATTTGACTGAAACATTCTACTAGCGCAAGTCACCCTAAGGCAGTGAGACGTTTGGCGACTCAAAACCGCACTGGCGCATAAATCGGGAAGAATTTTGTTCAGAGTATTGATACCCAAGACCATCTCTTAAAAAGTGGAAATTAAGTGTAAATTTAAAGAAAACCAAACTCATGGTGTTTAACAAATCAGGTCGTAAACTAAGTATTAATTGTAGCCTTTTTGGCTGTGATAAAATTCCTATCAAGGGCACCCAACGAAGTTTTCGGTTAAAAAGCTGTTCGGGAGAGTAAGTTAGCCTAAAACTTTCGGATTTGAAAAAAATTGTCCCTAGAAAATTGTTTTCTGAAATACTGGCTAGAAAATTTGTTTTCAAATCCCTAGAAAATTATAGAAGAAAAGGGAGACTAAAAGGTTTCCCCTAAAATATTCGTACGTCCCAATTCGTCTGATCAATAGAGTCAGAACAGGAAAAAAGAATCCCTAAAAAATATGTACTTTCACAAAACTTTGCAACATAAAGTTACTTGGGCTAGAAAATTATTGTAATGTCCCTGGTGCAAATCCTGGACAGGATCCTGTAGGATCCTGTAGGATCCTGTAGGATCCTGTAGGATCCTGTAGGATCCTACACAGGGACAGGATCCTGAGCAGGATCCTGAACAGGAACAGGATCCTGAATAGGATCCTAGGTAGGAATAGGATCCTGAATAGGATCCTACATAGGAACATAATCCCGAATAGGATCCTATGTAGGAATAGGATCCTGAATAGGATCCTACATAGGAACATAATCCTAAATAGGATCCTATGTAGGAACAGGATCCTGAATAGGATCTTATATAGGAACAGGATCTTGAATAAATATGATCCTGAAAAGGATCCTATGTAGGATCCTATACAGGATCCTGAGTAGGATCCTAGATAGGAACCTCATCTTGAATAGGATCCTGAAAAGGATCCTACATATCCTACACAGGATCCTGAGTAGGATCCTACATAGAAACAGCATCTTGAATATGATCCTGAAAAGGATCCTACGTAGGATCCTGAGTAGGATCCTACATAGGAGCAGCATCTTGAAAATGATCCTGAAAAGGATCCTACATAGGATCTTATACAGGATCCTGAATAGGATCCTACATAGGAACAGCATCTTGAATAGGATCCTATATCAGGATCCTACATATACATGTAGGAAAATGCAGCTCTTAATTGAATAGGATCCAACATATACATATGCATGAATAATAATCCAAGTAGCATCCTATAGGAATTGAATCCTATGACATAGGAAATTCTTGAAAAATTATATATTCTTTCTAGGAACAGAATCCTTATAAGAATTAACTGAAAAATGTCATGCTCAATTTTTGCTGACCCCCCCCCCCCCCTCCTCAATAATTTCCCCTCTAGCTTACTATGGCATGAACATTGGGGACCCACCTCCTTTTTCCACCAGCCAGCCCGCCAGCGCCCCTCCCCCTGTAATTAATGACTGGTTCCTGATGTTAATTGTTGTTGAGAGAATAAAAAAACTCTAACATTAACGATCTTCTCCTAGTTGTTTTTGACTAAATATTTGATATTACTCACCAATTTGGCTGGCTTGTCCAAAAAGAAAATTCCCATTGTTTAATTAAGCAAAATATTTTCATCCAGCCCCTTAAAAGTGTGCTTTCATTGAGAAATTCGAATATAAACTTGGAAGACACAAAGTTCCATTTTAACCACAGGGAGTCCAAGCTAATGATTTAGTAATGTATGGAATTTTTTTAGAAAATATTTGAAACTGTATAGTAGAGCGGATATAGACATAATTCTGGCCTAATTGTTCGCTTTTGGGTTAAAAGCACCAAACTTACAGGAAATATGAGTTTCCTCGTGGTTATCAATATTAGATATGGAGCCAGCACGAACTCTGCTGCTGGCTCGACTTATGGGGTGATTTCCAAAATGGCCGCCATCTTGACCGGAAGTGAAATATTACGGTGTAAATATGTCTTTCTTTAACTTTATTTTAGCTTTCTTTCTACATTTTATTATATAAATAGATAAAAAAAACAAGGAAATAGTAAATGAGACTGATAAATAAATGAATTGCATGAATAAAATGGCATTTTACTGCTCTACACACGATAAACCGGAAGTACATAATTCCAAACCGGAAGTTCTCCTCCACACATCCATATGAGGTGTCTCCTTTGTTCTAACAGGTTTTTTTAGTTAAGTAATGAATGTTTAGTAATGAGTGTTCAACGTTTTAATAAAAAATGAATACAAATGAAATATGTCAAAAAACTATTAAAAACGTTTTCTGTCAATATCAAAACTATTTTTTCAAGTAAACCTTTATAATTATCTTGTGTGGTGTGTTATTTTATACACATTTCTGGCAACACAAAAATTGAATTAAAAAAGTACAACTTTTGTACAATTATGAACAATAACAATTGTGTCATTAATACTCCCTACCGGAAGGACTGGTAAGCTACCCAAAAGGCTATACGCGCCCATTTTGGTCCGCCATCTTGTCTTCTTCTTCGTGATGGTTGAAGAATTTGTGCCTTCTGAGATTTTTTAAAAACCGTTAAGATATCTTCTTTATATGGAAAGAGCTTGGGATGGACCACACTGAAAATGGAGATTAGACACGTGAAGTTTCTCTATTTTCCCTGTAAGTAACCGGTAATATTGATAGGCAAAGCGAAGGTTTTAGCTATGAATTTTACTTTATTATATCATTTCAATTCGTGCACAGCACAAATAAACTGAAGACTGGAGTTGACGAATGAGCCTGGGACTGCATGACATGAAGAGATGACACTGTTTATCTAGTTTTCCTGTAAGTACAGTATCTGATGACTGAGCACTGGTCCATAAAAGTCACTAGCTTATCAAATGATTTGAATTCCTTTAATTTATTCCTGCATAGAGCAGATAACTCAAGAATTGTATAAAATTGTATTTATTTTAAACTGCTATTTCAGTTAAAAAAGTCCATCAGTGATGAGTAATACAAGCACATCAGCCGAACCAACTGACTGGGGCAAATGTGTCATCTGCCAACAATTTAACAAGAATGAGCCTTTGCAGTGTCCAAGCGACTCCAAGCGTCAATCAGATTTTGGTGCTGGCTATAAGACCCTAGCTGAAAATATTACTAGACTTACAGAGTTAGGATGTATGCCGGCTAATGTGAACCCCCTAAGGCTTGATGAAGGCGATGGAATGGAGAATACCCTTATAATAAACAAAGCCCGATGGCATAAAAGTTGTTTTTTGCAATTCAACTCAACGAAAGTCAAACGAGCCGAAAAACGAGCTCTGAAACAAGACAAACCAATTGGAGGAAAGTACACGCGATCAAGTGCTACGCCAACAGTCGGCAACTCTGATATCTGCTTCATTTGTGACGAGGTTGGTTGTCGAAGTAATAGTCTTCATAAAGTTTCCACTCTTGGCATGGATGCTAAAGTGCGCGAATGTGCATACACATTACAAGATGAGAAACTGTTGGCAAAGCTAAGTGAGGGAGACCTGGTGGCTCTAGAGGCATCCTATCATGCCTCCTGTCTAGCCTCTCTGTATAAGAAAGAAAAGAACGCAAAAGCAAAAGATCAAGAGAATGAAATTGAGGGGAAACCTGAAAGCATTGTTTTGGCAGAGCTTGTAGGCTTCATTGAAGAACAAAGAGCCAATTCAGAAAAAGATCTCCCAGTGTTTAAACTTGCTGACCTGGCCAGTAAGTATACGGTGCGTATGAATCAATTTGGCATAGATACAGCTGTACGTATTAACACTTCTCGTCTGAAAGAGCGTATCCTGTGCCAAATTCCTGATCTACATGCTTTTAAACAAGGACGATATGTCTACTTGGCATTTAGAAGTGATCTAGCAGAGTCCTTGGAGAGAGCGCACACATGTGACGAAGATGCTATACATCTTGCTAAGGCCGCAAGTATTCTACGTAAAGACATGCAATCCATGCATTATGCTTTTGATGGATCTTTTGATCATAACTGTCAAGCCAACTCTGTTCCACAGTCTTTAGTGTCTTTGATTAACATGATTCTATATGGCCCTAATATTGAATCACAAGCCAGCAATTTTAGTCATTCTCAAGCCAGTATCACTATTTCCCAACTGATCCAATATAACAGTTATCTTGGAGTTAGGCGCCGTGATGCGGATATTGTGAAGCAAGAGCGACGGAATAAAGATCGCGAGACACCAGTTCCTCTATATGTAGGACTATCAATTCATGCAAAGACCCGCAGTCGTGACTTGATAGAAACACTGCACAGTTTAGGGCTTTGTGTTTCATATGACCGGGTCCTGGCCATCTCTACCGAGCTTGGTAATTCAGTATGCCGTCGATACCAAGAGGAGCAGGTAGTCTGCCCGCCAAATCTTCGTCTTGGCTTGTTCACGACTGCAGCATTTGATAACATTGACCACAATCCGAGCTCTACCACGGCTCGCGACTCCTTTCATGGCACTGGCATATCAATGTTTCAGCATGCGTCTGCTGATGTTCCTGGAACTATCCGCAAAAACACTGTTATTACACAAGCAACATCTACCTCGAAAAGCGTAAGTGAACTGCCCCTATCATATACACAAGTAGCCCCAGTTGTTCTTGAAAAGAATGTTCCTGTTCATGATGAATATCGACAAGAGTCCGTGTCAGAAATTGCTAGCTCTACACCTCTCAGTGAGGAGAAAGGCTGGCTTCAAAGTATAAACAGCATTGTTGTAGCCAATCCACCTGATACTGAAGCAGAGAACACTCAACATGTATCTTGGGCGGCATATCATTCAGCGAGAGAACAGCCAAAAGACACAAGCATATCTGCCATCAGCGCTTTGCTGCCTCTTTTCCCCGATGAATCGAAGTCAGCTGCGATGATCAAACACGCAATGGATGTTATTAAAGCTTCCATCGATTACTTGAACCCTGGTCAAGTTCCAATCATTGCTATGGACCAACCATTGTATGCCCTTGCGAAGCAAGTGCAGTGGAAGTTGAGAAAGCTGTATGGAGAGAAGAACTTTGTAATCATGTTTGGCGGTCTCCACATCGAAATGGCTTTCTTAAAGTTAATCGGTGGATGGCTGGAAGGAAGTGGCTGGACAGCTGCATTGGTGGACGCAGATGTTGCCTCATCTGGAACAGCAGATTCATTTATCAAGGCATCTAGTGTCACACGTACAAGACGGGCTCATCAAATTACAGCAAGCAGCTCGTATATCCTACTTGAAAGTGCATACGCCAAGTACCAAGAGCTTGCGAATGGTAGCGAAACCCTTTCATTTGATGACTGGTGTGCTCAACAAATGTCAGTACCACAATTCTACTACTGGTATACAACTATGCAGCTTGAACTGTTACTGTTGGTGTTCTTGAGAGCTCTCCGTCAATCAAATTTCAAGCAGTATATTGATTCCCTCTCCAAGATGATTCCTTGGTTTTTCGCGATGAACCACACAAATTATGCACGTTGGCTCCCTGTTCATTTGCAAGACATGCGCAGACTTCACCAGACTGCCCCTGATGTCGCATCAAAGTTTGAAGAAGGCTTTTTTACAGTACACAAGTCTTCCAGGCACTTTTCATGCATAGCCATTGACCAGGCTCATGAACAGAATAATGCCATAGTAAAAGGAAAAGGCGGAGCAGTCGGTCTACTGGAAAACCCTAATGCTCTTCGTCGCTGGATGGTGTCAGGCCCTGAGTTAGCAAGACTTGTGAATGAATTTGAAGCTGATATGAATGGAGAGGCAAACCATCAGACCCCAGTCACAGAACATCATGAAGTCCACAAGAGCTTCCAGACTTCATTCTTAGTAGATGTTAAAGCACTCGTGGCTACCATGGAAGAGCTAGGAAATCCTTTTTTGGAAGCCAGTCAAGATCTGATCGCCTTACACACGAAAGATATCCCCCGACATGAAGCAGTTTTAATGTTGCAACAGATAGAAGCTATTGGTCAAGAACAGAGCCAGTCTTACATATCTGAGTGTTTGGTCCACCGAACTAAGTCGCTGTATGACCCAATCAAGAGAAATAAAATCTATCTATTTAATGCCCCAGCACCGAAGACATCTAAAGCGTCGGAACGAGTTTCATCTCTTAAGAGTGACTGTTCTCTCTTTTCAAGGCTATATATATCATGTCAGTCAAGAGATGGAGACCTAGATCAGTTTTTCAAGCATGAAAACCAGGGATGTCCGCCAGCGTTATCTCAACTTGGGAAATTGCGTCTTCCAAGAAAGAAATCTGAACTGGTAGAATGTCTTCAATCTCACACAAGTCCACAGAGCATGATGCCTACTGATGTCAATGTTATCATTATTGACGGTGCCGCTCTGGTGAACATGATCAAACCTGGCGCAGAGAAGACATTTTCCCAATATGCTACTGAATCATTCTTGCCCTATGTAATAGCACAGATCAACCAGTCTAGCCGAGTTGATGTCGTATGGGATGAGTACATTGACAACAGCCTAAAGGCAACTACTAGGTGCAGTCGTGGAGCTGGAGTCCGACGGCGTGTTGCAGCAAACAACAAACTGCCTCGCAACTGGAAGGACTTTCTTCGAGTAGCTGACAACAAGAGAGAATTATTCAAGTTCTTAGCACAATCCATCGAATCAATCGAGACGAATAAGCAAGTTGTAACAACAGATGGCCAAAACGTACTATGTACCACTGCTCGTGACACTAAGAACTTATCCCCATGCTCACATGAAGAAGCAGACACTCGAATGATTTTGCATCTTGCTGACGCCGTAGAAGAAGGATATCGGAAGATTTTAATCCGCACCGTTGATACCGATGTACTTGTGTTAACCATAGCATCGTTCCACCATCTTCAAACAGAAGAGAATACCCTGGAGCTGTGGGTTGCATTTGGAACGGGTACACATCTGCAATACATTGCTGCCCACAAAATAGCTAGTAGCCTTGGAAAACCACATTCCTGGTCACTCCCGTTTTTCCATGCATTTACGGGATGTGACACAGTTTCTTGCTTCGGTGGGAGGGGAAAGAAGACAGCACTTGAAACATGGAAGATATACCCTGACGTAACAGATGCCTTTCTTGCCTTATCACATTGTCCAACAGAGATCAGCGAGCCCTGCATGCAACGTCTAGAGCGTTATGTCATTCTGATGTACGATCGTACCAGCGATAAGACGGCAGTCAACGAGGCCAGGAAACAGATGTTTTCTCAGAAAGGGCGTTCTCTGGATTCCATTCCCCCTACACGAGCTGCACTAGTGGAGCACACTAAAAGAGCTGCGTATCAGGCTGGCTACTGTTGGGGTCAAACCATGGAGCCAGCACCAGAGCTGCCTAGTCCACAAAACTGGGGATGGACCATGAGTGACGATGGATGGCAGCCCTATTGGTCTTCTTTGCCCGATGTGACAAAGTCATGCAGAGAACTTGTCCGCTGTGCATGCAAGAAGGGTTGCAGAGGGAGATGTTCGTGTGTAAAGGCCGAACTAGCCTGCACTGCCTTATGTGGTTGCTCTGACTCTTGTGACAATGCTAGATGACTGTTTAATGTGACTTCCGGTAGTGTATTATTCCACTTCCGGTTTTAATCAGTACTCGTGTCAATAGTCATGTCCATCGCATATAATTGCGTTTTTTGTGACATTTTAACTCAATATTAGTTTGAAGTATCGTTAAAATCATGTATCATCCTAAAAACAGAACAACTTCTCAATTTTGATGAATTTCCGGAGCACGACTTTTTACTTCCGGTCAAGATGGCCGCCATTTTGAAAATCTGCCCATAACTCGAATCAACAGCCGATTTTCGACTGGCTCCATATCGATTCTTTATGACCATAACATAACCTACATTTTCTGTAAGTTTCATGCTTTTAACCCAAAAGTGAACAATTCACACCTATATCCGCTCTACTAGTAGTAAAACAAGAAATAAAGTCATGAAATATTACCTGTGTGTTAAGAAGTTGTTCCTGTTCATCACTGTTGTGTTTAATTTTGGTTTGAGGCAATTCTATAAACATTTTGGCTTGGGCTGCCTGTGCTTCAACCGAGTGGCCTAGAACCAAGTCTATACCCATATTTGGTAACAGCACATTTCAAATAGCAAGACTCACCAAGAGGCCATTTTGTTGCTGGAGTTTTAAACTCGCTTAGAAGGTCATTTCAACAGCATTTCAATGCCAATATTCATCAGCTGAAAGATAATAATAACTGATCCAAGTGAGAGGCAGTTTCAGTTCTGGAAGGAGATGAATTCCTGAAGAAATCTGTGCAGTACTAGGTGAGCGTTAGTTTATGAGCAACATGAACAAATTAACGAACCGAACACACTAAAAGTTGCTATCTATAGCCTATAATAGTTAGAGCCCTGTAGTTAGTGTACTTGAATATATTCCAAGATATATTTGAAGAAACTATTTATGAAAGCTTCCAAGAGCTCAAGTGTAGTTTATGATTGCAATCGAAATTTCTTCTAGAGTTGAGATGGACTTCATTGAGATTCACTATACTACTAGTACTGGTTTCCTAGCACTAGTCTAGTAATATAAATTCAAACATTTTGCCTTTTTGGAATGACAAAACTCACATGATCATGTCCCGGGTCTTGTTAATCCCTTTTCGAATTTTATCATTCTGAAATGTTTGATGTTGGAGTGCTTCTCAATACCCTATTCAACACAATCACCCACAAAACCGAAGTCATTTTGGTAGAAACGGAAGTGGGATGTAGAAAAATATTTGTCAGTTTCCGGTTTGTAAACCGCATGGGACTTTATACACTACAGTACCATTCTAAAATCGTAATTCTTATTGTGGTTAATTGTTTTTACAGGCTTTGGATTAAAGATGAAGGACCAAAGTTTTTAACCCTTTCAGCCCCAAAAGTGACATCCAAATTCTTTTCTCTATACATTTGGATACATTACCCGGGGGGGGGGGGGGGGGGGGGGGGACTCTCCATAACAGTAGACGGGGGTGATCGTCGGCAAAATCAATTTTAACCGTAAGGGATAGCACATTGGGTGTGGTCGAAGAAATTTTTAACCCTAAGAGATAGCAATAAAACAAACACATTTTCAGTTTTCCTGAATTTTATTACGGTCCTTAAGACACCACCATCGAGCGCATCTCTTTTCTGGTGACTGTTGAGAGTGCTGTCATCCAGTCTTTGGGATTCGCGCACGATCAGATGCTTAGATGCTGCGGTTTACTCCCATAAACAGTCAAGATTTCCTGTTCAGCATCACTAAGAACAATGCCCATTTTCATTGGTTGATGGACCCTTTGTCTAATTTGACATTTATACTTGTGATAATAATTTTGTATTTGTTACCGACAATAAAGCCGGAAGTATTAAGCGATCAGTTTCAGTTGACTGTGTGGTTTACTGTAATATAAGTTCCGGGCCACCATTAGCGTGAGACCCCCTAAGGGATAGCAGACTCTTTGAACACCCCTAAGGGATAGCAGATGGTAGAATTTTATACCCTAAGGGATAGGACGATCACCCCCGTCTACTGTTATGGAGAGTCCCCCCCCCCCGGGATACATTAATACTCATGATAGATCTGCCTGCTTCCCTTTGATCACCCTTGGGGCTAAGGGGTTAATTCTTGAAATCATCACCAACAATGAATGCTAATCAGGGAAAAGTTGACTGCCAAGTAGTGAGTGAAGATCAGAATCATTTGTTATTAAAACTGTATAGTTTGTGAAACCTATATACTACATGTATAAGCTATATTTATATGACGTAATAAACTAAAAGTTAGAATGGCATGGAACATTCATTATTAACTCTGTTACTTTTTGCCTAAACCTACATGTACATGTAAGCTAGGTTTTAAAGGGGCTATGTTAAGGTTTACACCTGTATATTGTCATTCTCTTTACATACAATTTGCTTGTCATTTTTGCTTTCATTTTAACCACTCCACATATCTATGTGCAAGGTTCCTCAGTTCATTTCAAAATCGCTGAAAATAACTGCATTCCAAGTACATGGTTTTCAGATTTTCTCCAAAATCTAATATTTTTCACACAAAAAAAAGAGATTAAGGAGATGATCATTACAAATGCCTCTCATGACCACCATGACACAACCCCTTTAAACTCTAACCTTTAGTATATTTATATTATTTTTCACATAAAACCATTAGAAGTCTGTACTTATGCAGGTATTATAAATCGATCAGTTTTAATTTATTTTTGACAGCAATTTGAGCAGTTGTTTTAAGAATCTATCTAGTCAGATTCAAAAGCTCAAATTTCATCTCAGAAGTCACTTAAGTCCAGCTATAAGTTGATGGAATTCCTACATTTTCCATGATATGCAGTTTTTTTTACATATTAGTCTCAACTCTGTAATTAATTTTTGATTCACTAAGCAATAACTTCTTAAGGGAGTCCAATAAAATGTAAGGTTTTTAGAGATGAGGTCTTATCCTCTAATTTAGGTGACATTAACTTTGATTAGTAAATAGTCAGACCATCAAGACTCTTAGCTTAGTAGTAGAATATGACATTTTTGAATTGGACTACACATGTGTATAGATAATTTTCACTCAATCCCCAGAGATTCAAATGACAAAGGGCATGGCAGCCATGTTGGTGTGCCTAACAAAGAGTCTATTGTTAAAGGTACACCAACATGGCTGCTGTGACGTCATGTGCAAACCATCTATTGTATATGCATGTAACTTGAACTACACATACATGTACATGTACAGTTTGTAAATGAATAGTTTAACTTTATATTTATAGAAATAGGAGTATTTTACTGTCTGGTGATTGTAATGATACATGTAACTCACTTACATGCATGTTTCTATTAAACTATATTAAAACAATTACTGTGTTATTTTCATGTTTAATGACAACTATATGTACGGTATAATTTGGGTGTAAGGATCCTACAGGGAATAAGCCCAGGATCCTACAGGGAATAACCCAGGATCCTACAGGAATAGCCCAGGATCCTACAGGGAATAGCCCAGGATCCTACAGGGAATAGCCCAGGATCCTATAGGAATAGCCCAGGATCCTACAGGAATAGCCCAGGATCCTACACGAATAGCCCAGGATCCTGTAGGAATGGTCCAGGATCCTGTAGGAATGGTTCAAGATCCTGTGTAGGATCCTGTGCAGGATCCTGTAGGATCCTAACAGGATCCTACAGGATCCTACAGGATCCTACACAGGATCCTACAGGATCCTACACAGGATCCTACAGGATCCTACAGGATCCTATTCAAGATCTTGTACAGGATCCTATGTAGGATCCTGCCCAGGATCCTGCCCAGGATTTTCACCAGGGGTTCTAGACTACTAACAAATTCGTAGGCCGGGAATATTTTGCCATAGTATTTTCGGTTGACGCAATTTCCACCTAGAAAATTTGAACAGCTAATAGCTTTCTAGAATACGTCAAAAGACATAGTAGGCGCCTTAAAATGGCTAGATGAGCTGCATACAACTGGTTTCAAACGAATTTCATAAAGTACTCGTTGGGTATCGCCCCTCTTTCTTTGTTGAAATCAAGGATTAGATATAAAATTATCATGAAACTTGGAGGATACGTAGCAAGGCCCCTATCCTATGGCAACTTCGTACACTTATTTAGGCACTGTATTTACTCCGTCTGGATCTTTTAAGCGTAATGAGGAGAATCTTAGTTTACAACAAAGGATTAAGATCATTATTTAGCATCATGAAATATTTTCATCCCCAAAATGGTACTCCTATCAAAACTTTGTTAAAACTACTCGATACACTTACAAGACCGATCTTGTTATATAATTGTGAAGTATGGAGAGCTTATTCTAAGAGAAGTTCATCGTTTTCTAACTTCAAGAATAATTTATTTCACAATGTTTTAATCTGTGAGAATTACAGACAAAAATGCACAAAATGATTCTTGGTGTTAACTCTAAAACCACAAACCAAGCTGTTTGATCAGAATTAGGTCGTTCCCTTTAAAATACATATATCAATCTACGTTTCAATAATTAAAGTGCCCATGAACAATAATGTTTTATTTTAGATATCAATTCTACATCAAGTGAATAGTAGAATGGTAAAATATATTTTGCTTTGAATGCTGTGCCGCTGAGTTAATGAGGTTTTAATATCCAAAATACTAATTACAGTGGAACCTCTCTGTGAGACCACCTCTCGTAGGCGACCACCTCTGTTAAGCGGCCACTTACCAAAAGCCTGTTTTGTCTCGCAGCCGTCAAATCACTGCATTTAATACCTCTAAGCGACCACTTTTCCAGGTCCCGAGTGTGGTCGCTTACCGGAGGTTCAACTGTACATGACGTCAGGGGAGGTATCTGCAATCACTTCTTAGTGGTTGCGAATGGGCGGTTCTACTGATATAGGAAAACAAATTTCTAACATCATTTTATTTCAATCATGGGTATACATATATAACACTGATAATTTGAAAATTTCGTTTAATTGTAACAACAAATTTTGTATAATAATTGATGCCTCCCCTGACATCATGTAATTAGCATTTTGGATATTAAAACCTCCTTAACTCAGCGGCACAGCATTCAAAGCAAGATATATTGTACCATTCTACTATTCACTTGATGTAGAATTGATATTTAAAATAAAAAAATAAGGTTCATAGGCACTTTAAATTTTTCTACCACATTCCGCAGCACAATGAAAACCCTTTACTTTCAAACACCATGAAAGTTTCTAATCAATTAAACAAAGCAAATGGTGAATATTCTTGATTCACCATTTTATTGTATTTACTAATATTAGGGAATATAAATGTCATAACTATTACCAGAAACACATCCATCAACGTCAAAAGCCTAACTAAATCTCTTAATTCTGCTCTAGATAAACAATATATATATATACATGTATATATAAATGGAAAGAAGAGAGAGATGAAATATATAATGGCAACAAGAGATCAAAGCTAGAGTTATATTCAGTAATTTAACCTACCCATGGTTTTGAAAAATATTTAGGAATATTCACCAACTTCAAAACTCGGAAAAGAGTCAAATATTTCGCATGAATTATATCATTTTACGGTAAATATCTCCACAAAGAAATGTCATTTCAATAGACAATGAATAAAAACAGGACTTTTAATATCCAACTAAGTAGATAACTTTGCAAAGAATATTTTACTTTGGCGTTCGGTCAGTTTAGTTGACGCCTTGCGAGTATGATTTGTACATTGTACATTTAAAAAACGTTTCACTTGGAGCCATGTATTCAAATATCAAGTATTTAGCCGGCTTAACTCCTAGATAGTCTACTTTATTTAATAGTTTCTTTCATTTGAAAATAACTAACCTGCAGATTCCAGTGAATTGAAATCTTGAAACTGGCCTCCGTGTGCTCGGCTCAGATGCAAACATATTTTTCCAAATAAAAAAATCCTAGGTTTTAGAACCATCCACTGAATTGTCGCTTCATTGTCTCCTCTTAGGCCTAGATACAAATATCATGATATTTTTTTAGATATTTAGAACCTTCCATGATATTTAGAAAACAATGTGATATTTAGAAAATAAATGGGATATTGTTGGGATATTTAGGAATTTTGTTGAGGGTCTAGGCATTTTCAGCATGGTTTTTGGTGATTGAAACTGGTTAGCTCAATTCAGTGGCAACAGTAATCTGGATCAGCGGTTTCCCACTTAATAATGTATCCCATGATGCTTAGTGCAGTCAGTACAGAGGTCAGACTCAGAGCAAAATGGCGGATCCACCAATGGTTGTAAGCTTATTTTGTGAAAAATGCGAGTACGATAATAAAAAAGGTTGTTATATTATAATATTTATTAAAACTGTATTAACATTATCTTTGTTTAGTGGGAAATTTAGAAAATTTTGCCTGATATTTAGAAAATTTTGCCTGATATTTAGAACTTTTTACGTGATATTCCGGAATGATATTTAGGCGATTTTACGTGATATTTGTATCCAGGCCTATCTCCTCTTATTGACAGAGTAAGGTCTCGGAAATAAAATCCATTTCTTCAGTAAGACTACTAGAGTGTTGTAGAAGCTTTTATTTTCTCGGACACATGTTGACTTGTTCAGTTGTTGTACTTTCAGCGCTTGCAAATCAGCCATTTCTAACGAACGATTATGCAAATGTTTGCCTCAAAATATAATGTGAGGCGAATAGTATTATTGTACATTTAACTCGAAAACGTTTCACTTGGAGCCATGTATTCAAATATCAATTATTTAGCCGGCTTAGCTCCTAGATAGTTTACTTTCTTTAATAGTTTCTTTCATTCGTAAATAACTAACCTGCAGATTCCAGTGGGGCAGTGGAGTGAAATCTAGACTTGAAACCAGCTTCATATTTCCATGTGCTCGGCTCCGATGCAAACATTTTCCAAATCAAGAATCCTGGGTTTTCGAACCATCCACTGAATTCTCGCTTAATGTTCTCCTCTTATTGACAGAATAAGGTCTCAGAAATAAAATCTATTTCTTCAGTAAGACTGCTAGAGTGTAGTAGAAACTTTCATTCACTCGGACACATGTTGACTTGTAACAATGAGTTGTACTTCCAGCACTCGCAAATCAGCCATTTCCAACGAGCGATTATGGAAATATTCGCCTCAAAATATATATCGTCCACACAGGAAACAGAGTTCAATCCTGTCGTTACCTTTCTAGTAATACTTGTCTACATTTTCACTGTTAAATAGGCGATTGTAATGAGTTTTTGCAAACCGTCCAAACACGTAACTAAGCGAATGCTCACTCAGTATCAGGTCTCCCTTTCCCTAGGTAAGAGAGGGTCTGGGTCGAGTGCTGTGGTCACCAATAATGCACGCTCATTAGCCTATCACATGCTTGGATTTTGTACAATGCACGAAATTTGAACATTAATAAAGTATATATGCAATGTTGTAAAGAAAATGTAATTGGCAACGAGTTTCATTACTTATTTATTTGTAAGACTGATAGTTTTGATCAAATTAGATCACTTTTTCTAGAAAATTTGAGAACCGTAAATCCATCCTTCTCTTCTTTCAACTTTGAAAGTTTATTTGATTACATTTCATCTATGAAAGATATCTCGATTATAAAAATTGCTAGTCAATTGATTCGAAATATATGTGATTTATGACGAATTCACAAAAACTTAAGACATTTATTTTTCTATTTTTATTTTATTCTACTACTATTACAATTATTTTATACTGACGTCTCGTTTGAGATAAGGTCAATAAAGTTGATTAAACGCTTAATACTCGGAAACTTCGGGGTTTTGGTTTGGCTTAAAGTAAAACGCCTCCCGTTTCTCCATCAAGTGTTTTATCTTCTCTGTATACTTGGTGTAACAATTCACGATGCATGGAATGTGGTTAACATCTTTGCCGCCACAACAAACATGCTTTACAACTCGCGGATTGTACTGGAGGTCTTTGAGGCCGCCACTGTGGTAATTTTTCGAAACGCTCTCGTCGTTTAATTTAATACCGAAACAGAGTCGATACGAAAATTGCATAACCTCAAGCTCCTGTGTTCTTTACACCGTAGTCCAAACAACTTTCCGTTGTAGAAATAAATAGTATTGAGCAATGACTTAGCTGTTTGGCATCCAAGAAGCCGCTTCCGATCCACATCGTCTTCCCTTCCTCTACTGTGATTTCATCTCTTTCAGACATTTTGGTCTCCTTCGCAACGTCGTCACTTGAAGCTCGTCTCATTTCCGCATATCTAGAGCGCGACGGAAGTAATTCAATCTAAAGCAAATAAAAAAAAGTTTCAACGGGTTAAAGTTTAATTTTAAAATCAAATAACATAACAATTTTTTAAGCATTCTTACCTTACTTCATTCTTTCCAAGTAGCAAAATCGCTCCACTGCTATTCACCTCTTGTAAATGGCGTTGTAAACCAGAAATCAGTGATGCCGTATCTTTTCTGTATACCTCCTGTATAAACTTAGTCAGCCACAAATTCAGTGACTCAGCGGACATCTTAACGATATTTATGTCCAAACTTTGCACTTTTTCTCTATCGTATGAAAACGAACAACTCTCTAAACTTTGTTCTTCCCATTTGCCATTCTGTGAAAATTTGAACTGCCCATTTAGTCGTATTTCGGGTCGATTTCGGAACACACTCCTCTAATAATTTCTTTTCCTCGTCCGCACTTTTCGATTGCCGAAATATCCTTTTGGGTGGCATCCTATTCGCTTTCTGCAAGAAGGGCAAATGTTCAAAGGCGTCCTCCAACTGTGTAATTCAAACAGAAAATTATTTGCATTACTAATTTAATTTCAAAGCGCTAGCAAACATTTTTATTTTAGTTGCTTTTGTTCTGCGGTTTTGAATCAACCGCGCCTTTAAAACACTAAAGAATAGATCAACCAATAACAGACGGGTAGCAATGCAACCATCTCATTAATTTCTTTTATGGAATTCTTAAAGCATTTTTGAAGCCGTTCAAGACACTCACAGCACGTGTTTTATCAAGTCAAAAAATGCTCGGGCTTCGCCCTCGAATTTTTAAACTTGATAAAACACTGCTGTTTGCGTTTTAAACTAACCTTGTTATTCTTAATCTTATATATACTATACATCCTGTAGACTACCTTAGTGTTTCACTAAAAGGATTAATAAATATGAATGAATGGAAGTTTTATTGACCAAAAATATACATTAATCTTTTCAGAATTTGCTGTACTAGGACATTTCATTACATTTTACTACAACTACCAGAATCCTTTTCAAATTCTCTTTCTCATTCAAATTTATCAACTCCTTTGAGAATTCCAAGACAATGGTACAAATTAAAGGAAAAAAAGAATCCGCGCAAAGAGTTCTGGTAGTTGTAGTATGTGCCGCCACGATGCTGGTTCTCATATAATCGTCCCGATCGCCAGTTTCTATCGCCTGAACCTTTTGTTCGGTGTGAATCGAAGCGTAAATTAATTTGCAGAACAAAAGAATCAAGCGATCGGGACGATTATATGAGAACCAGCCTTAAAGAGTAAAATGTGATACATTTCGATAGTGACGACAAGCTTTTAGGATTAGCCCCCTGGCCGTCTTATCAAATTAATAATCGCGCGGTCGTAGACTAGAATGAGACGTGAAAGGTCAAGTTTTTGTAACAATTAACTGCAGACAACCTTTTTGAAATAGCTGTTTATAAATAATATCATCCACCTACCTGTCGAAGAAAAATAATACTTCAAAAATGATTTTAAAATATTTTGTTTTACTGATGATTACTCCTTCTTTAATGATGCTATGATCTGAAGCTTGTAGTTCTCCGGCACTTGCAAATGATATTGTAATCTAAACCATCTTATTGTGCATGCATCAGGTCTTGATCCTAACATTTCTTTTAATCAAAAGGGGCTTATTGCTGTATTAAACCTGGTGTGTGTTTGTGTATAAATAATCATGACAAATGTTCTATTGATCCTCCTCCTGGTATGAAGTTTGGCAAAGTGAAACCATTTATATGCCTGCCTGTATTTTGTTTAGTTGTTTCCAGTTTTGAAAGTAAGTTAATTTTGCACAATATAACGTGATTAAAGTGACAATTGGCAGTTTCATGCAACATAATGTAACTTGATAGCTAAGGGCCTGTTGTTGCTAATATTTATAGCAGTGACGCTGCTTTGAGATATAAGATTGAATTTGAGGGGTCGGTTAATAAAGTGAAGATTTATGTCTACAGTAAAACAAAGAATGCATGAAGTAATTATGTCAAAGGCTAATTTAAAAACAAATGTTTTGTTACTATTATACTTCCATATGATTAAAATGGTAGCACACTACTGTAGTATAGTAGCTTTGTAAAGTGTTTAAGTGATCAGAAAAATAGTTAATTAACTATTAAAATCAGTCAACCGAGCATCAAAATTGGTACAGCTCAACTGATGTCAGACAGATATTTATCACAGGTTTAATAAATTTGACAAACTGGATGATTACTTCCAGTTGTAGTTGAAGTCAGGTTTCTGGCTTGTATGTATTTCAGATAAACTTTTGACCAAAGTACTCAAGAGATAAGATGTTTGGAATTCATTTCAGTTATCACAAAATCCCCATCCAGGTCTTATCACAAGAAAATGTTCAAAAAAACATCAATGTCATTTATCCACAGACATTATTGCATGGCAGAGTATATCCTCAGGCAAAAACCAATGATGGGAAGAATACCATTTTCCCGGCTTCATTGATGAATTCATTCCATTGCTATATATTTTTAGAAATTTAATAATAATAACAATAACAACGGATTAATCAGTGGCATTTCTACAAGGTGGCTCTTCATCCACTGATGGGCCTACGATTTAACGTCCTTATCCGAGAAGACGTGAAGGTCTAACCATTGGCAGCTCGTGAACGAAATTGTTTCACAAAGGCAGCACCTTCTACTCAGTTATTTTAAGACCCTGAGTGTTGGTCCGGCCGGGGTTTGAACCCGCGACCTCCCGCAGCGGTTAACCTTTCGCACTTCAAGTCCGTAGTGATATTATAGGATCAGCAGTGTCAACGTTTGGATAGGCAAATGAAAAAATTTGGGGAAAAAAATGAATTTTTTTTTGTAATAAAGTGAATTTGTTAATGTGGCATGTCTACAGCCACAAGTATTAATTAAATGAAAGTAGTCACATTAACAAATTCACTGAATTACCTTTTTTTAAATTTTCTTTCGTTCATTTGCCGCCTATCCAAAAGTTGACACTACAGTCAACAACTGATCCTATAATATTACTACGGGCTTGAACTACGCTCCAAAATTGCGAAAGGTCTCCGTGGAAAGCTTCGTCCATTTTGGCCCGGCACGCTAAAATTTGGGCCGGCCCGCGGGCTGATGAGTGTCGGCCCAGGGGGGAGGGAGGGGGTACTCCCTTGCATACGCTCATACGGGTATGTGTCGCCCCAAAGGGTATGGTTTTCGAGCTGTTTTAGTCGGAAATAGAGTCTTAAATTTCTTATTTTTAGTCTGGAATAGGGTATGACCTTGACAGGAAGGTATGAGACCGCACATTTTCATATATTGTTCTTGTTATGAAATAGAGTACAGGTCTGAAAATGGTAATGTAAAATCTTATATTTTGATCTGAAATAGGGTCAGGATTTGGAGACCCGGGCGGCACACTCCCACCCAAAATCCCCCCCCCCCCCTTCCCCTCTCCTCTGGGAGTGGACCCAAATTTATCGGCCCCCGGGCCCAAATTTAGGAGTGACGGTCCCAAAATACTTATCGTGTAAATCGGGCTTTAGTATTGTTTTGGATGCTTTTTTGGTATACTGCGCTGTTCAGCATCAGTTTTCGAATCCATCTCAACGGCTCAAAACGTATAAATGCGCTGCCAAATGATCGACAATCTGCCAAAGTACTAGCCAATTTACATGATTGTATGAAAACAATAAAAGAAAACGGCACGAATACTTGAAACTGACAAGCACATTACATCATCTTATGTACATCAATACTGCATGGAGTTCCGTTCCGCAATCAGTGCAATCAATTTACATTTCATCAAAACTTACTCCAAACAATGTTTGCAAAACATTACTTCAGAGTTAATTAGCTATGAGTTATGCAAAAAACTCCCTTGAAAACCCAACAGCTTCCTACTGATATTGCCATTAAAGCGCAATTTAGCGGGCATTCAAATAAACATACTACTAAAATTGAATTTCACATTCAAGTAGTTTACAAGATTCGCCTCGTGTTGTATCGGCCTATACAATCTCTCGCCTCCGGCTCGAGACATTCTCGCTCATGTTGTAAACACTAGATACAAAATCACACGACGGGTGTAATTATTGTTAATTCCATTTTATTTTAGTTACATCAGCTTACTTTTCTGATAAAAGTACTTTTTGTGTGTTGACGGTATCATTATTAATATAGCTTATGTTATTTTAATACAGTTACTGAAATAAAAGTTAATGTGAGTGTTAATTTAAAGTAATGTAGAAACTGAAACTTTATATTCATAAAGTACTTCACATATTTTTTTCATTCTCTACTCTTCCTGGTATTATGTACTATCCTTTGTTCTGTTAACTGTTGTGTAGCTGCCGCTGAAAGTTGTACACATTTTGGCGCGCGCTCATTGGCCAAAAGCGATCACGTGACGAGATAGTTGTCTTCCGCGGATGCAAACTATCAGGCGTTATAGTTCACCACAAAATTTTGGCGCGCGCTCATTGGCTAAAAGCGATCACGTGACGTGATAGTTGTCGTCCGCGGATGAAAACTATCAGGCGATAGTGCCCGCTGAGAGCGGAAGACAATTTTGTGATGAACAATAACGACAAATAGACTGTGTTTGTCTCGGAACTATCGGCTGTTAGTTTCCTTTGCAAATTTGATGTTCTTAAAACTAGCATATAAAAATTTCCGCGGGCAACTATCAGCCGATAGTTCCTCGACGGACACACTCTATTTGTATAATAGTGCCCGCTGAGCACGAAAGACAATTTTGTGTTGAACAATAACGCAAATAGACTGTGTCTGTCTCGGACCTATCGGCTGATAGTTTCCCTTGGAAATTTGATGTTCTTAAAACTAGCATATAAACCTTCGAACTGCGTTGTCGGGCTTATATATTTTTTAAGAACATCAAATTTCCGCGGGCAACTATCAGCCGATAGTTCCTCGACGGACACAGTCTATTTGTATGTTATAGTTTACCACAAAATTTTGGCGCGCGCTCATTGGCTAAAAGCGATCACGTGACGTGATGGTCGTCGTCCGCGGAGGCAAACTATCAGGCGTTATAGTTCACCACAAAAGTTTGAACATTTGAACATTTATTGAGCTATACATGATTTTTGTTTACAATAGATAAATGTAAAGTCGAAGCCAGTCGCTTTTTTATACTAAATATTAAGAGTTAGTAACTTATGAGAAATGTTATATCATAGTTTTGTTAATAATTATTAGTATAATTAGTATCACAATTCTTTGTTTTCCTCTTAAAGCTATACATTGCAATTTTATTTATCTCTTAGCAAATGAAGAGCCACCTAGTGTATGTATTGCTAATAAATCATTATTATTATTAATATATTAAACAGTGGACTGATTTTTTTGATAATAAAAGTGAAATATTATTCATCACTTAAAATGAAATATAAATTTCATTTCTCTTTGGATGAGTAAACGAGTGTAGCAAAGTACATGAAGAAAAAGAGAAATTGGTTCGTTATTGTTTTACACATTATCAACTATGATGATACTAATCTTTTTATTGCAGATAAAAATATTAGACACAATCTACCATGAATGATGAATTATCAAAGGTAAATGAATGGCTTCTTGTCAACAAACTAACTCTGAATGTAGATAAATCTAATTTTGTCATCTTTCATCCTCCACAAACGAAATATGATTACTTAGTTAAAATATACATTAATCATAAACTTTTAAAACAAAAAAAACATGTTAACTACCTGTGTATTCTGATTGATTCAAATCTAAACTGGAAAAGCCATACTCAAACAGTTAAAAAATAATTTGCTAGAGCTATTGGAATTTTATCCAAAATCAGATACTTTATTCACTCAAATATTCTCATTCAATTGTATTACTTGACTCTTATCTACCCTTTTCTAACATATGGAATTCTAGCATGCATGGGGAAACATCTACCCTTCTAATCTCCAAAAAATAGTCACCTTGCAAAAAGAAGCAGTACGTATAATTACATTTTCAGAGATCAATGATCACTCAAGTCCGTTATTCAAAAAGCTTAATTTACTAAAATTAATTGGCTTTAAAGTTATCATATTATCTACCTCAAGCTCGAACCAACTATGGTAAATTTAATTTAAGATATCAAGTGCTGTGACCTGGAACAATA
Organism: Actinernus sp. WN-2022; assembly: GCA_030867875.1. Classification (NCBI taxonomy): domain Eukaryota; kingdom Metazoa; phylum Cnidaria; class Anthozoa; order Actiniaria; family Actinernidae; genus Actinernus; species Actinernus sp. WN-2022. The sequence goes on from JAOWCC010000577.1 coordinate 127,739,334, forward strand.
TCCCTAAAGACCTCAAAACCCTCAGCAAAAACTCCTTTAAAACAAGTTAAAAACTAATTTCATGGTCAATTACTAAAATCGGAAACTGAACAGTGTACATTTGTACGTGTTGTATATATGTATTTCGTTGTCTTTTGTTTTCCCTGTATTTTTTTTCTTGGCTACTAACTAACTACCCCCTTTTCTCCATTATTAATTATCCTATTTAATGGGTACCTGACCTGGTCAATTACTAAAATCGGAAACTGAACAGTGTACATTTGTACGTATTGTATATATGTATTTCGTTGTCTTTTGTTTTCCCTGTATTTTTTTTCTTGGCTACTAACTAACTACCCCCTTTTCTCCATTATTAATTATCCTATTTAATGGGTACCTGACCTGGTCAATTACTAAAATCGGAAACTGAACAGTGTACATTTGTACGTATTGTATATATGTATTTCGTTGTCTTTTGTTTTCCCTGTATTTTTTTTCTTGGCTACTAACTAACTACCCCCTTTTCTCCATTATTAATTATCCTATTTAATGGGTACCTGACCTGGTCAATTACTAAAATCGGAAACTGAACAGTGTACATTTGTACGTGTTGTATATATGTATTTCGTTGTCTTTTGTTTTCCCTGTATTTTTTTTCTTGGCTACTAACTAACTACCCCCTTTTCTCCATTATTAATTATCCTATTTAATGGGTACCTGACCTGGTCAATTACTAAAATCGGAAACTGAACAGTGTACATTTGTACGTATTGTATATATGTATTTCGTTGTCTTTTGTTTTCCCTGTATTTTTTTTCTTGGCTACTAACTAACTACCCCCTTTTCTCCATTATTAATTATCCTATTTAATGGGTACCTGACCTAGAATAACTATTAATGGTATTTCAGGTACCCTAATACTCCTATTGTTGTTACTATTATTATAGATGTATCTACTTATGTGTGAGAGTATTAATAAAGTTGTAGTTGTTGTTGTTGCAAAAGTAGCATCTTTTGTTGCTACGCAACCAACATGGCCGCCAGTGCAACCCAACCAAGAGCCTTATAGATGGATTGCACTCAATCCCCAGAGATACAAATGACAAAGGGCATGGCGGCCATGTTGGTGTACCTAACAAAAGCAGCTAACGAAGAATCTATTGTTAAAGGTACACCAACATGGCCGCCGTGACGTCATATGCAACCATCTATACATGATGATGTCTGACACAACATACCTCCTCTGAGAATACCAAGATAATGGTCTAAATTAGAGTAACAAAATAAAATTCTAGTAGTGTAGGTATCATGCTTAAGGCCTATTCGCAACAGACAAAAACAAAAGAAATGAAATGTGCCTGTTCCTCAAAGACAATGCCTTCATTAGGTAAACATTCATCCCTATTCCAATCAATATAATAAAACCAAATAACACGCACACACCTGTGATTTCAGTTTTCCGCGCTTTCCCCTTTCTGACCAACAACGTTTATTGAAATAGGAAAACACATCTAGTGGAGCAGTTGCGGATTATACACCAGTGTGTGCCTGCATAGAATAAGCCAAACTTGTCCTGTTATTGCTGCAGAAAATGTAGGGACAAAGCATCGCTAATGGCCAAAACACAACTCTCCATTCCTTTGTTGCCATCATCCTGAGACAGTAGAACCACTTGGGATGCGTTCGATTGACCGTATTCCGGAATAAGAATGCACAGAATGATCACTACAAATCACTTGTATCGGGATTTATAGGCACTGGAATACTAAATGTATCATGAATATCATATAATGAGAATACAGAGAATGATAACTGCAAATCGCTTATATCGGGAATTTATAGCCACTGGAATACTAAATGTATCCTGAATATCGTATGTCATATAATAAGAATACACAGAATGATGACTACAAATCACTTGTATCGGGATTTATAGGCACTGGAATACTAAATGTATCATGAATATCATATAATGAGAATACAGAGAATGATAACTGCAAATCGCTTATATCGGGAATTTATAGGCACTGGAATACTAAATGTATCCTGAATATCGTATGTCATATAATAAGAATACACAGAATGATGACTACAAATCACTTGTATCGGGATTTATAGGCACTGGAATACTAAATGTATCATGAATATCATGTCAGCAAGCGTATGTAGCTTACAGTGCAAAATGTGCCTGAACCAGTGATTTCCAGAGACTATTCCATCTATTCTTATTCCGGAATGTTATTCGAACGCTCCCTTAATATATCATAAATGCAGTACTGTAGATGCGTAGCCTGATAAACCACTGTACAAGCCTGCCTCAGCTCGGCCGTGTTCCAAGGCTGGGGCCACTCGATCCTTGGAACGAGCTGAGGCGGCGGCTGAATTTATTAAATACAACCGCCCCCGGTTCTGCACTGGTATAATATTGAAAGTTTTTAAAGCAATTAAAATATTTAAAAAAGCACTTCAAAGGAGTTAATTGCATGTGGTGCAATATTATTATATCAATAAAATTTCAGTGTTTCTTAAAGCAGCAAGTTTACTCCTCGAGTATTCAGTTGCAAGAAACACAAACTATTTGGTTATTTATATGATAGATTCAAAATTATTATCTTTCTTCGTGTGTTTGTTCTTTCGCAAAAAAAGATTTACCATTAAATCGTTACCAATATCAGGGTATTATTGACACAGCATAAATATATCTGAATCACGGGGTTCCTAATTTAGGTGTCAGAGCTATATGAGACACTTCAATCTGTGGCACTTGATATCATAAATACCCTTGAAAATGAGACAGTGCTATATTTAAACATCGTTGCTACCTGTTTTTAAGCACTGACACTCCAATTGAACCTTCAAAACTACAAAAACAACACCCCGAGCCAGGATAGAAGAGAATTATGATGTGAATGTGCCGTTATGCTTTTCAAACTTTTTCGATAGAGGTTGCAAAGATTAAAGTGGATTACAAAGCTTATAAATTCTAGAAACTTGATTTTGGTTACAGTGAACCGATTTCAAGTTGCTCTGAATTTCTCTTAAAAGCGGTATGTTCACCCACTCGAATCTTTGCCATCCTCCTTCAAAATTGTTTCACATTTTATCCAGTATACCTGGAAGCATCCTGTGCTAATCTGATTAGTTGTTCAGTTGTCTTTCGTCGTATGAACGTTAATCATTTAATTCGGGGGTTGAGAGTGCCCATTTAAGTATTGCTGGTTTGCAATCAATCCCCAAAGATTCAAATAAGAAAGACGTGGCGACTATGTTGGTTGAATCAAACAAGGAAATATTTTGGTTTCATGGTTGATCTTTAGTAAACGCCGGTCAACCAAGATGGCGGCGATGACGTCACGTGCAACCCAGCAATAGCCCACGTGTACTTTTAAGTATATGCCGTTACTGAAACAAATGCTGTAGCAGTACCGAGTTGTTTACAAGTTCATAGTTATTTACAATAATTTTATTTGAGTCACCGCTATTTATTAAAAATTGTGATAATTTAACATCTGCAGTTCCGTCAGTACCAGTTCATTAATGAACGAAATAAATAGTTCAGGTTTCAAAGTATAATACAGTAATTAGTAGTCATTAAAGTTTACAGTTCATTATCTCGATCCAAAGTAAAGCACAAGTAACACGAAAACTCATTTACGCTAGACGTAAAACCTAGGCTTGATACAGCTGACGTTTTTGCCACCCGGCTTTAATTGGGTGTTTCAAAAGTATATTTTAGAACTTTATCATTTAGTGAAATCATGCACGAGGTCACGATTCAAAACATTTACCCGAGGTCAATGAATTTGCTTAAAAAACATAAGCTGAAGTTTTACCTGTCAGTCTGAGTTTCCAGACAGGTCTGACTGATTACCCTGGATGCCAGAAGTTCAGTAATGCCCACTCTAAGCCAAAGTCAGCTCGCCGCTTCGCGCCTAAACTTTGGCTTAGAGAGGGTAGTAGAAACTCTGGCATCCAGGGTAACCGATTGGTAATGGCTCCTGTAAACTCCATTTCGGCTATTGTCACGATCGTTTGGTACTAAACTAACAACTTAGATTTCCTCCCTTTCTCGTGCTGTCTATCAACGCCGTTATAGCGGAGCTACCGCTAGCGGAGCACCATACATGTAGCATGAAAGTGAAATTTTAGCGACATGTTCTTGCCGACCGACCGGCCGCCCGACCGTGCACCAGCGCGCGGAACACGTGAGATCTTCGAGTCCTGAATCGGGTGCTCGATTTTGTGTGGCTATTTAACACCGTCCTATCCTTTACATTCAATCCTCCGTTTATGGGAATTTGTGATTTTCTAAATTATCTCAATGATCAGTGTAATATTTTTGCTGTAAGCCGTAACATATTCAATTTCCAACTTTAATTTCTGTTACATCTCCGCGTTCACGCGTACGCGTCATGTTCTTTCTGTTGTAAGCCGTCACCTGCCATTACATATGCGGAGTGCAACTCGACTGCACGTGCACTATTTACTTTCGTAAATTAATTGCTATTACATATGTGCGCGTGCATCTCTAGCTCTTCGTATATCTAATTATTGGGAGCTCCGCTCATAGACTTGCCTATGATATATATATATATTAACGCTCTCCGATTGGTTAAAACATAGGAAGTTGCGCGCGCTCTTGAGCTCTTCGGGTTCTCACAGCCATTTGTATGCAGGGTATGCAGATTAAAACAACAAAATAAACTGAACACATCCAGATCTTCTGCATATACTCGCGTAACACCTATCTTTTTTAGATGCAGATTTTAATTATATAATAGAATTAAGAAACAAAAAGCAATTATCAAGAGTTAAGCTTTTCTTTCTTTCTTTATTAAGCTTCGCCTGAAGGAAAAATATATAACGAACGATAGTTTTAGCAAATTACAATGTCAATGAAATAAAATGTAGGGTGACCGCAACAGCTAAAGCCAATTACTGCGGGCCCATGAGACTAAATTAAATTAATAATAGTCAAAGAAATAACTAATAATAAGTTATAGGACTGAGTAGGCTACGGACAGAATTACATTTTACACAAACTGACTTCCATGTAGGCGGATTGTCTGGGATATAAGATGCTTTCAGGGCTGACGTATCATATTGTAAAAGGTGAGACTTGTAGGAGGACAGTGAAAGTGCTGGTTGTCGGGTTTCCTTAGGTAAAATTCGATTCCAAATTCTAGTGGCTCTTATCATGTAGGATTTCTGATATGTTGTCGTTTTACAATTGATAAACCCCCTGATAGCCTCAAAGAAAAATACCATATCTAAGTACTCGTGCCAGTAACAGTTATAACTCGTTTCACAGAGAAATGGTAAATTCGAGATACATTTAGTAGCACGTCGTTGCACGCGTTCTATACGATGAATAAGTTCTACTGTCTAAGGGGCCCAGACTTGCGTTCCATATCCCAAATGGGGACGCACGACAGCAAGGTAAAGGGTACGTCTCGTAGAAACTGCTTTCACACTTCTTGTGGAACGCCTAACGTATCCCAAAACAAGCTGATTCGCCTTTGTACTCTGTACAACAACTTGTTTCGTCCATGTGAGATCAGATGAAATCCACACACCCAGGTCATGTTCTTGAGTCTTTGCAGCGTTCAAGAGGGGTGCTCTTCATTGAATATGGAAACGTGGTCCTGTTCTTTTTCCGGGTTATGGTTTGCACCTTGCATTTCTTCTCGTTGAACGCCAGGCCTCGAAACTATCTCGTGATCCCTAGAAGAGTCTCCAACAATGTCTGGATAAGTTTGCGCAGCGTATATGCTTTCAATTTCATACTGACTTCCAAGTTATCAACAACTATTGGGCACTAATTAAGGTATTAATAAAATCGCGATCGGTACTCAAAACGTGTGGCCTTTGCGATATCGGTTGCCATGGCAACACATCGGCTTTGGAATTTTATTTTAAAATCCGCGCGCCGGTGAAATTGTTTTTAAAACTTGTAATTATTTTTTTAGAGCTCAGTCAGTTAAGGTGGTGGTTAACCCTTATACAGCATAAAAATGTTAAATGGTGTCATTCTAAAGTTATTAATCAGATCAGTCCTCAAATTGGTAGAGACATAACTTTTATTTAGAGAAATCGATTCAACTTGTTTTGATATCAACAAATTGATTTGTTGCCATGGCAACCATGCCTTTGTGATAAATTATGTGTTTCTGAAAATGATAATAACTTGGGATGATTACTGAATTTCAACTTCTTACTTTGTGAAACTACTAACTATGAAGGGGTCTGTGCAATGAATTATTAGTTTTATGAATTTCTTTATTTTGTTGATTTTAAGGTAGGACTTCAATGTTTCCATGGTAACATAAGCTAAATACGCAATACCCAAAAACTGATAACTCATTGCATAGGTATTCATGAACTGAACATGTGCTGAAAATTTCATTAAGAAATATTGAATTGGCATTGAGTTATTACTGTTAATGTCCAAAATACATGAAAATGAAATATCTTAGGTTAAAGTTGAAGTTTTATTATTTTCAGTTATTAATTGAGTATTGGTCACAAGTATGGTTCTACCAGTACAAAAACCATTCAGATTTGAAGAATTAAGGTATTTTCACTTACATGTACCTTATATTAGCTTACACAACAGTATAAATAAGTTCCAAGTCATTTATAATGCACTTTAGCAGTGTCACTTAAATGTTCTCAATTTATTTTTGCCTTCTTTGGTGGAACATATACTGCTTCAACAACTGGAAGTACAAATTTCACTTCAATATTCTTTGAAGTAGACACTGTTGGTGTTACTTTCTTTTTGGGCCTTTTCAGCTTCTTGTTTGACTTGAGTTCAGGTTTAGAACTCAGACCAAAAGCTCCTGAACCATAGGAATTTTTGTCAGACTTGGCCTTTCGTTTAGCCCTAAGTGCTTGCCTGCGCTCACGATACTTTTTGCTGACTTTGTACGCAGCAGTGCATAAACGTGTTGAGTCCTCTTTACGAAGAGCTTTCATCATATTCCTCCCAGGGTCTACTCCACAAGATTTCATCAGTACTGCTTTGCTCGCTGCACCAGTGTTGAAAACCCCAACAGTTTCACAAACAGCAATTACTACCCTACGCTTTCCGCAAAAGCGATTTTTAGGGCATTTGTGCCACAGCTGGCCATTTATAGCCTCATTCTGATTTTGTGTTAGGCCCTTTAGACAACGTCCTAACAACTCAACATTTGTAAGTCTAGTGAATGTTTTTTTCAGTTCAGTTCTAAAAATTTCTGGGAGGCGCTTCTGGTCATCATATGTGCTTGTTTTGTTCATTTTGTCCTGCCAAAATTTGCACCAGGTCTCTTTGTGCTTAGGACATAACTTGTGTTGTTCATCCAAAGTAATATCACTAGATTGAATCATATGGTGATAGATTGCCCATATGCTACTTTCCATTTTTTCTAGACTTCCCGTATTGTTTCTAATGGCTTTCCCATAATAATTCTGCATTTGGTCCATAACTTTTTCTGTCAGTCTTCCCTTACCCCCCACTGGTTTACCATCAGCCAACTTCTGTCCTTTGTGATCAGCCTTGAATTTCCTCAAAGCAGAACCCATTCTCTTTTGCACATGCCCAACACATTCTTCTTTTTCTACTGGATACTTATCCTTCATTGCATCCTTTACAGAACCAAAGCAACTACTATCTCCATCGCCAACAAATAATGTGTACCGAAGTTCTCTTTTACTGATACTTCGAGAGAAAATCTCCACAGCCCCAGTTGCCTCCATTGCTTCAGATGAACCCTTATGATTTATATGGCATTCAGGACTATGGGAATCTCTCCACAAATGGTATTGTTCACTCTCTTTGTCCCAACTTTCATGTGTTGTGCATTCTTGGCACACAAGAGACTTTACAACATAGTCTAAGACCTCCCCTGTTTCAACAGAAATGATAAATACAACTCCTATCTTTGATGAATGTCCTCTCTTCTGCCATGTTCCATCTACTGTAACAGCAACATCAGCAATGACAGTTCCATCAGCAGTAGTGTGCGTCTTTTCTACATTATTGGCTACTGTCACAGCTTTCAATCTCTCTGCAGCTTCACACATTAATTTCTCAGCATTGTCAACTGCCAGCTTTTCAATTTGAATCTGGTGCTGATTATAAGCTTTCTTTGTAACAGGTGGTGGTAAGTCCATTCCAGCACAGAACTTGGTAAGACCTGCAAGGCCCCACTGGTGTGAAGCCAGAACTGACCTCCTGTTCACCTCATGGGCACCTCCACCTTGCCCCCCAAGTCTCCTACTTGTGCTTAGTGAGGTCTTGTTGCCACATTTGTCACACTGTAGGAAGAGCTGCTCTGATAATCCATCTCGCATGCTATTATTCTGTAATAGCTGCAACCTGCTGTCAGGTTTTCGACAGGAGCTACAAATTGCAGCTTCACTAATACTTTTAGTTAGCAGGGTTGCATCTTGTAGCTTGAAACCACGTGCTTCACTAACTCCAGTGTCACTTGCACTTACAAGCCCCAACTTCCTGCGTTTATTACGGGTTAATTGACCCTCTTGCTGCTCTAAAACTTGAAAAGAACTGTTCATGAGCTTTTCAGAAGATACATTTCGAATATCTTGAGGCTCGTTTTCTCTCCTTTCCTGTGCTGCTGGCACTTCAGATTGATTTGGTGCTTCGGAATGGCGACTTCCGGTCTTCAACTTCGAGCATTCGGCAGCTGTACCAGAAGATTCTGGTCTTTCTTTGGCAATCTCCCACGCTTTTTTGCCGTGAAAACCTTTCCTTTTCTTTCTTTTTACACTCCTGAACTTCTTTTGATCGTTTGTTTGAGATTTTTCCATAGATACACCGAGAAACGCACTTATTCACATAAACAACAGTCAGAACTTTAGAACATGCATCGGAAGAAATAGAGCTCTTTGAGCCCCAAAAGAATCATGGGTAGGGAAAACAATTCTGGAATTAAGAACTCTGGACTACAGGATAACGGATCGAAAAAAACAGGTTTATAGCATTTTTCTTTTTCTTTAAAACCCCATAGCAACCAATTTCTTTGAAAATAAACAAACCGTTGCTAGGACCAATTTTGAATAGTCCTCTTATTAATCAACTGATTTTGGGCGGGAAATTTCAAATTTTCAATTTTAAAACACATATCTAAAAAGACCGATAAATAGCACGTAGGATTGATATATTTTCGAAAAATGTGCCATAAATAATTTGTTTACCAAATAGAAGGGTTAACCACCACCTTAATGATCCGTGAAACATTTCTTAACAAATAGTACTAATTAAACAATAGAAAACGAATGATTGTGCTATAGACCTTTTCCGCTTGGCTCAAGGTTGTCCATTTCAAATCTTTCGGGAATAACATTCTTTGTCCTAAGTATTTCCATATCAATGTCTCTCCTCAGGTATAGAGCCGGCTTGTACCGCTCGAAACGAGCCACAGCATTGGCTTACCCAACAATACGAAACACCCTAACCTAGAACATGCAGTACAAAAACAATAGAGCTACAGTATAATGGTACTGTATTACTCCAAGTATAACCAGAAATAAAATAAACAATACACAAGGGGATGGTCACGTGATCTGAAATGTACATTATTTAATTAATTTGGCCGGAAAAACTTGTTTCACTGATAATGACTGCACACAAACCGTTTTCTTAATCTGAGAAGATATACTATATAGACCCATTCGAAAAATGGCGTCCAATTTAACTAACTATTGTTTAGTACTGACTAGCCTCGCTTACACGTTCAAAATCTTTTGTGTGGACTGACTAGCCTCGTGTTCACGTTACCAGGACAATAGATTTTTAAATTGGACGCCATTTTTCGAATGGGTCTATAAGAGGTACTATATAAGAGGTACTATATAAGAGGTACTATATAAGATATACTATATAAGAGGTACTATATAAGATATACTATATAAGATATACTATATAAGATATACTATATAAGATATACTATATAAGAGGTACTATATAAGAGGTACTATATAAGAGGTACTATATAAGATATACTATATAAGAGGTACTATATAAGGTACCTTGCAACTTGAATGTTTTTTAGTTTTACTTTTTATCAACTGATGAAGGCCGAAACGTTTTGATTTTTTTTTTTAACAACGGTCAAAGTTGCTCTTGTTCACGTTTTTCATACACAAATTTATATATATATCATTACATATGAGATAGAATATGTTAAATATTATAATACAGTGCACAATGGGTAAGCTATAAATACAAGTAGCCGATAAAAGAAAATATAATAAATAGATGTGTTTTAGATTATAGTCTGCACGGGTGGAAAGTCACAATATATCGACGTTGTAAAACTGCAGGGACCAACAGACGAAGTAAAATACCGGATCACCTTGGAGGAATCTAATCAGCGAAAATGTGTAAACAGTAACAACGAAGAAAGCTGATTATACGGTAATGGTAATTTATATGAAACAATATTTCGGCTGGCACGGCCAACCTTCTTCAGGGTTTACAGTTCACTTGTAAACCCTGAAGAAGGTTGGCCGTGCCAGCCGAAATATTGGTTCATATAAATTATCCATTACCGCATAATCAGCCTTTCTTCGTTGTTACAATATATGGTGGTAGATCAGTAATAAAACTCCAAGGAGCTTGTAGAAACACTGACCACTGGGGCGCCAATCTTCTGATTCGTTTAGTATATATATATTTATATAAGAAATAAAGTATTGTTCTGAGAACAGGCTGATAGAATAGTAGTTAAAACTGTTGTGCTCACTTTCCATGCGTCGATTCGCATGAAAAGTTCGCCGTGTGAATCGCGGGTGAACTGACCTGAATTCCTGTACTTATAAAGTTATTAACGCGTCCAGGACGCTCTTAATCTTTCTGCCCTCTCTATTCTAATTAGTTTATGCATGTACAATGTATTCAGTTCTGTTTGACACGAGGTGTAATATAAAATTCCTATACTCATTATAAACGACAGCAAAGCAAGCCACTCGTTATATAATAAGATTTATAATAGACGGAAGACGTATAACGCGTAATAAATCGGTATTTTATCTAATGTCATTCGACTGGACGACGCTGGAAATGCATTAGTGTAAGTGCATGGTTCCGAGTGGGCCAATGAGTGATGACAGGTTATTTGCGAACTGAACTAATATTTTTGCAAGTATTGTACCACGTAGTCTTTGCTGAATAAATTGGATAGACGAGTCGAGGGAACTGTGCTAAATAACTATCGAAGGTTTTTCACTCGGCTTGCGAGTTTTTATCTTGTAACGGTTTAAGGTTATTGATGAGCGTCTTCTAGGTATAAATTGTTGTTTAGGATCCCTGTTTTACATATGTCTGCATTATTGACTGATCCAATAATATTAGCTCCTATCAAATCACCTAGCTATTGTTTGATTTATAATTGTAATGTCTTAACATCTTAATCTCTCTCTGAGTCGGAGTGAGAATGGATCATGGAGCCAATCAAAGCAGAAGCCAGAACCAAGCAAAATTGAACCGTGAGAGCAAGCTCTTGCAGAACCGTACAGTGGAAACAAAATGACTTACTGCAGCACGAAGACAGACTTATTTGTTTGTTTCCGCTTGATCTAGCATGAAGTTCTGTAGCATACATAAGCAAACTAACAACGCAGAAAGTGTACGTGGACCTGTATGCATTCCCGCTGTGCAGTGGTCGATGCGTCCCGAAGCCGCTTCAATCTCCAATCTTCTAATACCTTCTCATGCATAAAGTGAAAAACACTTTACGCATCAAGAAATCAGTAAAGCTGTTGTGTGTTGACGTTGTAAAGAATTATAATAACAAGAACAATACCTCGATTCCCCCATTATTTATTTTCAATACACTCTAAGAATTTGCGTGGGAAATTAAAGCATTTCCAGAACCAGAGGTGAAAGGTTACGAGCGTTAGCCGGCTGAGGAAAACAAGGCCTGTATACTCCTCAATCTACGTCCCTATATCTAGTTTTAAAACAGTGTTCAGCTTTATATACCCCGTTGGCTTAGTTTTTGGGTTATGTTTTGTGAAAGCTTTGTCCACATTTTGCATTTAGACGTAGCGAAATTAATTTAAAATACTAAAGTATGTTCTTCATATTGACTTGTCTTTGCGTTCACCATCGGCGTAGGTTTGCTGATCGTTTTTGTTGGTTGATCTTTGTTATAAAGGACGAATACACCAAACGATGTAACATAACTGGGCTTGCAAGGCCGAAAATAGTTCCGCCAAAGAAATATAATTAATTTTCTTTTATCGTTTTGCTAATGCCAGACTTCAACTTTTTATGGATGAATGGAAAAAAATCTAGGCTCCAACTGTGAGACCAGAAGCCAGTCAAAGCAAGTCATTTTGACAGTGTCTTGTTGGGATGGTCAAGTGATTTGTGCATAGGAACTCGCAAACACAGACAGCATGAACTAGTAGGTTTAGAAGCGGAGCGACTGAATTCTCGTTTGTAGTGCTCTTATTCAGCTCAAAGCAGTAAATATTAATGTAAATGTGAGTCAAAGAAAGAGTCTGCATTTTAAAGTTTACTGCGCATAAAAATTAATTATACTCTTTCGCCGTAAATATTAAAACTTCTCTTAATGAAAAATGTTTAGTTCGGTAGAATGTACCTAGCTATCTCGTCGATTTCTCTTATAATTTTTAAGACAATGTCTTTAGGAAAAATAAAAGGTTTAAATTTTAATGAGTCCTCGCAGGTGCTTGCTAAATGAACTCATTCAGTGGTCATGCTTTTATGCAGCGAAACTGACTTTATTTTTGCCGCCAATCGCAAATGATATTAACAACACAAACCATTCATGCTTCTACTGTAGCACTGCAATTTTCCGCACTTTATATTTTTAGTTCAATTGTTTTCTCAACGCGGCAAAGGCTCTGGTTGTTTCTCAGTTTGCCCCGAAGGCAGATCGGAAAATCTCGAATTCACTTACTTGCACGCTCTTAAAACCACTTGTTTGCGTACTCTGTAACTCAAATAGTATGTTACCAACATCCATCGGTGAAGTCACACTTCTTTATTACCGTTCTCACATACGGTGCCTCAGACTAGAATAAACAATGTAAATGTCTACTGTAAACCGATAAACACTTAGTGGCGTGAAATCTTTACCGACTCGCTGAAAGGAGCCTTTGACTCGCTGCTTACACTCGTAAAAATTATTTAAACAAAGAAGAGACCTTAGAATGGCTTTAAATGAATAATACCAACCGCAAAATTAAGTCAGTATTTAGAACGGTAGTACATTCAAAAAGGAGTCTGTAGTAGTAGTAGTAGTAGATTTAACCCACGTTACTGAATCTAGCTAGACTCATTCAAGTAAATCTGTGATTAAAAGCAGTGAATCCAGCAGTAAGAAAATCAATGAAATTTATCAGCTTTGAACAAATGGAAATGAACCAATTGAACGCGTCCTTTTCCTCTGTCTGAAAGAACATCTGGTCATAGCTGAAACAATAAACATAATCAGATATAGGACTCATTTTCTAAAGCCTCGGAGCCAGTGAAAACACTCACGGTGAAATTCGCTTCATTTAAATTTTAATATATCTCTATATACAGTTTTTCTCTGTCTGCTTTACATTTGTGGACGATCTATATACATTTACAACATTAGATCTATAGACTTTGTTCTTTTGATGTTATTATTTTATGAGTGAATTCGAATGTAATGGATCGAAGGTTCGCTTCAAGTAGGACTAGAATATATTTACATCAATATAATTTTCTCATAATGTTCGCCTATTGAAGGAGAACAGTCTCTTTGACTAATGGCCCACCATTTCTTTCCAAATAACACCAATCCCAGTCTTTCCGAAGGGTCCCTTACACATTATAATGTTCAATTCGACCGGATAACACAAGCTACTAGCCTTTCATGCTCACTCCTTCCGCTTTATATTTGTATGCAAACAATCGACTTTCCACTCGTCTCGGGAGACCGAGTGCGATTTTTCCGGGCCATGCAAATTGGAATAAGGTCTAAATTAATGCAGCATTTGAACGAGATGGGTTTATACTGCAGTGTGGTCGGTCGTACTTTGTGAATCATATGTTTCCAATATCATATGACGACGAGTCCACGGCGCCTTCACCGAGCACCTGGGGTGCCCGGCTGTGAATTATTTATGGGAATATTCTAATTCTCCACAATGGCAAGCTTGTGAGTTGGATTCTAAATTGTAATATTCGTTCTAGCAAAGTTCCTTGCTTTCTTACGCATGCCTTTTCATATGTAAGGCTAGATGGTCCGATCTTGAAAAACATCGATCACAGTGCACGCATTTGAACGGTTTTGCTCCAGTGTGTTTTCGATAATGGCGAGTGAGTTCGTCAGAACGAGCAAACCGCCAATTACAACCTTCCCACGAGCATTTGTAAGGTTTCTCTCCAGTATGTGTACGTTGATGAGCCTTTAGATGTGAGCTTTTAGTGTAGACTTTGCGACAGCCATTAAAATGACAACGGTGTACGCGTCGCTTACTCTCGGTCCCGTCCTTCGGACTGCTGGCTCGATTCGTTGCATTACTGCCTTTAGTGCGAGGTACTCGCGAAACTGGTCTTGGTGCCCGCTGTTGGTTATGATTAACGACTAAAGTAGGCATGGGTGACTCGGGTGAGCTCGGTGGAGTTAGAGGCAAAACCGGCTTTGGTACTTTACCGAGCTCTTCAGAGACCGCGAGGATTGGTAATTTGATCTTTAGTGGCTTTACAGTGAGGGCCACGCAGGGCTTCGGTTCGGTCGGAGTTTCGGGTAATACGGTAGGAACAGAAGGCATTCTCGGTGGTGAATTAAAATCAATTGGCTTGATATCCCAGTCGTCTCCGAATGGAAATGTCGACTCGTCAAAAGGTAATAGAAATTCGTTCCAAGGGGTTGGTGTTCCTAAGTTCGACTCCTTGTTTTCCAGCGTAGTAGGTTCAGCGCACAAATATCGATCCATTTCTAGCCGAGTCTGGAGAGATAAAAACAAAGCTACCATGTTATTTCTGCATTGACTAGAAAGTGAAACAAACACTCGCTTGACAAAACCATATGACCACTAGAGTATTAGGCGGTCCTTGCGACTGCGATTTCATGTTCTTGTCTCATTCGACTCATCAACCTCGTGTCGTGCAAGACTGCAAGAAACAACAGTACGGAAGAAGCGATCGCAAATTGAATGTTACCTGTGCCCAATCGTCCTCAAGCGAAGGAAGTGAGTAGAAATAGCCGGTGTCATGAACTGTTTGTAGCTCTAGAAATATTGTAGAAGAAGGAATAGGTGATTGAAGATCCATAGCAGAGAAGAGCAGAGGAGAGCAGCGGACTAAGAAGGGGTAAGAGTGCCCTAGTGCGAGAATACTACGGCCCAGTGCAGCGCTGGAATTTGACAAATATATAATCCGTATGACAAAACACTCGGTCTCGGCCAGTGTGTCATGCACTTCGCCGACGCATGCACAAATCAATCGCGGAAATTAGATCCGATCCAAAGTTTCATTTCATTGTGATTTCAATCCGCGGTCTGTGATTGGCTGATCGAGGACAAAGAACCAATCGCAGATATGGTTTTGTCAAGTTTGACAATTAGTCAAAACAACAAAACTACTCACCCAATAAGATGGCATCAAAAGAAATGGACTCGCTCCTTTTAATCAGGCCTTATATGGACGCGTCTATTTTTGGTGATGATATGGATCTCAGCTGGAAGAGACGGTTTCAATACAATACATGAGATTCTAAAGTCTCAGAACAGTTCTTCCGTTTTCTAATGGCAACAACAACACTTCGAGTTTTTTTTTTGCGTTTGTGGTGTACATTATTTATCTTAGGAGTTTTAAATTTGATGAAGTTAAAATAAAGAAGTCGAAGTGATTTACAGTGGAGCTTGTGACAGAAATAATCGTGACTGGGGAAGTTTGTCATGTCACTCTCCCGCGAGCTTGGGTGACCTGTTGTTTTGGATGAACGTGATTCTAACTGTGGGCACAACGCGTTCGAGATCGAATCGATCCGGAAAATAGCGCCAACCCCATCACACGAGTGTGATTTTAGATCCTGATGTAAACTCAATTATAAACGCGGAGCGAAACTAAAATCAATTTACATTCGCGATGTTTTCTTACTGTCGCTCACCGCTCTTTTATAGTTCGGCAGCATTGATCGAAAGCGTGACAGAAATGTTTACGTTTGATACTTTCCGAGATAATCTGTGATAAATCTTCGATAGATGTATTTGTTTCGCTGGAGAAAATCAATCCTAGGACGGCATCGACTCTGCTGTGTTTAATATTGTTGCTTCTCCAATGCGGAGTCTAGAACTTAGAATGTTTACTCCCAACTAGTGTGAACTAATACTGGGAGAGAATATAAAGAAATATGGTTGGTCCCGTTACATACTTCTTGGAAAGTGTTCCAACAAAGAGATGATAAAAATTAACCATTAGAAACCCGCAATGTATATTTAGTAACCTATTGACCGTTACCTGCCAGTATACTTTGCCATGGCAAAATCGGCAGTGATAAACACATTCGCCTCCCACTCGACCCCCCTCGGCTGCTTTTGATTCTAGGTAAATCGGCTGTATTATATATATCAAGAGAGTTAATGTTTTCTTGCAAGTGTTGCAAGATCTCTTTACTACGGTGGCCCACAAGTGTCACGGCAAAATAAAGAAAGCCACGGCAGGACAGAGCAAGTTCACGGCATAACCGACGAAGTCACGGCACAACAGAATAACTCCACGGCAGAACAGAATAAGTTCACGGCAAAACAAAGAAACTCACGGCAGAAGAGATGGAGTGACGGCATAACCGACAAAGCCACGGCAGAAAAGACGGAGTCGTACGGTGTCACGGCGGAAGTCAAAACTCGCGGCGGAAGTGAAAACTCGCGGCGGAAGTAGACAGCAGAACTCCCGAAACGCGACGCCAATTTGTTGATTCTCTTACCGAATATCGGCGATATGTTCTATC
This sequence comes from Actinernus sp. WN-2022, assembly GCA_030867875.1. Lineage (NCBI taxonomy): Eukaryota > Metazoa > Cnidaria > Anthozoa > Actiniaria > Actinernidae > Actinernus > Actinernus sp. WN-2022. The sequence continues at coordinate 127,756,274 of JAOWCC010000577.1, forward strand.
CATATTGTGCAGAAGCACTGGACTCCATTGAGGAATTTAAGTTGCACAACTGTGAAAAAGGTAGGTTTACATTTCATGCCGAAATTATACGCTTCTTTTGAGGAGTGATTTATACTCGAACTCATCAAACTCAGAATTTCACTAATTGTTTAGTATGTAAGATCCCTTTTTTATATTTGTAAGTTGCACAAAAAGTTAGTTTGATTTCTACTTTCTGCACGCAATTTGTACAAGTTGCACAAGCAAAACATTGAGTCACATGGATAGTGCAACTTGCTTCTTGCATCGTAAGTTTCAGTCATTCAGACACTTGTAAACAGGCCTGGCATTTGTGCTTATTTCACACTTGTTTTTCTAGTGCTTATATATTTAAAAGCATGCACCAGAGATGGGTGTTTCTCATGGCAGTTTGTCTCTCAAAACTCATTTTTCTTGTTCAATTAATATTAACGCTAGACTAATATTTTGTATGAGTTCCGTGTTTTTAATCAGTTTAGAACTGTCAGTAAAGTCAAGTAGCCAGAAGCCTATTAAGCAACAATAAAATTTACAATGGGGGATAGTGAGGAGGATTTTATAAAGAACCTCTTTTATCGAGGATATGAATACAAAGAAATGGTGTTGATGCTGAGAAAAGGTAGAACATATCGCCGATATTCGGTAAGAGAATCAACAAAATGGCGTCGCGTTTCGGGAGTTCTGCAGTGTGGAATTATGGGATAGTGGCTGTCTACTTCCGCCGCGAGTTTTGACTTCCGCCGTGGCTCGCGACTCCGTCTTTTCTGCCGTGGCTTTGTCGGTTATGCCGTCACTCCATCTCTTCTGCCGTGAGTTTCTTTGTTTTGCCGTGAACTTATTCTGTTCTGCCGTGGAGTTATTCTGTTGTGCCGTGACTTCGTCGGTTGTGCCGTGAACTTGCTCTGTTCTGCCGTGGCTTTCTTTATTTTGCCGTGACACTTGTGTTTTGCCGTGACACTTGTGGGCCACCGTACTTTACTACCTTTTGCCAGACTGGAAACCAGCGAGCTAGGTAAACCAAACATCATAATACGACGCTGTTGGGTTTAATCTCGTCTCAGTAAACATTCTCTATGGTTGTATGCCTTTGTCAGACATCAATGAGGGCCATTTGACCATAGATCGAGTTTATTTAAAACTCCAACAGGGACATTTGATAGTCAGGATTGATTTGCCACTTAATAAACCTTTCCACGTTTTTTTTTAACTTTTGATATATACGTATAACAGCAAAACCGTCGATACTGCTGAAAAGAGCACCTCGAAGATAGTCAAAATCCCAAATTCGAGAGTTTATACCTTGAATAGGAGCAAAGTTATAGGCCCGCAAACTCGGAAAAGTTTACAGACGTTTGTATGGAAATTTTGATTGGGGGCAAGTTTGTGCCCCCCAGTGGAAATTTCCAAACAAACGTCTCTAAAATTTCCCGAAATTTTTCAAGTTTGCGGGCCTGCATCTTTGCTCTTATTCAAGATATAACTCTCAAATTTGGAATTTTGACTAACTTCGAGGTGCTCTTTTCAGCAGTATCGATGGCTTTGCTGTTATACGTATATATCAAAAGTTCAAATAAACCGTGGAAGGGTTTATTTGGTGATTACCGTCGTAGTATTTTCTTCACGGCGATTTTTTAGATACTTGCCCTGCTCAACGCTCTCAAACGCTCTCAAACTTCACCCATGCGATGTCAAGTTGCATCATGCAACCAACATTGTTCGAAAGTATGGCTAATAGTTGCTCGTTTCATGCCCGGATTCTTAGAAAACAATCAGCTGATTATTTTTACCGCGTTCTCGTGGTTTGATACTCGTGACTCTAGTTCGGTCGGTCACGCTTTATTTATAGCCTTTGAAAGGGCATGTGGAATTCATGGAATGCTTGTGGCGACAATTTACGAAGTCGCTCTCTGGTGTACGTACAATGAAAACAGGACAGAAAAAACCTACGCGACTTAAAAAAGCGTGCAATTTAACTAACAAGTTACTTAGCTGTTGGAGCGGCGGATGCCATTTCCCTTCATGTTCTTAATATCTTAGGAAGCGTGGGCCGTGTTCTGATACGAAGGCACCTGGCCTCTACTCTTCCGCAAAACATTTGAAATTCTAGAGCCAATGACAAGAAAGGCTAATGATCGAGGTTATCCGGATTTTAAAATAACGGCCAAAGCTTTCAAATGAGCTGATCATTCGAAATATTCACTTCTGCAGGTGTCTTTAGTGTGCTCGTCGTGTGGACGGATTTACTTGTCATTCTAGTACAAAGTGAAACACGAGCACTCAACAGCGTTGTCCAATCCGGATTATAGGTCTGATTGTATTAATCTTTCGAGACAGCAACTTCGAGAAACATTTATACCACAAGCAATATTCACTTACTTGCGCATTACTAAGAAATTCGGAATTCATGCGAGAAATCGCTTTTGTATGCAATCTAAGCACAACATAATTTATTTAGAAATGCGGTTGAAAATAACAAAACTGTGTAGTTCTTTTTTCAAATAACATTGCAAGTTGTTCTTGTAGACTTTGAAGGCTACAGGCGCCGAATTTGCGATTATACCTCTTCAGTCAAAATGCCTCCAATTTCTCGCGATTCAAAAGTGCGATAACCAAAGCGATATTCGTCGTACTTTCCCCTTTATTTACTAATTAACTACAATAACAAAACAAAAATAAAAAAGTAAAAATGGAATAAATATTGTTTTTTCCGTACCTCATTTTCGGATACATATATACTAAACCGGAGTAAACTTGATATGGAGCGGAGTAAGATCCCCTCCCCTCCCCCCAGAAAGGTTACTCTACTCCTTGTGGATGTTGTTCCAAATAATTCGCGCTAGTAAACACTGAAGAAGTCAAGGTCTCGGCAGCGAGTCGTTCATTATCTCATCTGATATTTGGAGTGCGCTTCAAGAAGAACGGACAAGGCACCAGTAAAAACTATGTAGATACTGGTCTATTTATTCCACTACCGACGGCTATTAGTATATTGCTTGTATGTCTCTCGCTTTGAAGCGCAAATTCTAATAAACCGAGACAGTATCCAGTGACGCCTGCTTTGGATTATGACGTGAATCCCGCTACCCTTAATTGTTATACCTGTAGATAATGAACAATTATTCACCGAAGTGGAGATAAATAGAGGTAAATATCCACCACTATTCTCCGACACTGAGGTGAATAATTGTTTAAGTATATATCACACAAGTGAATAGCGAGCACCAAATAGTTATTTTATTTTCTGTCAAATGGAGAAAAGGTAAATAGCAAAGGATATTCACATACGGAGTAGCCACTCAGAGTGCGCCAAAAGCACTACTATTACTTGTGTGGTATATACTAAAAGAGAATATTGCTATCATACACTAACACGGCTTTATGTTGGTCCCCCAGCCAGCAAAATTCATAGCATTCTGATCGTTTTACATACCCCGGCTTTGCGTGTTACAGATGTCATTTACTATTGTTGTTTCAATCGGACTGAATTAGATTTGAAAATGAGCTAAGTCTTACAATTAAACAGTGCTTTTCAGGGATGTATTTGGAATGATATGGTACGTCATTTGTTTAATTTGCGCTGGTTTCTGCCTATCTCGAGGAAACATGAAACGCCGCGATGAGCTGTCGTCGTCGTGCGCTAGATGAGCAAAAGCAGACTGGAAGCTACACACTTCGAAGTATGGAATTCTTCCAATGAATAGTATGATCAAAACGCTCAGTAATGGTATTTTAAGGATATGATACCGCACTGTCAATCATTTAAAATGCCGCAAGTGTTGCAAACCTGCGGGATTGTGTCACGATGAGAGGTCTTTGTATTCGCAGTCCAGGTTGGACAGTTATTTTCAGCGATGACGAACCTCGCATACATGTGGGACGGTTAAAATCAAACTGAAGCAAATATGGAAAAATGACCAACAATGAAAATGTGCATAGATAGTCTTCAAGGGAAGTATTGCATCGAGGGCCAAAGCAGCCACCAATCGAACATCGATTCCATATGCCCGCAACCCCGCGACAATCGTCCCTTTAACTATCGCTTTGATCATTTTAGTTAATTAACATATGATAAATGTTTTTCACGGATTTATGAAGGAAAAAAGTGAACATTAAAACGGAAAGTCGTAATAATCTGGAGAAAGGAAAAAAAGCTGAAAAGGTAAATGGCATAAAATAACTTTTAAATCAATGGTATATATTAAGTGAAGGATCGTGTATGTATTTAATAGTTATAAACTTGGTGTTCAAAATATTTACCACCCTCTCCCCCCTCCGCCACAATGATAATATTAGGGACTTTAAGCAAACAGGACGGCGACGGGACGTAGAAAAGTGTTTTCTCCCGAAATTTGGTGTGTACTACTTCCCTTGTTCGCCTTGAATTGTTTTTCACAAACAGATTTTCGAAATATATGATGAGTATGGAGTTCCGTTCACGCCGAACGAAAAACGGATTGATATATTTTCTTGCGTTCTCGTTCTCTTTAAAACGAACAATTTGGAGTTTTCACCAGTTATGTTTTTCCAGAGAACGGTGGAAATGCAGGCGACTGCGTCAGGCATTTCCACGTGCAGCTATTGTATTTTGTATTGTATTTTGTATTGTATTTTACATTTTGGTACATTTTCTCCTTCAAATCGCGAATTCTGGACGCGTTTGGGCTCAATTGGTGAAATGCAGAGTGCTAACTCAACCCTCCCCCCTCAGTTCCAGTTTGGCTAGCTTGGGCTAGTTAAATACTGCTGACTTTTTAAACCAAGGGCTCATACTTTCCCCATGACGCCATTCGGCGGAATTCTACGGAGTATGGTTTCTTCTGTAGGTTTTCCAATGAAATATGCTCTAATTTTGGACAAATAAGCCACTGTAAGAGATTATAAATGAGCGACCACGAACAACACTCCACTGGTATACGTCGGATCAAACAATGATCTAAATGGTTCACAGATTAAGAAATAAGTAGAATGAAGAATAACCAATACGACGTAGAATTATACGGAGAGCTAGAGGACATCATTAAGTCTGAGGACGGCTGAAAAGTACTTGGTTTGCTTTTATTAGGCCTTGTGAGGGGTTTCACAGGATTTTTCTGTTGTGTTTCTGCTTTGAGACACATGAAATAATTCTTCACTGAAATCCTTGAAATCCTGCAGTTGGTTGTCTTTTACCCCTGCTCAACCTATTAGGATGTGTTTTTGTCACTTTAAAGCAACGGCTTCAGTCCAAATCACCGCTCTTGTAGGGGTAAAAGACTTCTAAAAAAAACCTACAGGAGTCCCAGAGGAGGGTTCCTCTTGTGAATTGTTTGTTGATTACCCAGCATGCAATTGGAGGTGGGAGCAGGAAAATGTGGTCGAGTGAAATGCAGTGTAAACATCGGCGTGGTTCACAGTCGCTTGGTGTGTTTTGTGCAAACAAACTTGCTGGTTGGAAAGGATTAAACAAGGTACTGTAACGACTGAGTGGTTATTTTGTGTTTGCTTTTGATTTCAAGTGCGAATGGGAAGGTTATTTTGAGCCGATTTTCAGCTCCTCAAAATTCGCGAAAATCGAAGAAACGAACAGCGATCTCCAAAACAAATGCTTTTTTCTCCAAAGTTGGAGAGTCGAGCGATCCCTGTTATAGCTCTGACTTTGAAGTTATTCATCCCTTGAAATAATATCGCAACATCGTATTTCCAGCATGTCTAGGTTTGACGCAATAATGTTTCCCAGGTACATGCTTCATATTGGCCGCTTTTGGCCGCTCTCAATAAGGTACGTCCCGAGGCCGCAACAGAGTGCATGTTAACTGAACGTGGTCGCTTTTCGATATCAAGTCGTATATTTTAATGCAATATTTCTTTAAATAGCCTCTTATCTTGATCTTGGCTGTTTTGACTTTCGGCGAAGCAGGGACAAGAGTTAAAGTCGCATTGTCAATCAAATTAAGCACGCTTCAAGTTTCTTTAAAACAAAACTACCAAAATAACACCCTGAAATAGAAGAGAAATACCATGTGGATGTCCTGATATGCTTTTTGACGGAAGATGCATGGCAAAGATTAAAGTAGATTACAAAACTTTATTCCAGAAACTTAATTTCGGCTTATAAAGTGAATTCAAGTGGCTCTAAATTTCTCTTAAAAGCAAAAAAAAATTATCCACTCGAATCTTTGCCATCCTTCACCAAAATTGTCTCAAATTTTCTCCACAGTGTACCTGGAAAGCATACTCTGCTAATCCGAGAAGTTATTTTTATCTTTTGATGAGAAAGGTTATAATTTTGGTGTTGACCGTACAACATTGTTGCGCAATAAGTCAACATAGTGTAACATGCATGGCGCGCTGGACGGTTTTAACGCAATTTTCGTTGCGGCAACATGTTGCATGTTCAACTACCTTCAAAAATTTGCAACATTTTTGCCCGAATTTTGTTGGAATTGCTTCGTGTAAGGCACCCTCGCCCTTGACTTTTCGCGCAACGTTCGCTACGCCTACGGAAATGAGGCTACATCAACAAAGATGAACTTGAGAAACGGCAAAGAACCGTGGACGAAAATCCTGCCGGTTGCTACGTTGGATCTAAGTCAGATCTAATCAGCCAAAATGAAAATGAATACGAAGGCAAAGCTGACACAACGTACAATATTTCGGCTGGCCAAGCCAGCCTTCTTCAGGTACGGCTAGATGTTACAAGTGAAGAGTTCTAAGGTAAGAAGATCTATAAATGTGGTAATTTCGCAATAGAAATTGCGGAAACGGGAAGTGACGTAGGCCAAAACTCGAAGTAGCAAAATAGTATAAGAGGCTGGTTCTCATATGATCGCTGACGATCGCTAGCGATCGCCGGATCGTCCAAATCACTCAACCGAAGGATCGCTCGAGATCGCTGGCGATCGCTGCCATTTATTCAGATATAATCGCTGGCAAGTTTACGCGCCAGTGCGTGTGAGTTAGATGGACTGTCAAGTTCCCGATTTCCCAGATTTGAAACTGATGCTTTGTGCTCGATGTGCACAGCAAGCCAGTCTAGATTCTAAACTCGACTGGCATGGGAACAGAATCTCTTCCTGAACCCAACGGAATGTTCTTTCTCCGTTTGAGGTATCTTCCATACGCAGTCCTGATATGTTTTCCTCTACAGCAGCCGGTGTAATGTTGAAATTTTCACTGATTTTCCTCCAGACATTCAAGTTCTTGTACTTGTCTTTATATTCTCTGCTGTATTTGTTATAAAGGCATTCGTATTTGCGCAGCTCTTCCATAAACTCTTCCGTACTGCAGCCCGCCATGTTCGAAGCTGAGTGAACAAGTGAATGCACGAGCGACAACAACACAACAACAAACCGTTACCATGGCGTTGAAGTTTGGATCTAGGGAATATTGCATTGTGGGATGCCACAGGATCGCTCGATCGCCGAAAAGTGTTCTCATATAATCGCTGACGATCGCCAACGATCGCTGGAGTAGAACCTTGCTCTACTCCAGCGATCGTCAATCGCTGACGATCGCTGGATCGCTAGAAGTGTTCACATATGATCGCTGACGATCGCTGGTCAAATTTTGGACGATCCGGCGATCATATGAGAACCAGCCTTAACATAACAAAGACCCCACTCGTCCGCCATCGTATTAACGAGGGTCGGCTCCGAGTGTTGCGCTAAATATCATCCCGTTGTCGCATCGATTGATGTTGCGCAATAAGTTGTCTCGTGTAACAGGCATTAAAAATCGTCGCATCTAACATCACTTTTAGTGGCTAAATTCTTTGCCCTTCAAGCATGTTCTATCGAGACGTTCGATTCGGGTTCGTACTTTGTTTAATGAGGGTCTGAATGGGGGGTCTACGTGTCAGTTGTCAGTTAAAATTTTGGCCATTTGTCAGTTGTCAGTTAGCCCTAGTTAATCATTACTAGAGCAAATTTACAATGTTTGACCCACAAAAACCAAATTTGTCAGTTGTCAGTTATTTTTCGGTTGTCAGTTGTCAGTAAAAAAATCGTCATTTGTCAGTTGTCAGTTATTTTTAAGGCCGTTTGTCAGTAGTCAGTTAACCCCATTCAGACCCTCTTTAATGGTTAACCAATGGTGGCACTGTATAGTCTTGGCACTTGAATTCAGAAATCCCGGCTTAAAAATAGCTCCAATGACAAAAACCGATCAATAGTTCATGTAAGAAATGTAGACTTTATTTACAAGATTTCTTCGGTTCAGTGATGAATTACACTGTCAACAGCACATATTCTTTTAAAAACATGCACAAATATCGAGCTTGAGTTCCCTGTGGTTTTCCTACCTGCGTAGCCAAACAGATTGCGAGTTGTCGATAGTCGATGGCTTGGTTGTCGATAGTAGATGTCTTGGTTGTCGAACGTAGATGGCTTGGTTGCGCTAATGTGTTAGGCACGGTTCAAGCGTCGAACGTTTGCCACTGAAATGATTAAATTCGACGTTGATTCATAATAAAGCGGAACATTTAATCATAAAAGTATTTTGCCTAGAAATAAATCAAGAAATACTTGTATTTGCTTGTATACCTTGATGTCCCATCATCTGTCACTTTGTTTTCTTTTATCACCCTGCGGGCCTGGATTGCTGTTGTCATGCACGTTTTTTGTTTTTGCTTTTCTTTCTCAGGGCGCTTGTTCACAACATGTAACACACTTGCCCTTGGTCCAAAATTAAAAAATCTCATCAAAGATGATTTTTTACGTGATCTTGCGCAAAATCCACGGGATAACATCAACTTACATTCAAATCATAACGACGTGTGGAGCGTCAGAAAAAAGCTTTTAATGGATAGTATTTATTAAAAGCTGATGACTATCTTGAAGTCTCCCAGATAATTAATGAATGTAATAATATTTTTTTTCTTGAAAATATGTCATAAAAGTAAATTAAATTATTGCTATGTTGTCATTTAATAACACTATTTTTACTGGATGTGTATACTATAGTCGCGCTCTTTCCTTTTCCTGTTTTCTTCTCTACTTATACGTCCTAGTCAGATCTGTGCTATAATTAATTAAATAGCTAAATTTATAATATAATCACCTTTTTCTTCCCCCGCCTCGATTAGTTTAACTATTTGCGGAAGGAAGTTTCTTGTAATTTATATTAGCGTCTTCTAATTGAAATAAATTATTGTCTAGTATTGGCAAACAGGCACCACATGAAATAAATTCTCCATGGATTACACATGAATTGTTGCGTAAAATGCACAGACTACGGCCGGCTTAAAAAGAAAGCAGCTGACGGAAACGGCTTCTACCGACACAAATTTCACTCACAGTTTTAGGTTTTTCCCTTCTATGTTTATTCCGATATCACAGCTACATTGCTCGATGGCTCACACACTCTCTCTCTAAAAAGACGCCTACCTTAGTTTCCGGTATTACATGTGCTTGTAATTCTATATTTGAACTTGTCAATCACATATGCTAATTGCATATACGTGTACATAAATGTATTTCCCACACAATCACTCCCCCTATTCGCTTGCTATGGGAAGCAAATATAATGATTGATAAGTCTTTATATGAAACCATTGTCAATGTTCTCTGATATAGGTCAACATGCAGTTATAACAGTGCTCAGCTGTAGTTTTGTCACTTTAACTCTGACAACCAGTTCAAATGTTCATATGATTAGCCGTCTTCTGTCACAGCGTCCCGTATTCGCATCCCTGCAGCAACTGCATCATCTCGTCTTGGTCGGAAGACTGGAGCGTTACGGTTGAGACCTCCTTCAGCTACTGGTACTGCTGGCGGTGTCCTGTCACAGGACAGCTCTAAAGGGTACAAATGCTGTACCGCGCGCTCAAGGTGACTCTTACCCGCCCGCAGTCTAGCCACTCGTACAACTCCATCACGCCCTGGAATTAGCTCAGTCACAATCCCCATCTTCCACTTGTTCCGGTTCCGTTCTTCCGACTTGATAATCACCACGTCTCCTACGTTTAAAGTGAACTGCTTGTTGTAGTGCTTGAGATTGTGACGTTCCCGAAGCCCCGTCAAGTACTCAGTACACCATCTCCCCCACAGCAGGTCCTTACACTTGTGGAGGTACTTGGCGCGTCTTCTAAGGTCCGGCTCTTCGCTGTCACTGTAGTTTTCTTACGGTATCTGGTTGGGGCGTCCAAACAATAAGGCGTTAGGCGTTAGTACGGGTAGCTGAACGTCATCCTCAACATAGCTCAACGGTCGGCTGTTCACCGATACCTCCACGTCCAGCAGAACATCTTGCAGCTCATTCCAGATGAGAAGACTGTTACCGATGGTCTTGTAGAGTGCCTGCTTGACAAGGCTGACCATCCGCTCGAATTGTCCTCCCCACCATGGTGCTCGGCGTACGTTAAACTGCCACTTAATCTCGTATTGTGCCAGCCAGTTGTGTAGCCGCTCGTCTTTCATGATCTTTTTGAGCCACTTCGCAGCGCTTACAAACGTTTTGGCATTATCTGAGTAGATCTTAAGTGGGCGTCCCCTCCTTGCGATGAGGCGCTTGAGACTTCCCAGGAACACCTCCGTCTCTTGGTTAGGCAGTAGCTCAAGATAGAGCCCACGAGTGAGACTACAGGCGTAAAGTATGATGTAGGCCTTAGCTTCACTTCTGTTCTTGTTTCTGTATGTGATTGGTCCAGCATAATCCACACCTACTACTTGGAAAGGTGTGCAATCTTCCTTCCGGTCTCTCGGTAAGTTCCCGGTTGGCGGACTTGCCACCGCTTTCACTCGAAATCGCTTGCACGTGTAACAGGTTTTGATTAGCCGCTTTACTAGACCTCTTAACCGTGGTACCCAGTACTGTTCCCTGAGCTTAGCCATGGTCAAGCCTATTCCCCCGTGAAGGCTGAGCTTGTGAGCGTGCAGAACAAGTTTCTCAGTGAACACCTCGTTGTCAGGTATAGATAAACCGGGTAGTCCCCCTGGATTCTTCCTCTGCACTGGTAGACTCCCTCGTCGTTCTTCTTCAGGTTTAGTTGAAGCTGGTCCTCCTTGAACTTGTGTGCTCGTTCCTACGCTGCACTCTCTTTATCCATAAGTGCACTTGTTTACTCGTTTCTTCTGCTCTCATGCAGCGGTCCCAAGAGTCTGTTTCTCTTGTTAGCTCTCGCATTATGTATGAATCGCGAGATCCATGCTGATATCCTGACTGCCTTCCAGTAATCGAATTTTCTTATAAGCTGGTCAAACTCATCTTCTTCTGCTTGTACCGCTACGCTATTGTCTCCTTGATTGCTTTAGCTTCCACTTGGGTCTCTTTGCATTCGCCGGTTGTGATGTCAGGTGGCCAGTAATCCGGTTCCGGTAGCCAGTTTGGTCCGTGCAACCATAAGTCACACGCTTTACCCACGTCACCGCCTCTACTCCCAATGTCGGCTGGGTTTGTATCGGTGCCTACGTGCCGCCAGGTTATGTAGCTTTTCTCCTGGATCTTTCGGACTCGGTTTCCGACGAACTGTTTGTAATTGCCTCCCGCTCTAATCCAGTGGAGGGCTACTGTGCTGTCTAGCCATCCAACGACGCGTTCCACAGGAAACCCTTCCAAGGCCTCCCTAACGTTGTGCACGAGATTTGTTGCCATGTGTCCTGACACTAGCTCGAGGCGCGGTATGGTGAGCCCTTTCTTCGATAGGCGAGACTTAGCTGTTACAAGACCTTGGGTTGTACATGACGGTTGCCGCACAACTGCGAAAACGGCTGCTGAGACACCTTTACCGCTCGCATCTCCGAAGGCATGCAACTCGATAGATTGGATTGGCTCTTCGGGCCGGGCCAAGCTTTTCGGTACACTGACTTGCTGGGGGAGGCTGTGTTTCCACTGTGTTAGTCTGTCTACCATCCCAGCTGATAGGATAGCGTCCCACGGAGCCCGCTGATCACAAGCATCTCTGTAGATCAGTTTTCCTGTCAAGGTTATCGGCGACACCAGCCCAAGTGGGTCGTAGACTTTAGCGATTTCTCCAAGAAGGCCCCGCTTGGTGCGCTGTGCTGAAGGTGTCGGGAAACAGACGTGTAGGGTGTCTTTCTGCTTGTTCCAGTGTAGTCCTAGAAGCTTCGATTCTCCTTCCTTGACTCTTAGCTGTTGTTTCGCGTAGCTTTGTTCTTCGGCCTCAGACGTGGTGGCAGTTTCCACCTCAAGTGACTGTACGTTAGAGTGCCACTTGTGAAGTTGAAACGTGGCCCCGCTGAAGACCTTAATGGCTGCTTGTTTCAGCTCGGAAGCCTTATCTTCAGTCTCTCCTCCGCTTATTAAATCATCCACGTACAGGCATCTCTGGATCTCTTCAACGAACTCTGGTTGGGCCGCTTTACAGGTTTGAAGATGCTCTTTGATTATGCCGGCCAGTAGAAATGGCGAGGGGGATAAACTGAATAGCGCGCGAGTGAATCTTAACACTTGTACTTGCTTGCTTTCAAGATCTTTTAAGCCAATGGAAGCGCAAGGCGTCTCTATCAGCCTCTCGAATGCGCACCTGAAGGAAAGCTTGTTTGAGATCCCACGCTATGGCCACTGCGTGAAATCTGTTTCTCACTAGCACGCTCCACAATTGGTTTTGCAGGGGCGGCCCAGTTTCTAAGCATTCATTTAACGAAGGAGACCTTTCGCTAGCTCGCGCTGACGCATCGTAAACTATGCGCATATTTGTCGTCTCCGCTGACTCTCGCACGACGTACTGCTTTATGTGGAATGTAACATTCCATTCCCTGTTCCTTCTTGGTTGCAGGCTCTACTATCCCCCTGTTCTAGCTGGTATTGGATGACTTGATCATATTTCTCTAGCACGCCTTCTTTTCCTAGCTTCCTTACGAGGTTGTCGAGTCGTTTCAGACTACCCCTTGTGGTCTGGAAGTGGAGTGTGGTCCCCCTTCCAAGGTAGGCTGGTTTCGTACCAGTCATCTGGACTTCTCGTTAGCTGCTCTTTCAATTCCTGATAAACAACCTCTTGATCCCCGATTTTGGAATCTTGGAGACCCAAAACATCTAACTGGCAGAGATTCTCGTAATCTACTGCGGCGGTTTGCGTTATTAACATATTTTGCAGATCAACTTCCTTGCCGGGCGACAGAATGGTCCAACCGAACTTCGTCAGTTCCGCTACAGGGTCTCCTGGCCGCCGTATTTTTGGTTTACTGTCGGTCTTAAGCATACTCGCTTGTCCCTAGGATTAAATGCACGGGGAGCTCAGATTTTCGGTCTACGTCATCCATTTTAACTTCTTTCAAGTGGGGGTACTTAGCAATAATTTCGTTGTATTTAGGATTGTTCAAAGTCAACAGTTCCTTGCGATCGACTTCCGTTGTCAATTGAAATTTCCCATCGATACTCTCGATTTTCAGATCGTAAACGCTTATCCATTTATTAGCTGCTCCCAGCATCATCTCAATGCTCTTGTATTCTCTGCGGCGTGGTTTTATATGAAGGCGGTCTATCAAAGCGGAATATGCATAAGAACTGCCCGCCCCAGTGTCTATTAAATAAGGCTCTGCATTTGATCCCATTAACCTCTACAATAACCACAGGATATGTAACTGCCCCGTGTCCTGTTCCCGTCAATAATTGCCCAGTTTCCCTTGTTTTGTCGCAAATGGACGTGTGGTGTCGTCTTTGACAGATTGTGCATGCCGTGCGTGACTTGCGTGACTTGCATTCCACAGCTCTGTGGTCTGACCCCGTGCAATTGAAACAAGAGCCCACTGGGCTTTCACTCGGGCCATGCACATGAGATTGAAGATGAAATACACTTTCATTTGAAATCCTCTTAGTAATAACCGAAGGGAGGATTATTAGCTGAATTTAGCACGAGTCTTTAGGAGTGGCCGGTAGTGCGGTGACATTCATTCTCTGCTCCCCTAGTATATATATATGTAATTTAATATTTTTGTTTTTCTCGTGTATGTAAATTAAATAAGTTGACCACTACTTATTCATGTGACTCACGCTTACAATTTAGTCTGCTGTTCTGCAGGTTCAGAGTACTAATAGATAAGGGGTGTCTATAAAACAAAGACCTAAGACCTAAGACCTAAGACCCAAGACCTAAGACCTATAAAACTAAGACCTATAAAACTAAGCAAAATTTAATACGGTTTTAACAGGCTCGGTCCATAAATAGGGGGACGGGGATCGAACGAGGAACAGGGAATGGCGACCTTTTATGATTTTTGCCAAGATCTTAAAATAAGTAAAAATTTATATCTAATACACGAGCAATGAACCGTGAGGATTCTGTCGAGGGTCGAGCCCGGGGTTTCCCGTCGAGGGTTAGGGATTTATGTCGATGGTCCCCAAAATCAGAACCCGGCCAAATCATACAATAAATCTAAATCTGTATATATGTGTATATACGAGGTGTCTATAAATTAAACTAAGACCTATAAAACTAACCCCACATTTGGGGACAAGTGCAAACTGAGACAGCAGCCCTACCCCTACCCCCTGCTAAATAAGGACCCTTGATGTTTTCTCATATTTTGTGATGATTAGCAACATTACAACAAGACTGACTGTATGAAAAAAGCTCACTACGGTATTCACTTCGTAGGCTGCTCTATGCTGACCGCGTGAAAAAGAATCGATATATAAAAGATAAAACAACAGGAACAACAAATTAGGCTTGCCAACTCCTGAACATAGAATATCGGTTTCATTCTGTTCAAAACAGCAAGAACAAGTTCTATCTTACAACGTTTCTCGTTTAGTACTGATAAAGAGTTCCAGTAGTAATACAGACACTTCACCCAACAATGCCAGCGTGTTTCTGCAGTTGTATTTTAATCGTTAGAATTTCAGTTACAGATCACTTCAGTTTGGTTTAGTTGTGACCGATTGATCTAAACTGTGATTCAACATTCAACCCTCCATATGATAAACTCCACTAAAGCAGAGCCGCTTCGCAGACCACACTGACATGCACTGCTACGACTCCATTGCTGTCGTTGCCATCACCAGCATGACTAGTTTTGACTTTGAACAATCATTCTTGTCAAAGCGCGGCAAAATTCTTGTTTAGATATAGCGACGTCTAAATTGGAATTGAAGGGCACTGCCAATCAAATTCAACCTTCGACTTTCTTCAAAATAAAACTACGAAAATAACATTTTGGAATAAATGACTAATACCTTGTGAATGTTCTGCAGACCATGCTTTTCAAACTTTTTTGATAAAGGATGGCAAAGATTAAAGTGGATTACAAAAGCTGGTTCCACAAACTTTATTTCGGTTACAGTGAATGGATTTTAAGTTGCTCTACATTTCACTTAACTGCTGTGACAGCAGTACTTTTCATCTACTCCAATCTTTGTCATCCTCCATCAAAATTGTCTCAAATATTTTGCAGTATATTTGGTGGGTTTGTGGGGTTGACATTGCCTCTTTAGCATCTAGCTTCAGCATAATCTAATTCAGCCAGAAGCAAGTTACAGTGGGATCTTGTCAATCTGGCCTTTGATTGCTGTGGAATCGCAATCTACCCTCAGCCAATTAATTCCTGTAATATAAAACCAAACTCTAACAAGATTTGGTTGAGTTAGGAAGGGCGAGGCGTTACTGGAATGTTAGTGTTGACACAAGTTTTCAATAGAAGAGGCATGTTTAATATGTTCTTTTGTGTTTAGTGGTAGGGCTGCTGCATGCTTTTGAGTGCTATGAAGCTAAGAGAAGCTTTAAAAACCTAACCTCTATTTTGCTACTATGTTTCCTATTCTCTTTCCTCGTTGAAAACATAATAATATTCTCTTTCTGGGTAGGAATAGACGTACAGTGCATTGTATCTTTCAAACGATAGATAATACAATACGATACAATAAACTTTATTGTAGTTGGCCGTGACCAAACGAAACTTGTTTTCTTCCATTTTTCTTCGCATTGTTAGCTTCATACTTACTTAAAAATCCAAAATTAAGTATGCAGATCGAGTGGTAGGATGCATCCTGGTTACATGATCCCCGTCCCCCTATTTATGGACTGAGCCTGTTAAAACCGTATTAAATTTTGCTAAGTTCACGGTAAACGCCCGACAACGTCCTCCTCCTCCTCCTCCCGCCTCTGCCTCCTCCTCATCCTCATCCTCCTCCTCCTCCTCCTCCTCTCTCCTCCTCCTCCTCCCTCTCCTCCTCATCGCTAGTCCAAAGGAAGCCTTGGACTAGCGATGAGGAGGAGGGGGAGGAGGAGGACGAGGAGGCAGAGGCAGAGGCGGGAGGAGGCAGAGGAGGAGGCAGAGGCAGAGGCGGGAGGAGGGGGAGGAGGGTGTTGCGGGCGTTGACGGGCGTCAGCGGGCGGCGGGCGTTGTGAGTGTTGTGTCTAGTTTAGCTAGACTTTCTAGAATTTATAGACTAGATACTTTGTAGTCTAGAACGGCTAGACTAGAAAATAATACAATTTCTAGACTAGAAAATGATAGCTAAAGTAGAGTTTTTAGACTAGACCAGACTACCTAGGTCATTAATTTTCCTCTCCTCGGTAAAAACACAACTGTCTGTAGCATTTGTCAACAAGAAATCAATCAATGAAACATAAATCAGTGTAATCTTGTAACATGGTATATTATATCAACCCAAGAATTGAGAAATAAGAAAGTTATCAACTCCGCGCCGGAGGATAAGGTAAACGAACTGTTTTTAAAATTGGTGTTTTTGAGATTGAATAAACTTTGTTTAATTATGTGGTGGTTTGTTTATATTCGTATGGTAGTTATAGTTCAGTTTAAGAGAAGAATTTGCATCACAAGAGTTTTCCTCAAAACAATAGGCTCTTCAGTTATCGTTAATCCCTAATAACAACAGCAGAGTTGATCTAATGAATCAAAGTGGGATTTTGTATACAATTATCTTCTGAGTTATTAACTGTAAAGGAAAATAATAAAGACAGTTTAGAGCCTATCACGAGTAGTTTGTTCTTACTATTTACGTTTCAAAGGGGTTTAGATATTGCGAGATATGTTTTTTTCCCATTCAACTTCGAATGGTTTCAGGGTCGATCGATCTTGTTCAAAGTTCAATTTCTTGAATGGATTCAGGGCCGATCGGTTCTAGCTTTATAGCTGCTCCAAACAATAGGCTTTGCCCAAACATGCCCGAATAGATCGATGACCTCATCCAAAGGAACAATAGATAATGAGATCGCCGCATTTTATTCATGAGCGCACCACTTTATTCATGAGCGCGCCGCACTTTATTCACGAGTCTAAGACAATAGATAATGAGAAACCACCGCACTTTATTCATGAGTCTAAGACAATAGATAATGAGAAACCACCGCACTTTATTCATGAGCCTAAGACAATAGAACCGTGACGTCATTGAATTAATGCGCGCACCAAAAATTAACATAACGCCGCAAAAATTAACATAACGCCGCAAAAAAACGGCTAATTCGGTCCCTCTCATACTACTTATATTAACTTATAAGTTAAGACATCAAAATTTTCACATTAGTTAAAAACAAGCATTATTTTTAATCAGGATTACTTACACCGTCAACATCATTGCAGCAATCTTTCAGCCTTGTGTGTTACCACAGTCCTTTCTCTTACAAAAAATATGTTGGACGCACTTTGATAATCTACGATTACTACTAGTTTAAGTAATGGTCCGCGCAAGAGGTAGGCATATGTTATGCATGGAATGTAAAAAGGTGCTAATTGTGGTATTGTTTCAATCTTCCACATCATTGGCTTAGACATTAAAATCTATCTAAACTTGAAGAATATTATTTGTTCTTGTTTTGTAAACAGATTTGAATTGTATCTAGTGAAAACACTCATAACTTTTATTAGTATAATTTCATCAGTGAATAGAGAGATCCCCGTGCTCTGATTGGTCGAGAATTACGTCATACGTCGCTATATTCACCTCCAGAGCACCTGGAGGTGAATATAACATACACTTGCATTTACCAAAATGGTCGCTCGCATATTTACCGATGTTTCTCACGAAGAAATAAATAATATGAAAGAAAAAGATTTTCCAAAACCCACCAAAGAAGCAACTAAATAAGTATGGCTAAACTTGAAGCTTTTTTAAATCCATAAGCCTTCACAAACAAAGTTTACTTATGAGTTTCGTGTTGAGTTTATTCTGTCCTCGTGTCTTCATGAATCACAAACTTTCACAAGGAAATAACGTCTACTTAGAACAATAAATAACAGGACGAGACCTTCGCCTACAAATCTGGGAACTGTTCGACTTAAAAAAGAGTGTACTTACTTGAGTTCTTTTCCTCGTGGTTCTTGATAGAAAAACAACAAGTTCTAGTTTCATTCAGGGAGCCGGTTGCTGTTTAATGCTCTTCCCTCGCCGCTCTCGGTGTGTTTTCAAGTTTTATCTCATACAGAAATCATTTGTCTCTTGATTTACCATTGTCTTTGATTCTGTGATATTGGCTATAATCCACAAAACTACAAACTGTAGATTGTAGTTTCCAGCAAATTTGTCCTTTGAAAAGCGGTTCCTTTCGATAAATTTTCACTCGCCGTGGCAGATTTTCACGTGATTATGCAAATGTTGTCACAAAACTACCTGTCACGCGTGCTTATAAAACTTATAAAAGGATCGGAAATCAGACTATTATTGTCTAGTTTTAATTTCTCTGATATTCACTGATGAAATTATACTAAAACAATTATTCACTGAAGTCGAAGTGACTATTGGTGAATATTTACCGAGACGAAGTCGAGGTAAATATTCACCAATAGTCACTAAGACTTCAGTGAATAATTGTTAAATATGACGAACTTTCAATACGGGGAACATTTCTATATTGAACGTTTTCTTGGTTATTGGACGTAATGTTTTCACACAAAAGAAATGGACCTTTAAAATGCATTTTTAGTGGATTGAATTTCAGAAATTTATCATTTAAGGATTGATGAGTTGCGAGTATATCAAAAACAGAACATACTAAAGTGGGGAAAGCAAATTGCATCTGAACAATGGAATTGTGCCTACCTCTTGCGCGGACTGTTACTTAAATATAAAGATTTGCACTTTAACAGCTGTGATTTGTTATTTTTAGTGTTGTATTGTTTGTCAATCGTCTTAGCAATTAGAGTTCGAGATAGGCCAAGGGAAATCACAAACAGTTCGAGATAGCGGGGAGTTCGAGATAACCGAGTTCGAGATAGCCCATAGTAAATAACTGAAATAACAGGGGCAAGACCAAGGGAAATGAGTTTTAGTTCGAGATAGCGGAGAGTTCGAGATAACCGAGTTCGAGATAGCTCATACTAAATAACTGAAATAACAGGGGCAAAACCAAGGGAAATGAGTTTTAGTTCGAGATAGCGGGGAGTTCGAGATAACAGAGTTCGAGACAGCGGGGTTCCACTGTATAATCAATCGTTCGTGCGCAGCCGATCAAAGTAGCAAGAAGCTTTCGTGTTGATCACGTCTGACATAGCTAGTAAAAAGGACAGACGTGGATAGAAAGTTCAGCCTCAATAAATGAAGAGAGTTATTGTCAAACATTACTGATTAATGATTAATGTGTCTATGAGATAAGGAGAGATTGAGTATATTTTTCCTAAATGTAAAGGTTGAATTAGACATGCAGCTTAAGTAATGGTCCACGCAAGAGGTAGGCATATGTTATGCATGGAATGTAAAAAGGTGCTAATTGTGGTATTGTTTCAATCTTCCACCCCATTGGCTTAGTCATTAAAATCTATCTAAACTTGAAGAAGAATATTATTTTTTCTCATTTCGTAAACAGATTTGAATTGCATCTTGTGAAAACTCTCATAACTTTCAATATGACGAACTTTCAATATGGGGAACATTATTAAATTGAACGTTTCCTTGGTTATTGTTTTGCACTCTTCTGATTGGACAAAATGTTTTCACACAAAATAACTGTACCTTTAAAATGCATTTCAGTGGATTTAATTTCAGAAATTTATGATTTAAGGGTTGATGAGTTGTCAGTATGAAAAACAGAAAATACTAAAGTGGGGAAAGCAAATTGCATCTGAACAATAGAATTGTGCCTACCTCTTGCGCGGACTGTTACTTAATTTCAAGATCAATGGTCTCCCAAACAGTATGTGATGAAATCTATTTTTGTATTACGTAATTTGTTCGTGCTTTGGGTCTGCTAAAGTTCTGTTTGGCGGCAAATCTAGTATTATAGGAGTGTCGATCTGATGCAATCTTTATAGTTTCAGATAATATTATCGGTACTTTACTCTTTTCATTTATAATTTATTTGCAAAAGTATAGCTATTTTCAATTTGAAAATGTTATCAAGCTTAAGTATACCAAGGAGATTAAAATAAGAGTGGCACTCTTTCGCATTTATGCATTTATTTTGACAAGAACGCAAATTTGTTAATTTAGAGTATAAGTGTTGCCTCAGCTCATCAATTCATAATTGGTGTATAGATGGATTAGTGTATAGTAAAGTTGCTTCAGCATTCTTAAAACAATGTAATATCTAAGTTTACCGAGAATCCCAGTATTATTTGCAATGCTTAATCTGTTGTTCCCAACTAATATGCTTGTCGATCTATATACCTAAATATTTTATGACCTTTTTGTTCAATGTTTCTAATGCTTGTGTCTCGGATTCATTTCTTTGAAGAGGTCATCAAGTTAGCCCACGAGTACGTTGACACTACAAAGAGCAGTCTGCGCAAACGACGCGGGAGACTTGTGCAAGAACTTACTTGCAAAGTATGGCATCGATGGATACGTGAATATCTTCCGCACATTGGCTCAAGACAGAAGTGGTTATTTCAGACTAAGAACCTGAAGCAAGGATACGTAGTGCTCGTAATTGAACCACAAGCAGATCGACGAGACTGGGAAGTCGGACGGATTGAGAAAGTTTATCCCGGTCAGGATGAACTTTTAATTCAGAGTAGTGGACGTCATCCTAATTAAGAATTCACTGATAAAGACCCAAAGATAGAAAAAAGTACACGGAACATAAGGTACCTAGATAATAAATTTTGCACTAAATTTACTAATATCAGCAGACTACCGAGATACACAGATAATATTTTTTAAATGAAGTTATCCAACTACCATTACTTATTTACCGAGCCACTGTTTAGTTCCAATTATGAAACCAAACTCAAAGCCGTAAAATAATAAAAACGTGCATTAAACTTACATATTTTGTGCCGGAACCAAAAATTTAGAGTCTGCCGTCATGTCAGTCACATCGCTTTCCAAGTCTTGAACTTTATCGAGGTAAACCACGACACCAAATCCTTCAAGTGCAGGTTCTTCTTGCATTGCGAAACGCCGCTTCAAACAACATAGTATGGTAATTTCTTCATGTCATTCCCTTGAGATGTTCGTAATTGCAGGCGGTGATTACTCGAATATTTTGCATGGCGTTGTGAATACAAAGGTTCAATGGTTCATTAAGTAACCATTCCCTTGAGATGTGCGTCTTTCTTTCATTGCATTCTTAAAGCGTTTTTGAAGCCGTTTAAAACACTCACAGCACGTGTTTTATCAAGTCTAAAAATTCTCGGGCTTCGCCCTCGAATTTTTAAACTTGATAAAACACTGCTGTGAGTGTTTTAAACAGTACTTAAATGAGCTTCCTGTGAAAGCATTGGGGCCTCAAAACTGACTTTAAAACCAGAAGCGCCGTTTAATAATAAAAACTTTTCAAGAGCCGTCCTGCTATAATGCTCGGCAAAACTTTACCTTGATATCACACATCGATCGATACACCGTCTGTCTGTTTATTACAGCTTTAAAACTGACTTTAAATCCACAAGCGCCGTTAACAAAAATGTTTTAAGAGCCGTCCCGCTAATGTTCGGCAAGAGCTTACGGATCCACCTTTACTGGGATACCAACGCATCCAAATTCACACATCGAATTGGCCGCTTGATTTGACCGGACAATTGTACATATGAAGTCCATTGGGACACAAGAGGCGGAGTTTAGCACTCGGCGCGTACGGACTTCACCATTGTTGTTGAATAGCAACGAGGAACTGTTTTCCAAACACCTCATTACGGGGAAAAAGTCAAAACCGATACAACTTTGGACGCAAATTTAAAGACGATTCTCAAGTTTTTACTGAATATAGAGAAACATCTTCTATTTGCAGCTGGCAATTGTAAACATTTTTTATTTCAGACCGAGAAATAACATCTCAAACTTTGGCTTCAGTCAAAATTTAGTCAAATTTAGCCAATTTGACGTAAAACCGATACTACTTAGCGTGCTTTAACCGCCGTATTAAATTGTAACTTGCTTCTTTGATTCCTTATCTCACTTTTGCCGATGACAATTCTAATACTTTTTTAATTTGAGTGCAAAAAAGTGCCTACATCGCTCTAATTTGGTCCATTCTTCTGTAAATCTGATCTAATGTTTGAACTACCCGCGCGCTTGATTGATACTTTCGTATGCAAATTAGCCCTTGGTGATCAGATATGTCCATTCATTCTGGGAAATGTCGAGCTTCAATCTCCGAAAATACTTAGAAAAAAGCGAAGACATAATATGGTATTGGGTCCCCAAGATTCACTTAGTGTGACGTAACGAGGACGTCATCGGTCACGTGATTTTAGTATATGCCCGTATCTCCCTCATTTCTAATGGAAGGCGGCTCAAATTCGAATGTATATATTGCCCTGACATATTATGACTGGAAGGCCGACGCTCTCTGTATGTTATGTAACTGCTACACATGCATTCAACGAAACTAATCTCGTCACACTACACACATATAGGTTCTGCCAACAACGTCCACAATAACACAACACAAAATAGCTCACTGACCACCCACGACTTGCCCTTAGGGCCCCTTTGTTCAGTTTGTTGCAGGTGATTACTATTCTTATTCGGGTAAGACCTTGTCTGTGTTCTACAAGTTACTTTACTGAGATAGTTCTCCAGATAATAATTTACTTTGTATATCCTGCATGTTCTTAATTGTTTCTTTCATTTTGTTTCCTTCGTATATCAGTATGGATTTCGCTGGACCAGTGTTGTTCAAAAACTTGCTCATGTTTGTTTGATCTATTGACAACCACACATTTCCATACCATTGGAAAACATGTATTTTATTTTTTCACTCCAGTAGCTTGGTTTCGGCGAGTTTATACTCTTTATGTATGCAGTGCGAGTTTTGCATTAGTTCTAGTTGTCATTAATTCTTTCCAGTATTTGATAGCTCGATGTATGTACTCCACTTAGAGGTAAAGTTGTTGCATTTCTTGATACTCCGAGTAGCATCTTACAAATTTGACTTGCACCAGCTCTAATGGTAATTATCTATTTTGGTTTTGTTCTGATCAACTCCCCATATTTCACTTCCGTATAGCAAGATCGTTTTTAAGTATATATATCCACTTAGTATATACCACACCAGTGAAGTGCTTTTCGCGCGCTCTGATTGGCAATCAAACAGTGATGATTTCATATTCACCTCCGAGCGAAGCAGTGGTCACCTCGGGCGAGTTTTCTTGTCCATTTGACAGAAAATAAAATTTGGTGATGGCTAGTCACCAATGTGTGGTATAAACTAAAACAATTATTCATTTAAAACAATTGTGATAATATACAATTGTGTCGTATGTTATATATATATTTCTTCATGTTTCCTTTCTTTTTTTTGTTTTTTTGTTTTGTTTTTCGTTATCTAGTTCGACCCATATTATACTGTCTATAAAAATATATTTCGGGATACCAGACTCGATTAGTTTTCTTCTAAGCTACTTCTGGTATCCCAATACTCTAACTATGGCAATCACATTTATTAATTACACTCCATGTAAATACAGAGTATGAATAAAGACTTGTAGAATTATTCACCTCAGTGTTGGTTTAACAGTGGTGGATATTTACCTCGCTGAAGCGGCTCGGTAAATATCCACCACTATTCATCTCCACTTCGGTGAACAATTGTTAAATATCCCCACCTAGTCCCGGAGGTGATCAGGTTTCAATTGAAGTGCATTACAAACGCGAGCATTTGCGTTCCTAATCCTGGTTTTAACCTAGGGTTTTGGTTCTCTTGGTAAAACGTGTCTTTCTTTATCCTAGATTACAAGTAACTTGTCTAGGGTTCGAAGTTCACGTGAAGTTCACGTGAATTTCAAGTAGAAAGAGAAGCGCCAGTGATTCTCTCCAGTGTCAAATTCACGCATGCGCAATGGTTTCAATTAATTCATCGCGAATTATTCCAGCATACTAGAAAAACTAACGTAGTTTAATCCCCTCTAACAATTAGCCGTTAAAGAGAGTGGTGTTGTCATAGCTTCCACTTCGTTCTGATGGAAGCTTTAAAGTGCTAATGAAATGAAAAAACCGGTCCAGTTTTTATTTTATTTTATTAAATTATAGGCTTCCCTTAGCCATTTTGTATAATTGAAAATCAATTCGGAGAGCGCGAACATATTTTATTTCGTATCGAAGTCAGGCATAATTGCCAAAATCTGGCGACAATTTTTATGCCGTAAAAGTATGCTAATCACATGCGTGACGTCACTAGGTCTTGGCATTTATATTCGTCTCCCTATACTACAAAATAAGTGCATTTTTTGGCGAATTTTCAATTTAAGTATGTCTTACTTTAAGAAACCTTGAAGATGGCCATAACATTTATAATAGAAGCCTGCAGTCAGCCATATTTTTACTGTTGTTAATATAAATGTCCAGAGCTAGTGACGTCACGCATGTGGTTAGCATATCTTTAACGGCATAAAAATTGTCGCCAGATTTTGGCAATAGACCCTTTCAGCTTGCCTGTTTGTTGCCCCATTTCAGACCACGTGACTTTTCCCTCGTTTTTTTGTTTTTCTGTATCCCAAGAGGAAATGTACCAGTTTCTATAATTGGAAAACAAAGCACTGAATCCCTCTGGGAGCTGTCACAAGGTCTGAAATAGGGCAACAAACAGGCAAGCTGAAAGGGCTTATTTTGCCCGACTTCGATACGAAATAAAATTATGTTTGCGTTCTCCAAATTTATTTTCAATTGCACAAAATGGCTAAGGGAAGCCTATAATTTAATAAAATAAAATAAAATAAAAACGGGATCGATTTTTGTCATTTCCTTGGCACTTTATGAGAACCGTAATTAAAGGATTAAGAGATACACCATCTTCCGTAACTCAATTAAATTTTATTCAAACCAATTTACCAACCGAAAAGGTTATCAAAAATAAAGGGTATTGTTTCTGAAAATTACCTGGCGGTTATCATATTCCTACACAGCGCGGTCAGCGAGACCTGGGATCGAAGGACCTTTTTAAACTGATGGTCCAACGTTTACGATCAATTAGTAGATTGACGACTAGTGTAACCAGGGCCACTTAGATAACGAAAACTAAACACGCTGCAAAACGAAAATAAAGCACTCTAAAGTATAACTCCTAGCATATTCCATGCGATCTCTTTCGATTCGATTCTTCAGAACTAGTCTATAGCTTCCTTTATATTCAGTTGGTTTTCATGTGACGTCATCAAAAAATAAATCTAAACAATAAGTCTACAAAGCTGTTCTTTATATATATTCTAGACATCGATAATAAAAGCCTACACGGAAAATTCCACGTCGATAGGGTGCATCGTTCCGGAGTGAATAAATTTCGAATTTTATCACAGAACGTGATAAAAACAGAGTGAAACCCAATGATTTCGATGGGAAATTAAGCTTTATATGTACTTTCGTTTTATGGCCGCCATGTTGGTACCCCAGAGAGACATCCGGACACCAAGATGGCGGCCGCATGCAATTCACCCACAGCTCCGTCAAGAAATCATCTAATGTTCCAAAATTTGGGTTATAAGCGCGGTTTTAGTAGTTCTACAAGGACCAAGATGTTTTATTTGAGTTTTATCAATGCAAACCAATTTTGCTTTTAAATCATGACATCTTTATCTTTTTGTTGTTGTCAAGCAAGCAGTATTGTATTGCTCTGTACTTGTAAACCTTATATGGTAAATAAACTGACTGATTGACTGATGCCATTAAAAAAATTGTAATTGAATTAATTATTGTAAGTTTCAATGTATGTATTCTATTTATAATTAGTTAATGTTTATTTAATTTTGTATTGGCCCTGACCGCCAACTCGGTTAGCCTGAATTTCAGCCGTCTCCTCCGGGGACGGCTGAAATTCAGGCTACAACTCGGTCCGCATGCAATAAGCGTTACCGAGTAATAAACAAGAACCAAAGCTGCCTTTTACCGGATCGAAGCTCGAAATGCTTGTCGTATAATTGACAATGACTGGCTCAAGTTGGAATGCTTTGTTTTCGTTCTGCAATGTGATTGGTTCTCGTTGTCTAGGTGGCCAGGATGCAATCACGTGGTTGTACTCGACTTCATATCATGATTTAAAGGCACTTGTACGAGATTGGTAGTGTTATTGCCAAAACCTGTTTGTAAATGCTGTTTCCACCTCCAATGGGCCTTTTGCAGTTAGGCATTCACATGATTGTACAGGAATGTACTGGATGGCAAAACAATCTTAATTCATATATTTAACGGCACTTGTACGAGATCGGTATTGTTATTAGCAAAACCAGTTTGTAAATGTTATTTTTCACCTCCAATCGATTGTAGATCTTTCTAAAACAGCATTTTTAAAGATGGCTTGCCATCCAGCATCCGTGGCAATGCCTTTCCCATGGGGATCACGAGCTCCATTCATTCGTTAAAGTATTATATCAGCACGTGACTGTTAGCTGCAAAAAGGCCTATCGATCTTTCTAAAACAGCGTTAAGAAGTTAGTTTGCCGTCCAGTAAAGCCTTTCCCATGGGATCACGAGCTCAATTCATTGGTTATTGAAGTGATATATCAGCACGTGTGTTTCCTGTAAAAGGCCTTGTGCTTGATCCTATGCCGAAGACGATTTATTCCGGCTCGGAAATTAGCATAGTTATTTCAAAAATGTTGTCACATATGACGACGACAAACCCAGACCTCAAGTCTGCAAAAGGCCATTTTGACGATGTTGCACGCGCATTCAGAATATACAAGCAATTAAGAAAACAAAAGATTGTCATGCAACATTGAGTTTTGGCGGGCCACATGCTTTTGTTTTCAATGCGTGCGCAACATCGTCAAAATGGCCTATAAACCCTTTCAGCTTGCCTGTTCTTTGCCCCATTTCAGACCACATGACTTATCTTGAATAATGCTTTCTTGTTTTTCTGTTCCCAAGGGGAAATGTACCGATTTCTATAATTGGAAAACAAACACTGAAACTATGGAGAACTATCACGCATGTGGGGCAACAAACAGGCAAGCTGAAAGGGTCTATTCGCTGGTTTTAGGTTAAAAAAAAATATTAATTTATTTTGGTCTGGCATGGCGTACGACAACCTATTTTGAAATGTGTGTTTACGGCAAGATGGCGCCAATTGGAGTTCAAACGTGAAGGGGCCGAGACTGACCGAGGAAACGGGAAAAAAAATGGTGCAAACTGGAAATCAATAACTGGAACCCCTCCTCTCTAACTGTTGCTTGAGCGGCCGGCATCCAACGGTCCCGGTCCACTTGTGGATGATTTTAACCTTTGGACTGCTAGGTATTATAATAAATCATACATTGACCGGGCTCGTCTGGATAAACTCACGAGAAGTAAAACTGTTTAATGACCACAAACGGTGCATATCAAATCAACGTAGAGTGCAGCCATTCAGTTGCAGTGCAGCCCTCGATTGACTGCAGGCTTTTCCACATTATCATTTTGGAGGCATTTCATTACTCTCTGACGTCATAGCTTTCAAAATTGCACGCGCGGGAAACAGTTTATTTTGTTTCCCAGACTATTATATACCAACCAATTAGGGCGCACGTTATATCTGGAAAACTTACGGCTATATAACGACGACGCTTATTCACGCCATGCATGCCCGAAATTTAGTACGTTTTACAGGCCTAAATAGTCGCTGAATAACTCTAGCCTTGATCCAAACACTTTTTAAATGTTTTCCTATGATTACAAAGCGCGCACACATCGAGTGGACGATAATTGGTATTGCTTGGCCGATAGTGGGTTAATCTGGCCGATATTTGGCTTGTTAACAACCGCCATCTTCAGTCGATTTTCAGGGAAAATAGTGAAATTCAAACTTAGTCACAACTACTAAAGATTACGAAGGAAGAAAAACATTGACAATAGCCCTCTTCGTTATACAACTAGTAGCGATCAAAGTAAACTGGCCGATAATAGGTTGAC
Source organism: Actinernus sp. WN-2022 (assembly GCA_030867875.1). Lineage (NCBI taxonomy): Eukaryota > Metazoa > Cnidaria > Anthozoa > Actiniaria > Actinernidae > Actinernus > Actinernus sp. WN-2022. Next base: position 127,784,441 of record JAOWCC010000577.1, read on the forward strand.
TTGCTTTACATATACAAAAGCCTATAGTGCGAAACAGAACGAAGCGTCCACTTACAGTCTACAAGAAAAGATACACGTTTTATTGTACGTCACATGAATGTTCACCAGGAACAAACTACTTCAGTTACCGCTACAATCTTCGCAACGTTTATTTCTCCACGCACACTCACCTCTTTAATAATCAGAAACAATAGTTTTCCAAATATAATGAAGGGCGCGTTCTTCTGGGACTATTACGGAATAAAATAGCCGGAATAGACGGTAATTGTGTTATTTTGAGACCAAATATGAACAGAATAGCGCTATTCTGTTCACTCTGCTCCCGAGAACAAACAGAATACAGAATATGGAAATTTTGGCGGGTAACCTCTGGGGCGCGCGTCAGGTCGCGGCTACATTCCATCCGCCACAAGGTCGAATTGCAATTTTTTCGATATTATATTTCTAGGTACAAACTAAAGCGGCACTTAGAAATTTAGGCGAACAAGTACGCTTCCCTCTACTATATAAAAAAATATCGGCTCCACGGAGACTCGAACCGAAACCCTAAACCATCTATTAACCGAAACCCTAACCGTCACTATCCCTTACGCCACGAGGGATTTGCTGTTAACCGCTTTTTTTAGAACTTTTATACTGCATGCTGTTTGATTAGCAGGCGTTACTTCATTAGACACCAGTTCCTGCTCTCAATGAAGTATTTTAGTGCAGTGCATTTTGGGATTGCGTCCTTCTGGCGGATGGAATTAGCCCCAACCCGCGCGTCCGACCGGCGGAGTTGTTAGTTCCCAGGTCACCTCCGTCAAGATCATTCCGTTTTCGGTATATTTTGGAAATTAGTATTTCGTGAATTTTCGTACGAGTGAGCAAGTTACGAAAACGACTCAGTACGGCAAGTTGCTGTACGGCATGGCGTGACATTAAAAGGGTTTCCATTGTTTTGTCTTTCTCATCCAATCAAATTTACAGACATGCCGTATGTGTCTCACTCATACGAAATCCGCTCTATTCCAACACCGGAATAGGAACAGTCAATAATAATCCCAAAGGAATGCGCCTGAAGGAAGTGCTACGTTTTTTTGTGAACCAGTAATAATATAATCTTACACCATGATACCCAAACAAAAGATATCGAAATTAGTATCAAATCGCCTTCTTTCTATTTATACAAATGTTTCTTTTAGAAATCCCTAATTCAAGAACTTTACAGGCCTTTGATGCTATTCTCTTTACCATGTTGAATCCAGGGCTACGGAATCCTAATGTGTAATTATAGACTTCTCTGTCGTTCGCATCAAAATGTTCATTCAACAATCACATAACCCAATCGCTCTCAGTGGAAAGAAGCAGTGTCTGTTTAGTAATATTTTCATTATTATTGTCGGTAAAACGTCGAGACACACCTATGGGTGCAATGTCATTCGCGCAACAGTTCACAACAGTTCGCTACACGCATCTGTACACTCAACGCTGACTTATTTCGACTGGATGTCCAGGACTTTATGCCAACTCCCCAAAGCAGCCACCAGGAATGCCCTACAGAGTTTGTTCTTGTTCCGTAAGGGTGTTTTCCTCATCTGATGAGTCCTTGAAGATCGACTGTCTCCAGTCTCACGCACACTCGCGCGCACGCTCGCTCACGCTCGCTCTCAGTCTCGTCAATTTGTCCTCACGTTCAGTCTGGGGAAAAAAATCATGAAAGAATTGAGATGCCGTAAGGGATCATCAAACAAATCGATTCACATGAGCCGAGCAATAAAGAAACAAGACACGCAAACTTGTCGTTTTTATATATAGTCTCGTTTTTGCGTATTGGCTATTTCACATATCGATCGAGTGCATCGGTTTACTTTACAATTACATAAAGACAACCCTGTGTATTTACAGTCAATACAGTGAGGGTCATCGATACCCGCTGACCACTCCTGGGACTGGTGGCATAAAGCCTTCGTCAAACGGTTTCAACATCGGTACGACATTTGTTGAAACCCGATTTTGAAACCGTTTGGCATGCATGGCCTTTCAACATTGTTGAAGTGTTGAAAGTATCTCGAATAGAGCTTGAATGCGTTAAAACTTTGATTCAACATCTCGCCAGCATTTAATTAACTTCTACTGTTCTCGGAAATAATGAATCATGTTCAAACCGTTTCACCGCTTCATTCAACATTTGTCAGTTTAATGTGGGAACGCGCACCTATGGCGGCAGGGTGGACGATGAGAGCAGTCTGGTTCTCATTCCCAGGTCTCTCGAAATTTATTTACCCAACATTTGCCGTTTGACACCCATGCTTTCAACATCCTTCAACATGATGCAACAAATGTTAAACCGATGTCGAAGCCGTTTGACACCCATGCTTTCAACATCCTTCAACATGATGCAACAAATGTTAAACCGATGTCAAAACCGTTTGACACTCATGCTTTCAACATCCTTCAACATGATGCAACAAATGTTAAACCGATGTCAAAACCGTTTGACACCCATGCTTTCAACATCCTTCAACATGATGCAACAAATGTTAAACCGATGTCAAAACCGTTTGACACCCATGCTTTCAACATCCTTCAACATGATGCAACAAATGTTAAACCGATGTCAAAACCGTTTGACACTCATGCTTTCAACATCCTTCAACATGATGCAACAAATGTTAAACCGATGTCAAAACCGTTTGACACCCATGCTTTCAACATCCTTCAACATGATGCAACAAATGTTAAACCGATGTCAAAACCGTTTGACACCCATGCTTTCAACATCCTTCAACATGATGCAACAAATGTTAAACCGATGTCAAAACCGTTTGACACCCATGCTTTCAACATCCTTCAACATGATCCAACAAATGTTGTACCGATGTTGAAACCGTTTGACCAAAAATTAAAATAAACGCTGGGCCGCTAACTTCTGACGTAAATTAGAGAGTTTGACCGGACTTAGCGTTTGAGGCAACCGGCTCAAGGAGTGGATTTATTTTACAAAAATGGCCTTTACAACCTGTTCTTCTAGTGTTCAGTCATTACGTTACTTACCATTTATAGCTGTTTGAGAGTTCGTAGTTTTCTAGAAGCCCAATTGGCCACTTGTTTGGTTTTATGGTTTTTAGATCGTCGTCCTTCCTGAAGCAGGTCCTGGATACTTTGTTTATCGAGCATTGGATGAACCATCGCACCAAATGCCTCACAAATATCCCTGAAACCGCAAGGCACAAATGCAATCCTCAGGCACGGTTCTTACCAGGATTTGGGGTAAATTCAGGCAAAATCAGAAATATTTGGCGTTAAGCCAGGCAAATGGGGAAAAAATGTTTGAGACTCCGAGGGTAACACGTTTACATTGTAACCCTGTGAGTGACATTCTGTGAAAACCCTGATACCTTCCTAAATCCTACTAAATCTTACTACTTCCTAAATCCGACGATCTAAAGGACTTTTGTAATCGCAATAACATTCCTTTCTTGGATAATAAAAACATCAACAGTTCTCACCTAAACTCAAAGGGACTACATCTCAACAACCGTGGTAGCTTAGCTTTAGAGCAGAATTTAGCAGATTTTGCTAATAATATGTCTGCTTGACTTGTTTCATCCCAGCCCGTAATTCCCACTACCCAGGGTTTTAAATTAGCTTCACTTAATATAAGAGATTTAACGAAGCATATCGATGAATTGCGAGTTTTGCTTGCTGATAACCCGATTGATGTTCTAGCTTTAAATGAGACATGGCTTGATCAATCTGTTAGTGATAATGATATATACATTTCTGGCTACGAAATCATTCGTAGGGACAGGGGTTTTCGCGGTGCTGATGGGAAAACGTACGGAGGTGTTTGTTTTTATGTACGATCAAATGTAAATTTCTCGGCTCGCTTAGACTTGTCCATCGATGAGCTGGAAAATTTGTGCATTGAAATTCACAAGCCTAATTCCAATCCATTTCTCATCACAACATGGTACAGACCGCCAGATTCAAAAGTCGACAAAATGAATTTTTTTGAAACTTTCATTGGTAGACTTGATGCTGAAAATGTTGAGTATCATTTGCTGGGTGACCTAAATTGCAATGTCGGGGCCAGTGTGTTTGATCACAACACAGGGCTGCTTACTGGTATTGCCGAGCTTTATGGTTTAGAACAATTGATAAGTGAACCCACTCGCATTACGGAGTCATCATCTACCACAATCGACCTTATCTTTACCAATGCATTAGATAAAATTGTTTGCTCTGGTGTCTCTCATGTCGGCATCAGTGATCATAGCTTAATATATTCATTTCGTAAACTTTCAATTGGCTTATTTTCCCGGGGTCATTCTACAACTACATATAGAAGTTTCAAAAACTTTGACCCTGACAGTTTCCGAAGTGATATAAATTCACAAGATTGGGAGGGTATAACAGAATCTAATAACCCAAATCGCATGTGGCATGCCTGGAAAGCCACCTTCATGAAAGTGGTAGATAGGCATGCACCCATGCGTACAAGACGTGTCAGAAATTCAAACTCGCCTTGGATTACGCCCGAGCTTAAGCAACTCATGCGCGATAGGGATATTCTCAAGATTAAAGCGATACAATCTAAAGACCCATATGACTGGTCCGCTTTTAAAAAAGCCCGCAATTTTGTGAATGGGGAAATAAAACGTACAAAGGAGGTTCATTACAAGACAGCTTTCCACGAAAATGAGAATAATATCAAAAAAACTTGGGGTATTATTAATGAGCTGACTTCAAGAAAGCAAAACAACTCTCATATAAAGGAGATCGTGTGTAATGGATCTCCTGTGACAGACTCTAATCAATTATGTGAAACGTTTAACAATCACTTTGCCGACATAGGGCCTAAGCTAGCTGAGAGAATACCTCGCTCTGAAAATATTTCACACCTAGACTATCTTGCACCTCGAAATAGCAATGATTGTCTTGATGGTGGTAATTTTCAAATCAAACAGACAAATCCTGCAGTTGTTTTCTCTCTTTTATCTAAACTTTGCAAATCTAAAGCGACGGGTTTGGATAAAATCTCTGCTAGACTTTTCCGTATATGTCCCGACTTGATAGCGGAATCCCTTTGTACTATTTTCAACTGCTCAATTACTACAGGTATATTTCCAGATGATTGGAAATGTGCTAAGGTAATTCCATTGTTCAAACAGGGACAGCGTAGAGATTTGGACAATTATCGTCCCATATCAATAATTCCAGTAATAGCAAAAGTTTTCGAGAGGATTGTTTATAATCAAGTTCGTGATTTTCTAATCGAAAACAAATTGCTATCTGACAGTCAATCGGGTTTTCGGAGTCTTCACTCTACGGTGACTGCCCTTCTTGAGGCCACCAACAACTGGGCCTACAATATCGATCGTGGCAATGTGAATGCCGTCGTATTTCTAGATCTTAAAAAAGCATTCGATACAGTAGACCATGGGATTTTGCTATCAAAGCTTAATGCATACGGGTTTGGGGGGAAAGCAAGTAATTGGTTTAAGTCATACCTTTATGAGCGCAATCAAAAGTGTTTTGTGAATGGGCAACTTTCTAGTACACGTTCTCTGCGCTGTGGAATTCCACAAGGGACAATTTTAGGTCCTTTGCTTTTCCTCATCTACATAAATGACTTACCAAATTGTCTTGCACACTCCCAGCCCCGTATGTATGCGGATGATACTCATTTAACATTTGCAAGTAATAATGTAGATGACATTAATTATTATGTCAATCAAGACCTTGCAAGCGTTAATCATTGGCTTGTCGCTAACAAGCTTACCTTAAACCAATCAAAAACAGAGTTTATGGTTATCGGGTCACGACAAAGATTATCCACGTTTCAATCAGCTCCAATCCTGGCAATCGATGGCGTCCCTATAAAGCAGGTGCCTCACACAAAATCACTTGGTGTGCATATTGACCAAAATCTATCATGGAATGTGCACATCAAGGGGTTGACTAAAAAGATTGCTTCTGGAATTGGAGCCCTGAAACGTGTATGAAATTGTGTTCCTGATAAAACCATGCATTCAATCTACAATTCCCTTATTCAACCACATTTCAATTATTGTTGCATTGTCTGGGATAGTTGTAGCATAACTTGTGCTACTAAGCTTCAAAAGTTGCAAAATCGAGCTGCAAGGGTCTTATCGTTCTCCAACTATGACGCTGATGCCGATATTCTGATTGAGAGGTTTGGTTGGAAAAAACTCGCTTCGCAACGAAAATTTCAAACCGCAGTCATGGTCTACAAATCAATGAATGGTCTTGCCCCAGACTATATGCGGTCCATGTTTACATATCGTAATGTTACCTCTTATTCTTTGAGAGACACCGAGGGCAAACTGGCTATTCCTATGCCCCGCACAAATTATCTTAAGGATAGCTTTGGTTATAAGGGTGCGGTGCTGTGGGATAGCCTCCCAGTCGGGTTGCGGCAAGCAAATAATCTTAGCAGTTTTCGAGCGGGCTGTTTTGAACAAGTCTAACTGTTATTCTAAAGTCTTATTTTTATTCTCAATTTTTACAATATATTATATGTAATGCACGGCTCTCATGGAAAGCAGGTACTAAACTTAGCATTATTTAAAATTAGATTATTATTATTATAGTAGTTATGATTAGACGTTATTATTTATTTTTATTTACATTACCATTACTTATTTATTTATTTATTTTTAAATCCTGATGAGATATTCCGTGGGTAAATAAAGTTATATATACTACAGAGGAATTATGTGTAAAAAAGCTAAATGCCACAGCAACTCTGTAGGGGACTTTGTGTGGATTTGTAAGGCAAGGTACCTACCCTATAAGTCCACTGGCACATGTCACGTTCCCCTCTGAATGATCCTGGTCCTCTGCGATCACTTCCAAGAACCAGATTATGTGAGGTATGTGCGGCTTAATAAGCTGCGCATCAGCTGTTTAACCAACACACGAGGGAAGGTTACAACTTCGTTCTTACTTACTGCTTTTTTTTGGGGGGGGGGGGGGATGTATTCAGAGTTATTCTTAATGTTGTGACATCATCTGTGTAACTATCAGACGCACAACGACATGACCTCATTTTGTTAATTAAAAACTCATGAATAATTAATGAAGAATTTCATCCTAATTTACATAAACCAAACTAACATACATCAAGACGTTTTTAAGCCGTTTACAAAAAAGATCACTTGGTTAAAACAAAATCGTAGCGATAACAGTGTGAAGAGTACATACAATCCGTCACTAAATAATTCACAACTGACTGCAATAGATTGTCAGACAATAGGATACTCACAACTGAGAGGTTTCTCGCTGTCGCCTTTAAGCCCTTGTATTATACCAGTGTAAGCCTCAAGGCAGGACTCGCGCAGTTCATTTAGGTAATCCAGCATGTCATAATCAGTCTATAAAGTAATTTGAATAATAAACATTTAGTCAAGCGTCATGACCAGCGACCTTTATATTCGCAGTCCTGGCCGGACACAGATATCATCAGCGACATTCATATGAACTGACGAAATTCGTGCACATCTGTGTGGGGCGGCCTTCATCTCCTCGGAACCTGGAATAGTACTGGCTATCCAAAAATAGCCTACCCTGAAACAATACAAACCCTAACCCTAAAACAATGGAATTCTTTGTCTGTGCAATCCAAATGGAAACCAATAAAATGCAAGGTTTTGAGAGGTGAAGGCCTCCTGATCAGTGTAGGTTGGTTAAAATCAAAGCATTAATCAAGGACTCTCCAGGAATAAAACAAATTCTAGGAGTTTCCAGGATTTCCAGGTACTGCTAATGATAAATATGGCTTGTGTCTGCTTGTGTTGCTGGTGCTTATGGAATGCATGCATTGCTACACTAATGACGAAGTGTGAACCAGGCTTTACGCCTACATTGCTAGACAAATGATGAAGTGTGAACCAGGCTTTACACCTGCATTGCTAGACTAATCATGTGAACCAGGCTTTACACCTGCATTGCTAGACTAATGTGAACCAGGCTTTATACCTGCATTACTAGACTAATGATGAAGTGTGAACCAGGCCTGCATTGCTAGACTAATGATGTGAACCAGGCTTTACACCTGAACTTACTACACTAATGATGAAGTGTGAACCAGGCTTTACACCTGCATTGCTAGACTAATGATGTGAACCAGGCTTTACACCTGAACTTACTACACTAATGATGAAGTGTGAACCAGGCTTTACACCTGAACTTACTACACTAATGATGAAGTGTGAACCAGGCTTTACACCTGCATTGCTAGACTAATGATGTGAACCAGGCTTTACACCTGAACTTACTACACTAATGATGAAGTGTGAACCAGGCTTTACACATGCATTGCTAGACTAATCATGTGAACCAGGCTTTACACCTGCATTGCTAGACTAATGATGTGACCCAGGCTTTACACCTGCATTGCTAGACTAATGATGAAGTGTGAACCAGGCTTTACACCTGCATTGCTAGACTAATGATGTGAACCAGGCTTTACACCTGAACTTACTACACTAATGATGAAGTGTGAACCAGGCTTTACACCTGAACTTACTACACTAATGATGAAGTGTGAACCAGGCTTTACACCTGCATTGCTAGACTAATGATGTGAACCAGGCTTTACACCTGAACTTACTACACTAATGATGAAGTGTGAACCAGGCTTTACACATGCATTGCTAGACTAATCATGTGAACCAGGCTTTACACCTGCATTGCTAGACTAATCATGTGAACCAGGCTTTATACCTGCATTGCTAGACTAATGATGAAGTGTGAACCAGGCTTTACACCTGCATTGCTAGACTAATCATGTGAACCAGGCTTTACACCTGCATTGCTAGACTAATCATGTGAACCAGGCTTTACACCTGCATTGCTAGACTAATCATGTGAACCAGGCTTTATACCTGCATTGCTAGACTAATGATGAAGTGTGAACCAGGCTTTACGCCTGCATTGCTGTAGACTAATGATGTGATCCAGGCTTGACTTACCTTATCTACTTGGACCTGACAAGCTTGTGTTAAAGTACCAATGACCACTTCCAAGTATTTCTTAAAGTGTGGTCCAGTTGCAAGAGCAATATCTCCAAAAACAGACAAGATATGTGGCTTAACGGATCTGTGCACAGTTTCATCCTAAATGACAATGACAATTTAGTACAAATGTAATGATTACGCTTAAATCTACATTACAACCAAACAACACATGACAAGACCATTTTTATTGGAGAACCATGTGACAAGGAGTTACATCGATTTGGGCTCCAGTAAATTAGAATTTGTTTCTAGTTTCAAAGTTTTTTTAAATAAATTTGGCTACAAGGGCTTTATATTTTGTTGGAGCTATTAAGGACCATTATATTGTAGCTCGTTCTAATAAAGGTTAGGGTGTTTTGTATTGTTAGTATGCCAATACTATGGCTTGTTTCGAGTGGTACTGTCTGGCTCATTAAGTCTGTTAATGAAACTCTACATGTACATTGTATCTTCTAAAAGCTAAATATATTCATTTATATAGTACAAATTCTACATGGATATATTCAAATGCGCTTCACAAGGTTATATTTTGTAATACGGACTGCTATTGTGGCGCAATGTGCTGCTGTGCTGTTGACAATCATGAGTGATGAATACCATGCTGTTGTGTAGGAAGACAATCCAGGTTCTTAGACAAGGCCAACGACTTTTACATTCCTGCCTAAGGAAGCGGCCAGGATTCAAACCCAGAGCACAGTCTAGAGTGCAGGAGGTCGCGCTGAACTAACCAGTGAGGTGGATTAATGCCCCTTGAGCATACCCTGGGGATGGGACATGGTGGCAGGCTCCCATATAAAGGTGATGGGGGTGCTCATACAAAAATTGAACAAGGAACCCCTAAAGGGTACCAGAATCTCAAATGTATTTTACCCCTAAGTGGTACCAATCCAAAAACACAAAATTAACTGATATTTTCAAGATTTTTATTACCGATAAAGATAACTGCATCAAGCACTTTCCAGCCCTATTTTACTACTATACTTTGAATACCCTTAAACGTACCAAACTGTGGACGTTTCAAATTGAACACCCTAAGTGGTGGTACCAAAATACTAATTTTAACTTCTAAAAAGTACATGTATGACAAACATACCCATCAGTGCCATATAGGGAGTCCCCCCTCTCCTGGGAAAATACCACATAACTTTGCACATGTTGAAAGGTTCAAAAATATAAATTGTTGGTTAATGGAATAACATACGTGGCAATTTTCTAGTAGAATCTGCATGAACTTGTCACAGTATTGTACAATGTTTACTGATAGACCTCTTGCAATATCACCAACCAGTCCCACAGCTGCTGTGCACACCTGCAATCAATAAGCAATGATTGGATGAGGCTGAGCAAAATATCATGATTTGTTCATGGTGTCAGTTATTTGACGATGCTGAAGGCCGAGGTACGTTATGGGCTGGGTTTGATCTTGTTGTCAGACTCCAGCAACGATTTCACATTTTCTTGTCTTACTTCACTGGTAGTTACTATTTTTAAATTATAACTTAAACTCTTGTTGGATTTGACTTCCTCAACTTTTATACTGTTTCTTAGGGTGATCATGTGATCAGTGATGGCATAGTTAAGAGAAACACATTATAAAGGATGTGGCCACAAGTTGTTAAACATCAGAGAAAATTTATCACAAAAAAATCCTAATTATAAACTTGGTACACCAGCTGATAGCAAAAATTATGTCACATGGCCCCCAGTGGGCACTCTCCACCAATCACCTTCAATCTTTATAAAATCAGTGTTTACTTGATAACTCGTTATTTTGTTCACTGCACTCACTCACAAGTACAAATACATGTACTCTAAGATGAATTCTGTATCCTCTACATGACATACAGTACATTAACTCAAGAGATTTTCTTGTCCATAAATTTCAAAGTGATGTATATTGGTTTATCAAACAAGAGGATTTTCATGAGGGAGCTTCAAATTTTTGATTGCCAAATTAAAACAAGTACCTGATATTCAGCTTTGTTCTTTAACCCAATTTCAAGATATGGTAAGAAAGAATCCATGTACTTCATAAAGTCAATACCAACAACTGTAAATCAATAAGAGTAAATGTAGGTTAGATAAACAAACAAATTAATGCACAAAACGATTTTACAGTGCACAATAACTAATTATTTCCCACAAAAGGAGTAATAAAGAGGGAAGAAGATAGTTCTCCATCACATTGTTCCATAACAATTAATAGTTGCCCTATTTTGTGCAAAGTACAAAATGAAAGCAGGCAATTGGCTAATGACAGTGCTGTGTATTGGTAACCACAGCGTGCTGTGCACTCAGTTGGAATATTAAAAGTTAGACGCACCTGCTAACTGTACCATGAACTAAACATTTATTCATACTGCCTGGGGCAAATCACCTTCTCTACATAATGCTATTTATATGTACAGCAAGTTCACTCATGAGCTGTACAAAATGGCATTGTAGCTGCAGGCAAAAATTTGAGATGTGAGAACAAGAGTGACGACGTGTCAGCCATTTGCCAATGGAGAATGTGTCTATATGCTCAGATGAGTAAATACAATAATATTTAACAATTATTCGCCGAAGTGGAGGTGAATAGTGGTAGATATTTACCGAGCCGCTTCGGCGGTATATACGGTATATACCACACTGCAGGTGAATAGCCAGCACCAAATAGTTCTTTTATTTTCTGTCAAATGTCCAAAAACTTGCACAAGATGATCGCTGCTTCACTCGGAGGTGAATATGAAATCATATTCACTGTTTGAGTAGCCAATCAGAGCATGCGAAAAGCGATATTCACTGGTGTGGTATATACTAATATGTATTATCTGCCAGCTTGTCTTGTATCTTCCTGTGACTAGTGTACTCTCAAGTAATGTGTTCAAGTGGTGATGCCTAGCCAAATTAAGGGGCAAGTTGAATTATAAAGTAGGGCAACTACATGTATAATTTCATCAGGGCAAGTAAAAAAATTAATATGGACAGTTCTTGCCCTTGTGGCAAGTACTTTTATAATTTAACTTTGAACCCTGGCATGTATAATTTTGTCAATAAACCATGCACACCAGTCTTTAACCCTTAATAATGCATGCATAAGGTCTTTGAAAAATGTTGATGTATGAACAGCATTTAACTGTTTTTCAAGATCTTGAAAGTGCATTATTACTTGGGCTGCCTGTGGCAACCCAAGTCTTAAATTCTGCTGTTTGTTTCCCCCATAGGTCCATTACTGTGCTATCCGTTTGGGAGGGAGATTTTGCCGGTATTTATCGTAAACATCTTCCTGACTGAATTATTCTAATAAATGAAGTGTTGCTTTTAAACAATGAATATTTTCAAAACGTGCTGCAATTTGTGCTTTGTGAAGAGCAAAACATATTATGATAAATAGTAGCATTAACCAAGCAGACATGGAGAAGCTAATGTGGCAAAAGTCATGTCTAGCAAGCGAAAGTTCAAACATTATCACATTTTCTTAGTTCCATCTAACTAATTTAAACTAGTGAGTAAAATTACTTGATTTGCTTTAGAAAATGGCCCTGTTCCAAACAATCATTATGGCATCTAACAGTTTGAATACAATCATAATAGATTAAGAGTAATTTTGTTTACTAGCAGAATACATGTACGTTTGAGCAATGTTTAAAACTTAGTCACATGCTGATGGAACTGGAAATGAGACCATGTCACATTTATATTATCATTTTTCTACCCAACACTCAAAATTACATGACACTAAACGGACACAACATGTAGCCCAAATACATGTACAGCCTGCGTGCAGCCTCTAGTTTTGTTATAGGACATTCTCTACCGGTAGTTGCATGCATTGTAGGAAAATCTAGCATGCTGAGCAACAAGTTAAATTGCATGTCCTTAGGATGCTTCTCAGTGATTTATGTCACAAAATGGTATAAAGTACCGTATCTTACCACGTATAAGCCGCACCTTTTTGACTTTCAGATTTTGAAAGTAACAAAATATTGCCGCAAATTTGGGGGTGCGGTTTATATGTGAGTGTTTTCAGAAACCTTTTTTTGCAATGACCACAAACAAAGCCATATGAACAATAGAAATAACACATTATTCACAGAGCACAAGTGTCAGCAAGATTTCTACTCAAGCTCCTCTCCTTCGCTTTCCAAAGAAAACAAGCTTGTCATCTTCTCTGCTAACTCTACGAATGGTTCCTGGTGTTGTTGAAGACCAATTGGTCTTGGAAGCCTAGTTCAAATTTTCAAATAAAGTATCGTTCTCATCGAGTTCAACTTTGGAGCTCCTTTTGAGAAAACTTTCGCCCCAGGCCCCTCTACTTGAAAATCCAAGATGGCGGCCAACGGACTCAGTCACATGCTCATATAGTTTTGCCAGAAAATCTTACTTTGTTGTGCGCTTAAAGGAATGAAGTTCCTTAAATATGTTGTTAGTTAATGGGGGAACAACAACAACAGGATAATTCTGTAGTGATTTAAAGACAGCAGGTTAAAATATACACAAGAAAGGACAAGGAAAGTTGTAACCAATTCGTTGTTGCGATATGATGATCTGTTCTGAAGAGGTTTTGCTTCAATTACGAGCATTTATGAACTCAAACACAAGACTATTCTTACTGAATTTTGTGGTGCGGCTTAAACACAAGGTTTTTCCTTAAAGTGCACCTAACATTTATTTTGTTATCATAAATATCGATTCTACAATGTACATCAAGTTTTGAGTACTTCTGTGAAGAACGTTTTGGTTTACAGAGAATATACTCTGTTCTATGCTTGTTTGAAATCGTGAAAATGTGACCTTTCCTGACCCATGACTGCGTAAGCAAAAGCCTGGGTCGATCCCTGGGTTGATGTCATCTCATTAATGCATTATTCTCAATGACGTCTTTCTATCACAACAACATCGATTTATAGAGAACATACACTGTTTGAGAGTTGTTAGTAAAGAAAAAAGTAATTTTAGTCAACATGTCAAGTATTTATTCAAATTATTGCAAAGTTGAATTAATTACTCAGGCTAGGCCTTCGGCCGAGGCCCGAGTCAGAATTCACAAGTGTTTATTTTTTTATTTTTTTTATACTTTGTGTCGCTGTTTGGTGCCAGTAACCAATCAGATTACACAGGAGCCCATTGTTCGATTTCCCAACACGTGACAGGATCAACCAATCAGATTAGACACCCGCCGGATCTTGGTTTGTGGTCTGTCTCATGCTCAGTGGTTTATACTTATAGTGTGCCAAGCCAGCAACGGAGCGAAGATTCGGGGCCATTCTTAACCATTATTTTGCTGAAACCAAAGGTTTCTTCAAATGAAATACCAAGATGTTCAGTTCTTCTAGGGCTGACATGACTATTAGGGGCTTCTGATGGAAAATTCTTACATTTACGAAAGGGATGTGGCGATCCAATCGTACAGTCAGCTAGTCTGGCCGGCCGGAGGAGGAGCGATGGTTTGGTTTCAATGGTTTTGGTCCAATAATCCACGGAAACGGAAAGAAAATGCCTGAACTGCTGCATCTAAATGCCATAGGATTGCAGTGTTGCGGTGTTGATATTGTTGAAATGCTCTTCATTACCATCACACACTGTGAGGAGGTCAAATGAGGGATTTTGACTGTTTGCAATGTTGGCTGTTTACCGCGCACCAAGTACTCTCCTGAAATACTCTTGAGATTAAACAACTGGGAAGTCTTGACTAAACCAGTCATTACCAATGCAGAGCTTTACTAAAACTTCAAATCAAGAGTGGAAGTGAACAGTGATTGACCCTTGTCTTTGAACGCGAACGGAATCAGATCTGGTGAGGTTGAAATATTTGTGTTTATATACGCACACAAATCTTACTTGTCCCTTGATTGTAATTCGAACTGGAAATGAAATCATCCGTAAATTGAACTGTATGTGACTTTATACAGACCAAGAAGAAAAAGTTAAAATCGTCAAAAGAATAACATAACGGCAGACAATAGAATTGACCACAAATTATACCCATAAACAGAACTGGATATGACTACCGTATTAAAATCGAATTGGGTCGGTGAAAAGAATAGCAGGATTTGTCGTGGAAAGCTGTAACTATAAACCGAACTGTCATGAAACGAGAACTAGAGAGTATAAATTAGGGCTCTGCCCACAGTATCCTTCGCAGCTGTTTATATTTATGTTGCCACACAGTTTTTTGTTTGCCGACGATTGATATGAACGGGCTTCAAACTCTGGCTTTGTCTCTTCTTATTTTGCTGAACTGCACAGAAGACCTTGAAATTACCGTTAAATAAATCTACCTTAATTTATCCTAAAGAAAGCTTTGATTTATACACTCTAAAATGGAAATGTATTATAATAATTTTCTCTACTTCGCCTTCTCTTGCCGTTAACAATAAGAAATGGACAATCTGAAATCTACAATGAAGCTACAATGTTTACTGTCTCGTTTTTCTCGGCCAATGGAAATCGAGATACTGTGGCGCATGTAATCATTTCGTGGGCAGAGGTTTCACTCGGCGGCAGGAAAGGGGTTGGGTGGAACTTCTCGAAACAAGCGATAGTATTGGCCTATGCAACAATAGAAAACACCCTAACCATTAGAAAGTGCAGTACAAAAACCATAGAAGTATAGTATTATGGGTGCAATCAGAATACAGGTCTCGAGAGGTTCCATGCTACTCGGAGTAGTGAATCAATTATCCTGCTCCCCTAGCACAAACCATGTACAGTGTATGACACAAAAATATGCTAGAACTCCATGTATTAATTAACCTATTTCTAGGTGGCCAGAGTTAAGGCCACTCAGGGCCTCTTGTTATATGACGGTCTACCCAGGGATCGACCCAGGCTTTTACTTATGCGGTCGTGGGTCAGGAAAGGTCACATTTTCACAATTTCAAACAAGTGTAGAACATAGAGTATTATCTGTAAACCTTTCTTCACAGTAGTACTTAAAACTCAATGTAAAATCGATATTGATGATAAACCTTTCAGGCTTCTGTTTATCAGGCTGAAGTTAGGGGTGCAGCTTATATGGGGGATGCAGCTTATACGGGAGGTGCAGCTTGTATGTGATAAAATACGGTACTTTAAATAGTAAAATTCATTATTTTCAATGTTTTCACATTTTTTTCTAGTTGGTAGGCCCAACTGTAACTAATATTTTTATTGGACTGCTCCCATCTCATTTCTGCATAAACAAAGTTAGCACACCTTCTATCAAAGTGCCTACTGCCATGAGTGCATCTTCTTGTACTCCACCAGTAGGTCCTTGAGTTGACACACTAAACATCTGTAGCAGTGCCGTCATAATTGGGTCTGCTATCTGAAGTGCATCTTGGGGACTGATTTTTCTAAGAACACTCTGTGAGTACAAAATAATGCATATGTTGGAGTGGTATAAGCACTAGGGCTATTTTATTGTATTGTAATCCCTCAAGACTAGTACTGTTTAGCATATTGACAACACTGCTGCTGGTCCTAGCACTAGGGACAGATCTATTTATGAGCAAAAATCCATATTCCCATCAGATGAAAATATGTTCTAACACACTATTACAATGTAGATATTCAGGACACATAGGCCAATGAGGAGTCTCATTTCAGATCATGTGGTAATACATGGAAACCAGGGATAGTACAAGAAATTTACAGCAAATATTTAAATTTGTTAAAACAATAGCTCATTTGCCGTTCTTTGAGAAAGTTCCCAAATACAGCAAATATGCAAATTAGTTCTAGATTAAAGTTCTAAAAACAGTTAGCCAATAACTACACGAAAAAAACATGAAGAAACAGAAACATAAAACAAACACTTTAACACCTCTAGAAGTCTACTTACATTTTTGGCTACAAATGCTTGTAAAAAAATTCATAACCAGCCAAAAGTTAAGCTTTCTGCCATCATACCCATTATACAAGCCTCCAAACGTTCCTCTTCCAATTCCAAAGACTTGCTCTGCAGTCCAGACTTTACACATGCCCAAGCGATTGGAATACTCTGTAATCCTTGGCACAGTCAAATGGTTTCAGTCTTTGTCCATTTACGGCTCTCAAAACAATTTGCATTTTCCCTTCACTTCATCCTGCTGTTTCGATGCCTGCCATGACTCTAACTGAACTATGATTTGATTCTTCGAACCTCAGTGAACTCTAATTTGAATATGAATTACAAATCTGGCAGAATTCTCGCTTTCAAATTTTTCTCTCTGTTTACATGTATATTGTTGAATTAGTTATTTTTATATCATTGCCCTCTGTGTCATGAATATCTAATGATGTATGAGAAGCCATTTCAAAGCTGCATAATGGTTTTACATGTGGTTTCTAGATCCTTCTGACATAAAAATGTCTTGGGCTATGCCCTCAACATGGCACTTGCATCTAGAATCGCTTGGCTTTGAAATTTTACTTCCCCTTTTATTTGAGATTGGGTTCCAACCTAAATACCGTATTCACTCACGGATAAGCCGCACCTTTTTACCTGAAATCTTCGTTTAAAATCGGGGGTGCGGCTTATCTGCGAGAACATCTACCAAACAAAACGTCTGGAAATTTCCATAAATTAACATTTAAAAGAAATACTAAGCTATACTAATAAATACTACACCAAACCAAAAGAAAGTAAGCACTGGCCATTGCTTTTGCAAGTTTGGTGGCTCCTAACAGATCAGTTTATGTTGTGAATATTTGTTTCTCCACAAGCGATTAAATACCACGCTAAATGGCACAATGTTTCTTTGCAGCTTTGTACTTTAACAGCAAATTTGTTTAACATATCTTCCACCTCTCTTTGAGTAACAAGTTTTTTCTCCAATAGATGGCTTCCAGATATCCCTTTAGGCATGATAGCAACAGACAGCTGATGAAAAAGCAAACTACTCCATGTTGTTTTGACTTCGTTCAGCGAAAACAAAACTTTTAGTGTCCAGTTCTCTCTTCTAACAGGTGCCTGGTTACTAAGCTACGGACAAACGTAAGCACATTGTTGGCTTCATTGACATGTAAAATTCGATCTAAAAGGTGACCTGAATGAACAGATCCTGGTAAACAAACACTATGGAAAGATAAATCAAATATCTACGTACATGTATGTAGACATGAAGTTTATACTATTTCAGAGCTGAAATTACAGGTACAACTTTGTAGTTTTCTCCAGTTTGAAAGTCTGACGAAAGTTTATACAATGTACATGTACGTTTGATATTCTTACAATCAAGCTGAATCAAGCTTCTAAACTTGGGGTGCAGCCTATCTGCGAGTGCGGCTTATCCATGAGTGAATATGGTAATCCCCAAACATGTCTTTCCATAATACTAATACAGGGAATAACATTACTAATTAATAATACGATAAAACACATTATCCTATAAATATTATATTTCAGCCAATCAGAGCTCAGCTTTACTATGAAATACAGGGCAGTATTTCATGGTTTTTCTATGAAATACAAAGAGCTTATTACACGGAAAGTTGTGTAATACGGCTGGGTATTTTTACGAGTCAGTTTTATTTTTTCGAGCCTGAAAGGCGAGAAAAAATAAAATTGACGAGTAAAAATTCCCAGCCGTATTACACAACTCTTCGTGTAATAAATTGTTTATTATACGACAGCTAACACGAACAAAACATGTTTGTTTTCGCTTACCTTACTGCTCTGTTTGAAGAAAATCTTGAGAGAAGAAATCTCGAGAGAAGAAATCTCTCAGCCTCACGTCGGGGGCGGACGCGCACTGAAAATATTTTTTTCGCGCGCTAAAAGCTGATTGGCTGTTACTCAAACAGCCCCATTTCGATTGGCTCGCGCGCTTACAAAACCTTTTAAGTGTTGAATAAACCTGTGCAAACCGGTTTGCGACCCGTGTAATACCGTCTCATATTTGCACTCGTTTTAGCCCGTATTTGCACTCGAAAACGCCAAGTCGTATAATAAAGAGCGGTATTTCATAGCTAGGTCAAGGCCAATCAAAATGCAGGAAATTTCACCCCATTTCTTTATCAGCCAATAATAATTCACCATTTTGAATACATAATTAGTCTGCAGACATGCACGGCCGCCACTCAAAATTTGTGTTTTCTGGCAAGAAAATTTACGGTAAGTTACTTTGTTTTCGTGATAATCTTTTTGTAAATTTGTTATTTATAGGATAATATGGTTATTTCATGGTATTCTATGGAATACTGGCAAAAAATTAACTCGAAATTCATATTATTTTGGTATACAACTCGCCTTTTCGTTGTATACTAAATAATACAAATTTCTCATGAAATATTCGCCAGTATTCCATAGAAAACCATGAAATAACCAGTAAGTATTGCTTAATTTATATACATGTAAGACTGTACAACGAGGTATGGTAAGAAACTCTGTACACCTGGTTCATATGCTTTCATAAATTATCTTAAAATCTAGCACTTTCCAGAAAATTGTTCACACTTTTTCCAGCAATATTTTGAAATCACAAAAAAAAACGTTGCACAAAATTCATTATTAAAACTGTTTTCAATGACATGTTCAATTAAAGTCTAGGATTTCACATTTCCAGGCTCTCCTGGAAGAAACAAAGTCTAGGACTTTCCAGGAGGCATCCAAACCATGTCAGCAGAATGAACATAATGTACAATAATTATTGTAAACACCAACCTGTAGAGTGGCACACAGCAGTGACTGTAAGTCATTGTACTGAGCTCTCTCGCTGGATGCAACCTGTCTCTGATGATGTACAGAATGTTACAAAACCATTAGAGATATTTCACATTTGAGCAATATTTACTGTATTAGAGACTGTTAACTATTACGCTTTATCAGCAATGATCTGGAATGCACTTATAGATATTAGAAACTTTAACTCCAGAATTTCATTTACATTATTTTACAGTGCAACGCCTAAATGTATGCCCACTTTTAATGTATTCACATACAGTATTGTGCAAAAGTCATGCAAACGTATTTCGACGAATTTCGCTCTTTGTTCCTACGAATGTCGGCAAAATTTCGGCAAAATTTCGGGCAACTTTTCGTTCGAAATTTTGACATAGAATAGATCAGATACGCGAAAATTTTAATGCCAAGGCGAAATATCGCCAACATGCGAGCGACATTTCGACAATATTTCATTTATTGTCAAACGAAAATTCGGACCAGGTTATCGAAATATCGTGATCCGAAATTTCGGCAAGCGCACGTGTCAACTGCACAGTTTTGTATTTTAACCTTTCTTTCACCAGGATTAACGCGTGACAAATTCGAATTCATGATAAACAGTTTTACAAACGTACAGTAAGATGGTTTTGGTAAATACCCTGCGTGGCAGAGGCATCAAAAAGTCAAGATTCTTATATAATAAAAGTCCCCGTCAATCGTGAACTGTCAGCCAGACGCGTGTCTCATTTCTGACACAAATACAGCAGGAGCGTAATTAATTCCCATTTACACGAACCCGATGCATTTAAAGCTCTTTTAATTCAAAAGGAATTGCACTTTCCCAGTAGAAGTTTTCTGGTAAGAGTATAGAAGTTTTTGCACGTCTTTCAATATGACAAACGTTGCTTCAAAACTCTGTTGATGTTCAGTAAAATATCAGACTGACACGTTCACGCCTGACTGATTGCACGTGGAAATTCAGAAGAGTTGAGATTTGAGATTTTAATACGCAAACATTTACAATGATTTCTGCCGAAACCTTTTAATACTAGTAACAAGACAAGGATCCTCCTTAAATGTGAAACTACACTGAAGCAAAAGTTTATTTGGTGTTATGCTTTGCGCTCAGCGAGTGAGTCAAGCTTTAAAGCGGGCCACGCACCGCCGGTCTGGGAACTTAAAGTGAGCAGCTGTCGTTTTGTATATTTTACGGCTCACGATATTTCGATAACTGCATGGTCCGAATTTACTTGAAAAACTTTATGCAACGACTTTTACAAAGATCTGGAAGGCTGAAGGATCTGAATATTATTGTGGATATACGGATAACGTTTACAACATTGAACACTTCCGAAGTTGGGACGTGCGCGCGATTTATAGTAACGCATTCCTTTCGTTTATTACCCTTCCGGCCTTCGATTCAAAATCGGATTTATATTCTTAGCGGAGCCATTCTTAGCCTGATTATACTGACTGAACTGAAGTAAACTCTACAGTTATCCTCCTGTACCGTTCGAAAGTGAGCCGTAAAGTTCAGTTAGTCAAAGTCAGAATAAAGTTTACACTCAGGTTGGTCGAATTGACCGAGTGAGCCGGAAAAGGTCCGTAGAGTGCAGCGAATTTTCGTGCCAACCTGTCGCAGAGCACTGCGAAATGTCGCACAGATTAAACAAAGGGCTTAACGAATTTTCTTCGAAATATCACCGAAATTTCGGTTCGTGACAATTTTCGTTCATTTCCGCCGTAAAGCCCCGAAATTCGCCGAAAGGTGTTTGCAAGACTTTTGCACAATACTGTAGTATTACTTAAGTGAATGTGCCACGTGTGAGATTATCCAATCACATACAATTGGCTTGTCATTTGTAGTTTGGTTTGTTTATGTGATGAGCCACTTTTGCATGTGATTGTATAATCTTGCACGTGCCACATGCATGAAAGTATGAATACATTAAGTGGTCATAAATTATGTTGGTGTGTAGTGCTGTAAATAAAAATTCAAATAGCTTTTTTCAGAATATTAAGATTGATGAAATTTCATCCAGCCTGTTCATTTTTAAACTACATTTTTGTGTTTATTAATCTGTATACTCTTGACCTTTGAATGAACTTCACTGGAAATTATAGTGTTTGTAATCTATTTAATATGTTGTGTGTGCTTAATTGCTTGAACCAACAAACACGGTTTTAAGTTTATATATTCTGGTATGTCTGAATTAATCTTACACTACTTCAGGCCTCCCAGTATCCTTGACATCTCATCTACTTATTTAATGTACATTGTATGTATCTAATTTCGTACAATCCAGTCATGTATGGTATGAATTTTTAGAGCTTGAATGCATAAAACCAACAGCAATGTAATTCAGTAGTTTTAAGCATTACCAGAAGGTATTTTACAACAACTACACCCAAATCATAACAATTGTCTTTAACTTCCTTTTATTTTTTCCCTTTTCCATTTGCCATAATAAATTATTATTTTCTTGTTAAAATTTAACCATTCCACATTCTATTCAAGAATTTTGTAATACAAAATTTGAAAGGTGGACTGTTCCAAATACATGTTTCAGCACAACAGAGTTCTTGTAATAATTATTGTTATTTTACTACTATTGCAACTCAGTGAAGGAAATACGGAGGCTAGGCCATTCCAGCAGCTGAGCGTCTATCGATCATCATAACACTGTTTTAAATGCCGGTTTGCTCATTTGAGTTGAGATGATGCAATTCAAAAAGTTTCTTGAAACTTGACAATGTAACTGTTAGGAGTCATTTTTGATTGAGCATAGTCGACAGCAATCGATCATAGTTGACCATGATCAATGGTGGTCAAGCATAGTCGACTGCAACTGATGATAGTTGACTGTGATCAATGGTACATACAATACATAAATATATTTTATTTAAAACTCGGATTTACAGAGTAGCTTGTAAAATAATTGGCAAATATCTCCGAGAAAATAATAATAATGAAAAGAAATAATAAATAATATTAAATTATATGGCTATTAATATTAAGTTAAAATGTATAATTATTTACAATAAACATTTCTAATGATACGTGGAGCACTACAAATATCTGTATACGTACATGGCTAAGTATGCATACAAACAACTAAAGTATGACACAGATTGACAAATACTGTAGGTACAATGTAGGTAGGAAAACAGACAGACAAACAAACAAATAGACAAATGGCACATACATGTACAACCAAACAAACAAAGAGGCAGATAGACACAAACAGTATGGATGGCACAGACACACAGGCAAACAGTGATTGGTGATTGAGCATAGTCGACCGTGATCAATGGTGATCAAGCATAGTCGACTGCAATCAATTATAGTTGACCATGATCACTGGTGATTGATAATATAATATTATAGTCAGTCAATCAATGATTGAGCAGCTACAATGGCCTACTATAGTTAAATAATATGCATACACATCACTCACCTCTAGCTGAAGGACATGCTGTAATCTTTGCATTATGTCAAGAGTAGTCTTTTGTACAACACCATAACAGTCCTACAAAGCCACCAACGAACAACAATTTACAGCTCTACATTTTTTAGTGGTAGAATAACAAAAATATTCAAGCATAAAATTTGCCATATTCTGGAATGTTGCTGCTTATATTGGGATTATTTTTAGCAACATGAACACTAAATGTATCCTGAATATCATATGTCAGCAAGTGAGCAAGTGTTTGTATCTTTCAGTGCAAAATGTGCCTGAGCTAGTGATTGCAGAGACTATTCCATCTATTCTTATTCTGGAACACAGTCAATAGGCAATATTCGTATTCTCACGGACGAGCTGGAACGAGCACTCAATGGAGGCTCATGCGGGGGAATCTTTTCTAATGCTAAATAGTTTTTAGCGAATTCCCCCGCACGAGCCTCCATTGAGTGTTCGTTCCAGCTGGTCCGTGAGAATACGAATATTGCCTATTGAATGCCCTATTAGTTTATAGTAAAATAATCCAATTAAAATATTAAGGGCAGTTAAAGCAAATACTCAACAGCTAATAACAGAACCAAGGACAGCATTATTATTAGCAACTTGTGATCAAGTTCTAAGTTCTCCCTTAAAACCAAAGAGAATTTAAAATGTGATCAGTGGTCACAAAATTGGGGGTCCAAAATTGCACCTTATTTGGTGCCAATGCAACAAAATTTTGAGCGTTGGCGACCAAAATTTCAGAGTTAGTCGCCAGCTGGTGACTTACATGTACCTAAAGTCTTCACAATGTCCCGAAGTCACACAAATTGTGACCACACACGGGAAAACGTACCTTCGTGTGAAAAACAAACGGCCTAAAAAGTCGTTCAGAGACCATTCGGTGTCCGTTCGAACGGTTTTATAAAGCGTTCGAACGTTTTACGAAACCGTTTGGATTTTTTTCCTAGCCTGTTTAAACGATCCACTCAATCCGTTCGAACGCCACAAACAATCCGTTCGAACGCTGCAAGCAATCCGTTCGAACGCTACGAGCAATCCGTTCGAACGCTACAAGCAATCCGTTCGAACAATGCACTCGACCGTTTGAACGATGTCAGCCGTTCAAATACTCAATTGAAGCTAAAGATTTTGTTAGAACTACGCGTTTTAAATAAGTTGTTTTAAAGTGCGATCTCATAGCAATCGACTCGCTCAATGAAAGCATTTTACTCATGAAGGTGGAAACTATTCAATTAAGTAAAATAACCCTCCAAAACATTTGCTTTAGTGCTTATTAATTTTGAATTTCTAAAATTTCGAAGCAAACATTATACTCTGGAAGCTAATTGTATGCAAATCAGTTGACGGTATAAAACTTCACACTTCAATTGGCAATTAGAGATACTGATCTATCCATCTTCGGCTTCAAATGAATAAAAACAACTCCGAACAGTATAATATATATTTGGTAAACATTTCACTGTTTAGAGTAAGTTGAGAATCTGTATGTATAAAAATAAAGTCAGAATTCCGGGAAATCCGTCACACGTTCCCTAGTGTTGTTGTGTCAAGAACCAGACAAGCATGGGATGCACTAATTCCTTTTGATTGACACCCGAGAAACCTTTTTATAGCAAATTGACTAAACCGATTTTATAAGCAAAGAATTATAATTGAGAGGGTAATAGTTATCCACGGAACGCAATAGTTATTGTTATCTGCCCTCTAAAATCGCTTGTGGACTCTCACGTTGATCTAAGGTCTTCTCAACAACACGTGCCAAGACGCGTGACAGTGTCACGTATTTCTCCTGTAGTAATTTGTCACGCTTGAGGAGTTTGACCAATGAGAGGAAAGCAGTCTCACGTCATTAGTATGCAAAGTGTTCGCTTCTTCAAACTTCAATCCAGCGCCGCCACTGAGTTCATTCTCTTTTATATTTTTCTTTTATATAATATTTCTCGTTGCGGTAAATGTACTCAAAGTTACAGTTTGGTAGAATTCATACCGTTCGGTAGTCGTGTAAATATTAATGCGAAA